>OY740717.1:169397780-170637909 GCA_963513945.1 Hydrotaea diabolus | reverse complement strand
CACCACACAGTGACACGTTGAGGATGCATTTGCTTCTCGTGAATCACTCGAGGATTTTCCGCACCCCAAATGCGACAATTCTGCCTATTGACGAAGCCATCAAGATGAAAATGGGCCTCGTCACTGAAGATGATTTTATCGGCAAAATCAGCATTTTCATGTTGTCTCTCCAATACCCAATAAACGAACTCCCTTCGCTGTCCATGGTCAGCTGGCTTCAGTTCCTGAGTCAATTGAATTTTGTATGCATGAAGATGCAAATCTTTCGTCAAAATTCGCTGCAAAGTGGATTTGGAGACACCAATTTGCTGAGCTCGGTGTCGAATTGAGGTGGATGGAGTTGGAGCGACATCATCACGTACAGCTGCGACATTTTCGGTTGATCGACCTGGTCGATGGCGCGTTGTTGTCTTTACATCACTAACAGACCCAGTTTCGGCAAATTTATCCATTAATCTCTTTACAGTTGACTCTTTTGGAGCATTATTGTGACCCCAAATTTATCGCAATTTGCGAACTGTAGCCGCAAAACTTTCACCATTTTGGTAAAACAATTTCACAATGAGAATGCGTTGTTCATTCGTGTAGCGCTCCATTTTTACTAACCTCGTACCTTCTACTAACAAACAATAACAATTGTTCAAATGTCAAACAATGACACTTCGAATGTTGCCAGATTTAAAAATTTCGTTCTTCTTGGGACACCCTTTATAAGAAATTTGTTTTCAGTTTTTTTTGCATGGTTATAAAAATAGCATCAGTACATGATTTTGTGTAAACAATCAGATGGGGTCTATGCGCCGCTTTCGGGCAACGCGCCGCTAAAGTTTTCAATGGAAGTTGTTTTGAAATTGTCATAACATTGTGCAGGGTTAAGATATGTTGACGAGCAAAGATGCGGTTGAAAGGTATTAACTTGGTGATTAATAATTTATTTGGAATATAGATTTTTTATTAAATCTTTAACAAAAAAAATAATTATAATTCTTTTTTAATTTTTGTTTCTGGTTATCAGTCTAGAGGTATTTTTTCAATAGGATTTTTTTTACAAATGGCGCTTGGGTTGTGTTCAACTTAATTTATTTTCTTTTCAGTATTGGTTGGCATTTTTTATCATGAAAACACTTACACCGCAACAATGTCTTGTGTAACTGTATTATGGAAACAAGAATGAGAATTTAAGGATCAACGGCAACGTCAATTAACAATATTACCGCATTTGGACTGACCAACAGAAGAGGTTCAAAAGGTGCCATTATACACAGAGAAGAGGTTTGGTGCGTTTTATGGGTTGGTGGAATCATCGGCACATATTTTTTCAAAAACTTTGATGGCCGGAACGTAACCGTGAATGGTTCCCACTTTTGCGCCATGATATCGGACTTTTTGCTACCTTAAATTGAAACCCTCAATCCTGGCGACATTTGGTTTCAACAGGACCATGCCACTTGTCATACAATGGATCTATTGAAAGGTCATTTCGAAGAGCAGCTAATTTCACGTTTTGGACCAGTGAGATCGTGTGATATGACACCTTTAAACTTTTTTCTTTGGGGCTACGTAAAGTCCAAAGTCTATGCTGACACACCAGTGAGATCGTGTGATATGACACCTTTAGACTTTTTTCTTTGGGGCTACGTAAGGTCCAAAGTCTATGCTGACAGACCAGCTGCGATTTAGGTGTTCGAAGTCAACATTAGGAGTGTCATTAACGCCGAACCAGTCATCTAAAATTGGACCCACAGAATGGACGATCTAAGGTGAAAAATAAATGCCATGAAATATTCTTTCGAATTAACAATAAAGCTTCTACACTTGATTTGAATTTTTGTATTTTTTTTATGTTGAAAAAATTACTCTAGATTGAGCACTCACATTTGCACCATTAAACTCGAAGTGCGAGTGTTCACGGATATCAAAGAACTTGCTAAGTGGGCTTGGTTGGGTATTTGAAAAGGCGCATACAGGGGGATTCCTTTACGACTGGACAAATGTCACCAGCGTATTCTTTGGCTCATTTCATGAAAATATGTACATCTACGACCATGCCCGAAAAAGCAAGGGGGCGAAATGACAGCGGTTTAAAAATGTTCGGATTGGTGGTCGGAGGGTACTAGGGTAAAATTGCTAAGTTCTCAACCAGTGGTCGGATTTTGTTGTTTCATTTCTCTTAAAAGATAGCCCTACGTCTTACCTGTCGAAAATTACCTAAACGAAGCCCAGCCGTTCTACCGTTCCAAAGTTATGACTATTTGACACTTGTTCCACCTCGTGTATAAGAATGAACTCAATAGAAATTCGCCGATAATACCTCTTCTTGTTTGATTATTTTGTAATAACATTGCAAAACACATATTTATAATAGCCTGTGGTACAGGGTATTATGACTTAGTGCTTATGTTTGCTATACCTTAAAGGAATAGGGATAAACCCTATGTTAAGTATCCAGATCCGTCCGTCTATCGTTGTAATTAAAGTGCAGGTCGCAATTATGAACCAATTTCGATGAAACTTGGCACATTCTTCGAGTTTGGGCAAACCCTATTGAAATTGGTTCACATCGGTCCATATATTTGATATAATAAAAAGGTTTTTTCTTATATCTGCATCTACATCTGATTTCAATCAAATTTCGCACAGAGATTTTCGAGTAAGCAACACCCATCTCTGGCAAATTTTGTTCATATCGGTCCAACTTTTCGAATTGCTTCCACACAAACGTCTTCTTCTGATTTATGGTCCTGCATTTCTAGAATCCACATATTACCCTCGACCTTGGCCAAATTTAGCATGGTACGTTATGAACAACCATTTATTAACTGTGGTGAAACTAGTCCATGGTTTTCTATAGCCAAAATTTCCCTCTAGATTTATAGCTTCAAAACAAAGGTCTCTCCAGTTTTTACAATCAGCAGCTTTAGAAGCCACATTTTACATTCGATTACTCCCAATTTCATATGAAGCTTTACTAGCGACCAACACCAATGTCCTGTAACATATGACTATATCTGTCTATGTTTTCTAATAACACCCACGCAAAGGTCCCTCCAGATTTGAGGTCCTGCAGCTTTAGAAGCCACAAATTTAACCCCATCAAGCTCAATTTTTGTATGGTATGGTATGAACGAAAATCAATTAACTCTTACATATTGAGTCCGACCTTGCTCAAACTTCAGACATAGGTCCTTAATAATCTGAATAGCAGAGTGGTGCCGGCCACGTACGACTTTAACTTTTCCTACTTGCTTTTCCATAGCAGGGGGTGTCATGTTAGATATTTTTTAGGGAAATGTAAGGTAACTCTTATTCGTTCCTTTACCGACTTTATGGCAAACGAACACAGCTATCATAAAAAGCATTAGGCTATTACTAAATCAATGCAGTCTGTATTTCTGAATTCAAGATAAGCCCACAACTGTCGCGTTTCTCCTAAATGCTGGACACTCTATTCGATATCCACCTAATTTGGGTAAAGGAGCTCAGCGTATTTCAAGGAACAACCGAAAGGGCGGGTAGTCTGTTCAGTCATCTCAGATTCGAAGTATTCTCCGACAAGTGAATGATAGATGTGCTAGGGATATACTTAAGGCCCACATTATCCCATTAATAAACAAGGGAACACTTCTCTCAAATCAGTGAGCTGTGCAGGATTCAGCTCTTATAATCACTGAACGGGACCTTCTGTTTAACGCCCGCTCGAACGGCTAATGTAAGTTTATGAAGACGTTTGCATGGCTTAGAGATAAATCTTTTACTTCTAAAGTCGTCGACATTTACGAGGTGAAAACACACTGCTGAAAAATTGTAAGATGTTCTTAGCCGGGGCTGAATCTGGGTGAACTGGCGCACTTCGTGGGCACACCAAGGCGGTCCACAATATGCTAGGGACTGGTCATGAAATCATACCAAGGCAAGTTTTAGCCTGTATTTCTGCACGCAGAAAAAAAGTATGGTTGTGGTGACAATATTCGAAGAAGATAATACTATTGTTGGGTATATGGTTGTTCTACAACAATATTATGATCCTCACAGCAATAGTATGATTCAAATACAACCATACTATGATCCTCACAACAATAGTATAATTCACAAATTACCATACTATGATCCCCACAACCATAGTATGATTCACACTCAACCATACTTTGGTCTTTACAACCATAGTATGATCCTCACAACCATAGTATGTTTCATATACAACCATAGTATGATCCTCCCAACCATAGTATGATTCACACGCAACCATGTTATGATCCCTACAACCATAGTATGATCACACACAATTATACTATGATCCCCAATATTATTTATTAGAATTTGTTTACGTTGTCAACTATAGATTTGATCCCCATATTATTTATTAGAATTGGTTTAAGTTGTCAACAATAGATTTGAATTATGAAAATTATTCAAAAATACATGAAATTCAAAATAATAAGAGTGATTTATTTCACAGTAGAAAAAATAAGTTAAAATAAACGTAAGCGTTTTTATTAAAAATATTTCAGTTAAACAAAGCCAAAGCAGCTTTTAAAAAAAAAATTTAATTTCGATAAAAAAGTACTATTATTGCATTAGATCCGTACGAATAACATTTGTTCTTAAAAGCAAATTTAAATGAAGAAAAATTACAAACATACAGTATGATTGCCATAATCATATTATTGTTAACATAAATTGCAAAACACAACACTTTTGTCGCACCAACCATATTTGTATTGCAGCTATAACCATATTTTAATTTTTAAATTTGGCAATAATACTATTGTTACATTTGAACAATATTAATATTGCAGAAATTATACTATTGTGAAAAATAAATTCAGTTAACAATGCTAAACAATGCGAAGAACATACTTTTATTGCGGAGAACATATTATTATTGCCGTGACCATGTAGTAACCATGTTTTTTTCTCTGCGTGTGGTCCGTGTGAAATGACTGTCTACGATTCGTTCGATGGGTTAGTGCAGATGGTGGCTTATACTATTTTTCGAAGGATCTTACCGTCACTTCCATCATCGCTTCGTTGGCTCTCGAAGGAATTCATATTTTAGCGAAAAAAATTGAATACGCGTGACGTACAGCGTTTTTTAATACTTTTAGATATGGGTCTGTTCTTTAGCTGTTTGGATAGCCCAAAGTAGCATCTCTTTGATAGCACGAACTTGTTTTATTTTTTGATGCCAAGATAATTCTTCTTTTTAATGGCAGATTAATGTAAGAAAAAATAGTTTTGGACCTGGTTTTAGCAACTGCCAGCCTCAATACTGCCGCCTTTGCTTTATCGCGACATTCTTAAGCTGTTGCAAGCTTATGTTTTTCACTTCGTTGCTTCTTTTATAGAACTTTCTTTAACCCTGTAGCCTGCCACATGATTCGACTCCAGTCGCGGGCAATTTCTTGCAAGTCTTGTGCTCATCACACACTTGATGGTTGAGATCTTTTTAACCATGTCATATTGATCTTTCTTATGGATGTTTTCCTTCCTTCCCCCTTATTTCGTGGGGGAACTATAAAATTTTACGAGCTTTTGACGCAAAATTGCAGCAATTTTACACTATTTGCCTTACTTAGTTAGAGAGCGTTTATTATTTGTTACATTCGTAGAACTGACGCGGCGTGGCAGAGGACAAACGCTTGGACTAGCGAGCGGCACCGTCCGTCAGACCAAACGACTGTTAAGGCTCTTTGGCTTTATGTTCAGAAGATATATCAGGTCTTGTGCTTCTTTTGTGGCCTACACACTTTCTGTCGTAGTGCCGGTGATGGTGGCGGCGGTACGCTGCGGATGTTTGCTGTTGGAGTTGTTCGTTCCATTCAATGTTGACAGTGTTCATCATCGCCATTATACGAGTAAGCAGCCAGTCAGCCAACCAGCCAGCCAGCTAACCAACTTACTGGTGGAGTGATGGGAAAATTATGAAATTTCTTTATTTGTGTTTAACTAACAATTATGACAGTCGAATGGTCGGGTGGACGGACGGACGGCCGTTGGTCGCATTCGTACAATGCAAATACAAGGTTGTTTGTCATTAAGCTTCAACAACACTCGGATGACAACAAACAACATCGGCAATTACAGGAAGAGGATCAAGCGAATGCCGTCTTCTTTTGACGTCTGGCGTACGCTTTGAATTTTCCGCTTTCTTGCGTTTGTTGTTGTGGAATACCACCTCTAATGAGACCATAACCATAAAGATCGATCCACAAACACTTTGTTGCCATTCTGTCTAGTTTTAATGTATGGGGCGTCCCTTCTTTCCCCGTGCGTGTATATGTTTTGTTTTGGGGCGTGGAGGCACTTCGTGGTACGAGTAGATTGGTGTAAGCATGACACTGTAGTAAGGTGTATCAGCTTAGGCCACTTGGGTCGCTTCGGTATGAACTATATTGAGGAAGTGCCCTCATGTCGTCGTAAAATATTGACGAATGTTTCCCAGAATTGGAAATAACGAGAATTAGACTTTGTATTCGTTTGCTATTGTGAGGGCTCTGAAATGTTTATTCAAACGATGTTTTCAAAAATATTTCAAAATCTGATTAAGATATTTAGCAAAGAAGTTGATGGAGAGTTATGATTAAGGGACCCTAATTGGATGGCCTAATGAATTCAAATCATCAGGGAAAAATGGATCGCAACTTGGCATTTCTACTAGCGGAAAAATATAGCAGGTATAGCTTGCCATCTACTCCTCTTACGAGTAGTTAACCCCTAACTGTCTAATAATTGTGGAGATAACATTTTTCGACATAAAAGGATTTTTGCCGAAAAAAGATTTTTAGTTAATTACTTTTATGTTTAGATTTTTAAGGAAATTTTTATAAAAATTTACGAAAGGTTAAAAATTCAAAATTCCATAATTGAAATGTTCTGGAAACCGATAGTAGTTTAATGGTGCATCTTAGTTACGAAAACTCCATCATGAGTGCCCAAAAAAAATGTTTAAAAAAGAGTTAAAAAGTCTAAAGTCGCACAGGCCGACTCATGATACTCACATCTCTGTGCGGAATCAGCGCGATGTCGGCCCTCGTGTCGTGAGTGTCCTTTGTATGGATGCTATAGGAACCCAATTCACCGTGGCTGATAGCAACGTACCATAAAATGTTTGGCCACAACCGTATATTATTTGTGACTTCTAGAAAAGCTGTGGTGTGCCATCACACGACTAAACCCAGTTTCAACTCGGGGTAAGAAATTCTAACAATTTTTTCAGCGGCCTGTTTCCACCTGGGTAATGCCAGCGACTTTACATGTAAGGAATATTTCTATGCAATTTTAAAACTTGTCCATTAAATGGATTAGTTGTTTGCAGCCGGTGTTAAACAGTAGGTCTACACGCAGAGAAAAGATATGGTTACTATATGGTCACAGCAACAATAGTATGTTCTCAGCAGTAAAAGTATGGTCGTCGCAGCCATAGTATTATTTTTTGAATTTCATTTTGACAATAGTATGACTGCGGCAATATTAATATTGTTGAAAATGTAACAAAAGTATTGTTGCCAAATTTAAAAATGAAAATATGGTTGGTGGGACAAAAGTATTGTTTTCATGGGTTTTATGTTAATAATAACACGATTACGGCAATCATACCGGCAAAACCTTAATTTTTTTTTTAATTTGACAATGTTATTTTTACGATTCCTAGGCAATAATAGCAATAAAAATTAATTTTTTTCAAAAAAACTACGGATTAGTATAACTAAAATATTTTTGATAAATGATTTTTTTTACTGTTAAATAAATCACTCCTATAGTTACATAACTTACTTAATAAAATTCTTTATTGTTGAATAACAACGTATTCCAGACTTTACAAACAATTTTGGGGATCATAATATGGTTGTGCGTAAGTCATACTATGGTTGTACGATAAACATACTATGGTTATGAGGATCATACTATGGCTGTGGGGATCATAGTATGGTTGAATGCGAATAATAATATGGTTGTGGGGATCATAGTATGGTTGTGTGTGAATAATTCTATTGTTGTGAGGACCATAATATTGTTATGGGGATTATAGTATGGTTCTGTGTGAACCATACTATTGTTGTGATGATCATAATATTGTTGTGCCATAACCATATAACCAACAATAGTATGATGCTCTTCGAATATTGTTACCCCAACCATACTTTTTTTCTGCGTATAGGTTTGTGAGTATAAAAATGATATCGCGCACAGCTTTCTGATTTGGGAATTAAATCAGTAGGCTAGAATAGGGTTATAAATAGAGTGTCGAAAACCGAAACTTAAAATTCGCATTAAGGTGTTTCAGTAGTTGTATATAACAGTAAAGAAAACTCATTTTCAGGTACGGAATACGTAGCTTCCAAAAAAATCTAGGACCACCTTTAAGTGTACCGATCGACTCAGTATACCATTTGATTTGATTTAACGATGTCTTTCTGTCAGTTTTACCGTCCGTCTGCTGTCTATCTAGAGCTAGTTTTCCAACTACAGGTTGCAATTGTTGTCCGATCTTCATGAAATTTGGCAGAGGTGGGTTTTTTTGGACAATGGCTGTTGAATTTTATGAAAAAGTTATATAAGATATAGCTCCTACACATTCAACCGATTTTGTGTATTTAGCTCTATAAGCCAATTTGAACATCCAATATTAAATAGAACATCCAATATTAAAAATAATATAAATTTTGCCCAGGTTATTTCGATCGATCATGGGCTCAGATATAAATGGGTCATACTGGTAAAGTAATGATATTGCCACAGTGCTAAGATAACGTCTTTCCATTTTCTTAAAATTTAAATAACTTTAAAATTTTCCCACGAAGCTAAAAAAAAATAAATTGCAGTTTGGCTAGATTTGGGTGATGGAACCTTAGTCTAAAATTCTGACCCATTTAAACATGGACATATGGGTACCAAAGCAATGCGCAAACCAATTTTTAGAAAAATTCAAATACGTCCTCATTATTAACATCTGGGTACACGCAGAGAAAAGATATGGTTACACTATGGTCACGGCAACAATAATATGTTCTCTCCAATAAAAGCATGATCGTCGCAACCATAGTATTGTTTTTTGAATTTCATTTTGACAATAGTATGATTGCGACAATATTGCTATTGTTGAAATGTAACAGTAGCATTATTGCCAAATTTACAAATGAAAATATGGTTGTAGCAACCATATAAACATGGTTAGTGCAACAAAAGTATTGTTGTTTAAAATTTACGTTAACAAAAACATGATTACGGCAATCATACAATATGGTTGTGACTATGAACATAACAAAACAGGTTTTGTAGAGAATACATGTATGTGTGTGCGTATGTTTTTTTGATATACATAAAAAACACATACACATGATACAGTGAATGGTTGCTGTCCATTAAAAAAAAAATAACAATCGGAAGGTAGTTCGAGGGATTTTTATTGTGTTTACTTTGTTCGGTGAAATACTCTAATACCGACTGGTTCTCGTTTATTTAAAATCTGCCTGCACTTAAGTATATAGCCATTGATCATGGTTTAATCACATTCGTTACTTGGTGTCTACGGATGGTGAAGTAGCATTCACCTCTGCTGGCAACTAAAAGTATTTTTGACCGTTGGAATATATATTTTGGTTTCTTGAATGATCTAATAGTGATCTAATAGTAATGCAATTTATAATAACTTGCTTGATAAAAATCTCTATTTTTATATAACAACATTACCCAATCCTAATAAATAATTTTGGGGATCATAGTATGGTTGAGTGTGAATCATACTATGGTTGTGGGGATCATAGTATGGTTGCGTGTGAACCATACTATGGTTGTGAGGATCATACTATGGTTGTATGGGGAACATACTATGGTTGTGAGGATCATAATATGGTTGTGAGGATTATACTATGGTTGTATATGAAACATACTATGGTTGTGAGGATCATACTATGGTTGTGGAGATCATAGTACGGTTGAGTGTGAATCATACTATGGTTGTGGGGATCATAGTATGGTTATGTGTGAATAATACTATTGTTGTGAGGATCATAATATTGTTGTGACACAACCATATAGCCAACAATAGTATGATCCTCTTCGAATATTGTCACCACAACCATACTTTTTTTCTGCGTGTAAATAAAGAGCTACGATATGGTATGTTCAAGGGCACAATTACATTACTTTTAATTCGTAAATTTTTTTCAATCTTAGGAAAAAGGCTACAACCGTAATTTCAGTTAATACGCTTTTATCTTAAGTCCGCAACATCCCGTTAAGGACAAAGGGGATATTCTCTCAAATTAGTGAGCTGTGTACTATTCAATTCTTATACTCACTGACTGGGATCTACAGTTAAACGCAGTTTCCGAACAGATAGTGCATTTTATAGGGAATTTTTTGCATGGCTAAGAGATTAATCTCTTATTCGTAAAGTCGACCATATTTACAAGGCGAAAAACCCGGGTTTTTACTTTAAAATTTGAAAGTTTTTTTCAAACCACGGCTTTGAAAAAACCTAAAATGCCGGTTTTCTGAGAACCCCGGTTTTTTGGACACTTTAGTTATAATCACTGTTTGAATTCTTATATGCGAATTATTTGCTTCATACTGAGTATTTGCGTTTGCAAAAACCCATATTGGAATCAACGCATTCGCTATAACCGATTATGACTATTCGCAAAAATGTTTCAGTGTTTGCTTTCTAATTTGAAAAAAATTCAATAGATTGATTAAATGGCGAAAAGGCAGCTCAACTTTTTGGTTTAATATAAATTGACTCTACTTTACTTTGAATTTCAAATATTTATAAATATCAGGTGACCCAACTAAAAATATTTTTTGAAAATAAAAAAAATACAAAAATTTAAATCAATCATTCGAGCATATCGACCGGTATGGCGTTAATGACACGCGTAATGTTGGCTTCCAAAAGCTGAATCGTAGCTGGGTTGTCAGCATAGACTTTGGACTTTCCGTAGCTCCAAAAAAAAGGCAGCAGATCTTCTTGTTTTTAGCCGAATGCTCATTTCCATATTACAGTTGCCAACATTTAAAGGAAATTATATTAAAAATAAATGGCATAAAATGTCCTTTCGTATGAACAATAAAAATTCCACACTTGATTTGAATTTTAGATTTTTTCATTGTGAAAAAAATACCTCTAGATGGATCACCCTATATAATTGAAGTCTTCCTAATTATAGGGAAAGGGTGATGATGGAAGATTTTTACTGAATATATAAGATTAAACGGTTAAGCAAATAGAATTTGTAATATATATTTTTGCTTTAGGTTATGATGATAGTTTAGATATTCACACTCATATTCGGTTACAACCGAAAAATATCGGCTAAACAATTGGTTGCCACAACCACCAGTTATGGCAACAGAATACATTTTATGCGTTTCGTTGGTATGACCGATCAATAAGTTGCGCCTACAATACCATGATCATATTTATCATCTTGTGGTATGTTGAACCGAATATATTTCGAAAAAATATTCTATTTTTGCAACGGAATTTTAGTAGTTCCAAACGATTTCCAACTAATTTTTCTCTGTGCGTACTTATACATACGGTCAAATCTTTTTGTGTCATTCCATTACGGACTGAGTTTGCAAAAATCCTAATTTACCTTCAATTATCAAATTCTTCTGGCTATGATTTTTGCTTATACTCGTAACTATAAGTATGTGCTGTTAAATAAGAACAATGTGAAAATCTTTCAGTAATATAATTTTTTTGTACAAATCTCCTGGAAATTGTGAAAAATCTTATATTTCTTGCTGCAAATATTGCAGCAAAAATTTTCTTCTCGATTACCACCCCCACCACAAAAAACTCAACTTTTTTGTCATAAAATACCACACAAAATGAAAATATTAAGATTTAAGAATGAAAGTTATCACTTACGAAAGCAAGGCCATAAAATGCAATACCCATCAAACGGCCATGCCGCCGGAGCAGTGAAGTGAAGGAGGGTGTTCTTTGAACACCCCAACCAACCCCCCCGGCCAGCCAATCTGTACGGGAGTAGGTGAATTCCCCGATATATGGCACAATCATAAATGTAATTAAACTGCAGTCGTTGTGTCTGTCCCTCACCGATTCAGATGTTTGATGTGGCGGCGGTTCTTTTCTATGTGAAGTTTTGTAATACAACAACAACGACGACGACGGTGACGACAACGACAGCGACTGACTGACGTTTTATCGTTTGTTGGAAGGCAAACATAATAACAAATGTTTTATAATACGAGTATGCCACAATAACAACACTATCACTATGGCACAGTGGTTGGAAATGATTTCATTTAAATAACTTGTCATCATTTCGTAAGAAAAACTTAGCCTGAATTACAAAATTAGAATCATTTACTTTCCTCCCACTGTGCAGTTTTTTAGCATTTCTGGTTGCACAGCTTTTTTAGTGAGCCTATGTGAGTACTCGCTGTATAAATACCGTGAACAGAAAAAAAACATACGAGTAGTTACTGGAATCAGCAAACTTGTCCGTCCGTCAGTCTGTCCGACGTTTGTCAATTACTGTTCACAGTTGATATTTTTAGGCTTATCATGATTGCCATTAACTATGGGAACTGCTTTTTATTCTCTCGCTGATAACCGGCTAAAGCAGCGACCGGCAATCATTGCCTGAATTCCAACCCCGCACCTCCGGCTCTATCGTGTAGTCTTACCTCCCATAAGTGAGTGCGAAGCGAGCGAGCGAGCGCTCACGGTGAATTCCTCTAACAAACACCGAGAACATGTAGACTTACAATTAGCCGCATGTACTCTTGTGCACATTGTTGTGACTTTTATCCCAGACGTGACAAAATGTAGGTGCGGCAGCCGGTTTTTTGGTTTCTTTTTATTAGAATCGGGCTAATAATCACACAAACGGCAGAACGCAATTGTAAGCATGAGCCAAAGCAGCGCAATGTGAGATAAAGAATTGACTCAATTGTGACGTCTAATTTGTCATTTACCAACAAATTGACAAGATTTCTGGTTCGAAAATTGAAAGAGGGACGGATGGAGAAATTTTTGCGTACTGAGAACTTCAAGTTGCCCTAAGTAAAGGGTGTTGTTTTTAGGCGTGTGGTTTCCAAGAAGAAATAAAACGCATATAATTTAATGTTATGGCCAAGAATTAAGCATTATTAAGGTTTCCACTATGTTTTAAAAATGATTTCGGGCAAGTAGTGGCGCTGGCTCAAATAAAGTCCAGCCGAGAGGCCTAATTAGCGACCACTTTTGGCAGCATTTGGGACTGTGTGTAACTCACTTATGTATGATTATTATCTTCCAAGGCGTGAATTGTGTCGGGCGTCTACGTATACAAGCGATTTCACATAACGCCAAAAAAAAGTCTAGCGGTGTTAAATCGAGCGATCTTGGAGGCCACGCCACAGGCCCACGATGCTAGATAATGCGCTCACTAAAATATTCCTTCATTAAATTGATTGTTTCGCTGGCTGTATCCTCTAATTCAGGCAAGAAAAAGTCATTAATAATGGATCTATAGCGTTTCCCATTAACTGTAATGTAGGGTGATTTATTTCGAGGTTCCCTACCTTTTTTTTTTAAGAAAAAAGCACAAAAAATTCAAATTCAATGGGGAATGTTTATTATCATATGAAAAGACATTCTTTGGCATTTATTTTTTGAAGATAATGTCTGTCAAATGTTGGCTGCGGCTACGTCTCAGATGGTGCATCCGTTGAGTCCAATTGATGACTCATTCGAGCATTTCGACTGGTAACTGGCGAATGACACGCCCTAATGTTTTGCTCCAAGGCCTGAATCGAAGCGTATTTGTCCGCATAAACTTTAGACTTTACATATACCCAAAGAAAAAAGTCTAACGGTGTAATATCACACGATCTTGGTGGCCAATCGACTGGCCCAAAACGTGAAATTATCTGCTCACCTGAAATTATTACTTTCTCACCGGCATCATTTTTGAAGAAATATGGACCGATGATTCCACCGGCCCACAAACCACACCAAACCGTTGTTTTTTGCTGGATGAAGTGGTAGGTCTTGAACCTCTTCTGGTTGCTCTTCGTCCCAAATGCGGCAATTTTGCTTGTTTACATACCCATTGAGCCAAGAAGTAGGCCGATTATGTTGACCATAAGTTGAACGAAGTGCACGAAACACATTCCTCGCAGAACGTGAATTTACTTAATAAACTTGAACTATTTTAAAACGTTGTTCAGGCGTAAGTCTTTCCATGATGAAATGCCAAACAATACTAAACAAAAATGCCATGACAGCATGACACGACTCACACGTGATCTATCAAAAAAAGTATATCTACTTGGATCACCCTATATTATGCCCGGCTTCATTTTTGAAATATGGACCAATAATCAATATGGACCTCTGCCCATAGAGCACAACAAACAGTGATTTTTTGAGGATGTCTCGACAATGGCTTGTGGATTTTCATTACTCCAAATGCTACAGTTTGATTATTTACGTACCCATTGAACCAAAAGTGAGCTTCATCGCTGATCAAATTTTCTTGTAAAAATCAGGAGCGGTGTCCTTCTCGTTGTGGGCCCATTCACCAAGAATTGCAAACGTTGTTCGGGAGTAAGTCTTCTTTTTTATGAAATGGCAAACCTAACTGAGCATAAATCAAGTAACAGCTGTCAAATATACTTAATTCGAAAAAACTGTGGCCAGAGTGAAAACCACATGTCTAAAAAAACACCCTTTATATACTACTCTATGGTGGAGGGAATAAAAATCTCGTTTAAAATATTTTCTTTACAATTAATATATTTCATCTATTTTATGTATGTGACAGCGCATAGAGAAAGGGACCGAAGGGTAAAAAAATCAATTTTCATTTATTTCTTTTTTTGATGTGGACAACATCTGAGCATCGAATGAGACCGATCCCATGCCCCTAAGTGTTTCCTCCCAGATATGCGCGTTTTATGAAAGTGAAGTCGACGATTCTAACCGCAAATAGAAAGGGACATAATCTTTAAAATGGCATTCCTGAACAAAACTTTTCGCCAACTTTTCACTTTTTTATTTTTTGATGTGGACAACATCTGAGCATCGAATGAGACCGATCCCATGCCCCAAAAGTGTTCCCTCCCAGAGATATGCGCGTTTTGTGAAAGTGAAGTCGACGATTCTAAGCGCAAATAGAAAGGGACCTAATCTTTAAAATGGCTCTCCTGAACAAAACTGGTTTTTAACCTTAGGTCCCTTTCTATTTTGCGCGTCACATATGCTTACCATCCAAATCCTTCAAATAACATAATTTATTTTGAAGGATATCTCATACATATAAAAAATCCTACACCTTACTCAATTAAAGGACTTATTTCATATGACGCTTGAATAGCTTAAAAAGACAAGTTGGGTATAATTAATTACAAATCAAAAACCAAACGAAGTTGTTGTCTTTTACCCGGAATTTAATGTCTTGTACGATAACATACATACATACATATGTTCAAAAATGTAAACTAATTAGCACCGCCTTTAAAGATAAGACATTTCGAGACAAGCTTCTACGGAATTCACGTTTCCGTGGCTGTTGCTCGAGTATTTGATTTCAAATCGGAAATGTATCATCACATAAATCAATCAGAAACGACGAAACACATGTAAAACTTATCAATTCCAAGAGAAACGCCAACAATCGTGGGAAGTGAGTGCCACAGCCAGCCGATGATGAAAGAAGAAGAAACGCAAGCGCGTTTTCGATGGTTGGGGGTTTTCTTTGCTTTTGAAATACGCGTATCTGTTAACAATCATAATCTCTGACAAGTTGAGTTCCTGTCCAAAAGCCAACAACATCACAATGACAAATGGATCTATGAGGTGATGTATGGCTCACTCGTAGTCTCGTCGTCGCACTCGTTTGTGAATATATGCACGTTGCTGTTGTTGTGATTTTAGTGAAGTCACTTTATGTTTGTATGGCCTGGCTGGCGGTGGGAAAATTACAAACCATCCACCAAAAAAAAGCCCTTGAATATTTTCTGTTTCTAAAGAATTCAGATGCGACTGTGACAGACTTAAAAAGGCCAAAACTTAAAAAAAGGAAAAAATAAGCTAAAAACGAGTAATGTAAGCCATAAGTCATCTGATTATGTTTGATGTTAGTATAAGTTAATGACAAATTTTGTGTTCGCATAGACAATAGTTTTGTTGTTACAACCGAATTATTTCCAACCAAAGGCTTGTGGTTGCGTATATTCCAAATATTCCATGCCTTTACTTTATGACAAAATGGTCTACTTTTTAGGGTCCTCTTGCCATTCAAAAAAAAAATATTTACCTTTTTATTCGATAGTATTTAGTTCAATCAAAATGAAGAGCTTTAAAGTTTCAACCGATTACAATTTATATTGTTTGTTTTTCTACTTTTACTTGCCTACTCTGTTTAAACCCTGCAATTTTCAGTAACTGAAATGTCAGTGCCTCTAAATAATAAAAGCATTTATGGCTATAAATTTTATTTTTTCACAACAACAGAAAATATAAAAATTCAAATCAAGTGTGGTAATTTGAAAGGACATTTTATGGCATTTCTTTATGAAAATAATTACCTTCAAATGTTGGCAACTGTTGTATGGAAATGAGCGTTCGGTGAGAAACGGGAAGATCCGCTGTTTTCGACCAAAATTTTTGTTCAGTGATGAGGCTTATTTCTGGCTCGACGGCAAAGTCAATAAACAAAATTGCCGCATTTGGGCTGAAGAGCAACAAGAAAAGGTTCATCGGTGCTGGTGGAATCATCGGTTTATATTTTTTTAAAGATGATGATGGCCGGAACGTAACCATGAATGGTGCTCACTATCGCTCCACGATATCGATTTTTATGCTACCTGAAATTGAAGCCCGTAATCTTGACGACACTTGGTTTCAACAGGACGGTGCCACTTGCCATACAGCTGCTCAAACAATGGATCTATTGAGAGGTCATTTCGAAAAGCAGCTTATTTCACGTTTTGGACAGGTGAGTTGGCTGCCTAGATCGAGTGATATCACACCTTTAGACATTTTTCTTTAGGGCTACGTAGAGTCCACCGTCTATGCTGACAAACCAGCTACGATTCAGGTTTTGGAAGCCAACATTACTCGTGTCATTAAAGCCATACCGGTTGAAATGCTCGAACAGTCATCCAGAATGGAAACCCTGAGCAGTAGTTGCGGCCAACATTTGAAGGAAATTATATTCAAAAAATGAATGCCATAAAATGTTCTTTCAAATTACCAACTAATTTTCCACACTGGATTTGATTTTGTTCTGAAAAAATACCACTAGATGGATCACTCTTTATATGCGACCCTATAAAGCTTACATATTGGAATTTGCGACGATCTCTTTATGCTTAATAGGGTCGCAAATAAGTATTTCAAGAAATATTTGATTGTCTGTTGAAAGTACGATTCAGTCGATAGTCGTAAAATTATTTCTCTCTCTCTAAGGAGTATTTAGTTCAAACAAAAAGAGCTAACATGTCTTATACTTGGAGATCATTTGGTATTCAAAATACTCGAAATCGGGCAGCACTTTTTTGTTTTGACATTTCTAGGTAAATGTTGTCCAACGTTACTCATGATATAAATTGTAAATAAAACAAAAACTTTTTCGAAGATTATTTTAATGCGATTTATTATGATAGAAGGATCTATGGCAATTATGCGTGAAACAATATCACGGTCAAATGCTCTACACGGTTTCGTTGGCATACCTCTATCCGAAGGTCCATATTTTCAATGCCTCTGAGACAAAATGGAGGTTCAATGTCGTTATTGTGCCGATCATCTAATCCTTTAGCTCTTGAATTGTTCTTGGCTTATTGACGTACCTTTTCTTATAAATATGCCCAAAAAAAGTATTCCAAAGGTGTCAAATCACATGATTGTTTGTGGCTGCCAATTGACATCGCCATGACATGAGATAAGACGACCATTGAATTTCTCGTGCAAGGAGCCATTGTTTCGTTGGCATTGGGGCAAGTGGCAAAATCCTGTTGGAACCACATATCGTCCAGGTCCATGTCCTCAATTTGTGTCCACAAGAAGTTCGTTGTCATCTCGCTATAGCGAACACCATTTCGGTACTGGCCGACCTCATTTTTGAAGAAGTAAAGGGTTTTCCAATAGGTCCATAACAATTTTAAATCTTTATGTCAACGCACCGTCACCACGGCCGTACTTTTTCGTCGATGAAAACAATCGTCATGTTACCGTCAATGGGGAGCGCCATCGTGCTATGTTAGAAAATTATTTTTGGCCAGAATTTGATAAGCTTGACATCGCCGATATGTGGTTTCAGCAAGACGATACCACTAGCCACGCAGCACGCGTTACAATCGATTTACCGAAAGGCAAATACGGTGAACGTGTTATCTCGAGAAATGGTCCGTTCGAATGTGACCTCGTTCATGCGATTTAACGCCATTGGAATTCTTTAGTAGGGCCACATTAAGTCATTGATCTATGCCAACAAGCCAACAACTTTAGATGAGCTCAGAGACAACAACCACCGCAAAATTGCCAACTTTCCGGTCGAAATGTGTACACGGGTGGTGGAAAATTAGGTCCAACGAATAAATAAATTGAAGTGAAGTAAACGATATTGATTTGAACGCCCATTTCCGTAATAGGCTTCAACATTCTAACCGCGCTGCTCAATTGTTTACATCTCCATGGTTGAATTTGTCAAACTCTAAAACAAATGACAAATTAAGTTGGACAAAAACTTTGACGATATGGTGTGACTCACAACTAACATCGTGCATTATGGTTGGATCCCCCCTTTATAAAACTTAAATAATTACCTTTAAAATAAGCATTAATAGAAAGTCGTAGGTAAAGACGGATTAAACGTCCTATAAGTGTGCGTCCGCCCTAGCATAAAAGAAATTAAAATAAATTTTGAAAAAATATGATCGCTGAAATTTAAAAGACTTTTATAAGATCGTCACATGTGACGAATCATGGATCTATGCGTATGAATCCAAAACAAAACAGCAATCGACCGTGTGGCTCCTCGAAGACGAGCCAAATCCAATGAAAGTTGTTCGTGGAAGAAGCACTTCGAAGCAAATGGTCGCCTGTTTCTTCGGCAAAACTGGTCATGTGGCGACTGTTCCGCTTGAGCAACGTAGGACGGTCAATTCTGAGTGGTACACCACAATTTGTTTGCCTGAAGTCTTCGGAGAAATTCGAAAAACGAACAAGAGAAGACAAATCAGTGTGCACAATGACAATGCTAGCTCTCAAACATCGGCTCAAACCAACGCCTTTTTGACCGGCCAAAACGTCGAATGGATGGGTCACCCGCCGTACGGCCCTGACTTGCTACCCAATGACTTCTTTTTATCCCGCACATCAAGAAAAAAAATGTTGCCAGAAGATGCTGTAGAAGCGTTCAAAAACCATGTTTTGGAGGTGTCCCAATCGGAGTGGAAAAGGTGCTTCGACAAAGGTGCTGGAGAATACTTTGAAAAACAATAAAACCATTTTTGATGGTAAATATTCGCATTATCATAATAAGGCCCTATTCCAACATCACATAAAACCCAAAAATAGTTTATCGGTTCTAGCCACAGCAACAAAAAATGTAGAAAAATATAAACAGTATTCAGAAAGTTTAAGTTTCTTGGATTAGACGGTTACATCCAAATGATACTACCATATACGAGGGCGACCGCAAAAGTAACTGGCCTAACATAAAAAGAACCGTTTTTTTGGAATTATTATTATTTATTTTTCAACATAATCTCCTTCCAACTCAATACAATTCATCAAACGTTTTTCAAGTTTTTTAATTCCATCCGAAAAATAAGATTTTTCAAGACCTTCAAAATATGTCTGTTTCAGCAATAACCTCGCTATTGGACGAACATTTTTTGCCACCGAGAATTTTTTTTAAATTTGGAAACAAGAAATAATCAGAAGGAGCTAAATCTGGACTATATGGTGGATGCGGAGCAATTTCAACTCGTTATTCGGCCAGTTTTTGTTGAGTTAAAAATGCAGTGTGTGAAGGAGAATTATCTTGATGAAAAAGAACTTTTTTTTCTAAATGCGGTCGTTTTATCTTGATTTCTTCACTCAACCGATCCAATAATGCACAATAATATTCACCATTTATAGTTTTTCCTTTCTCAAGATAATCAATAAATAGTATACCCCTTGCATCCCAAAGTACTGTGGCCATTACTTTTCCGTAAATTCTCGTAAATAAACAATATATAAATAAAAAAAATATTTTCCAGAGTATAGAAATATGCTTAAGTGTAATTTAGCGACACTACTCAGACTTGATCAGAATTTTCGCAATAGATAGAACTTTATTCAAAACTACAAGCAAATTCCTTTTGGTGGCAACCCATTTTTCCCGTATTACAACCAACCAAAGCTTGACAACAAATATGGTTATGTGCCTAAACTAATTCTTTCAGATTGGGGCAACTTTGCAATGCTTATCAAAACATCTGTACGATGACGTTTTCTCTTTACTGTTCAGTTTACCTATTGTAATCCGTTAAAATATTTTATTTTTTCAAGCAGTACTTATAACCAACAATCTATAACGACAACCAACATGTTCAAATTCAGTTCCAATAATCATCATAGTATGTTAGGATACCCGATAATTGTTTTCTTCAACCGAAAGTGTCAGTTCACTCTACTGAAAATTGCTTTGCTCCCAATCAACATTCGGTTGGCAAATGGGATACATAAATAGTATGTGTAATCAACAACTTTCAGTTGGAAAACAGTTATGGCAACAAACCTCTTCTCTGTGTGTACGTTAAATTTAAATAATCAGAAGATTTACTTGACCGGAAGAGATATCAGACAATATTTTTCGATTTCCATTTCATAAAGCCGTCGCTGATCACCATTTGTACGTTGAAGCCGTCGGCATAGGCTATCAGTGAGTAATTGTCATATTTAGAACATTACATCATTTTTTAAGTCAAATTAATGATGCACATGCAAGGTTCACATCGGACAATATTTATATATTTTTCCAAACTCCCTGCCCTCAAATATGAACTGTGATTGACCGCCAATGACGTCGTTCGTGCGTGTATGATGTGATCGCCTTACATTATTCTATGATTTTTTTCCACCCGACCCCTCGAAGAAACTTTCACTTTGGTTACTTAACTCATTCTATAAACGTAGCCGTAATGGCATGTAATGCCCATATTAGGAAAGGGCATTAAAGCCACACATAGCCTTTGTCGGCAGCGCGCAATTGGTGTCGGTTGGTCCTCCATCAAACCGCATTTGAAAATGTCACAGGCAAGAAATGTAGCACTGCCATGTAATTAAACAAACAAGGCTGACAACGAATGTGACACAAATCATGGGATCATAAACGCAAACGACTGACAATAAATGAATGTGACAAAGCCACCAAAGATTGTTCTTTTCTATGGGACCATCGAAGCGATCTGTAAATGAAGGCTGGCTGGGAGCGAGTGAAATCTAACATGGATTAACACTTCGTTAATGGGCGATTAATGATGAATGCTCGAGAGGCAAAGCAGCGCGCACAATGTCCAATGGTTAATTCGGCAAATTACCACACAAGCCTCGAGTACAAATGTCGGATTAACAGACTGGCGGACGGACGGACAGGCAAATGCACAATTCAACTGAAAATGTTGCATGAAGTGCTTACAGTCACACACATACACCCAACTCTCCGTATCTGAATGAAGACGACAAACAGAACGAGCCGATGACGATGATGATGTGAAGGGTCGGTCCTCCGGTCTCCGGTCTGGAGATAATCTGATGCATCGCATTGATAAGACAAACATTATCAGGCAGCTCAATGACACGTACTGTGTCGCTTGGTCGGCCGTCGCTTGTCTGCTGGTCTCCTTGAGTGTCTTGCACCGCTTTGGGGGTATAACGAGCTATGAGGCAACAATAGCGGCGACGGCCGCTACAATTATGACTGAGAATGTGTTAACCTTTTTTTGTGACAGCATTTCAAGCCGTAGTTTCTTTTTTCAACAGATGTCTTCTACGAGCATGAGTATGTTAATGCCAAAAGAAAAAAAAGCCTAAGACAAAATCTCTGTGTTATCTGCGCTCGAGCATGTATTCATCTGTCCTCGTTCAAATATTCATATTTCGTAATATACGTATACATTAGGGTGGTACGAAATATTAGGGTCGCAAAAGCTGTTGGCATTCTGTGGTGGCAATCGAAACTAACGGCAATAGAGGTATTTTTCCATAGGTTTTTTTTCACCGATTACGCTTGAGTTGTGTTAACTTTATTTTCTTTCCTTCTCAGTATTGTTCGCCATTTCATGAGACTTACACGTCTCCAAATTGTGCAACTGTATTAGGGAAATGAGCGACTGTGCGAAACCAGAAAATCCGCTGTTTCACATTTCTTCCATTTCTGGCTCAACGGCAATGTCAATAAACAAAATTGTCGCATTTGGGCTCAAGAGCAACCAGAAGAGGTTTAAGAGGTGCCATTATACCCCGAGAAAACCACGGTTTGGTGCAGTTTATGGGTTATTGGAATCATAGGTCCATATTTTTTCAAAAATGATATTGGCCATAACGTAACCGTGAATGGTGCTCGCTATCGCACCATGGTATCGTCCTTTTTGCTACCTAAATTGAAGCCCGTAATCTTGACGAAATTTGGTATTGACAGGACGGTGCCACTTGACGTACAGCTGCTCAAAAAATAAATCTATTAAGAGGTCATTTTGAAGAGCATCTAATTTCACGTTTTAGAAAAGTAAGTTGGCCGATGTGGTCGTGTGATATCACACCGTAAAGTAAAGTAAAGTGTAACGTCTATGTTAAGCTCGTTTGTTTCGTACTATTTATTTCTATTTTAACCGGCTCAAGACCTATCTACTTATATGTGACGCGCAAAATAGAAAGGGACCTAAGGGTAAAAACCAGTTTTGTTCAGGAGAGCCATTTTAAAGATTTAAATACGTGTATCTTTGATGTACTTCACTTTCATAAAACGCGCATATCTCTGACAACCCTCTTCAGAAAGCTTTGCTGCAATTGTTGAAAGTAAAACCGAACTTTATAAGGCCAGGCTCTCCCCAAACGAATGAGAACTACTGTTGTTAACCTTACTTTTCAAGTTTTCTTCACACAATTTCCCACGAAAATACAACTCACTCTTGCCACCTCTACAGAGACTCCAAAGTCTCTTAAGTCTATGCTGACAAACCAGCTACTATTTAGATTTTGGAAACCAAAATTACGCTTGTCATTAACGCCATACCAGTCGAAATGCTCTAAAATGACAATTAAGGCATAGATTAGTTAGTCATCCAAAATTGGACCCTTAGGCGGAGTTGCGGTTAACATTTGAAGGAAATTCTATTCAAAAAATAAATGACACAAAGTCTCCTTTAAAATGAACCATAAAGATTCCACACATGATTTGAATATTCGTATTTTCTTTTAAAAAAAAATACCTGTAGATTGATCACCCGATACTCTTATACACAAATCACACCAGGTGATACGTTAGATTATTATATTCCTATAAATCTGTTTCCATACAAATTTTAACTGCACTCGAAATATACTTGCTATTTAATTATTTCAACGCGATAGTGACATTGACGAAGAGTACTTTAAGTTGTACACTCAGTCAAAACTTCGAAATAGATTTCATATATTTGGAATCGTGGTAAAATTTGCTTTGGCTTAATTTGCATACTTTGTTTGCATTAGCCATAATTGTGGAATTGTGTGTCAAAATATAGGTTATTTTGGTTTCGGAAATAAGCGGGCGACTGCTGTTTTTCCATATTCTTTGGTGTGGGTGGACATTTAAGGCCATTATTTGCGATTAGTGGCACGCGGCTGTCATCGGCCACGCGCTGCTCAAATAAAATTTCAAATAAAGTTGGGCAAAAAACTTGAAGTTGAGGTGTGACTCACATTTAAGTGTTTTCTCCAAATCCTCAGAAAACCTATTTTTTTTGTAACCAAACTCCTATCTGCATCTCCAAAGCTAATAATCAAGAAGTTCCTCTGATGTTTGATTTTATTGATTAACCTTACTGCTGTCATTTCTATAGCTATGCAACACGATCTCATCACACTGGCATCTTTCCCGCTATAGCTTCTTTTTTCGAAACAGATGATTCTCCCCGCTTATCAATTCCCGTTATTTCTTCAACACTAATCACATTGACTTAAAAGATATGTTGTTTGCTTTTGTTAATCCCTTTTTTGGGTAATTTTCTTTAGAATTTTATAAAAATTCCTAGCTGACCCGGCAAACGTTGTTTTGCCTTATATTTTATTTTCACTGTAAGTCTGGCTCCGTAGCAAAGTCATGGTGGATAGATATTTCGCACTCAACCGACATACCAATTATTATTCAAATACCGTTAACAGGGGCAGAGATAACGGATTTTTAATTAGTGATTTGTTTGGAAGGTACCACGCGCCTTTGTCCAATCCCGCCCACATGTCCAGCAGAACTAAGAATAGTACACCAAACCATCATACCTAATTTTGTTCAAATACCGTTAACAGGAGCAGAAATAATGAATTTTTAATTTGGGATCTGTATGGTAGGTACCACTCCCACTGGGCCGATTTCATGCAAACTACACCTAAACCATCTACAGACCATCCCCAACGTACCCAAAAGTTGTCTACCAATTGTCTGCCTGCTAAATCAAAAACCAGTTTTGTCTCGCCTTCTCCGCCCACAGTCCAAAATTTTCTTTTTTCATAAACCTTTGCGTGGCAATTATGAACAATTTGCGTGGCAATTTGTATCCAGTTTTCCCCAGTCGTTTTCAAGTTTTAAGCGGTGTAACAAACAACATTTCATTTTTATATAAAGGTGGTTAAATTTTGAGGGTCACTCTTTGTGGGTGCATTGTTTTTTCGACAATCACTCTTGGATTATCATTCGCCCAAATGCTGAAATTCTGCTTATTGAAGAATCAATCTACTGAGGTAAAAATGTGCCTCATCAAGATGATTTTCTTCGAAAATTGATCATCCACTGTTGCCCGAAGCCTGAATAACTTTAACGCGTTGCTTGCTTGTGTATCTTTCTACGATTCAAATTGAATTAGTCTGAAATTGAGAAATATCAAGCGAAATGCAGAAAAAATTTTGATGTTTAGGCGTGGTTCACATTCAACATCGGCCCTTAAAATTTAACCATCCTTTATATAGATTTGCCACAGACGTTGCAGTAAGGTAAAAATTTAAACTTTTTTTAAACTTACATATCCAAGTTTCTCAATCATAGTTTATGTTTCGATTATACCGAGGTTCTAAGTCTAAGTCTTCAACACATCCTTAAAAATTAATGTTAAAAAAAGTAAAAAAAAATTGAATTTGGGCGACTTGAAAATGATTTTTTTTATATGCAGTACTGGAACATCTTTTTCTTCAGCTATCGCCAGAAGCTATCGAAAAATCGATGACACAATATTGGCACATTTTTTTCCTTAAAAATCGACCCACCCCAATATACATATCTACATACATCTGGCTATGATTAGCACCTTTGGTTGCGTAAGATAATCCAGTAACAAAAAACAACAATCAAGCGACCGACCGACCAAGCGACAACATGCTGCCTTCTTATTATAATTACCGTTTGTCGAAATTACTACTCGCAACACAAAAAGGACGCACACCTAGTGGAGATCATTTTAAGGACATTTCACGCTCTTATGACTTTAAACCCCACATAAGCGAATACTTAGTCAACAGTTGAGCAAAGCAAAAATTATGCCATCATTGTCAGGGTACTCGTATCATCGCACGGTTCCCGCTTTGTGATGAGTTTAAATTGTAGCACCATCACCACCGTCATCCGCGCATCCCCTGCCCATTGTGCAGTTGCACAGATGTTAAGGGTAGCAAAGAAAACATTTTGTTGGGCAATTTGTGTTGAAGGGCGTGTCTGTTCTTCCGTGGTATGAGCTGCCATTCATGCCGGATATCAGCACTTAACTGTGATTTGTATATTCACCGCTTTTTTTTTTAAAATCCCCCTCCGCTGTCTCTGTGTCGGTCGGTCGGTCGGTCGGTTTGTGTGGCAAAAAATTCAACCCCTCTCGTACTGTTGCGATAATTAAATAAGCGTCGACATAAGAGCACGACGACAAACAACAATTTAAATACTCGCACACACTCAAAACTGTTGGGTGTTTGTTTTAAAATCGTTGTTCTGAATGAGCGGCTGAGAAACGCTGCCTTTGTTGCCGATCAAAAAGCGCTATAAATGGTATTTTTGCCGAATGTCCTGTGGCGTTTAATCTCTGTCTAGTTATCTCTGTATCGTTCATTCTGTCGCCCATTTTGCCCGGGCCGGGTTGGTTGTTGAAAAGTGATTTGTATGAAAAGCAAAAACAAAGAAATATTTTAAATTGTATGCAAATATTACTTTCATGTGGCAAATGTTATTATTTGCTTACCAAATTTACTTTTTACATTTGTATTTTGTATACTACGGGTATTTCAAAGTGTTACATACATTTGGACATTTGCTGCATGCGTGATGACAGTTGTAACGTAGAGGTGTGGCTAAAGGCGAAACGTTTTCGTAGATATCATCGCAAATCTAATTCAAAGGGTTCAAATCTTTAAATCTGAAATTTTTTATCGGCAAATGTAGGAGCGAACAGCATATGTGACGCGCAAAATAGAAAGGGAACTAAGGTTTAAAACCAGTTTTGTTCAGGAGAGCCATTTTAAAGATTTAAATACGTGTATCCTTGGTGTACCATCGCTTTCATAAAACTCGCATATCTCTGGGGGGAACACTTTTGGGGCATGGGATCGGTCTCATTCGATGCTCAGATGTCGTCCACATCAAAAATAGGTGAAAATTGATTTTTTTACCCTTGGGTCCCTTTCTCTATGCGCTGTCACAAATAGTTGTTTTCTTATCTTCATAGCTGATATTTAAAGATAGTTTTTTGCTTTACCCTACTGTAAATTTTGTATTTTCTTCATAAAAAAAAAGCATTCACGTTAATATATAAGTACTCGTAAAAATTACCTTTACTACAACGGTTTGCCGATTGAGAAACGACAAAAAAAATGTTAATGCGAAGTATCAATAATAAAATATGCTGAGAGCGTCTAGAAATGGAAAATCACTAGAAGTACACACAGAGAAAAAATCAGTTTGATTTACAAAAATTCGGTTGGAAAAGCACAATTGCAATCATCAATATTCCATGGTATTGAATGATATATCGTTCGAATTATCATTAGATGGTAGGTACGATAATATTACAGTACATGCAACCAATAAACTAGTTATACCAACCGAAATTAGTTCAACTTTTTTTTGTCACTTATACTTTCGTACCAAAAAGAGATGGTGACAACAGATAAGTTCTTTATAGTAACCAAACGCCGGTTAGTTCACTATTGTAACATAAATTATTTTAATTTATTTTTATTTATTTAGTTATTTTATTATTGTTTTTTCCAACGTCAAAATATAGGGTGATCCATCTAGAGGTATTTAAAAAAAATACTAAAATTCAAATCAAGTGTGGAATCTTTTTAATTCAATCGAAGGAAATGTTATGCCATTTATTATACCCTCCACCATACAATGGAGGGTATATTAGTTTTGCCATTCTGTCTGTAACACCTTGAAATAACCACCTTGAAATAACAAAGTATATATATTCTTGATCCTCGTAAAATTCTAAGACGATCTAGCCGGCTGCCCGGCTGTCCGTCTGTTGAAAACAAGATAGAGCCTGCATGACAGCTAGGGAGCTGAAATTTGGCACAAACATGTGAAGTTAACCTAGCGTGGTTGGTATTGAAAATGGGCTATATAGCTATACAGGAAGTTGGTGTTAGAGACCCTCAACCGACACTACCTCATAAAAATTAGTTTTTTATTTGGAAATATCCGTCCAGTTTCTTAAGCAAAATCACTGCAAATAATAATCTCTATATAGGCGCAATCATCTATGTAAAAATGGTTTAGATTGGGCCACCATTTCTTGTACCTCCCTTATGGGCCTTAAGAAATAATATGACTATAACTCACCGCACACTTGACCTAGCGAGACGAAATTTGCGGCATAAAGATTTCTATATACAACACACTTCTACGCTGAATTCGGTTGAGATCGGCTACTGGTACCTCCCACACTAACGGTCTCATAGGCCTTGAAAAATAATATGACAATAACTCACCACACACTTGACCTTTCGAGACGAAATTTTTGGCATAAAGATTAATATATAGAACAGATTTTTGCGCTTATTTTGGCTAAGATCGAAACCTCTCACATAAACGGTCTCATGGGCCTTGAAAAATAATATGACAATAACTCACTACAAACTTGACCCATCGATATGAAATTTTCTACATAAAGATTTTTATATAGAACCCACCTCTGCACCAAATTCTGTTGAGATCGGAAAAGTCCCACTGGTACCTCTCACACAAACGGTCTCATGGGCTTTGAGAAATAATATGACGATAACTCACCACAAGCTTGACCTATCGAAATGAAATTTTGCACATAAAGATTTCTATATAGAACTGGTGGAATCTGGTGGAGGGTATCCAAAGTTCGGCACAGCCAAACTTAACATTTTTTACTTGTTTTTTGAATATAATTTCCTTCAAATGTTATCCGCAACTACGCCTCAGTGTTTCCATTCTGAGGGTCCAATTTTGGATGACTCGTTCGAGCATTTGGAACGGTATGGCGTTAATGGCGCGCGTAATATTGGCTTCCAAAACCTGAATCGTAGCTGGTTTGTCAGCATAGACTTAAGACTTAACGTAGACCCCAAGGAAGAAGTCTAAAGGTGTCATATCATACTGTCTAGGCGGCCAACTCAACGGTCCAAAACATGATATCAGCTGCTCTTCAAAATGACCTCTCAATAGATCCATTGACTGAGCAGCTATTTGGTAAGTGGCACCGTCCTGTTTAAACCAAATGTCGTCCAGATTACGGGCATCAAATTTAGGTACGGCGATAGCGAGCACCATTCACGGTTATGTTCCGGCCATCATCATTTTTGAAAATGTCATGTGGACCGATGATTTCACCAGCCCATATACTGCACCAACACGTGGTGCGTCTTTCCATGATAAAATGGCACATAATACTGAAAGGAAAAAAATAAAGTTTAATACAACTCTGGCGTTATCTGTGAAAAACCCCCTTTTGAAAAAATACCTCTAAGAGAGTTATTTATTGATAGTGCAAAAAATCAAGAGTTTCTTTAATCGATTTTGTAGTTAATTTTTAATAGACTCTGGCTCCTCCGCACTGTGTGTCTGATGGTTCGAAAGAATCAAGTTGCATTACCTCTTCGGTTGTAAGATTACTTCCTTGAGATTACAGCAAATCAATTAAATTATTTTCATCTAAATTGTTAAAGCCGACATCATTGGCCATTCCCAAAATACTTTGGCAAATGACAGGCACGAAATCAGCATCGGAAATTAATAAATCAAATGCTAGAACACTTTCCGGTCATATATTTCTCCAAACTTTGTTCAAATGTTCCGGTTTGACCTCGTTCCAAGCTTCGCCGATATTCACTACAGATTTTTTTTTCATATCATAAACTATACGGGCGACCGCAAAAGTAACTGGCCTAACATAAAAAGAACCGCTTTTTTGGAATTATTATTATTTATTTTTCAACATAATCTCCTTCCAACTCAATACACTTCATCAAACGTTTTTCAAGTTTTTAATTCCATCCGAAAAATAAGATTTTTCAAGACCTTCAAAATATGCCTCAGTTTCAGCAATAACCTCGCTATTCGACGAACATTTTTTACCACCGAGAAAATTTTTAAATTTGGAAACAAGAAATAATCAGGCGGAGCTAAATCTGGACTATATGGTGGATGCAATTTCAAATCGTAATTCGGCCAGTTTTTGTTGAGTTAAAAATGCAGTGTGTGAAGGAGCATTATCTTGATGAAAAATAACTTTTTTTTCTAAATGCGGTCGTTTTATCTTGATTTCTTTTCTCAACCGATCCAATAATGCACAATAATATTCACTATTTATAGTTTTTCCTTTCTCAAGATAATCAATAAATATTATACCCCTTGCATCCCAAAATACTGTGGCCATTACTTTTCCTGCTGACTTAACAGTTTTCGCCTTATTGGGACCACTTTTACCAGCTTCTATCCATTGTTTTGACTGTTCTTTGCATTCTGGTATGTAGTGATGGATCCATGTTTCATCAACAGTTAAGAATCGGCGCAAGAACTCTATTACGCTGAAAAATCGCTAAAAGCTCCTCGGAATTGGTCCAACGGACGATTTTTTGGGGCAAAGTCAACAAACGCGGCACATATCTTGCGGATAGCTTTTTCATGTGGAGTTCTTCATGTAAAATACTCCAAACTTGTTTTTCGTGTATTTTAACAATATCAGCAAGTTCTCTGAGCTTTTTTCTTCTATCTTTAGTCACTTCATTAAATATTTTTCTAATGTTTTCAATAGTAGTAGAAGTTTTCGGTCTTCCAGAGCGTTGTTCATCTTCCGTACTTGAATTACCCATTTTAAATTGTTGAACCCAGGATTTTACGGTGGAGTATGATAGTGCATTATCACCATGAACACAATCCAATTCATCTGTGATTAATTGTGGAGTATAACCATTCATATAAAAGTGTTTAATTACCGCACGAAACTCTTTATTTTCCATTTTTCAAAAATTATAAAACTTGTTTACTTCAATCACCTGTAACAAAGAAAATAATCATTAAATATTTCGGAAATTTTGACAGATGGCTTATAAAAGATTGCTTTTAAAAAACAAAAAAAACGTTGCTAGTAAAACAGAAAATGTGCCAGGCCAGTTAGTTTTGCGGTCGCCCTCACATTTCTCCCAACTTTGTTCAAATGTTCCGGTTTGACCTGGTCCCAAGCTTCGCCGATATTCACTACAGATTTTTTTATATCATAAACTTTCCAAAAAGTTTTTAATGTAGTTTTCTCTTTAACATCCGTTTCTTCAATGAACTCCTGGAATGATTTGCGCAAATAAAGCGCATTAAATGTGAGCTGTACGAGTAGTATTTTTTTGGAGAAACTCCGTAGAAGCAATATTTTTTTGCTCAATTTTTTTTTGAGAAAATAGTCGGGTGCCGACAAATCTGGCAATCACACTGTTTGAATAATTTCTGGAAATTATTCGCTTTCCAAAAATTTGACTTAAAAGTGCACTTGTGTCTCAGGCAGTGTGGGTAGTGGGATGGAGCCACTGCTGGATGGAGCTGAAACCACATCTCAGGCCTGTTTTTAAGAGAAGGAGGTAAACAATGTTCTATCATAAACCGATACCGCTCTCCATTTACGATTAGAGCATTCCATCTTTATTCTGGATGAAGTAAGACCCAATGATATTTGCAGATGTGATCCCACACCATACTGTACACATAATGGAGTGCAATTGGCGTTGATGAACGGCTCTTGGATTTTCCGAACCCAGGCACCTACAGTTCTGCACAAAGTCATTCAAATGAAAATAAGCTTCATCACTCATCACATTGCGTTTAAATAATTGATCGCTGATTTAGATAATAAAATTCTATTATTCTGGATCTTTGTTTAGTTGTGAAACTCTACATTACTTATTCTCCAAGTGTTATTTAAATAATCTGAAAAAAAATATATTAACGAAAAAAAAGCTATTAAATTTTTAAACCCCATGGTACTTTTTGGCCCACCCTGTATAATATAAAGGGAACTGAACATTGAACTGAAGAAGGCTGGTAACCCTTTTTTCTCTGATTGTCTTTACCACGAAAAGTTATTAAATTTTTAAACCCCATGGTACCTTTTGGCCCACCCCGTATAATATAAAAAGAACTGAACACTGAACTGAAGAAGGCTGGTAACCCTTTTTTCTCTGATTGTCATTACAACGAGTTTCGTAGCCACCATCTTATGGTATGTCAAACCATGTAACCGTCAATACCATAGAAAGTTGGTAATTGCAACAGAGTGTGTTTTTCTAATCGAATTGTTGTAGTTCGCACAAATTTGCAACTGACTTTTTCTCTGTGTGTAAGACTTGTTACTTTTAGCTGCTCTGAGATTTATTGTTGTCGTCGGAATTATCGTGTGGAACATATGGAATCCTGGAGACTAACTTAGAAGCACACCCGAAATTTTTTTATCCACTTTTAAAATCTCCGTAGGTTTGTGTTTTTAATTTTTTGTATTGTGTTCGATTCTGAAAAAAGGGCATATTTCGTATTTTAGTACCCAGTTGGTAACTTCCTCTTATCCTAACCTTATGTAATAGATGCCAAGCTCCCTTTGAGTATTAAGATTTTAACTCCCTTTCTCCCGGCATATGACATTTCTTTACATCTTGGAGTGGCTTTCATTTATCGCCCTCACATGTGAACTTAACGTCCATAGCAAACGCGTGAAAATAGTCTTTAATCAACAGGGAGGTGAACTTTAATGAAATCATTCCGACAACAAAGCAACTTGACTTTTCTCTTGTGCTTTTTTAATAGTTGCTGTGATGTTCTGACTGTGTTCGTTCACTGCCCGCACCGGAGGTGGGTAAGAAATTTGATTCTAAATTGTTACCATAAACGCCAATGATATACACGTTTGTGTACATTAGCGCTTCGGAGTTTAACTGCCGGATGTGGGCGTAGTTTCTCGGTACGAGTCTCCTTTTCTGTAACCTGATACCAACAAATCGGATCATTAGACACGTTGACTGGCTATAAAGATATTTTGTCATACGGCCAGCCAACCAACAACAACAATAGCAGCAAATAAAAGAGTTGGGGGGCTGGGGACTAAACTGGCACCAAAGCGTACATAATGTGGCATGGCAGAAAAAATAATGGTCCGCCGTGTGAAGGAGGAATGGCTGTGCGGCTGCATAGGATGTGATGGTGGCGGTTTTGGTGGCTGTGGTGCCGGTGTCGGTGCCAGTTACGTTGCTGGTGGAGCACATGATGAGGAGGCCGATGACGATGACGAAGTGCACAATGAAAAAAACAGATAACGTCAACAAACGGTCTTCATTGTTGTCGCCGTTGTGGTCTATGGTTGTAAAACTATTTGTTTTAAATAAACCACGGGGAGAACGATGCCACAGAGATCGATGCCAAAACAAAACCCAAACGAACCAAAATAAAACAAAAACCCTAAACAAAAGACAAAAAACAACCAAAGCCAAAACGTCTCAAAGGTACTCTCTGTCAATGCATGTGGCGTTCAACAGACAATCGGAGGAGAAGACGGAAAAAAATGAAAATGCGGAGGTGGTGGTATAAGGGCAAAGTCAGCCAGTCCGCCTGCCAGGCGGGCAAGGCAAGCGCAAGCGCAATTGAAACGCGCGTGTGGAGCATGCCACATGCGGTAAGAGAAGGCTCCAGCGCGCAGGAAACAAAAGTCGCACAATGCAACCGATGCCGTTGACGATGATGATGCTTGACTTCATTTTCGAACTTTGACAGAATGAGTAAGTCAGCCGAGCCCTCAGATAAGAAACCAAAAGCAAAAAAGTCGAAAAAAAAACCCAAGAGGAAACCTCAGATGTGAGGTAATTCTCGATGAATGGCAGCGGAATATGAATGGCACTCACTATCCCTTTACATACATAGTTTTGTAGCCGGTGTTGTTGTATTTTGTTTTATTGACAACAAAAAAACAGACCAAAATGCATTCGAATCAAACCACAACTTTAATATTTAATGGATGAATGAATCGTGGCGCTAACTTAGGAGGATGTCCTATGAAGAGCATTACACTGAGAGAAAATACTTAAACGTAACTCCTATTGTTATAAATGAAATTACTAAAACTCCTCCAAAATGCAATTCAGAACACCCCAAAAAGCCCAATAGGAACATTAGAGAAGTTCCACAATAAATCCAAGATATAATCCTGAAGCACAGTGAAATACACATCTGAGACACAAAGCTGAGAAATTCACAGTGCAAGGAAACGCCGGAGATTCCACGACATCCGTCAGAGGAAGTCTTAGGCCAAGGGCTGTCATCCCGGTACTGTGTACCGATACAAAAACAACCGGAGATATTTTAAACCGTGGATTTATGCTAAGATGTAACCACTTTCACCTGGCATCTGTGGAAAGCAAACTACAGGTCGCCGCATTTTCCCTACATAAGGACTGAGTCAACCTTTGGAGAAAACAACAACCATTAACATAAAAACAGAAATTATTTTGAACTATTAGAGATATGACGATGATATTTGGAAAATATGATGTTGGCATGGGTCGAAACACATCCTGGAGAAAAAGTTGGCGGTGCCTTGGTGCACCCCTAAAAAATCGCATTTATGGCAATAGTAATCCGATTTTAACAGAATGGAATCAATGACTAGGAAATTATTACAGACTATGTAGTGGTAAAACTCTACAATGGGTGGCACCGCCCAGACAACCCTGAACTAAGAAATACTATATCTCACGAACTGTTAGAGACATGGCATATGATACTGGCATGACTCGCAACACATTTTGGTGGAAAGGTGTGTAGTGTCACGCCCCCTTTAAAATTGCATTTAAGATCAAAGTAATGGACCATTCGTTATAAAATTCAAAAGAAAAAAATGAATAACAAAGAATAAGAGGATTGCTATTTATATTTCGGGTCCTGACAATACTAGTGTTCGCAGATGCAAACTGGAACGTCCATTGGAAACTTGGACATTTTTTTAGCATAACTTTACTCAGAACGTTTTGTCATTTGAGAGCGAATTGCTTTGTTTACCGTGTGTTGAAAAATTCATCTCAGTCAAAAAATGGAATTATCCCGTGAACATTTTCGTGCGATGATTTTTTCGTGATGATTTTTGGCTTGGTTTATCGAGACAAGAGTGTTTAAATCAACCTGTTTCGACTTCTGGCGATAAAGCACCATCAAAAACCACTGTTAATCGCTGTTACCAAGAGTTCAGTCTCGGACGCCTTTCGCTCCAGGATGAATTTCGTGAAGGACGTCAAATTTCAGTCACTATGCCAAAAACCATCGATGCTGTTGCGTGAACTAATTAAGCAAGACCGACATGTAGCATACCGTCAGATTGAGGCATCCTCGGGCATTAGTATGACAAGCATCAATAAGATAATGCATATTCATTTGGGCGTGAAAAAAATGTTTTCTCGTCGGATCACTCATAGTTTAACGAATGCTGAAAAAAAAGGCTCGTATGGCTTGGTGCAAAGAGTTGTGGAAAAAGTATAACTGCCGTAGCTTAAAGGCAGTGTATAACATTGTCACAGGTGACGAATCATGTTTCTATGCATATGAACCGGAAACAAAACAGCAAACGACTGTAAGGGTCTTTCAAGTCGAGCCAAATTCAACAAAAGTTGTTCGTGAAAGAAGTACTCGTACATCGAAGTGAATGATTGCGTTTTTTTCGGTATAACCGGCCATGTTGCCACAGTGCCTTTAGTGGAACGAAGGAGGTCAATTTTGAGTGGTATACAATCATCTGTTCGAAGAAATGAGGAAATATAATAAGAGAAGGTGGATCATTTTGCATCACGACAACGCGAGCTCTCATACTTCAGCTGAGACTATGAGCTATTTGACCATTCAATGGGCCATCCACCCTACAGCTCTGATTTGGCACCCAATGACTTCTTCTTATTTCCTAGTATGAAGAAAAAAATGCGTGGTCAACGTTTTTCATCGCCCGAAGCAGCTGTTGAAGCGTTCAAAAATCTTGTTTTGAAGGTGTTTCAATCGGAGTGGAAAAAGTGCTTCGGAAATTGGGTTGTACGCTTGCAAAATTATATTGATCTTGAAGGAGAATATTTTGAAAAACAATAAAACCATTTCCAATGATAAATTATTGTGTTTTAATTGCTGGATCCGAAATGTAAATAGCAACCCTCGTATATTATAGATTGTGTTGTGTTAAAATAGGACAGAAGGAGTGACCATATCTCCTGAACTAGTACCGATATGGCAAAATAGGTTTGTACATGTGACGTAGGTCTGAAAACAAACACACCGTGAGGGGAAAACAACGGTGCCACGCCTCCTTGACAACATTTTCCTATTGGACGGCAATCTATGATGGAGGTTATAAAAACTTAATTTGCCATGGTCCCCTCACAATTTGTCTCTCTAACTTGAAGTCCTGCCGCTTTAAATTTTTCTTTGTTTTTGATTGGCTCTTAGGCATTCCTGTAGATTACAAAGTCTTTGTAAGCCTCTTTTGCAGACTGGCGATTCGGATGAATTAACAATTTTTCTGCCTATAGCTCCGGCTTACTTTCAAAAATCTCTAGTGTGAAAAACATTGACCAGTGTCCTCTACATTTTCTATTTCCTCGCTTTTAGACAGCTTATTGATTACAGCATTCCTATTAACATTAATTAATATTTTAAATGATAATATTGGTACTCTACATTTTAGTTCTCAAGCCAAACGTGCAGTACTTTCATACGTGAGATTTAGCCTGGTGACCCATCAACGCCTTCCGTATGTCAAGAAATATTGTATTGATTTCAATGGAATGCGTATACATAACTTTAATTTATTTTAGAATATTTAGAAGACAAGTCGATTAAAATTCTCACCAGAACCGGATTCTAGTTCATAACTAGTTATGCATTGCAGGCCGCCGTGGTGTGATGGAATAGTGCACGCCTATCATGCCAGTAAACCCAGGTTCAACCCCGGGTAAGAACATCTTATTATTTTTAGTGGTGGGGTTCCACCACGTTAATGGCGTCGATTTATTTCTAGGCTATGTGAAAACATCAATATACTCGTAAAAAGCATTAGCACTTCTGAGCTGGCGGTAAACAGCAGGTCCCCATCCCTGTGAGTATAAGTATTGCATTCTTTAATGGAATGTTGTGGGCTTGAGTAAGTAAGTATTTTTTACGGATATCCCAACTTATGTATTTTGGTATAATTTTCTCTAAGTGTATCCCAACAAATGAACATATGTAAGCAAGAATTCGAGGATACAGTGATTTTAATCTCATCAAACAAAAAATACGCACTGAAAAGATCATGTAACAAAAGGAAAACGAATTTAAAATCCTTGAATTTTTCATAATATAAAATAATGTGTCACCTGCATGGCGCCTAACTTGAACAATTTTTCAACAAAATCAATATTTTGTTTCAACGAATCTTTTTAGAACTCAGGAAATTTTTAGCTACACCCTCGCATATCTACATACAGACACAGCGTTATATTCATACGTACAAGTTCAAACGTGGGCGATTGAGACTTCCTTTAGAGCATAACATAAGGTTTGGCAAATGCCCTGCGGCTTTCGCTATTGAACTCCAAGTTATGAGCCAACAATGATGGACGTATAACGACATCGCTAAAGACGAAACATTTAAGCGTCCTTATATACCACACCATGCCATGCCACGCCACACTATGCCATACCACTCGTAGTCAAAATGAACGGGCCCGCTTCAATAGGCGACTGTTTATTTGATTGTCTGTCTGTCCGTCCGTCTGTCTGTATGTCTGACTTGACTTGAATGTCTCTTCAGACGTACGAACACCAGCGTATGTATGTGCGAATTCTTAGCGCTGAATTCTTAGCCAGACATCAACTTAGAAATAATGTATTGAAATGCTCAAGAACTTAAGCGTAAAGAGATGACTTTGTGTGATGCGTTACTTTTCGTTTTTTTTCTTCTTTTTTTTGTTGGTAGAAGAAGCAAAAACGCCAAATAGGCGTTTATTCCCCAAAATATGTATGATACCCACCCACGAGCAGAGAGCAGTTGCAAATACATTAAAAATAAAGAAAAAAAATAAGAAAACCCAAAAAAGAGATCGTATTGCCTGAAAACTTGCTGGTGTATATCTGCCTGCCAGCGAGTCAAACATCCATCCATCCATTTGTCCATACACGCTCGTACATATCTATTCATGCCGCTGGAGATTTCAGCTGGCGCTGCACAGTGGGTTCGAATGAATTAATGGTCGAATGCAGCATAAACGGAACAAATGTTCAAGTTGGACACGTGCATAAAGGGTGTTTTTTTTTGATGTGTGATTTTTAAGAAGAAATAAAATGCATATAATTTAATGTTATGGCCAAGAGTTGAGCTTTATTATAAAGATAAGGATTTGCCAATATGTTTTTAAAACATAAGAGTTTGCCATTATGTATTTTTTAAAGATTTCCGGCAAGTGGCCGCTGCCGCTAGCTCCAATAAACTCGAACCGAGAGGCCCAATTTTCAACCACTTTTTGCAGCATTTGGGGGCCGTATGTCATGTCGGGCTTATCTGCGTAAAAAAGCGACTTCACACAATCCCACAAAAAATTTTCCAGCGGTGTTAAATCTCATGACCACGCCACAGGCCCACGACGCGAGATAATGCGCTTACCAAAAGTTATCTTAAAAAATTGATTCTTGGCTGTATTTTATGTAGTGCCGTCTTGTTGGAACCAAATGCGGTTAGAATTATGGGCTTTAATATCAGGTAGCAAAAAGTCCGATATCTTGGCTCGTTAGAGGGCAGCATTCACGGTAATGTTCCGGCAATCATCATTTTTGAAAATATATAGACCGATGATTGCACCAGCCCATAAACCGCACCGAACCGCGGTTTTCTCTGGGTATAATGACACCTTTTGAACCTTTTTTGTATTGCTCTTCAGCCCAAATGCGGCAATTTTGTTTATTGACGTTGCCGTTAAGCCAGAAATGGGTCTCATTACTGAACAACATTTTGGTCAAAAACAGCGGATCTTTCTATTTCTCACCGAACGCTTATTTCCATTATAGAGTTGCCAACATTTGAAGGAAACTATATTCAAAAAATAAATGGCGTAAAATGTTCTTTCAAATGAGCAATAAAGATTCCACACTAGATTTGAATTTTTGTATTTTTTTTATTTTGAAAAAATTACCTCTATATTAATCAACCTTTATAAAATAGAACATGTAAATGTAAAAAACACGTGGGCAAATAACGTTAGGCCACGCCAAAGCTTTAACCATGGATTACGGAACATTTTGTCAAGGGGCGTGGCATTGGCCTCTTGTCATTTAAGGTGCGTCGCTTTCATAACAACGTCATATATACCAACTACTATTGTCATATCGCTATTAGTTCACGAGAAATAGCCTTACAGAGTTCAGCGTTGTATGAGCGGGGCCACGCCCATTTGACCACTTTTTAACACGACATAGACTAAAACAATATGCTACTCACTGATTTCATTCTGTTAAAAATGTATAACGATCAGTCCATTAATTCACGAGAAATAGCCTTATAGAGTTCAACGTTTTATGGGCGGGGCCACGCCCATTTGACCATTTTTAACACTACATAGTCTAAAATAATATGCTATTCGCTGATATCATTCTGTTGAAATTGTTTAACGATCTGTTCAAATAAATACAAATAACGTAAGGCCTTGGCAAAGCTTTCGCCATGGATTACGGTACTTTTTTCAAGGGGCGTGGCAGTGGCCTCTATTCATTTAAGGTGCGTTCTTTTACATTCCGAGGTCATGTATACCAGCTACTATTGTCATATCGATATTACTTATAGTTTACGAGAAATAGGCTTACAGAGTTCAGCGTTGTAAGAGCTGGGCCACGCCCTTTTGAGCATAGTCTAAATAATAATTTTAGACATAGTCTAAAATAATATGCTATTCATAAATTTCATTCTGGTAGAATTTTAAAATGATCGGGCCATTAGTTTGGCCGTCGCTGCGATTTTGTAAAGGGGGCGTGGATACGCCCTACACACATCAAATCTCCAAATTTCATAAGATATTGCGTTTTTACATTCATGGTCGATGCCACGCCCACTTGTCCAACTTTACTATTACCTAGATTATAATATTTTCTGGTTGATTTTCTAGTTCAGGGTTGGAGCCACGCCCACTTGTCCAGTTTTACCATTACCTAGATTGTAATCTTTTTCTGGTAAATTTTTTAGTTCAGGGTTGGAGCCACGCCCACTTGCCCAATTTTACCATTACATAGATTATAAAAACTTTCTAGTTATTGGTAATAATTTCTGGTACCGCCCACCTTTTCTCCAGAATGTGTTTCGATCCATGACAACAACATACGTACGTTTCAAATACGACATTCGATCTCTCATAGTTTTAGTTCAGGATAGTTGAATTTTCCAGTTCTTGTGAGGGAAACAATTTTTCCTCTTCACCGATCAGGCCCATTTTCAATCGCAACCGTTTCAGTCCATTAGCTCATGTTTCTGCAAAATTTCGGCTATCTAGCTTAAATAGTGCGACCTGCAATTTGTTTTCCATCCACTGAACATCTAAGAAATTTACGACGATTCAGAATTAAAGTATTTTATGGGGTCCCACCAGTAGTTAGAGGTATTGCAAACGGAATCACAAAGTGAAGGAGCTTACTGAAATGTGGGACATCGGTTAAAGGTCCGTATTATTAGAGCCCGCTAAAATTTAAAGTTTGCTAAACAAGCCAAATCTTAGCTGTTGTGGTTTGGCTGCATGCCACTGTGCGCTGTTGGGAACAATCTAGCCATTGCCTCATAAACAATGCCAAACGAAATATCTGGAAAGCCAAAGTGTAGAAGATGAAACAAAAAGCAAAGAATTATATTGTTGTGTTACCTTTTGCTTCGCTTTAAGGTGTGCTCGAGGTAATAATTCACAGAGTACGGCGACGACGAGTACTCTGAAGAACTGAGCGAAACCGAAATCGAATGGAACTGCAGCAAACTGAAAGGGGCAAAAATGAAGAAGAGTTTTCGCTTGGATTTGAATTGTCTTTTGTATTTTTTTTTGGTTTGTCAAAACAGCAAGGGAAACCCAGAGCTTGGAAAGCATTTGCACATTTTTTTTTCGTTTTGGAAGAAATGAAGATGATTACCGAGGGATGCAAAACGCCAATAAATACTCGAAACAAAAAAAAAACAGCAAAAGCTGACTTTGTGGAGTGTTTCAGGTTAGTTCCCTTTTTTACAACTTTTTAACAACTGTTTAGCGCGCGCGGTGCCTTTCTTTTCCCGTGTATTTTTTCCATTTTACGCCGTCGTCGTTACTTTGGCGGTATTTTAAAAAAACGTTGAAAGACAATAAAGAAAAAGAACAACAACAACCAACGTGTGCCCACCTATAAAGTTAAAATAGTTCGTAGAAATCTGACTTTTGTTTGTCCCAGCCGCAGGTATTGTCGTTGCTTTTATTTTTGCGAAAATATTCATAATCGTAATTATGAGTAGCTGAATTTGACCTCTGTGACTTTGTTGGCCGCCCTCCCCAAATTTTGAACAATTTGTGGGTGGGCTATGTCAGGGCAGATGCATCGAATGTAGCTAAGCTATTTTGTTTTCTTTAAACATCACACACACAAATATAAGGTTTGTCTATGGGGAATTGTTGACACAAGTAAGGAAGGCCTATTTGGTATTCGTCAAAAAAGGAGTGGAGTTTGTAACTGAATTCATTGTGAAATTATCATGTGTTGGTACATATGAGTCCATGAGTCCCCGTTTACAGCCTTCGTATCATCTTCGTTTTTATTACGTTGGTGTTCCTAACAGTTTTCCGATACTTTTCAGGTGAGCCAAAAAAACTGTTGCATTTATTCATTTCGCGGAATTGAAATTTTTGAGTTTAAGGCTCTTTTTTGTGTGACACCACAATATATACAAAAATGTTACATAGGCCCTTTTTGTGTTGCCTCTTCTGTATAAAAATAAAAAATGATAATTTTTCACATAGGCCTTTGTACTCGTATATCCTCTACCATAGGATGGAGGTTTACCAAATCTGACATTTCTTTTGGTATACCTCAAATTATTGATCTGATACTCTACTTAGTAGGGACATAAATACTGTTACACGCGTTTTATGCTGTAAAATAAAAAGTACTGAATGTTTTCGGACCAAATATTTGTTTTAATAAATTTATTGATGTATATTGTATCCAAAAAGAACGCCTTTACACACGCCTTAAGTCGAGCTGGCCAATCGTCAATATCTGCTCGAACCTCGTCCATTGGAAAATTGGCCACAGCTCGAACCAAAGCAGTCTTAAGATATCCACTGCTAGGATATCTTTTGTGACAAACCTTGTCCTCTAAAACCGTCCACAATTTGTAATCCAATGGGTTCAAATCTGGACTGTCTGAGGGAAATTCTTCAGAGGAAATGAACGCAGGCAAATTATTTCGAAGCCAGGCCTGGGAAGTTTTAGCCTTATGGGCTGGCGCAGAATCCTGCTGGAAAGTCCATGGCTGGTTTTGGAACAGGGAATTGTTAAGAGGCTTAACAACAGCTTCCAAAACCGTTTCTTGGTAAACTTTGGCTCCTTGTTCGCAGAAATGCAGGTCAGTGACCCCTTCGTAAGAGACACCCCACCAAACCATGACTGCAGCTCAGAGATAGCCCTTATTCACCCTTTGGATCAGTTCAGATGCTTCCTTAGATGACCGCGCATACACTCTATCATATTGCTTGTTAAATTTTTCCTGAACGGTAAACATTTTTTCATCCGTGAACACAATTTTTCTGTGCAAGTTATCAGCGTGTTCCCTAAAAGACGTTTGCAATTTTCAATCCTATTTTTTTTAAGCTGCAGTCAAAAAATGTCCGGTACGTCGTTTGAAAGGCCCAAGTCCCAAGTCTTTTTAATGATTCGACTCATGGACTTTTGCGTGATATTCATCTCACGGGCCATGATTTTCTGTTTTTGGATTTCTGTGAATTCTTGATTTAACGGCTTTGATGGCATGCGGTGTTCGAACAGAGCGTGGGCGGCCCGACCGGTGGCGGTCTTTTACATCTTCAGTCTCCTCAAACAGTTTTATGCATCGGTAGACGAACATGCGGCAAATCCCTAGTGGCCGGAGCGTTTTGAAAATATCGCTTTTTTTCATTTCACACTTGAAAGGCGCTATTACAGCGATACGGTTCTCATTATTTGACCACTCCATGATGAAAGTTGAAACAATTTTAAAATCCCCTTACAGACTAACGCTATTGAGGTTTGCTTTTAAAACTCATATGACATTAATGGGGTATGTTCAGTTCTACTATTGAAATGGGTGTGTTCAATGTTGAAACAGTATTTATGTCCCTACTAAGTATAAAGTATATGTGTTTTTTTTATCAGCGTACAATTCTAAGGCGCTCTAGAGATGTTCGACTCTCCGTCCGTTAGTGTGTCTGTTGAAAACACAATAGCGCCCACATTAATCAACCTAGAAAGTCCAAACTTGCAGAGAATTGTTTGGAATTTATAATGGACCAAATCCATTCAGAGAGAAAACGGTTATCTATACAAGGACTCAAACAACATCTGAACAAATTACACTTTTTGGGGGTATTTTGTTTAAAAGACGGTACGATGCGATTTAAGTAGGCTGCTGAAACTAGGTCTGAAACTGTCTTTTGAACAAAGCCTATTTTGGTTTTAATATGGACCGAATCGGTTAATGTTTTGAAATAGCCCCCATACAAAGTACCTTCCCGTCTGATCTCGAGGAAATTTAACACGAAGCAGCTTCATGGCTTGGAAATTAAATGTTTATAATTTAGACCATATCGGTTTATGATTGTATACAGCCCTTATACAAAGGTTCGGATGCTCTTAAAGCCACATTTATTGCCTTTTTTGGACAAAACTTAGTACAATGTAGTTCTATGGAATGACAATTAACTGTTAAGAATCTGGACCATATTGGCCCATGATTTAATTTAGCTCACATATAAAGACGCCTAATTATTCTGATTCTTGCTTTGTACATAATCCATGGTAGAAGTTATATTAGATTTCGTCCGGTAAAACAAAGAGTCGTTTCTATTTGTTACAAGGGTTGCTATATATATTTCTGGCCTAGACAACATTAAGTGTTGCCAGACGCCGTCTGACATTTCCATTGGAAAGTTTGACATTTTTTTAGCATAAACGTACTCAGAACGTTTTGACGTACGACCATCATTTGTGTTGTTTGCAGTGACTTGAAAAAATCAATTTGACAAAAAAAAAATGGAATTTACTCGTGAACATTTTCGTGCGATCATATTCACAACTTTCTAAGTGAATTATCTGTAGGTCATGATTGGAAAAGGGGCGTGGCAGCGCCCATACACGTACAATCTCGAACGTAGAAAAAAAATATAAAATTTACTGTGAGCGAACCGACTATAATATTAGAAACATATGACCGACTATAATATTAGAAACATATAGTAGTACGAAACACACGCTGGTAGGTGAGAGATGCCATGCCCATTGTAAAAAATCTCCATTTTAGCCAAACGAATGTCACTGCCCACTAGAAAAATTGTTTATATTCGACCGGAATTTATGATAGAGGGTTTATAAACTTCGACCCGACCAAACTTAATTAGTCAACTTGATTTTCTGGAACTTATCATGCTTTTCAGGAAATAAGCTTTACAATTTCCCAGCATATTTGGAAAATTATCCATGACGCCATAATTTTCAGACTTTATGGGATCTAAATGTCCTTAAATGCATGCAGAAGAACACTTAGGACAACAACATCCCATTCGTAATCATACGACTCCATTTGCTAGAGACATCAACAAATTGTTTGCTTTATTTTTAACCAATCGTATTGTGATAGGTACTTATAAACCCTGCTTTAAAATGGGGTAAGGTTAGGTAGAATAGACTGTCAATAGTTTGACACACTATGCGAGATGCAACCGGACAGTCGGTTTAATTAATACACAGCTTTAAAAAAATCCCGAAAGGCCGGTTATCTGGAAACCTCGGTTTTTTTCGACACTCCACCACGCACCACACAGTGGGTGTAGTGGCTTTTCGTGCATCACACTTGTATCTCCAGCGCCCCATATACGAAAATTTAGCTTAATGAAATAACCACTTTAGTTAAAATGCGCTCACAAACGTCAAATATGATTGACGAACGCCACAATTTGCAAAATGTATAACATCTTCCGATAGGGAGAATAATTTTGCGTCACCTAGTATATGGACGTACATCGCTCAATAGATTCAGATAGAGATTTTCAGTCAATTTTTTGATCATTTCAAGTTGTGCTCAATTATGAACTACAGGACGGAGCGTGGTAATTTGCTTTTTTGCACTCCAGGGTGTGGCGGCACTCTTGGTTAAAGAAAGTGGGGAGTGCGCGTGGCTTATAGTGGCTGACGGGAGATTTGTATTCGTCTGCCTATCAGTTACCATCATGTATGGTACTCTTGAGGAGAGGTCATTTTGTGTTGAAGCGTATTTTTCAAACGCGCATTGCACTGCAGTGCAGCGTGCTTTTCGTTTATTATTCGCTGTTCCCTTACGCGGACGTGTTCCTTGACGGCAATCAATTAAATTGGGTAACTTCATTGAGAACAGCAGGGAAAGTGTCATGTGTAAGAAGGGGCGATAGAGCAGCAGTACTGCAATTTCCAACACGCTCTGCTCGGCCATAACTGTGAACTCCGAACGATACTTGACTATGATATAGGATTTTTTTTCAGCCAGCTCTTGAGGCAATGCAATTAGACGATACATGGTTCTAACAGGATGGTATCACAGCACGCACAGTGAGGGCTACCATGAATTGTTTGAGGCAAATGTTTCCTGAACGGCTTTTCTTTTTAAGGGGTGATGTGAACTGGTTGCCACACTTACCAGACTTAGCCGCATGCGATTTATTTCTTTGGGGTTACCCGAAGTCGAAGGTGTATATCAACCGTCCCAACACCTGGGAAGACCTAATTAACAATATAAAGGCTGAAATTGGCAGAACACCAGTCGACATGCTTGTAAGATTTCATGGAAACTTCAGAAAACGTATGCAACAGTGTGTGGATAGCGAAGGTCGGAATTTGCCAGATAAACTATTTAAAACCATGTAACTTAAAAATTCTCTTACTGGTTAATATAATTAAAATATAAAATAAATTTTTGTAAGGTTCATAATTTCCTTAATTCCTTTCCAAATAAGCAAATTTCCGTGCTCTACCCTGTATATGTTCTAGGAGAATACTTTCCGTCCGGTTAAGCTAAAGCAAAAAACCAAAATTCACGTCCCTTATTTCATTTCCAAATTGGCAAATCATTTCATTTCCAAATTAGCAAATTTCCGTGCTCCACCCTGTATGTGGTCTAGAAAAATACTTTCCGCCCGGTTAAGCTCAAGCAAAAAGTCAAACTTCTTGTCCCTAACGGCTGAAGCCGCAATACCTTATAAAATGGTATCGCTGGTTAGGACCAATACCATGAATGAGGACGCTACGACATTGTCAGTCGTTCGGACTTGGTACTTATATAGTTTCCAGACAGATTCAGGTCCACTGTGTGGTACTCGTAACATAAACATTAAAAATTAATTTTCAAAATTTGTGACAATCTCCACGCTTAACTGCAATGTTTCAAAAAAAATGTGCGGATTGTTTTCATCAAAATTGTCGCTGAAACGAAACAAAGAAACCTCTTCATTTTCATTTTCATTAACAACTGCAGCCCCATCAACAGCATCACCGTCAGCCACAGAAAGTACCACCATGAAAGTGGATAAAGAAGATGATGACGACGACGACGACATGATACCGAAAGACGATGTTGACAACGACAACGTTAATAATACATTTAATAACAACATGCAGATACAAGATACGATACAATTCCAATAACATGGCCACAAAACTCAAGACGTTGCAGCCGAGGCAGAGACAGTCGCAGATGAGGAGCCCTTCTACGGGCAAAGTGCGATGATGCGTACTGGACGGGGTAAGGGGAATGAATGGATACTCAATGAGATGTGATGTGATGCCAAAGTCGGTTAGTTTGGGTGCCAGTCGTAAAAACAAACACAAGCGACGCGCATGCGCAATAAACTCATCAATAAATTGTCTACAAATATACACAACAACAACAGCAACCAAATAAACAAACAAAAGCAACGGCAATGCAAACGAATGTATCTCTCACTCAGTTTTAAAATCGAAATGATATGAAGAAAAAAAAAACATTCCAAAATGATAATAACAACACCACCATTGAGATGCTGCTCTGGCGATGATGATGAAGATGAGGCCCGAAGGAGGCTGCTTGGCGGCTGGTGCTGCTGCTGCTGTCCCTTTTGGTTGGTAGTGTCATCTTTGCTAGTGATATTGAAAATGTTGCCGGTTGCTGCTGCTGCCGTAGCCAATGTCGCTTTCCGTTTTTATATCGTTTTCGTATGTAAAATTATAGATTGCGTTTCTTCCTCTGGGCCGTATGACGACTGGCTGATAGTGTAAGGCTTGTTGTCTGTGTCGCAGTGAAGGTGTAGCAGGGACACACAAGGGGGGCCCGAGAAGAAGCTGCACCGTAGAACATATGTAGATGTGGCAACGGTTGGTGGTGGTCCGCTAAGTGGATTTGTATGTTTTTTAAGAGGAAATGTTTATTGTTTCAATTTTGTTATCAGCACTAAACAAACACAGATACAACCAACACCAAGCGTCACAGCGACAAACATTGATACACGCTCGCTCCGTTCGGTTCAGTTCAGTTCCGCTCATCAAGCGACAGTTTTAAGAATGAATGAATGAACATTCCATAATTTGACCAAAGAGGGGACACAACACTGGCTAACGATTGGACGGACCGAAAAGACAGACGGCCAGACAGACAATTATAACCATAAACTCACAGTGAGCGGGTACGTACGTACGAGAGACGTTGGGAAATTGCCACTGTTAAGGATGTTTTACCAATAGGTCAAACTACGCAGTGTGGGTGTGGTCCAGGAAAAGTGTCTATGACGCATTAAAATAAAGTTCAGGCCTGCAAGATTGTTATTTTGAGAACATCCATATGCCATCTGAGGAATATGTACTTATATATTATTATAAACGTTATTCTGTTAGATTTTGACAAAAGGCATGGCCCCACCCTGAAATTGTAAAGGCTATATCACATGACCTAGAACCAATATAAAGAGGCTGGTTGCGCGCCCCTTGACCATAATCTCTAACGGAGGCTATAAAGGCTTCGGCGCAGCCAACTTTAATTTGTCCACTTATTTTTTGCTAGTGTTCTTTGTGTATAAAAAAAGTTATGTAAAATAGAATCCAAAGCTCTTTTTTAGAAGTGATGCCAAAGTTGTTGAAAAAGAAGACCACCCGTCCTATGGCAGGTTTGTGTAAAAATCATTGTTTTCGATCCAATTTAAAAGTACTTCCGGATCATAACTTGTGTATCTATTTTTTTAATTCTTTGCGAGCTTACTTCGTGCTTATATGGGTAAGCTGCAGTATTATCTTTCCCAAAGCACTTATGCATATTTTCTTATTAAGAAACAACGAAAGTGATCTACAGGGTGTCCGCCGGGAAGGTATACTACTTGGTTTTGCCGCCATTTTGGTAAACATTAGTCTTGAAGTTAATATTTGGCATTCGTGAACTACACGCAGAAAAAAAGTATGGTTGTGGTGACAATATTCGAAGAGGATAATACTTTTGTTGGGTATATGGTTGTGGTGCAACAATATTATGAACATCACAACAATAGTATGATTCAAATACAACCATACTATGATCCTCACAACAATAGTAGGATTCACACATAACCATACTATGATCCCCACAGCCATAGTATGACTCACACTCAACCATACTATGATCTCCACAACCATAGTATGATCCTCACAACCATAGTATGTTTCACATACAACCATAGTATGACCCTCACAACTATAGTATGATTCACAAGCAACCATGTGATGATCCCTACAACCATAGTATGATCACACACAATTATACTATGATCTCCAATATAATTTATTAGAAATTGTTTAAGTTGTCGACAATAGATTTGAATTAGAAAATTATCCAGAAAAAAACATTAAATTCAAAATAAAAGGAGTGATTTATTTCACAGTAGAAAAAATAAGTTTAAACAAACGTAAGCGTTTTTATTAAAAAAATTTCAGTTAAACAAAGCCAAAGCAAAATTTTAATTTCGATAAAAAAAGTACTATTATTGCATTAGATCCGTACCAATAACATTTGTTCTTAAAAGCATATTTAAATGAAGAAAAATTACAATCATACAGTATGATTGCCGTAATCATATTATTGTTAACATAAGACGCAAAACACAATACTTTTGTCGCACCAACCATATTTATATTGTTGCTATAACCATATTTTCATTTTTAAATTTGGCAATAATACTATTGTTACATTTCTACAATATTAATGTTGCAGCAATTATACTATTGTCAAAACTAAATTCAGTTAACAATGCTATGGTTGCGACGAACATACTTTTATTGCGGAAAACATACTTGTATTGCCGTGACCATGTAGTAACCATGTTTTTTTCTCTGCGTGTAGAGACGTGACAAATTTATTGTGGAAAAATATTCGATAAACCAACGTGTTTTAATCGTTAAAACGATGAGAAAGTTACGTGAATTTTTTGGGAGAAACTATGTGCCAACAAAATGCACTATTATTGATTTCGAAGAAAGAGGGTCCGTAGCTGGTAGGCCCAAGCATGGACCACAACGTACTGCAAGATCGGCTGAAAACATTACAGCTGCTCAAGAAAGTGTTCAAAACAATCCATCAACCATCAATCAATTCGACGCTGAATGTAATGGAAAATGTGCTCATATTTGGCGGATATTTATCTGATATTGTATGTGATACATAATAGCCGTCATTAAATAAAAGATTTATCAATATAAGATCCATTCTCTGCCATTAAATTAAAAATTATAAATAAACAAAGTAAGAGTAGTATACCTTACCAACGGACACCCTGTATTTCAATGCTGAAATCTAGATCGAACAGATATTATGCGACAGTACCACCTCATAGAACTAATGCTGATTGACTTCTTTTGTTTTCGTTCAATGTGTAAAGGCAGGAAGATGTGTGCCTTTTGGCCGTTCTTTGTGTTTTGTATACCATTTTAGGTCATACCTGATCTGCCTTAACAGAGGACTACTGTGAAGACTAAAAAATGTGCCTGCGCACGGTAAGGACCTTGGTCTTCTCATGTATAAGTATAAATCGTACGCACATACATTAGTAGTTCTGGCACACAGTAGCAATTCATTGCATGGGTTTAAAAAAAATAAGGCGTGGTTCCGCCCAATTTTTCCACAAACATTACATTGATTTTAAAAAGGAGGCGTGGTATCAAACTAATTTCTTTAGATTTTAGTAGTATATTGGATGTTCCTCAATCAAATACTTTGTGAATTCTGGCCGGTTAACATTTTTGAATTTGGGAGGTGCCACGCCCCTCTGTAAAAACTCATACGTATATACTCTATGACAAATTTTTCGCCCCCAGTAGCATACTGGTAAGATTTGACGACGTTTGGCCTATTAGGATCGGCGTTACAGAGCTTTTAAAAAAGGGGCGTGACACTGTCGACTTTTTCTCCGAACGTTTTTTATTATACACTGATAGTATATATACGAGTACCTAATGTGTGGTTTCTAACCCTTATAGTTTATGAGCTTTGGGTGTTGAAAGTTTTTATATATGTGGGCGGTGCCACGGCCCCATTTATACTACTACCCGTTTATAGCATGTTAGAATCCTCTGGTCCATAGTAACATACTGTTTAAAATTTTAAGACGAATGGCATATTAATATTGGAGTTACAATGCATTGGAAATAGGGGCGTGGTAACGCCTTCTTTTACTTACGAATTGATTGTAACATACCAATAGTTTTTATGCTAGACCTCATGTGCGCAACTCTTATAGTTTTTGTGTAATGGCAACTTTAAGTTAAAATTTTACCACGCATTTAATTCTTGATGTGCGGAAATAAAAAGAAATCATTGGAAGCCAAGTCATTGTCATGGTGCACAATGATTCGTCTTCTGTTGTTCGTTTTTCGGATTTCTCTGAAGGGTTCAGGCAAAAAAATTGTGGTGTACCACTCATAATTGACCGCCCTACGTTACTCAAGCGGAATAGTCGTCACATGTCCAGTTTTGCCGAAAAAACAGGCGACCATTTGCTTCGAAGTGCTTCTTCTACGAACAACTTTCGTTGGATTTGGCTCGTCTTCGAAGACCCACACGGTCGATTGCTGTTTTGTTTCGGGCTCATACGCATAGATACATGATTCGTCACCTGTGTCTATCTTGTAAACGTCTTTTAAAGCACCTCGATCGTATTTTTCAAAATTGCTTTGCACCAATCGACACGAGCCTTTTTTTGAGCGATTGCTAAATTGTGCGGGATCCAACGAGAACAAACCTATTTACGGCCAGGTGTTCATGCAATATCGAATGTATTCTGGTGGAAGGAATGCCCAAGGATGTCTCAATCTCACGGTATGTCACATGACGATCTTGCGTTATCAGTACACGCACGACATCAATGTTCTCTGGCACAACGGCCGTTTTTGGACGCCCTTCACGACCTTCGCCTTTGAGCGAGCGTCGGCCACGATTGAATTCATTAAACCAGTTTTTCACAGTGCTGTAGGATGGTGCTTCATCGCCATACAAAGATTCAAGTTCATCGATGCACTCTTGTCGTGATAATCCACGTCGAAAGTTGTGAAAAATTATCGCACGAAAATGTTCACGAGTTAATTCCATTTTTTGCCAAATTAATTTATTCAAGTCACTGTAAACAACGCAAATAATGGTCGTACGTCAAAGGTTTTGAGTACGTTTATGCTAAAAAATGTCAAACTTTCCAATGGCGCCAGGCAACACTTAGTGTTGCCTAGGACAGAAATATATATAGCAGCCCTCGTAAGTATCACCATCCTGTTCGAACCACATATTATCTAGGTCTATATCCTCAATTTCTGGGCACAAAAAGTCCGCTATCGCCTCGGGATTCCGAACACGATTCACGGTAACTTCTTAGCCGAATCCTTTAGAAGAAGTCCGGCCTATGACACCTCCAGCTCATAAACCGGACCAAACAGACACTCTTTGTGGATGCATCGGCATTTGAACAATCACTCGTCGATTCTCATTTGCCCAAATGCGGCATTTCTGCTTGTTAAACAGGGTGATTCATTTACGACGATTTGGCTCAATTCATGAAAATATTACCGTCTACCATGCCCGAAAATGCAAGGTAGCGAAATGTCAGCAGTTTAAAAACTTTCGAATTGGTGGTCGGAGGGTACTAAGGTAAATTTTTTTTTAAAAAGATAGCCTTACCTCTGACCTTTCTAAAATTACTTAAACGAAGCCCAGAGGTCCTACCGTTCCAAAGTTATGACTATTTGACTGAAAAACAAAAATTCCGACCACTGGCTTAGAACTTAGCCATTTTACCCTAGTAGCCTCCAACCCCTAATCCCAAAATTTTTAAACCGCTGCCATTTTGCTCCCTTGCATTTTCGGACATGGTCGTAGATTAAGATATTTTCATGAATTGAGCCATGAAATACGCTGGTGTAATTTGTCCAGTCTTGAATAAATCGTCCTGTAGAAATCACTGTGGACACATTTTGTCGATTATGCTGACCAAAAATATCACGAAGTCTCAAAATCATTTTGATTTAAACGCCTATTTTCCTAATAGGAAATCTAAACGCGCTGCTCAATTGTGTACCTCTCCATGGTTGAATTTTTCTAGCACTTAAAGAAAGAAATGTCAAATTATGTTGGGCAAAAAAACTTGACGCTAACATCTGACTCACAATTAAAAACGTGCATTATGGTTGGACCACTCTCAATTGTGTACCTCTCCATGGTTTAATTTTTCAAGCACTGAAAGAAAGAAGTGTCAAATAAAGTTGGGCAAAAAACTTGACGTTAAGGTCTGACTCACAATTAATAACGTGCATTATGGTTGGACCACTCTCAATTGTGTACCTCTCCATGGTTGAATTTTTCAAGCACTGAAAGAAAGAAGTGTCAAATTAAGTTGGGCAAAAAAAAACTTGACGTTAAGGTCTGACTCACAATAAAAAACGTGCATTATGATTGGACCACTCTCAATTCCGTACCTGTCCATGGTTTAATTTTTCAAGCACTGAAAGAAAGAAGTGTCAAATTAAGTTGGGCAAAAAACTTTACGTTAAACGTTATGGTGTGACACACAATTAATTGGACCTACATTTAATTTTTGAGGGCTTATTCTTTGACACTACAGGTGGCAACACTGTAGTTGCATAGGTGCGAAATCCAATTAAAGGACCATGCACCGAATTTTCAAAATAAAATTGAATAAACCACAGTCGATGGTAATGTCATTCATAGTGCACTCACCTATAATTCGATCCTCCCTCGTACATAGTTGTTGTCTCAGTTGTGGATGGGGTGTCTGCAGGGTTTGTTTTGTTAACGAGACAAACCATAACTTGAGCAGACATTATTGTTGGCTATGGGTCAATTTTGATTTCTAATTTGCCGTTGTTGTGTCTGTTGGTCATCGGACGGACTGGCGGGCCACAAGAAAATTATCTTCTTATTTATTGCCCAACTGACACTTCTGTTTACCGGAAGAATCATGACCATTCTAATCATCAGCTTTGTTTGTTTTTTACTATATTTCGTATTGGTGTTTGTTGGACTTCATTCTTTATTTCATTTCGTTTTTATTTCGTTCTTTGTTTACATCAACACCAATTGAAAATGACCGATGGACAGACAGTGACACCGACTCTCCATCAGTCAGTTTGAAGCTCATCCGAAACGTATCAAGCAGATAAGTTTGTCATCTATTTCGGTACAACGGTTGTGCTGGCTGCTTGATGTTCCCTATATATCCGGAGTTCTGCCGTCGTCTCCTCCTCATCCTCCCAGTGGTAGTCAAAATATATTCAGACATATCGCCCGAGAGATTGGTGGTTTTTGTCAACGCTCTTCCGAGACAGACAATTTGTAATAAATTTAACGAAATTTATTGAAACAAAGAAATTTCATCTGTTAGCCATCAATCAGTTACGTTATCGTCTTTTGTCCCCTACGTATGTGTCTACGTATGTACGTTTATTTATTCGTATGGAAGTTATATTCAAAAAAAAAGATTCCTGCATTTATCCCCCACATAAGTGTTGCTCTTTCGGTTTCTTGGCCAAACAAATTTATTTTGTGCTTTGCATTTTGTCGGTTCGGTGCGGTTCGGTTGGGTTCCTTTTTTTTCTCTTCCTTTTTTTTGATTCCGATTTGGTTGGTATCTGTGTTTTTACACCTTTCTGTGGTTTGTGTGTAGAAACAGAAATCTGACAGCAACCTTCTGAGCAGAACAATTTAATTAATGGTATCTGCATGCATACTCAGGACGAGATGAAGATTTTGCGATAGCCCCACAATTTGGCGATTGTGATGACATATTAGCACTGATGTATCATCATCTGCCATGATTTGCCAAAAGTCAAATGATGTCATGTGATATAAGATTAACAAGGAGTTCAGATCTCATTGGCTCGAGGTAGGTAGGAATGTAAGAGATACTATAATTTGCAAAAGTTAGAAGGATGTGTTGGTAACGCTTGGGTCGCACTTAAAATATCGGGCGTTTTAAAAAAAATAATTATAAGATTATGGAAAGGCTTCAATATCCAAAACGTGGAAAAAGTGGACTATATTGAAGATATTTCTGGTTATGTCACTCTAGAAACATTATATGAGGTCTGATTTTGATAACAATTCAGCATATATGCCTGGTAATCGAAAACAAGTTACCCAAGGTGAAATAGGTCAATTTCTGTACATGACTTGAATTTCGTTTTGAATTTCTACTGCTCTTTAATCACTTATTTAATTTGATTTTTCCAAATTTCTTACAGACGGCTATGTGGCAAGTATCACCATCCTGCTTGAACCACATATCGTCTAGGTCCATATCCTCAATTTCTGGGCACAACAAGTCCGTTATCCAAAAGTCCGTATTCCAAATTTCTTACAGACGAGAGAAGTGTACATCAAATCGGTACAGTGTATCATAGAACATATATTTAGCCAGCTTAACCGGTTATATGGTGATAAGGCAACCGAAAACCGGGTTTGCAAAAAAAAAAACCAAAACCGGCCTTCAAAAAAAGTAGTTTTTATGGCTACATCAAATCGAGAGAAGTGTACATCAAATCGGTACAGTGTATCGTAGAACATTTAACCGTCTTAACCGGTTATATGGGGATAAGGCAACCGAAAAACGGGTTTGCAAAAAAGAAACCAAAACCGGCCTTAAAAAAATAGTTTTTATGGATACTCTAGTTGCATTCGTCTAGCTTCTTGTCAAGCTATACGAGTATGTCCAGCCAGCCGTCTATCCATCGGTCTTTAAATTTGAATGGCTTACCCTCTACTTTTGCCTGTCCCTTCGTTCATTACGTACTGTAGTTTATTCTTCTGTCCTTTATCCTTTCGCTGTCTTTTCATTGGTCTGCCATTTTGTCCAATTGTCTTTCCTTCTGTTAAACATCCTGTAGTTACTCCTCCGACCATTCTTCTGTCCAACTATCCAACAGTCCAACTATCCAACAATCTGTCCTTCTATACATCTGTTTCTCCTTCCGTACACTCAGCTATATTCTATTCTTCTGTCCCTTCCACCGCCTAGTCAGTGTTTTGCATTTCCATCCAACTGTCTTTCCTTCTATTCAGACATCCTTCCAACTTTTTATTTACCGACAATTTTTCTGTCCACCTAGCCAACAGTCTGTAGTTTTGTCTATTCCTAAGTACAATTCAGACAACCTTCCGAATTTGGTTCTCCAGGATATTCTTCTGGTTATCTATCCAACAGTTTGTCCCTCCGTGCATTCATATGTACGAGTACTATTCAGATAACCTTCCGACTTTGGTTCTTCAGACCACTATTTCCTTCATCCATCCAACAGTCTATCCTTTCTTCTATTCCTATGTATCTTCGTCTGTTCTTCTGTCCATCTATTTGTTCTTCCGCTTATTTGTCTTTTTTCTATTCTCCTGATCTTTATCCTTTAGGCAACTATCCATTAGTTTTTCTTTTCTGCTGTCTTTCGTTCTATTGATTTACCCATCCGACTTTTGCTCTTCCTACCATTTTTCTGCTCATTTTATGCACCTTCGTCTGCCCATCGGTCCATATATTTATACCTCCTTTCATCCTTCTTTCATCCTTCTTTTGTTTATCAACTATTCTGCTTTACTTCTATTAACTTGTCTCCCCACCCGGCTACCTTTCAGTACTTCTCTGAAAGTCCATTCTTCTGTCCATCCGTTGGTACATCCGCCTATTCCAGTGACTGTCCACGCTCCAATCCCTCTGTCCATACATATACCTTTGCGTTTATCAGTCTCACCTTATAACCTACCGTTCATTCGTCAGACCTCTCTAGTATTTGAATGTCCTTTCATTAAGGGACGTAGGTCCCTTCCGCGACGATGCGTCTGTCATTCCGTTCCATATGACTTTTAGTTCGAATATAAGATGGATAGAAGTTTGGTCTCAACTCACTCTTATAAAGCGATAAGTCGTCTGTCGTTTCGTTTATCGTCCAGTCTTTTCGTCCCACCCACATCGAAAACTAAAGAAAACATATCCATTTTTTACCCCTACGTAAAGTCGACAGCCGCTTAGCCTAGCGACTTCAATTGTCTATTATATCATAAAGTCGGCTGTTTGTAGGGCATGAAGCTGTCGGATAATTCTACCCGGATTTGCTCATGACTTTGATCTGTGTATTACACCCTGACTGCCTAGTACATTAATTCAGGCTATAACTCATACATCGGTGCAAACAAGAACCAACGTATGAGTAATATTTGCCCCTCAGCTTAAATATCACTCATACGTCGATGTAAGCTTTACAGAAAAAATAGTTTGATTCGAAATAACGAAAACTGTTTCTTTGCCGTAACTGGCATCATTTTTTTAAATGGGGAAAACGGATACGAAAGCTCCTCGTTTTATCAGTTAAAAAATAAAATTCAAATAAAAAAATGTGTCAAACTAAGTCAAGCGCAGATTGCCCCCTCTAAGGGCCCATCAGCTTGAATATCACTCATACGTCGGCATAAAAAATAATTTTATTCAAACTCAAAAAAACCATTAGTTCTCTTTGTCGTTTTCCGTACATATCCAACAAATATTTTCTAAACAGGGAAAACAAGTACGAAACCTACTCGATTCGTCAGTTTAAAATGAAATTCAAATAAAAAAATGTGTCACACTAGAAAATTAATTTTCTTGTAAGGATAATGACTGTTAAAGTCAAGCGCAGATTGCCCCTCTAAGGACCTTTTAAAAAACTCACACAAAACTAGTAGTTTTCAGCTCGTGTTATCCAGAAAATGGTTAAAAACTCTGATTTTTTATATGTGACGCGCATAATAAAAATGGACCTAAGGGTAAAAACCAGTTTTGTTCAGGAGAGCCATTTTAAAGATTTAAATACGTGTATTTTGGTGTACCATCACTTTCATAAAACGCGCGTATCTCTGGGAGGGAACACTTTTGGGGCATGGGTTCGGTCTCATTCGATGCTCAGATGTTGTCCACATCAAAAAAAGAAAAAAAAAGTGAAAATTGATCTTTTTTACCCTTAGTTCCCTTTCTCTATGCGCTTTCACATATGGTGAAATCGAGCATGAAAACTACTAGTTTTGTCGCTTTGAAGACGGCCTTAAGTGCATCAGAAGAATAAAAAGTAATACACGAATTAACAAACAGGGATCGGCTATAGCAAACCCCATCATGCGATTTACTAGCACATTTTCCTTAACATCTTTGTAGTAGTTGGAACTAAAAACTATCCTTACACTTTTTGCATATTCGTCCAAAAACAACGAAATAACCTTAAACCTCCGATCTCGCAATTTGAAGCATATTCCGCTTTAAAACCATAACTCGCTATCTTCAATGCTTTCCACTTTATAAAATACTTCCTTCTTCAGCATAGGTCGACCATAACTTCCACTTCCACTATAATATTTCCACTAGCTGTACGCACATAATTAATGGGTCTCAATAAACCGCCCCATGCAAATCAACTCAATTGAGCGTGACAACAAATGCTAAATGGTTTCTTGTTTGCATCCTTTTGATCTTACGAATTCATCAGCATATCTGGTAATGCCAGTACGCTAACACACACACACTTGCGAGCGATGTAATAGATTCCACCACCTCCTGCTCTGGCCGAACTCGTAAAATATCCGGTACGAGCGCATGCGCGTACACACCAATGGAGATGGCAGGCATCGGCGGCGAATGGCGAACTAAACGCTTGGACGACTCGAATGACTAAATGAAATTTACAGCCGCCTTTCAAATGCAACTAAGCAAAGAGTTGATTGCAATTAAATTATTGCTTAGATTGACACGCGCTTTACCCACCAGAGACATGGATGTGGATATGGATATGGGAATACGAGCACGCTGGATACCGAGGAATTATTTTAATTTATATCCGAACATATTCATATCCACACAAGCCGGCCACAAATGTGCGAAAAGATGGCAAGACGGAGGCACAGTGGAATTATTGGTTCTTTTTGCAAATAAAATAAGTGTAAAAGGTTATTCGAAATTGTCTGCGAAAGGAGTCGAAGAAGTCCTTGCCAAGATAGACTCACTACCTGCAATTGGTGTGGGGACACTAAAGTTTGAGATGGTTGTAAATAGCATTGATCGTATAGAGCAATCAAATGTGACAGCGCATAGAAAAAGGGTCCTAAGGGTAAAAAAATCAATTTTTCACTTTTTTGATGTGGACAACATCTGAGCATCGAATGAGACCGATCCCATGCCCCAAAAGTGTTCCCTCCCAGAGATATGCGCGTTTTATGAAAGTGATGGTACACCAAAGATACACGTATTTAAATCTTTAAAATGGTTCTCCTGAACAAAACTGGTTTTTACCCTTAGGTGCCTTTCTATTTTGTGCGTCACAAATACAGATTGAGAAAAGCAGGAGCACCTTGTAACTCACATGTGAAATACAGTCAAACCTGGATAAGTGGGATTGCAAGGAACCGCCTGTTTATTCCCACCATAAAAGGTTTCCCACAGCTCGATACAGTTTCCCACTTTTTCAATTAATTTGACTTGACTTTTATCCCACTAACAGATGTTAAGCATGCTTATTTTTGGAAAATGCAGTCTGTGTAAGAAAAGTTCTTAAATAATATTTAATCAATTCAAATTCCACAGTTGAACTCAAAAGATTGCAAACAGAAGAATATGTTTTTAGTTTTAATCATAAAAAGTAAAAAATGAATATAAATTAAGTGACATACAAATAAAACCAAATAAAATTATTAATTGGGAAATAGTCAAAATAGTGTTTTGATTTATGACATTTGTTAGATAAAATCTGCCATTTTGGTTTGTTTCATTTTCATCTCTTTTACAGAATTTTCCAAATAATTTATTTTTTGATTTACACCTCCGACTTCAGGTAACCCCAAAGGAAAAAAAGGAATGGCTAAGTCTGGTGAGCTTTCCGGCCAGTTAACATTACCCCTCAAAGAGATAAGCCGTCCAGGAAACATTTGCCTCAAACAATTCATGGTAACCCTCGATGTATGTGCAATGACACCATCCTGTTGGAACCATGTATCCTCTAATTACATTGCCTCAAGAGCCGACTAAAAAAATCCAGTATCATAGTCAAGTACCGTTCAGAGTTCACAGTTCCGGCCGAGCAGAGCGTTTCGGAGATTGCAGTACTGCTGCTCTAACTCTCTCGATGTTTTGTGGTGTTGTAATCCTTCTCTCAGGCCCCCTTCGTACACATGACACATTCCCTGCTGTTCTCAATGCAGTTAACCAATTTAAAAATGATTGTCGTCCAGAAACACGTCCGCGTGGGAGAACAGCGAATCGTAGACTAAAAGCACGCTGCACTGCAATGATCGAGTGCGCATTTGAAAAATACACTTCAACACAAAATGACCTCTCCTCACGTGTCCAATGCATGATGGCAACTGAAAGGCAGACGAGTACAAAACTCCCGTCAGCCACTATAAGCCACGCATACCCTAAACTCTCTTTAATGAACAGTGCTGCCACAGTCTGCAGTGCAAAAAAAACTACCGTGCTCCACCCTGTAGTACTTAGGGTTCAGAATACGAGTATTCCGAACATACGTTATAGGTTGACACCGACCAGTATTTCGAGGTGTTGCAAACGGAATGACAGAGTGAATAAACCCCCTTATCCTCTGACCTTGATAACATCACCCATTTCCTCAAGGACTCTTTCTCGTTGGCACTGTCGACTTGGACAGAACATGATTCTAAGTGAACCTCTCCCTCACACATTTTGCTAAAGTCTGGAGATTTCTTAAGATCCCCAGCACTTTTGAAACTTGAAAAAAAACATTACCGATTCTAGTTTTAACATGCGGTTTCCAGGGAAATTATCAATCAGAACAACTCCAAGATAGTTTACACCATGGACTAGTTGAATAGCAACACCTCCTCACATCTAGCAAAATCCATTAGTTTCAGTGGAACTGATAAATTTTTGCATTGTTTCCAACCACTGTGAAACAGTAAGCAGCGGCAGCACCGTGGACACAGTGGTTGGTCGGTCTCGACGGTCATTCAAATGATCGTTCGTATATGCACTTTTATCGTTTCATAGAATTGAGTGCTGCCGCCATCGCTGTGGTGGCGATACAATGCAATCCAATGCGAGGCGATGCGATGCAAAACGATGGTGTTGGGTGCGAAATGCACTAAATCGAAAGTGTGATTTAAATAAATTATATAAGTTGTGGCCCAGCCAGGCAGGCAGGCCGGCAGTCGCGAGGCAGTCAAAGCAGTCACAGCGGTTGAACTCGAGCAAAACTAATAGTAGTTAACAGCAACAGCAATAGCCACAGCAGCAGCAGCAACCGAAGCAACAAAAAAGGTGCCACAGTGCAACATATGTACGAGCATGTGTACTACTTGGCTTGTTGCTCTTTAACAAACAACGAACAGCGGCGACATGGGCCACAGCAGCATCGGGCAACGGCCAACAGCCAACAGCAACAACAACAACAATCACAGCAGCAAAAATCAATAATTAATACGCGGGCGAATTGGCCAGCTGAACTTGTTGCTGTAGATCACTACTACTACTGCTGGGCTGACGCTGCATGCCACAACATGTTGCATTTCGATTGGCAATAAAATGTTATTGTGGTGTACGCTCATGTGGTGTTGTTGTTACCGTTGATCGCTGATGCTTGTGTTGTGCTGTGCTGTTGTCGATGGGGCTTGTGTTGCTGTTTGTGTTGGTGGCATGATTCACCACCACCGTATCAACCTTAAAGTCGCGTAATTTAATTTCTTTTAAGCGATACTTTTAGTTACCATTATTTTTCCGGCATTGTTGTTGCCGTTGTTGTCGGCATTAAGCCAACAACCCAACGGGCAGGCGGGCAACAACATCATACACACTTTTAGGCCAGCATGCAGACATGCCTGCTGCCTGCCTGCCTACCAAAGACAAGACGACAACATTTGTTGTACACTCACATATGAGTAGTACTTCCCTAAACCTGATCACGGACGGACGAGCAGGTTGTCCGTCCGCTCGTTCCATGTGTTGTTGCCGTTGATGTTGTTATTGCGATTATTATTGCCGTTGCTCTTCTGTTGTCGTCGTCGTCGTCATCGTAGCTGTTGTGGTTGTTGCCGTTGCTGCGCAAGCAGAAAAAGGTGTCAGAAAACAACTTGTCGGAATGCATCTAACAAGAAATTCGTATTTTTAGCTGCAGCTAATGGAATACGGCATGTTTTACCACGCTCGATGACATGAATGGGCGCGGGCTCACCTTCTACTTGGATTGAATGTTTCTTTTGTTTTTTTTTCTGTTACCTTCTTTTTTCTGCTGTTGTTGTCTTTTGTTGTTTTTTTTGTTTTTGTTTGTTTACTTTTTGCGATTTCTCCTTGTAGGTGCTTTGCGTTGTTGGTGTTGTTTTACCTTGTAGTTGTTGGACGTTGTTTTAATGTTGACCAACATGAATTGTTGCTGTTAACTGCTGTTGTTAAAACACACATTGTTTTTTTGGGGGGGTTCGCGTTCATTTGATCATCCTTTTCATAGTTTCGTTCAATGCCGAGTGAATTGAAGGAGGCCTTGTTTTTGTTGATCTACAAGAATAAAGTTAAGCTACAAAAATTCCAATAGACATTTAAGCCAAGAAAGCCCATCATGGGGCGATTATATTATATGCCAGAGAAATCACTTCATATCTGAACCGATTGCTAGGATGTATAGCCACGATATCAGCGACGGCTTTGCAAAGCTACGGGGTTTTAAGCAACAATATAAAATTTTTTAAAAACTGGTAGCTTAGCGGCTCCTGCATAGGGTCAAGTAGAAAATTTTAAAAAATAGTTTGACATTGTTCGTGTTGTCGTATTGGTGAAGTTCCATTTTTTAGAGAAAGTTATTTCGAGAGCGCTGTCTAAAGCTCATTAGTAAGCTCCGGATATATAAGTAATTGTTTCCACAAGTAATCAATAATCCATATACGAGGGCGGTTCGGAAACTTCTTAGCCTAGCACAAAAAGCGCGGTATAAACAGAAAAAAGTTAAGTGTTTTGGAAACTTCCATCTCTGCTATGAACATATGTTAAATTTTGTTTCGATCCGGCAACTCCTTCATATAGAAACAGGTGCTCACAAAAGACGCATCCGCGATTTTTTTACAATGGAAACATTAGAAATGCGTGGTGTCATTAAATATTTACATTAAAACGGTTAATCGGGACAAGAAATTCATAATGATATGGTGAATGTGTTAGGTGAAAGTGGTCCTTCATATGCAACAGTAAAAAATTGGGTTGCTGAATTTAAACGTGGTCGTACAAGCATTGAAGATGAACCACGTAGTGGACGTCCAATAACAGCAACAACAACAGAAATTGTAGCCAAAGTGCATGGTATGGTATTAAATGATCGACGAATAAAAGTGCGTGAAATAGCTAATATCATGGGCATCTCAAATGATCGAGTCCATTTAATTTTGCATGAAGAACTACAGATGAAAAAGCTTTCTGCAAGATGGGTGCCGCACTTGACCAAAAACGCGTAAGAATGAACATTTCTCAAGCTTGTTTGGATCGTTTTCAGCGAAATAAAATGGATTTTAAGCGTCGTTTCATAACTGTTGATGAGACATGGATCCACCACTATACTCCAGAGACAAAAGAACAATCCAAACAATGGACTGAAGCTGGAGGAAGTGCCCCAAAGAAGGCAAAAACAATTCAATCGGCTGGTAAGGTTATGGCAACGGTTTTTTGGGACTTCAAAGGTATTTTATCGATTGACTATCTGCAAAAGGGTAAAACTATAAATTCAGAGTACTATTGCAACCTTTTAGATCAATTAAATGTACAAATTCGAGAAAAACGTCTTGGCTTACAACACAAAAAAATATTTTTTCATCAAAACAAGAGTGTTTTAACAATGGCTAAAATCAACGAATTAAGTAACTCCCAGTGACTTTTACCTGTTCCCAAATCGAAAAAAATTCCTTGCTGGCAAGCGTTTTACCTCAAATGAAGACGCAATTACAGTTGTAAACCACTATTTTGAAGACCTTGAGGAAAACTATTTTAATCAAGGGATAGAATTGCTAGATAAGCGTTGGACTAAATGTATTGAAGTTTCAAGAGATTATATTGAAAAATAAAAATATTTTTGAAAAACTAACTATTCTCTTTCATTGATAGGCTAAGAACTTTCCGAACCGCCCTCGAATGTATAAGTATATACTTAGTAGGGGCATAGATACTGTTACAACATTGAACACACCCATTTCAATAGTAGAACTGAACATACCTCGTTAATGTCATATTGGTTTTGAAAGCTAACCTCAATAGCGTTAGTCTGCAACCGTATTTTAAAATTGTTTCAACTTTCATCATGGAGTGGTCAGATAACGAGAACCGTATCGCTGTAATAGCGCTTTTCAAGTGTGAAATGAAAAAAGCGATATATTCAAAACGCTCCGGCCACTAGGGATTAGCCGCATGTTCGTCTACCGATGCAAAAAACTGTTTGAGGAGACTGGAGATGTATAAGACCGCCACCGGTCGGGGCGCCCACGCTCTGTTCGAACACCGCATGACATCAAAGCCGTTAAATCAAGAATTCACAGAAATCCGCTCCGAAAACAGAAAATCATGGCCCGTGAGTAAAATATCACGCAAAAGTCCATGAGTCGAATCATTAAAAAATACGTGGGACTTGGTACTTTCAAACGATGTACCGGACATTTATTGACTGCAGCTTTAAAAAAAATAGGATTGAAAAATGCAAACGTCTTTTGGTGAAGAACGCTGATACCTCGCACAGAAACATTTTGTACACCGATGAAAATATTTTTACCGTTCAGAAAAAATTTAACAATCAAAATGATAGAGTATATGCGCGGTCATCTAAGGAAGCATTTTAACTGATCTCAAGGGTGGAATAGGGTCATCACCCAGCTTCAGTCATGGTTTGGTGGGGTGTCTCTTACGATGGGTCACTGACCTGCATTTCTGCGAAAATGGATTCAAAACAACGGCCAAAACTTACCAAGAAACTTTGGAAGCTGTTGTGAAGCCTCTTAACAATTCCCTGTTCCAAAACCAGCCATGGACTTTCCAGCTGGATTCTGCGCCAGCCATTTCATTTCCTCTGAAGAATGGCCCTCAGGCAGTCCAGATTTGAACCCATTAGATTACAAATTGTGGACGGTAGAGGACAAGGTTTGTCACAAAAGATACCCCAACATTGGATCTCTTAAGACTGCTTTGGTTCGAGCTGTGGCCAATTTCCCAATGGACGAGGTTCGTGCAGCTATTGAAGATTGGCCAGTGCGACTTTAGGCGTGTGTATAGGCAAAAGACGGACATTTCGATAAGTAGATTCATTTTGGATACAATACACATCAATAAATATAATAAAAAATATTTGATCCAAAAACATTCAGTACTTTTTATTTTACAGCATAAAACGCGTGTAACAGTATTTATGTCCCTACTAAGTATAGGGTGATTCATCTAGAGGTAGTTTTTCAGAACAAAAAAATAACATAAAAATTCGAATCAAGTGTGGAATCTTTATTGATAATTTGAAAGGATATTTTAAGGCATTTATTTTTTGAATATAATTTCCTTCAAATGTTGGCCGCAACTACGCCTCAGAGTGTCCATTCTGAGGGTGCAATTTTGGATGACTCATTCGAGCATTTCGACCGCTATGGCTTTAATGACACGCGTAATATTGGCTTCCAAAACCTGAATCGTAGCTGGTTTGTCTGCATGGACTTTGGACTTTACGTAATCCCAAAAAAATGTCTAAAGTTGTGATATCCCTCGATCTAGGCGGCCAACTCACTCACCTCTCCAAAACGTGAAATTAGCTGCTTTTCTAAATGACCTCTCAATAGATCCATTGTTTGAGCAGCTGTATGGCAAGTGGCACCGTCCTGATGAAACCAAGTTTCGTCATCATTACGGGCTTAAATTTCAGGTAGCATAAAGATCGATATCACGGCGTGATAGCAAATACTATTCACGGTTACGTTCCGGCCATCATCATTTTTGAAAAAATATGCACCGATGATTCCACCAGCTTATAAACCGTGGTTTTCTCTGGGTATAATGAATGGCACCTCTTGAACCTCTTATACGAGGCCCAGAAATGGGCCTCATCACTGAAAAAAATTGTGGTCGAAAACAGTTTCTCACCGTACGCTCATTTCCATTATACAGTTGCACAATTTTGAGACGTTGTTTCGGTGTATGTCATTCCATGATGAAATGACAAGCAATACTGAAAAAAAATAAAGTTAAACAAAACTCACGCGAAATCTGTGAAAAAAGGCTATTGAAAAATATACCTCAAGATGGATCACCCTATATTTTTAAATAATTTTCATAATTCAAATCTATTGTTGACAACTTAACCCAATTCTAATAAATAAGTTTGGGGATCATAGTATAATTGTGTGCAATAATACTACGCTCGTTCACACACTCTGGTATGGTTGTAGAATCATGACATGGTTGAGTGTGAATCGTACTATGGTTGTGAGGATCATAAATGCTATGGTTGTATGTGAAACAAACTATGGTTGTGAGGATCATAATATGGTTGTGGAGATCATATTATGGTTTAGTGTGAATCATACTATGCTTGTGCAGATCATTGTATGGTTATTTGTGAATTGTTGTGAGAATCATAGTATGGTTGTGAGGATCACAGTATGGTTGTATTTGAATCATACTATTATTGTGAGGATCATGATATTGTTGTACCACAACCATATACCCAACAATAGTATGATGCTCTTCGAATATTGTTATACCAATCATACTTTCTTCTACGTCTGGCTATGGCAATAACCAATAATATTGTTGTGAGGATCATGATATTGTTGTACCACAACCATATACCCAACAATACTATGATGCTCTTCGAATATTGTTATACCAATCATACTTTTTTCTACGTCTGGCTATGGCAATAACCAATAATATTGTTGTGAGGATCATGATATTGTTGTACCACAATCATATACCCAACAATACTATGATGCTCTTCGAATATTGTTATCCCAATTATACTTTTTTCTACGTCTGGCTATGGCAATAAGCAAAATGGCCACACAAGGAGTTCAGAGAACCCACACGTGAAGCCAATGCATCCACAACGAGTCACTGCTTGGTGTGGATTTTGGTCGCTTGGCTGGCAAAGCATCCAGAGTTCTATAATTAAATGACAAAGTTCAACCAAAAATTTCAAAAAATTATCACTACATTTTTCTACAGCCGATTCAAATTTAAAATGTTTAATCGCCCAGCCTGTAGTTTGCCACTTGGAAAATGGTCCGATCGAACTGTTATTCTCCCACTTTGCCATAGTTCTCTAGACTAAACGACAACTTCGTTGTAATAACAAGTATAAAGCTGGAACGAATGTTTTTAAATTTTCCTCCATTGCCAACGAAATTTTCGCTCAGTGTAAGCATTTTTTTTTCAACGTCAATGCTAATGTTTTTGTTTCTGGTCCTTTTTTCTTCGATTCGTTTTTTGGTTTTTGTTTGACTTGATGTTGGTTGTCAGTAAATTTGTTAAACATTGAGTAGTATATACGGTGGATGCTATCAACGTGAAGACATTGTGAAGCCCAATGTGGTTGATCTCGAAAATCGAACAGCAATTTTGTTAGCCCAGGCAACCAAATCAACAGCAACAACAACAGCAAAAATGCCATCATGGAACACTTTGAAGTGGCTGCAATTTGTACAGAATAATTTTCATGTTTGCCTCTGCCTTTTTTTTGGTTTTTTGTTATAAACGTTTGTAGCAAAAGGCAAAAAAATTGGTATCTTGTAGTTGGCTAAAACGCACACACACGCTCGCTGGGCCGCTCGTCAACACGTTCTTCGTTCACACACGCTCAACGGCAAACATGAAATCTCTTTACGTTTACATATTATTCCCATTAGCATTTTTTCTCGTCCCCAAACTGATTTTAAGCCAAACTACCTCAAAAAAAAACAACGAGCCAAGAATTCGACACAAACCTTGGAGTACGAGGAGTATGTGCGATATTTATATGACACGCGACCATTTCTTCCATCGAGGAAGCAAAATCAAGCCAGGAAAGGACAAAAAATTGCCAAATAACTTCAATATTTGGTAGGTGAAGTTGACTGGCTGGCAGGCAGTCAGACTGCTCTTGTCGGTTGGCTGGCTGGCTGGCTAGCTGCCGGTCTGGTGATGTTTCACTTTGCCAATGATTTGTATTCTTAACGCATATTGGCATGTGTCACCTTCTGTCGTCGGATGTCGTCAAATTGGGGAGTTCGAGCAGGCCATGTTGTACTCTTGTGGTCGCTTTTAATCTTGTTGAGATGTAAAATATTTCCCTCGCCATAAAAATGTTAATGCCGTTGTTTGTTTAAGAAATTATTATAATACATTCGGCTTTCAAGGGAAAACGTATTAAAAACTACAATAAAATACATGAATAACAAGCACACTTCGCCGCCATATCAGCAACGCGACAACAACACTTGGCGCAGACACTTTAAGGAATTGCACTGGTCAACTGGTCAGTGGACACGACTGAATGGCCGGCGATGACGACAAGCCCTTAATGCTGTACGTACAGCCAGCCAACAACTACCAACAAATAGTGTGTTAACTGCTTAATTTAACCTTAATTTCAGTTAGTGTCCGCAACAACAATGGATAACCGAATGACATAAACAAGTGTTAATAAAACCATAATCATTAATAAATACTCCGCTCGTAGCAGCAGCTATCAGTGTTGGAGCAGCCAGCCAGCCAGCTAGCTAGCCAGCCTGCCAAGGAGGCAACTGTTCTCGTTCAGGCTGCTGACTAATCTCTTGTGAATTTGCTTGTTTCGAAAGTTTATAACCCGAGCGATGGAGCCAATCGGCCAACAAAAGATTACCCCACAGATGCCGGTCACAACAGAAATCAGTTAATGTCACCCATTAATAGCCCCAAATTTTATTGTTGCTGTTGTCGTCAGGCACACACTGGTATGCGCGTATTAAGTGTACAGTGTCCAGCCAGAAAAATAACTTAAGACCTGACGTCGGCTGCTTCATGATCATTTTTAATTAAAATATTAAAAATTACATTAAAAAATTGAAACCGAGCAATCCTTGTGCAGAGTCTGGACTGATTTATCAAAAAAAACTACTAAAAAAGCGAATGCCGGGTGGACTATATTATACCCCGCACTTCGGGATGCTCAGACAAACCAAGTAAAAATAGGTTTTTGAGCACTCTTAGATGGCCTCTAAAATTACCCAGGTTTTAAAAAAGAAAACCAATGTCATATTTGAATTTGTGAGAATATTTCTTTATTTTTTGGTAGCCATGTCCATGTTCAATTTTAGCCAAATTAAGTCCAAAATATTATTTTTGGTTTCGTGAGAAAATTGTATAAAGGGTGGTTACATTTTAAGAGCCGATGTTGATTTTGAATAAAACACAAATTATCTAGAAAATTATTGTCATTTCATTAATTACGATAATATTTGTATGGTTCAATTATGTCTGGAACAAAATATCGGCCAAATGGCCGCCGCGACCTCGACGGCACGCCTACATCCGATAGTCCAAATTTTCGATGACGCTGGGGCATAATTGAGTTTTTATGCCGTTAATGTGCCGAATTATCACATCCTTTAGCTTTTGAGTTGTTGCTGGCTTATCAACGGGCACCTTTTCTTTCAAATAATCCCAAAGAAGGAATTCCAACGGTGTTAAATCACATGATCTTGGCGGCCAATTAATATCGCCACGACGTGAGATAACACGGCCATTGAATTTGTCGCCCAAAAGAGCCATTGTTTCGTTAGCTGTGTGGCAAGTGGCACCGTCCTGTTGAAACGAAAATTCGTCCACATTCATATATTTTAATTCGGGCCATAAAAAGTTCGTCATCATCACACGATAGCGAACACCATTCACAGTAACTGCCTGACCGGTCTCATTTTGGAAAAAAATACGGACCAATGATGCCGCCAGCCCATAAACCACACCAAACAGTCACTCTTTGTGGGTGCATTGTTCTTTCGACAATCACTCTTGGATTATCATTCGCCCAAATGCGACAATTCTGCTTATTGACGAATCCACTGAGGTGAAAATGTGCCTTATCACTGAAGATGATTTTCTTCGAAACTTGTTCATCCAAGCCTGAATAACTTTAGCGCCTTGCTCGCTTGTGTATCTTTCCATGGTTGAGATAGTCTGAAATTGAGAAATATCAAATTAAATGCAACAAAAAAAACTTGACGTTTAGGTGTGGTTCACATTCAACATCGGCCCTTAAAATTTAGCCACCCCATACGAGTACATACTCGTACGTACTAAAGGGTAGCGCAAAACTACCGTTGTGGTTTGAATGTTTAATAACTTTTGAAATTTATTCATATTTTTTATTTTTATTTCAGAATGGGGAATTTGAAATGAAACACTATACAGCAGAACAGCGATCAGCAATTGTTGAATTTTATTTTAAAAATCAAGTCAATCGATTTGACCCAGCGTGCTTATAGTCGCATTTTAATGTGCGTATTGGACCTTCAGAGCCAATTTTCGACAACATAAAGCAGTAAGACACCTTCCATTTAGCGAAAGACCACCTACGGTCCACAAGGACGAAAATATCCAACGTGTTGTGGATAGTGTGCAAGACAGTCCAGAAACATCAACAAGAAGACGTTTGGCACAACTGGGGCTATCGCCGAAAGAGCACGAATGTGCGCAGCCGAAAATGGCCACCATTTGCGATATAGAAATTTTATACTTAAGCCAAAAATATTTCCCATTAATATATTATATAACAAAAAATAATAATAATAAAAATAAATAAAAATGTTATTAAACACTCAAACCACAACATTAGTTTGAGCCACCCTGTACAAACATAATTCTTTGACTAAACACGACTTATATAGTATTTGCTACCGACTAAAGCAAATCTGACACAAAGAAACGTTGGCCTGAGGTAAAATGTCTGATCTACGAATTTCTAAGCTATTTGTATAGGTTAATCCATCTAGAGGTATTTTTTCAGAACAAAAAAAATATAAAAATTCAAATCAAGTGTGGAATCTTTGTTGGTAATTCGAAAGGACATTATATGGCATTTATTTTTTGAATATAAATTCCTTCAAATGTTGGCAGCAACTACGCCTCAGGGTTTCCACTCTGAGGGTCCAATTTTGGATGACTCGTTCGAGCATTTCGACCGGTATGGCTTTGTCGTCGCTGGTTTGTCAGCATAGACTTTGGACTTTACGTAACCCCAACGAAAAATTTCGAAAGGTGTGATATCACCCGATCTAGGCGGCCAACTCACCTGTTCAAAACGTTAAATTAGCTGCTTTTCGAAATGACCTCTCAATATATCCATTATTTGAGCAGCTGTATGACAAGTAGCTCCGTCCTGTTGAAACAAAGGGCCGTCATGATAAAGGGCTTCAACTTCAGGTAGCATAAAGTCGATATCATGGCGCTATAGCGAGCATTATTCACGACTACGTTCCGGCCATCATAATTTTTGAAAAATATACACCGATAATTCCACCAGCTTATAAACCGCAACAAACCGTGGTTTTCTCTGGGTATAATTTCACCTCTTGAACCTCTTCTTGTTGCTCAATTTTGTTTATTGACTTTACCGTTGGGCCTTCATCACTGAACAAAATTTTGGCCGAAAACAGCAGATCTTCCCGTTTCTCACCAAAGGCTCATTTCCATAATAACTACAGTTGCTGAATTTTGAAGGTAATTATCTTCAAAAAAGTAAATGCCATAAAATGTCATTTCACATTACCAATAAAGATTCCACACTTGATTTGAATTTTTATATTTTTTTTTGATCTGAAGATAGATGGATCACCCTGTACTTCTTTGCAGTTCCATCATGAATTTCTTGAAAAACATGCAGCAGGATCTTTAATATCAGCTTAGAGCTCTACTTATCAGACCAGTTCCACTATTTAAAAGAAGCTAGTTTCTATTTAAATCAATTCTCGCCATTTCTTGTCGTCCGAATACTGTATAGTGATGCATGCGATGACATGTCCTTTATAATGGCAACGGCTATTAATTTAGGTTGCATTTTTTATGACAACAACATCAGCCCGAGAAGTTTGACAAAAGACATGTCGTCGGTGGAAGCCACAAAGTTGTGTTGTTGCGTTGCTTGTCTCCGCACAACAGCGGACAATTTCTATATCTGCGCATAAAAAATGGCCATAAAGATAAATTCTAACATGGTTTATAAATAAATTCTCCAACACCCCATCCCGCCAGCAATCGCCTGAGTGGTGGTGGTTGCTCGATACGAGTGGAGAATGCATTCATTTGTGGTGTTTAGCTGCCTTTTTGGTGATTTATTTACGTTTCATTGTATCGGCCCGCCAAAGATGGCCAGCAACAGATATCTGTTGATGTTCTTGTTGCTGTTGTTTTGCTTGCGGTCGATACGTCCGTCTGTTCGCCGCTTGGTATGTGAAATATCATCTCATCGAAATTGAGATTTTATCACTTTTGCTTGAAACAAATTTCATCTTGTTGCGTAGGAGATTTAACGTGTATTGGCCAGAATGTAGGACACAAGGGTCCGTCCGACTGGGGGAAAAACAAAGACAAAATAAACATCATGTTTTAGAATCGCTTTTATTTAGTGGTCTCTTCTTTTGTTTGGTATGCAAAGAATTTCGGGTTTCTCGGTGAGTGGCGAGTGTTGAGTGAGAGCCTCGTCGAATGCGTTTTTCATCGAGACAGGTTTAAATTGTACGATCAAGGTTAGAGGTTTCGCTGAGTTGCTAATTTATATTTTAATTTAGCTGCATTTGAATATTAAGGGAAGAAGGTCGGATCAAATAAATGCCAATGTTGTGATACACCAGGGATAATAACAAGCAACACTTCTCTGTTGTACGTTAAGGCCAACAGTTGTTACTTATCTAGAAAGTGTTTTACAGTGAAACAAATCGCAGAGCAAATATTCAGCTTCAGTTTAATATTAATCTAAGTTTATTTAAAAATCCTTAAAGAGCAGAGAAAGAAACCTCTCTTCTAAAATCTTAAATGAAGTGATTTTGTCTGACTTAACCAATAAATACCATTGATGGGCCAGCCTGTCTTGCCCAGGTTGTGATGATGCGAGTAACTTGTCATTTTTTTAGCATCCACGAGCTCAGCAATATGGAGCTCTGACCGCGAAAGCTCCACACGCAGAAAAAAGATATGGTTAGTATATGGTCACCGCAACAATAACGTGTTCTCTACAATAAAAGCATGTTCTTTACAACTAAAGTACTGTTTTTTGAATTTTATTTTGACAACAGTATGATTGCGGCAATATTAATATTGTTGAAATTTAACAATAGTATTATTGCCAAATTTTGAAATAAAAATATGGTTGTAACAACCATATAAACATGGTTGGTGCAACAAAAGTATTGTTGTTTAAAATTTACGTTAACAATAATATGATTATGACAATCATATAGCATGGTTACGACTACGAACGACGAAAAACAAGTTTTATAGAGCATATATGTGTGTGTGCGTATGTTTTTTTTTTGATAGACTAAAAAAACACACACACATGATACGGTGCATGGTTGTTGTCCATTATAAAAAAAACAACAACAATCGGAAGTTAGTTTGAGTGATATTTATTGTGTTTACTTGGTTTGGTGAAATACTCTACTACCGACTGGTTCTCGTTTATTTAAAATCTGCCTGCACTTAAGTATATAGCCATTGATCGTGGTTTAATCCCATTCGTTGCTTGGGGTCTACGGATGGTGAAGTAGCATTTACCCCTGCTAGCACCTGAAAGTATTTTCAACTGCCGTTGGAATATATATTTTTGTTTCTTGAATGAAATGTTCAATAAGAGCATGGCTATGAACTAAATGTAATGAGATTTAAAATAACTTGCTTGATAAAAATATATATTTTTGAACAACAACATTACCCAATCCTAATAAATAGTTTTGGGAATCATAGTATGGTTGAGTGAATCATACTATGGTTGTAGGGCTAATAGTACGGTGTAGTGCGAATCATACTAAGGTTGTGGGGATCATAGTATGGTTGCGTGTGAATCATACAACGGTTGTGAGAATAATACTATGGTTGTATAAGAAATATACTATCGTTGTGAGGATCATAATATGGTAGTGAAGATAATAGCATGGTTGAGTGTGAATCATATTACTGTTGTGAGGATCATAGCATGTGTTGAAGCGAGCTTCAACAAGTCAGAATGTCCACATGACATCTTTAGGGTTAAGTTATCTTGAGTTTATTTCTTTCATTTATCTACCAGTATAGTCATTTCATTTACTTTGTTTTTTCCTATATTGATTCCTATATTGATCTCTTTCGCACATGAGGTGCAAATTTGGCGCTAGACGCATAACTCATTTTATGTAATAGTTTAAGTTAGTTCCTAAGATACCACCAATAAACACACACCATTTGAATTGAAGCGGAACTCTGTTGGGTTTTTTTATTTAAAACCTATTGGTACATTTATTTTGGGTTCTGATAAAAGAACACGCCCAAACAGTATTGTTATGGAGATCATAGTATGGTTGAGTGTGAATCATATTTTGGTTGTGGGGATCATAGTATGGTTATGTGTGAATCATACTATTGTTGTGAGGATCATATTATTGTGCCACAACCATATACCCAACAATAGTATGATCCTCTTCGAATATTGTCACCCCAACAATACTTTTTTTCTGCGTGCAAAAAGAAAATGTCACAGTACAGTGATTTTTTTGGTTGTTTGTCTAACTAACTTTTAGCATTCCGATTCAATTGAATTTGTATATCATTGTTAATATTAATATTTAATTATTAATATTTAACCTTAAGAGCACTGTACAATTTTATGTCGAAATACAGTAAAAAGTGAGTGGTGCCTACGTCTTTTTCGCGGTAAGGGCTCGATATATCTGAAGCTACTTAAGTCCCACAACGTGCCATTAAGGAACAAGGGGAAACTTTTCTCAAATTAGTCGGCATTTTAAAGAGAAGTTTTTACATGTCTTATATAGAAATCTCTTACTCGTAAAGTCGCCGGCATTTAAGAGGTGGAAAATATCTTTAATACTAAATTAATACTAAATTTCTTCAAATTAACATACATTATCTGTGCCTACTACAGGTTTTTCCATTAAAGACATAACAATTTCATATATAAATAAAACACAGAATATTTAAGATATACGGTTTAAATTTATTCTAGGCGTAGTGCAAATGTAACATTTTAAAAATTAAATTCGATTTTGGTCATATGACCGTGTACAGCGATCTATTCTTTGGACCAAATGTTTCATCACTCTTGCACATAAGATAATGACTTGCTGGGGCTCCATATAAAGAAATCCAATGGCGTTCAGTCGCATTAAGGAGGTGGCCATTTGACCGGACCATTTCTCGAGATAACACGTTCACCGAATTTGCCTTTCAGTAAATCGATTTTACCGTGTGATGAGTGCCGAGTGGCACCGTCTTGTTGAAACCACAATCCCCCTTTAATGTCATATGGGTTTTGAAAGCTAACCTCAATAGCGTTAGTCTGTAGCGCTTTTCAAGTGTGAAATGAAAAAAAAGTGATATTTTCAAAACGCTTCGGCCACTAGGAATTAGCCGCATGTTCGTCTACCGATGCATAAAACTGTTAAAGGAGACTGGAGATGTAAAAGACCGCCACCGGTCGGGCCTCCCCCGCTCTGTTTGAACACCTCATGTCATCAAAGCCGTTAAATCAAGAATTCACAGAAATCCGCTCCGAAAACAGAAAATCATGGCCCATGAGTCGAAAAAAAGACTTGGGACTTGGGGTTTCCAAACGACGTACCGGACATTTATTGACTGCAGCTTTGAAAAAAAATAGGATTGAAAAATGCAAACGTCTTTTGGTAAAGCACGCTGATAACTTGCACACAAAAATTTGTTCACCGATGAAAAAATTTTTACTGTTCAGGAAAGGGTCATCGCCCAGCTTCAGTCATGCATTTCTGCGAACAAGGAGTCAAAACATCCGCCAAAGTTTACCAAGAAACCGTTTTGCAAGCTGTTGTGAAGCCTCTTAACAATTCCCTGTTCCAAAACCAGCCATGGACTTTTAAGCAGGATTCTGCGCCGGCCCATAAGGCTACAACGTCCCAGGCCTGGCTTCGAAACAATTTGCCAGCGTTCATTTCCTCTGAAGAATGGCGCTCAGGCAGTCCAGATTTAAACCCATTGGATTACAAATTGTTAACGGTTTTAGAGGACAAGATTTGTCACAAAAGATACCCCAACATTGGATCTCTTAAGGCTGCCTTGGTTCGAGCTGTGGCCAATTTTCCAATGGACGAGGTTCGTGCAGCTATTGACGATTGGCCAGTGCGACTTAAGGCGTGTGTAAAGGCAAAAGGCGGACATTTTGAATAATTAGATTGTTTTTGGATACAGTATACATCAATAAATATATTAAAAAATATTTGGTTCAAAAACATTCAGTCCTTTTTATTTTGCAGCATAAAACGTGTAACAGTATTTATGTCCCTACTAAGTAAGCAACTCCATTCAGAGTCTAAGGTGTAGTTTAATAAGGTAAATTTTATGCGATTTAACCTGACTTTATTTAGTCGGATAGAAAACACATTCATAAGAATTTTAAGGAATACATCGTCTTTCATGTGTTGGAAAGTTAAGTTTAAAATTTGAAGATTATACGCAAAGGGGAATTCTCAGTAATTCAAATGAGACTCCCGTATAAGTCATTTGATTTGTAGCCGAAGTAATCGTTGCCATAGACTGCTGAAGAAAATCATTGGTTTAGAAACAGCTGTACAGTCTGCCTGCCAACCGTAGTCAATACATTTCCCCAATTTGCTAGTTGATTCTGAAAAAGAAACAACAAAAGGTCTCAAACCAGAATAAAAACTGTTCAAGTCATAATACTTATTAAAGACCGAATAAATGTAAACAAAACAAAAACATATTATCAGATAGTATTATAAATGATATAGCTGTAAATCCGGCTATCGTCAAATTGCACAGTATACCGACGATACGAGTAATCTAAACATCTCTAAAAAAAACTATACTCGGAATGAGTTTTACAAAGAGTGATGTTCAAATGGCACAAAATAGTAAGCATTCATTAAGCAACTTGTTACATAGTTTACCCTTGATGATCTAAAATTAAATTATCTGTGACCTGTGATTGAAATATGCCTTATCTTCTTTCCCCAGCCTGGTCATATGACCCTCATATCATCCATTTCATCTGAATATAAATGAACAAATTTCTTCAAGTTATTGCTGATCTCTACACTGAGATTAGTATTAAATCTCGTTGTCTGTCTGTCTGCCCCCATTTACAAAACCAAGTTTCTTTGTTCGATATCAACGATCGAACAGATCGATCGTAAATACTCAAGTTTTTGTGATTGTTTTATTTTTTTTTTTTTGGATTTTTCGAAAGTCAATACGTTTCTTCAGCGCTTTGGTGAAGTGTTACTTAATCCGAAAGGTTTTAATCAAAATCGAAATTAGATCATTTAGTCTTCTTATGCCTGCTAATCACACATGTTTCCACCTTTTCATCTTCTTGTGCTGCTGCTGTTGCTGTCATACCACAAATCCACCGCCACCAACAACTTTTCATTGGAGTTAGTTCCGGGTGTTTTTTTTAGCTTTATTTTCTTTTTCTTGTTCATTTCAAGATATCGATAAATCTGATTGTGTTATTGATCATAATTTACATTAATGAGGTCACTTTGACAGCAGTGAGAAATATCAAATTCAATCATAAAAAACCCCGGATAAAAAAACCAAAAATACTATTCATTCATTCTTCATTCATAGATAAAAGAAAACAAAAGAGCTTTTGCATGAGGAGACATGAGACATTGACAACGTTTTTCGGTATTGGGTTGCGTAACAACGACTGTGGTAAGCGGTACGCGCTGCATGCTAAAGTGAACGACATCCTACACTGAAAATAGCAATGGTAATCGAAAGGTAACGAATTAAACTGTTTGAGGGCGTTGAGGTAGGACAGGAACACGCACCACAAGTACACTACGATTTTCATGGCACTGAAAAAATAATGTTAGTAAAAATCATGAAATATTTTATAACAAATGTGAAACCAAATCTTTAAAAGTATGAAATTTGATTTGGTTTGATAACAAAAATTCGTGATTTTTAAGAACTCAATGAATGATTTTCTTTTTTGTTTAAAAATTTCTTTTATATTTTTTAAAAATATGTTTTATACGTTTTATGAAGTAGATTCATATTTTATATGAAATATAACCTATTTTTCTTGAAGTTGTTAAAGATTTTGTATGACACTTTTTCATAATTTGTATTGCGAAAACATAAAATTCTTTTATACAAAATTAAATTGTTCATAATTTTTTATGAAAACTTTCACAAAAAATATGAAACTTTTTCATGAAATAGTTTTTACGTTTTGTTTATTTTATACAGCCTTTTATAATTAACATGAATTAAAAAAATAACGAAATGTATTATCTAAGGATTATCTTTAACAATCTCTGCCATAACTCAAATAGCTTATTCAGTAATCTCATTCAAATAAATGAGAATTGCCCTTTTAGGTGCGCACAAACACAAAATTACATTTTTAAAAATGACGAATCATTTTCTTATGAAGACATTTCATACAGAATAAGAACATTCTAGTCAACCACACGCTACCTCACTCACAGAGGTAGCCGAATATTTTTAAATTTTTAACTTAGCAACTTGTATAATTACCTAAACCAAACCTCTGGTGAAATTTTTGCATTAATCGAAATAGAAACTGAAAATAAAGCATAGAGAAATATTGCACCCAACTTAATTATTGACCACTAAAATGATTATTGACATACAAGATGATTAGTTACTACAATCATATATTTCATTGACAGATTTTGATGGTATTAAGCCAGCGAACTTGTATGTACGAGGGCATATCAATAATTCCGTGACTTTTCGATTAAAACACAGTTATTTTGCAACAAAAAAAATATTTTTCTACGCAATGGACTAAGTTTATTGAGCTAAAAAGAGCTCAATACACTAAGTCCAACGTTTTTCCGATTTTTAAGTCCCTTCCAAAAAAAACTGTTGTCATCACCTTATTGTCCGATAAAGTCACCTTGGCCTTCTTGGGAGCCAGAGTACCCGGAGAAACCGATTGTTTAGACGTGTCCTGAGTGTTGTAAAGGATCCATGTTTCATCTACAGTAACAAAACAAAAACTCATTCGAACTGCGGTTAAATAACTTCAAACAATTACACAATTACGTTTATGGTCAATTGAGAGCAAACGCGGCACGCATCTTGCAGACATCTTTCTTAAACCCAACTGATCATATAAAACTAAAACTCCACTGTCATATGAAATGCTTATGGCATTAACATTCTCACGCACTTTTACTCTTCGATCGGCCAACACCATATCGTGGATTTTTCAACATATCCTGGTGTATTGACCTCAATTGGCCGTCCAGAACGTTCAGGGTCATTTTTACTTGTGCGACCACAACAAAAGTCAGTAAACGACTTTTTTCCATTGAAATCGATGGTGCAGATTTCCCATAGTATTTATCAAGCATTTTCTTGGTTTCATTGAATGAAATTGAAAATAATGTTTAATGAGCACTTGAAGTTCACTTTTTTCCATTTTTAACAAAATCCACGGTGTTGTATGTTTTGAACAGCTGTTAAACACAAAATAATTGACGGAACTCTCTCAAAATTTGACAGTAGTCTATTAACAGATGGTACTTGATGAGCAGTGTTGCATTTCATATAACGACGAGGGAAATTGGAAAAGTCAGGATAATATTGCTATGCCCTCATATTAAAGTGAGTCATGGGAGAAGGAATTCTTAATGCTTTAACACTTTTTCGGAAAATGTCGAGCATTCGCAAAAATGTGGTTCGAGAGGAGAAAAAAGTACCAACTGAAACTTTTAGTAGCAGTAAATTTGAGTTTGAATATCTCACAGGATACAATTTTAAAAGAAAGTCAATTCCATCTGCTAGATTAGCGCACATTCAACCGATATACTGGAGTAAATGTACATCGTAGGCCCTGAATAAAGCTCGAACGATACTACAACTTAATACAGACCCTTTATTGCAGCCATATGCCTAGTTAAGTTGAGTATAATACCACTCACTAGTAGGGCACTTAAACATGTAGTATAGGGAAAACCACTCCGACTTATATAGACAATATCATCGCATTTCGAGTTGAATGAAAAGACCAGTAAATAATGTCGATCATAATTTACGCAAATCTCTCTAAACATATGTTAATACCAGAATCTATTGTCTTCGGTCAAAAGCTCTTAAGCTCAATGGCTCTGCGCCTTGTTATGGAGATGAGACGGCGGCTGTGCACAAAAATCAAGCACCGATTGTCGTTTTTATCGCCTTGTAAAGCAACGACTGACTCGAAAGGTGTGGTTGTGCGCATGCGTATGACAGCCCACCACAAGGTGAGACGGCAGTTCGGGCGGCGGCGACCAACTTTGTAACTAAATATTCAGGTGTTTTATGTCATTGTTCTTTTCTCTCTCCCTCTCTCTCTCTCTCTGTCACTGCGATCAAAGAAACTCAATTAATTTCAGGTGTTTTCATTTAAATTCGTGTGTAATCTTTTGTTTTGTTGGCAAAACGACTGCCAGTGTGAATCTGGTGTGCGCTCAAAGCGAGCACTCCGAGCACATCTCAAAGCCGTTAATCATGTGTAGGAGCCGTGTGAACAAATAATAATAACCCCACAAACCAAAACGGACGACGAGGGCAAAGAAGTAAAAAAACACAGAACCAAAACAATGAAAACCAAAATAAAAACATGAACTGCACTAGTTGTCAGATTTTGAGCTTAAATGTTTATGAGAATACACAATAAAACAGTGGATGCTAAGATGCCGCCGCACAGTGGCCCACAGTTGAAGAATTTGGAAAGAAAATATTTCTATTTAGATAGAGATAAAAAACAGTAGTCTCCAGATATATTACCAACATGGCTACTCGAATACCACGCACTTCGCTTTAGTCCGCTTATCCTATGACATCTAGCAGGTATCCTGACCGTTCCAGAAACGTAGTTGAAGCCTGGGCTAAGGAGTTTAGTAAAAAAAAGACGCTTTTATTCCGGGTTTTACTGAAAAAATTATATTCGTGAAAATCACAAAATATTTCAAATAAATTACAAATTTGTCAGAGAAACTTTTTATAAGAAATATGAAAAAATCTTAAAAATTACGAAATCGGTTATATAATAAAAATATGTGATTATTAAGAATCTAATAACAGATTTTTTTTATTTTTTAAGAATTTGTTACGTGGCTGATTCTGAGATTACGTATGGGCCAATTTCGACATCATTTTTGGTATTCGATTTCTTGCAGAATTTAATATTTAATTTGAATAATAAGACTGTTGACGAAAAAACTATTAGATGTGCACCCACTTTATGTAATGTTCAATCATATTTAAGTTGCTTGAAATCCAGATTTGTTTGGAAATTTGAATTTAAGCGAATATTAGATTTTACAGGGGAATACTGTGTATTTTCAGGGACAGAAAATAAACATCCATAAAAATATAAATTTAATAAAAAATTATAATCATTCATAGCAACAAAGTTAATTAAATATAATTTTTTACTATGGACTCGTTTTATTAAATAAATAATTATTATTTTTTTAAAAAAATTGAGAAAATTTCAATTGAAAGTAGTGTTAGGGACAACCAGGGTAATGATATTTTAACACTTTGGTAGGAAATTTGTTGAAGAACAAATAAATTATTTAAATAACAATTTTAAAGTCTTTAAAGGTCCTATAAAGATTTATTGTATAGTAAATAATAAAGTATAATATATTTTATTTTTCCCGCTTACTCGTGAAACAACCAAGGACAGCAAAGTGGCCCATAATCTCAGAATCAACCACATATTTTTAAAGAATATGTTTCATCAGTTTTATTAAAAAGTTTTATATATTATTATAAATTTTACTTATTTTCCATTAAATTGTTTCATATTTGTTATGATTTTTTTTTTAAAATAAACATGAAATTCTTTTACAAAAAATATAAATGTTCTTCATAGTATGTTTGTGTTTTGCTTACATTTATTCGGTCTTTTATTATTTTTAAGACTTGAACAGTTTTTTATTCTGCTTCGAGAACTTTTTGTTGTTTTTTTTCAGAATCAACTAAAATATTGGTGAAATGTATTGGCTACGGTTGCCAGGGTTTCTAAACCCGCCAAGGTTTTTCTTCAGCAGTCTTTGGCCATGATTACTTCGGCTACAAATCAAATGACTTATGTCGTTTTTCATAGTTTATATGAAAAATTTTCACAAAATATATAAAACTTTTTCTGATTCGAGACTTCTACTATTTCTATGGTTGCAGGACAGACTGTACAGCTGTTTATAAGCTCGCCAATTATTATTATTCTTCTGCATGTTTTTGCGTCGATTACTTCGGCTACAAATCAAATGACTTATTCAGTAATGACACTCAAATGAATGAGAATTATCCTTTTACATAAACACAAGCTACGGTTGCAGGGCAGAATGTACAGCCGTTTCTAAGCTTGCCAAATGTATGCTTTTGCATTCTTTTGCGTGGACTACCTCGGCAACAAATCACACGACTTATTCAGTAATGGCGCTCAAATGAATGAGAATTATCCTTTTACGTAAGCACAAGAATGTGTTATATATACTTAGTAGGGATATAAATACTGTTACACACATTTTAAGCTGTTAAATAAAAAGCACTGAATGTTTTTGGACCAAATATTTTTTAATATATTTATTGATGTACGAGTTTGTTGTATCCAAAAAGAATCTACTTATTCGAAATGGCCGCCTTTTGCCTTTACACACGCCTTAAGTCGCACTGGCCAATCGTCAATAGCTGCACGAACCTCGTTCATTGGAAACCACAGCTCGAACCAAAGCATTCTTAAGAGATCCAATGTTGGGGTATCTTTTGTGACAAACCTTGTCCTCTAAAACCGTCCACAATTTGTAATTCAATGGGTTAACATCTGGACTGCCTGAGGGCCATTCTTCAGTCAAAATGAACGCTGGCAAATTGTTGCGAAGCCAGGCCTGGCACGTTTTAGCCTTATGGGCCGGCGCAGAATCCTGCTGTAAAGTCCATGGCTGGTTTTGGAACAGGGAATTGTTAAGAGGCTTCACAACAGCTGCCAAAATGGTTTCTTGGCAAACTTTTGCCGTTGTTTTGAATCCATTTTCGCAGAAATGCAGGTCAGTGACCCCATCGTAAGAGACATCCCACCAAACCATGACTGAAGCTGGCTGATGACCCTTTTCCACCCTTGGTATCAGTTCAGATGCTTCCTTAGATGACCGCGCATACACTTTATCATTTTGTTTGTAAATTTTTCCTGAACGGTAACAATTTGTTCATCGGTGAACAAAATTTTTCTGTAAAGATATCAGCGTTCTTCACCAAAATACGTTTGCATTTTTCAATCCTATTTTTTTTTTAAAGCTGCAGTCAATAAATGTCCAGTACGTCGTTTGAAAGCCCCAAGTCCCAAGTCTTTTTTAATGATTCGACTCATGGACTTTTGCATGATATTCATCTCACGGTCCATGATTTTCTGTTTTCGGAGCGGATTTCTGTGAATTCTTGATTTAACGGCTTTGATGACATGCGGTGTTCGAACAGAGCGTGGGCGGCCCGACCGGTGGCGGTCTTTTACATCTCCAGTCTCCTCAAACAGTTTCATGCTTTGGTAGACGAGCATGCGGCTAATCCCTAGTGGCCGGAGCGTTTTGAAAATATCGCTTTTTTCATTTCACACTTGAAAAGCGCTATTGCAGCGATGCGATTCTCATTATCTGACCACTCAATGATAAAAGTTGAAACAATTTTAAAATCCCGTTACAGACTAACGCTATTGAGGTTAGCTTTCAAAACCCATATGACATTGACGGGGGATGTTCAGTTCTACTATTGAAATGGGTGTGTTCAATGTTGTAACAGTATTTATGTCCCCAGTATTTATGTAATTTGACTGTAGTCTATTGACAGATGGTACTTGATGGGGGCAGTGTTGCATTTTATATAGCTTCGGGGAATTATTGATATGCCCTCGTGCCACGAACGAGCAGCGAGTGATTGATATGGATATGGACGGTTATGTAGTAGGCTCTGCAGGAACTGGTAATAAATCCCATAAAACAAATCGCTTTTGGGACGAATCGATGCCGCCCCCTCAACTAAGCATCTAGCCTACATTCGTCGCATATGTCGCTGGGCCAACCTGACATATTGAAAGAATAGGGTCAGACCGATTAATGCATAATTATGGCAGGATTATGCAATAGGGATGGTAGCGGATGAACCCTTAAAAGTCAACGGTAACGCCCATAAGCTTCGAAGAAGCCTACGCTCTTGTTTAGTCGAAAAAGGAGTGTCAGGCTCCAACAAGCTCTTCTTTGTCCTTACAAGCCTTGGAGAAATCCTGGCAAACCTGTGAAAATTAAAATGAATAAAACATCTGCCATTAGGTCACGGGCATTCGTCGAATCCTCTTGTTTCGACGGCAGCAATGAGAGAGGGAGCATTTCATATCAGGACAGAACTTAAAAAACCTCAAGGCCCTATGCTCCACAGGGGGGTTAAGGGGAAATAAAGAAGAATAAATAGTTTAGAAAATGTTGAGACCATAACATCGACGACAATGATAATGATTCAATTCCAAACTCTGAAAAAAAGAAGATAAACTTCAGACCACTTTTCACAACTGAGCCACTGTGAAAGACGCACAACGGAGATGATGATGAGACTCCGAAGCCTTGCTCCAACGGGCGTACAGCGTCCATGAGTAATTGCAGGTACAAAGTGTTGAATGTGAAGATAAATGAGTTGTTGTATTATAGAATTGTGTTGTCGGTGTCGGTGGTGTTGCTGGTGCGCTGATGACCGCCGTTCCTCTGGCCTTTTGCTCTTGTTGCAATTCCCGCTTATCAAATGAACGATGATCAGCCAACCAGTCGGCAGTCACTCAGTCAACCAGTCCGTCCAAGGCATTCAGAGTCCATCTAATAGGATTTGCCACGGTTGTGACAAATGCTTTCTGTTGTTGTCTGATCTCTAGAAGCTCTTTTGTGCTGGCGGTGGCTATGACAACGATGTTCACATTGGTGGCGAAGGTAATGCAGGAGGGGGGCGATTCCTAAACAAAAACTCTTTTGTCTCCAAAACACTTAAGTGTATTTGTATTTACGTGCATAACGATCTCAGGTGGCTTTTGTTCGTTTCGGAAACATTTAAACAATAATTTGTCATTTAAACTGTTTTGTAAATATTTGTGCGACTCTATGTTGGTTGCTGAGCTCGTCGGGTACGTCTTGGACTGGTCCTTTGGTGTGATAACCACTGACATGGGAAAAATTCCACTGATGAAATACCGAATTAGGTTATGCGAACCAACCGAGGGTTGGTTTGGCTTCAATGGCAAATCGCCTCGAACACATGGGCTTGTACTACTTTCTTTCCCACATACTTTGTGGTTTGTCGTAAACATGAGTTTACAAAGTTGTTGTCTTTGGACATGATCCATAGCAACACCATCATTTTCCCCGACAATCTGCTATTGAAATTATCGCCCAACAGTATCTGAGTTATTTGTGACACCAATTGTTTGAGAGAGAGATCCATAGAATATGGATGCATGTCAGCACCTTCGCCACCACCACTTCATCACTCTACTCCAAGAGTAGAAAATGTCCGTCAATGTTCATCCAATAAATACATTGGATTACCCCTTCTTTCTAAGCAAGCATGCGGATCAAATGTTCCCCCCTTCAAGTCAACGATTTCCTATTGCAACTCCTTCTTGATGTCGGACCATTGGACATCTGTCCACGATGACGGTGTCAATTGGCGTAAGCATTGCAGTCCATTTATTTGCATACGCACTCAGTTCAAACGAGCTCTGAGCTCTGTAACTTACATTTGTTCGAACTTAGAATCGTTGTGGTAATTGAATTTGGCATGTGACTAATCTGAAAACGGTCTAATAATAAAAACGACATACACATGTATTGATCAGTCGTTAATGTCCACTATCGATGTGAGAGCAACACCATGGACCAGGGCATGTTGCTGGCCGGTTGACTGCCACGACAATTGTCGTAAATGTTCGATCAACATTGTATTGTTAACGACATTTGGCTGACATGAATGAATGTTAACCCACCGAAGGAATTTACGCATTTAGAATTGTTTTTCTTTTTCATATTATTTGTTGTGGTGGGTCTTCCAATTAAAATGCCGAGGAAGTGAAGTGTCCGTACTTCGTACCCGCGTATGAATTTAAATAGATAGCTAAACAATTTCTTTGCGTTAACGCTAATTCTCTACTTCTAAAGGATCATATAAATAACAGCTGTCCCACCATTAAATAATTGGTTACAGCAACAAAATGTTGCAAAACTATTGGTTACAACAACCACCAGTTGTGGCAACTAAATACCTCGCGATTCATTGGTATGGCCGATCAATTAGTTGTGAGTCAGTGCAATGATCGTCAATCTTGTGGTATTTCGTACTAAATATCCATTACCATTAGAAACATTTGGTGATTGCAACCGAATTTCCTCTCTGGCAAACAAATCATTGCATTTTCGATTTCCAACTAATTTGTTCTCTGTGTGTGTAGGTTCTAGAACTACAAGAAAAACTAACAACATCTTGAAAACTTTCTTCAGCTACTCTTAACCCCGGTTTTTTAAGTGATAATAATATTGGTTGAACCATCTAGAGGTATTTTTTCAGAACAAAAAAAAATATAAAAATTCAAATCAAGTGAGAAATCTTTATTAGTAATTTGAAAGGACCTTTGATGGCATTTATTTTTTGAAAATAATTACCTTCAAATGTTGGCCGCAACTACGCCTCAGGGTTTCCATTCTGAGGGTCCAATTTTGGATGACTAATCCGAGCATTTCGACCGGTATGGCTTTATTGACACGCGTAATGTCGGCTTCCAAAACCTGAATCATAGCTGGTTTGTCAGCATAAACTTTGGACTTTACGTCACCCCAAAGAAAAATTCTAAAGGATCGTGTGAAGAAAAAATTCGGACGATCTAGGCGGCCAGCTAACCGGTCCAAAACGCGATATTAGCTGCTCTTCGAGATGACCTCTCAATAGATCCATTGTTTGAGCATCTGTATTGCAAGTGTTACAGTCCAGTTGATACCAAATGTTGCTAAGGTTACGGGCTTAATTTCATATAGCAAAAAGTCCGATCATTTTTAATTATTGAAAAAAAAAATTGAACCGATGATTCCACCATCCCATAAACCGCACCAAACCGTGTTTTTTCGAGTTTAATAGCAACTCTTAAAACTCTTATGGTTGCTCTTTAGCCCAAATGCGGCAATTTTCTTTATTGACCTTGCCGTTGAGCCATAAATTGGCCTCATCAGTAAACAAAATGGCGGATCTTCTTCGAGCTCTTTAGGAGTCCAAATATGACAGCACATAGAGAAAGGGACCTATGGGTAAAAAAATCAATTTTCATTTTTTTTCTTTTTTTGATGTGGACAACATCTGAGCATCGAATGAGACCGATCCCATGCCCCAAAAGTGTTCACTCCCAGAGTAATGCGCTTTTTATGAAAGTGAGTTGATTCTAAGCGCAACGACGATTCTAAGCGCAAATAGAAAGGGACCTAATCTTTAAAATGGCTCTCCTGAACAAAACTGTTTTTGAACCTTAGGTCCCTTTCTATTTTGCGCGTCACAAATACTGAAACGGCGACGAGCATCATCTTTCCATGATGAAATGGCAAACTATACTGAAAAAAAAATTACGTTTAAAACAACTCACACGTAATCTGTAAAACAAAACCCATTGAAAAAAACCTATAGATTGACCACCCTCAAGTTACAGAACGGGTACGGGCTTACAATGTTCGCAAGGATCTCGCTTGGGAGTTGTATGAGCTATATGCCGACAAAAACTTAGCCAGCCTGATTAAACTACACAACATATCGGTGGTATGGATCAAAACGCACCGTTAAGAAGAGGGTTAAACTATACCAAACTGCGCTATCTATCACCGGTATTAGGGTGGTCCAAATACAACTTTCTTAAAAAAAATTTCATTAAAAACCATGATTTTTTCTACATATTTTAGTTTTTTAAGAGCAAACATTTTTCATTTTCACCCTCTACTAAAGGTGGGGGAGTATGTACTTAGTAGGGACTTAAATACTGTTACACGCGTTTTATGCTGTAAAATAAAAAGTTCTGAATGTTTTTGGACCAAATATTTTTTAATATATTTATTGATGTACGAGTATGTTGTATCCAAAAAGAATCTACTTATTCGAAATGTCCGCCTTTTGCCTTTACACACGCCTTAAGTCGCACTGTCCAATCGTCAATAGCTGCACGAACCTCGTCCATTGGAAAATTAGCCACAGCTGGAACCAAAGCAGCCTCAAGAGATCCAATGTTGGGGTACCTTTTGGGACAAATCTTGTCCTCTAAAACCGCCCACAATTTTTAATCCACGGGGTTCAAATCTGAACTGCCTGAGGGCCATTCTTCAGAGGAAATGAACGCTGGCAAATTGTTTCGAAGCCACGCCCGGGACGTTTTAGCGTTATGGGCCGGAGCAGAATCCTGCTGGAAAATCCATGGCTGGTTTTGGAACAGGGAATTGTTAAGAGGCTTCACAACGGTTTCTTGGTAAACTTTGGCCGATGTTTTGACTTCTTGTTCGCAGAAATGCAGGTCAGTGGCCCCATCATAAGAGATACCCCACCAAACCATGACTGAAGCTGGGTGATGATCTTTTTCTACCTTTGGGAACAGTTCAGATGCTTCCTTATATGACCGCGAATACACTCTATCATTTTGCTTATTAAATTTTTCCTGAACGTTAAAATTTTTTTTATCGGTGAATAAATTTTTTCTGTGCAGGTTATCAGCGCAGGTTTAACATGCTTGGTTAGCCTTGTTCCTTGGGAATTTCTCCCAATATGGTGATTAGTTCGTAAAATATGCTCATGGCCAATAGAGCGAAGATTGACTGAGGCACCTTGAATTCGCACTGAAGCTGGGTGATGGTCCATTTCCACCCTTGGGATCAGATCAGATGCTTCCTTAGATGACCGCGCATACACTCTATCATTTTGCTTATTAAATTTTTCCTGAACGTTAAAAATTTTTTTATCGGTGAACAAAATTTTTCTGTTCAGATTATCAGCGTGCTTCACCAAAAGACGTTTGCATTTTTCTATCCTATTTTTTTTAAAGCTGCAGTCAATAAATGTCCGGTACGTCGTTTGAAAGCCCCAAGTCCCAAGTCTTTTTAAATGATTCTACTTATGGACTTTTGCGTGATATTCATCTCACGGGCCATGATTTTCTGTTTTCGGAGCGGATTTCTGTGAATTCTTGATGACATGCGGTGTTCGAACAGAGCGTGGGCGGCCCCGACCGATGGCGGTCTTTAACATCTCCAGTCTCCTCAAACAGTTTTATGCATCGGTAGACGAACATGCGGCTAATCCCTAGTGGCCGGAGCGTTTTGAAAATATCGCTTTTTTTCATTTCGCTATTACAGCGATACGGTTCTCATTATCTGACCACTCCATGATGAAAGTTGAAACAATTTTAAAATCCCGTTACATACTTACGCTATTGAGGTTTGCTTTCAAAACCCATATGACATTTACGGAAATGGGTGTGTTCAATGTTGTAACAGTAGTTATGTCCCTACTAAGTTAATATCGGCCAAACGCTCAACACTATTTTAGTGACATACCTTTATCTGATGGGCCATATTTTCAATGACTCAGTGACATAATGAAGGTTCAGTGTCGTAAATGTGCCGAAATATCGCATTCTTAAGCTCTTGAATTCTTCTTGGCTTATTGACCTACACTTTTTCTCTTAAATATCCCCAAAGAAAGAAGTCGAACGGTGTCAAATTAGATGATCGTGGCGGCCAATTAACAAATCACGGCCGTTGGATTTTGCGAGCAAAGGAGTCATTGTTTCGTTGTTCGTGTGGCAAGTGGCAGCATCCTGTTGGAACCACATATCGTTTAAGTCCATATCTTCAATTAATAGTCATAAGAAGTTCGAAATCATCTCGCGATAGGAACACCGTATACGATTCGAGGTTGACGGCTACTTTTCCACACTATCGCGGACAACATTAATGTTTTCCGCAGAACGAACTGGGCGACTATGCACGGGTGTTTTTGCATTTCCAACAGACCCAGTTTGCTGAAATTTGCGCACTATTCTCCCGGTTGTGGACACATTTGTTCGATTATGCTAACCAAAAAAATCAAAAAGGGTCCGCCATGCATTTTGGTTCGAACTCCAATTTTCGTAAAAGGCTTAAGCAAACTAAACACACTGCTCAAGTGTTTACCTCTCCGTGGTTGAATTTGTCATAAGGGTAAAAAAATCAATTTTCACTATTTTTTTTTGATTTGGACAACATCTGAGCATCGAATGAGACTGATCCCAAGCTCCAAAAGTGTGCCCTCCCAGAGATATGCGCGTTTTATGAAAGTGATGGTACACCTCAAGGTGATGGCTCTCCTGAACAAAACTGGTTTTTATCCTTAGGGGCCTTTCTTTTTTACGCATCACATACACTGAAGAAAAGAAATGTCAAATTAAGTTGGGCAAAAAAAACTTGAAGTTGAGGTGTGACTCACAATGTCTAATGATTGGACCACCCTTTATAAACTTTGGTAGTGCAGGCGCTTGATATTTTTCCCGGTAAATTTGCCAACCTCAGTTATTCGGCTGGCAAAAATTCGGTTGCGATATCCGGAGCATGGCATGTGGCAGGTTTGGGAGTTCTTTAACATGTTTGGTTAGCCTTGTTCCTTGGGGATTTCTCCCAATATGGTGATTAGTTCGTAAAATATGCTCATGGCCAATAGAGCGAAGATTGACTAAGGCACCTTGAATTCGCCGGCCCAGCATATCAAATGGTATTAGGTCGAAAGTCACCTTAATATGAGGAAAGAGATCTATACATTTTATCATACCGGTGGATATAAGGCATCACAAAATTAGAACCATTTTAGCAAATTTTAAGAAGAAGGTAAAATTTCTGGGAACTGGGAAGAGATTAAATATTTTCCATTAAGCATTTAACCTACACAGGATTTTGTGTCTCCCAAATTCGATTTTTTCCGATTTAGTCCAAGAGTGAAATATTTGTTCTATCATTAAGCAAAAATCACGCTCAATACCTCAAAAATTGTACAATTAAATGTTAAACTCGTGCATAATGATGCAAAATTGAAGTATTTACTCGAACCAGCACCATCTTAAAACTAGCAACACCATCTGAGGCCAAGTCACGTCAATAAAACCATTCGTCGGCCTTAGACACCTTCGCGCTAGATTTTACAAATTGCTCAACTCAGGTGTTCACTTCACTCCATACGATTTCGTGCCATTCACAAATAAATGATCTCTATTTCCAAGGAATCAATCAAAGCGCCGAGCGTTTACATTCATCCTCAGCCATAATTCTATAAAGCAAAAAAAACTAAACTCAAAACTGCAACCGTTGAGCAATCATAAAAATTTTGGATTTTTGAGAACGAAAAAAAGGCCATTAAACAACAAAGTCTAAATAACCAACGACGGTGCGCACCGCAGCAACTATAGAGCCATATTGGCCACATGATTTGGCGGTGCAACATTAATAAATTTCCAAGCAACAAATTGTAACATTTTCACTGTAAAAATTAACTGTGATCCGCCCACAATTTGCTTAAGTTGGCCACAAATAAAACGCGTCCGAGTGCATGGGAGACGAGAACAGAGAACAGAGTGGAACGGAACAGCGGCACTAAGACGTACTCCAGCACATGGTGGCTCTGGTCATGGTGTTGCTGGCGATGCCGGTGGTGTTGCTGGTATTGTTGCCGGGTACTGCCGCAAACGCCTATGAGTGATAAAGTAAAGCCCGCCGACCGTCCCCTTTTGGTCGTCCGTCAGTCAGTCACATGGGTCACTAATCACTTCACTGACATGATGTAAATGTTGCACACACATACACTCCGATTAATGTTGGCCTATGGACGGACGGACGCATGTTTGGATGGGAATTCATGTGGCATAGTTGAACGTATGAAGTGATAATAATTCTTCCACTTGTTGTTGTTAGACAAATGGACAGACAGACAGACGGACGTTGTGATATTTTAGGTTCACTGAATTTGAATCAGAATCTGGAAAAAATATTCACACGCCTGTTTTGATATGTATTCTCGTAGTACACTTTAGAAAGGTAACAACAATATGTATCACATCCCTAGAATGATCATCCGCATCATAACGACATTGAAGATGATCATAATCGCCGAGAAACGCCAGGTCAAACATTTGATTTCGGAATTTTGTCTGGTGGCTGCTGGAGGATGGATTAGCAGCTCTGCTGTGCGAGTGTTTGGATTCAGTCTGTTCGCTGCTGGCTAAGATCGCTTATAAAACCATAAACTGTATAAATGGCCAAGGAACCACATAATACGCCCAATTAGGTTGATGCTTCTGATGCCACAAAGAAGCATTGAGCCACAAACCACCGCACTGCACTCACTCACACTTTGTGGGCTTCAGTTTGGTTCTTTTCGTTTTTGGTTTAATTTGGATTTTCACCTTTTATTTTCTTAATAATGTCAGAAGACAGACAGTGAACTGAAAATGAGAGCACTGCACAGTGGTTTCAAACGAAATGTGTCTAGCCAGGCATAAAGCCTTGTCCAGCGCGGCCAATGTTGACGTTTTATCTATACGATTTTTAAACTAAGATAATAACAACATTTTAGTGTGAAAACACAGAAAATGGCGACTTTTACAAACTCATAAATTATGTGAAAAAAGAAGAGGCTTTTTATAACGGGTGTTTTTTTAGACGTGTGGCTTTCAATCTGCCCACACATTTTTTCGGAGTTGGTCTTTTTGACAGCTGTCACCTAATTTATGTTCAGTTTGGTTTGCAGTTTTATAATGAGTCGACTTATTCCGGAAAAACGTTTGCATATCGCGGAAATTTATTACCAAAATAATGGTTCGGTTCGAGCAATGCATCGTGCCCTGCGTCCAATATTCGGTCGACATAATCGCCTAGCAGAGTCGGTAATTCGATCAACCATCGATTAGTTACGCACCACGTTTACTATAGTTGATAATGCGCATACATAGAGACGCCGTTCAGTAAGCACCAAAGGCGCTAGTGCTGCTGTGGAGCAGAGTACTCGTATAGAAGAAGACCCGAATGAGTCCATCCGCCATCGCGCTCAACAATTGGAGCTGTGCCCATCCACTTAATGAATGACTTTGCGGAAGGATCTTGGTTTGCGGGCTTACAAAACCCAACTCGTGCAATAATTGAAGCCGAACGACCATCAAGCGCGTCGCAAGTTCGGTGAATGGGCCCAGAACGAGATAACCACCGATCGTAATTTTTACAGGAGAATTTTGTTCAGCGATGAAGCTCACTTTTGGTTGAATGGGTACATAAATAAACAAACATGTCGCATTTGCAGTAATGAAAACCCACAAGCCATTGTTGAGACGCCGTTACATCCTCAAAAAGCCACTATTTGGTATGCTCTGTGGGCAGAGGGAATCATTGGTCCATATTTCTTCAAAAAATCAAGCCGGCCTCAATGTTACAGTCAATATGGAACGCTATAGAGCCATGATTAAAGACTTTTTCGTGCCTGAATTATAGGATGTTGATGTGGACGACCTTTGATTTCAACAAGACTGCGCTACATGTCATAAAGCCAACGAAACAACCAATTTATTTAAGGAAACTATTGGAAAGCCCATTACCACGCGTCGCGGGCCTGTGGCGTGGCTTCCAAGATCGTGCGAATTAAAACCGCTGGACTTTCTTTTGTGGGGTTAAGAGGGCTGCTATATAAATTTATTTCCTAATAATGATTAAGACACCTCCAAAAATTGGTTTTTGAACGCTTTTGGCGACGAAAATCGTTAACCACGCATTTTTTTCTTGATGTGCAGGAATAAAAAGATGTCATTAAGTGTCAAGTCAGGGCTGTACGGTGGATGACCCATAAATTCGACGTTTTGGCTGTCAAAAAGGCACTGGTTTGAACCGATGTGTAAGAGCTCGCATTGTCATGGTGCACAATGATTCGTCTTCTTTTGTTCGTTTTTCGAATTTCACCGAAGACTTCCGGCAAACAAATTGTGGTATACCACTCAGAATTGATCGTCCTACGTTGCTCAAGCGAAACAGTCGCCACATGGCATGTTTTGCCGATAAAACAGGCGACCATTTGCTTCGAAGTGCCTCTTCCACAAACAACTTTCGTTGGATTTGGATCGTCTTCGATGACCCACACGGTCGATTTCTGTTTTTTTGGGCTCATACACATAGAACCATGATTCGCCACCTGTGACGATCTTATAAACGTCTTTTGAAGCACCGCAATCGTCTTTTTTCAAAATTTCTTTGCACCAATCGACGAGGATTTTGTTAAGCGATTGTCAAATTGTGCGGGATCCAACGAGAACAAACCTTTTTTGTGGCCAGGTGTTCATGAAATATCGAATGTATGTTGGTGGAAGAAATGCCCAAGGTTGCCCCTATCTCACGGTATGTCGCATGACGATCTTGCATTATCAGTTCACGCACGGCATCAATGTTCTCTGGCACAACTGCCGTTTTTGGACTACCTTCAAGACCTTCGCCTTTGAGCGAGCATCGGCCACAATTGAATTTTATTAAACCAGGTTTTCACAGTGCTATAGGATGGTGCTTCATCGTCATACAAAGATTTAAGTTCATCGATGCACTCTTGTCGTGATAATCCACGTCGAAAGTTGTGAAAAATGATCGCACGAAAATGTTCTCGAGTTAATTCCATTTTTTTGCCAAATTGATTTTTTCAAGTCACTATAAAAAACACAATTGGTGGTCGTACGTTAAAACGTTTTGAGTACGTTTATGCTAACGAATGTCAAACTTTCCAATGAAAGTGTCAGATGGCGCCAGACAACACTTAGTGTTGCCTAGGCCATAAAAATGTATATATCAACCCTCGTATGTGAAGTCGATTCTATAATAAGCCCGATACGATTGACACCTTGGAAGAGAATATTTGGTGCGTTATTACTGACATACGGCCCCAAATGCTGCATAAAGTGGTCGACAATTGGGTCTCTAGGCTGGAATTTATCAGAGCCAGCCGCGGCGGCCACATGCCCGAAGTCATTTTTTAATCATTTTTTTATCTTTATAATAAAACTAAATTCTTGGCCATAACATTAAACTTATTTCACGTCTGAAAAAACACCCTTTATTTTTAGTTTGATCCAGTTTCAGTTAGTTTTATTAATTTTTTGGTTTCCTTTTTTGCTTTACTAATAGGTGTGCTATATTTTTTTGTTAAACATAAATTGCTATTTATGTGTATTCAAAAAGGTCTTATTGTATTTTAATTTATTTTTTTTCTACCCACTGTGCAGTGGCGGCGCAGAGTAGACTTTAACATAGAAGTGTTCGGGTGTATAGCTAAGATTGACTCACCGGCTGTAGTAGATCCGTTTCTCAAAACAGCAGTGGCATGAAATTTTGAAAATTATTTCTTTCTGAACTTTTGACAATTTAATAACAGAGTGCACGTATGCTTTCGCTACGCAACATTTGACCAGAAACGCAGCAGACTGATGGACAGACGAAAGGACGGACGGACAGACAGGCAGTGATCATCGCGCAGCCGCTCGGACGGCTAAACCTATGCTGCTTTTGCAGTATCAACAAATGAACAACAACAAATAAGAGCGGAATTATGTTCAAGTATCGTTGATAAGCGCCCACATTTCGGCTTTAACGTTTTTAGACAAATTTGATTTCATTTCGACCAAAATTCGAAGAATTTCACCGTCGTTTAAGGGAAATGTTGCCGCAGTGTGGCACACACAATGTTGTCGACTTTGAGTTGAGCGTACAATTTGTTCCACTACGAAACGATGCCATCCGCATCCCATACTACGGTCATTGTTGCGCGGCCATAGAAAGAAAGGTGGCCGCTGCTGCCGCCACGCCGCCTCCCTCTGCCAACTGGCAACAATGAGCGCATAGTAGCAACATTCACTCACTCTCAAAATGGGGGGCGTTGAAATTGGGCAGATCACGTTCAATGTCCCGAAATGCTCAGCATGTTTTCTCAGGAATTCCAACAATAGCGCTTTGAAATTAAATTATTTTAATGATCAGAAGTTAATCTCGTCCTTCCTTTTGTTTTTATTTTGCTGTCTATCAGTCTGTTGATGTTTGTGTCTCAGTATTAAAGGAATTCGTTAAGGTTCTGTTATTCTTGATTCCTGGTGGTGGTGACCCGCCGCCATATGGATCGCGCTGATGATTGAACCAACCAACGTTGAACTGAAACGGTCATACATCTTTTGGCTGTACTCTTCAATTTTCTGTCATTATTGATATATTTTTGATAAACGGTGCTAAATTGCGGCAAATTAAATTATTATTATAAACGCATTCTCGGCCATTGTCTGATGAATTCTCTGCGTCTTTTCCATTCGTTGGCATTGACTGAAGAACGATTGCCATTGCTGATGGTTGATGGCTTTTGTTATTCTTTTTCGGTTTCGGTTTTTTTTGGTTCCCATACGCTTCTTGCTCACTCGCAGTCAATCAGTCTTTTCTCCAGACTGACAGATTCTTGTGGGTTCTTCAATAGTTAATATTTATGGGGGAACCCTTTTGGCCGCATTTTGCCCTCGCTGTTAATAACATGTTTGGGGTTTTGGGTGAAATGTTTTCGTTTTGCTGGATAATATATTGGTTGCCCTTTCCAAATAGTGCTACTTCAGTGTGTCAGTTGAAAAATGTTGTGGGCTGGTATACATTTATAATCAAACAGCTTAAGAGCGGTGATTAAGTAAAACGGTTTCGTGTCTATGGCCACTTTTCGGGCAACGCCACTTATTTCGAAAGGCAATGTTCAAGGTTAACTCGAAATTTAAGGGAAGAAAGAAGATCTGGGGCCAAAATGAACCGAACGTCAGTAGGCGGTCATAGGAAAATTTATATAAATAAGGAGACAAACTCCAGCTTTTATTCATGTTATCATTTTGTACTGAGCATAAAACTCACCCACAGCGAGAAAATCGGTTAAAAATTGGTCTGAATTATACAAATTTCATTGGACGACAAGACTTTCTGTAGCAATCAGCAAAAAGTTAATAATTTCTGTTTGATATTTCATAACAATAGAATTTGAACAGGGATTAAACCGGCTCAAGACCCCTTGCTTCTACATTTAAATAGAAGACAAGTTTTTAATAAAATGGCAAAGTGACATTGATTTTCGTGGCTGCACACTACTTTTATCATGATTTCGGGTCCATGACAACCCTCTTCCGAAAGCCTTACTGCAATTGTTGAATGTAAAACCGAACTCTATAAGGCCAGGCTCTCCCCAACCGAATGAGAACTAGTTTTGTAAACCTTACTCTTGAAGTTTTCTTTATACAATTGCCCACGATTTATAATTTTTTAATTATAAGTACATGGTTTTGAATATCTGGCAAATGTCTACCTTAGCTATCCAAACACTGTTGCATACGTTTTCTGAAGTTTTCATGAACTCTTACAAGCATGTCGACTGGTGTTCTGCCAATTTCAGTCTCAATATTGTTCCTCTAATTGCATTGCCTCAAGAGCCGGCTGAAAAAAATCCTCTATCATAGTCAAGTTCCGTTCGGAGTTCACAGTTACGACAAGACGGATACCCTGGAAAAAGTAAGGGCCAATGATGCCACACTGTGACGCGCTCCGAATGCGGAGGTCTCTGGTAAAATTCTCTGGGGTTTGTTTCACTCCAGTACAGCATATTTTACACACCCACTGAGGTGAAAATGTGCCTCATCAGAAAAAAACACAATTGCGTCACGGGAAATAGTTGCAAGCATGTCTTCACAAGAGGTCCGCCGTGTCAAATAGTTGACAATTGTTGGACCATGCACATTTTATACTGGTGAAAATTCAGTTCATCATGAAGAATCCGGTGGAGAGAACATCTGGAAATGCCAAGAACAAGTGATTGCTTCCGAGCAGCGCGTTTCGGAGATTGCAGTACTGCTGCTCTAACTCTCTCGATGTTTTGTGGTGTTGTAATCCTTCTCTCAGCTCCTCTTCGTACACATGACGCATTTCCTGCTGTTCTCAATGAAGTTACCCAATTTACAATTGATTGCCGTCCAGGAACACGTCCGCGTGGGGGAACAGCGAATCGTAAACGAAAAGCACGCTGCACTGCAATGATCGAAAGCGCATTTAAAAAAATACGCTTCAACACAAAATTACCTCTTCTCACGTGTCGAATGCATGATGGCAACTGAAAGGCAAACGAATACAAATCTCGCGTCAGCCACTATAAGCCACGCACACTCTCCACTCTCTTCGACCAACAGTGCCGCCACAGCTTGCAGTGCAAAAAAGCAAATAACCGCACTCCACCCTATAATGGCACATGTTATTAAATATGCGAATGTACTAATGGAATGAAGTTAAACTTATTGGTTGTCCGAGCCGCCTGTTATGTCAGCTAATAGTTTTGTATCAAATTGTTCCTTAATACTCGTACGATGAATTGGCAATGACAATAATTCGGTCTCAAAATCCCAATATTTTTTTTTCATTATGACTTTGCTAAATTTTGACTTAAGCGACGTTAAAGCTTAGTAGATGGAATTTATTTTAAAATTGACTTTCCTTGTTCTCGAAATTCCATGGTATGAGCGTCCATTAGATTGTACTGACAGAATAGTTGAAGCTCATGAAATCGCAATCATTTCGTGTATCAGAAAGTCCTTTTAAGCTGAATAAATTGAACTTTATTAAATATCACGACTGATCTGATTATCCATATTTGGCACTTTGTTTCCTTTATCAAAACTACCAATCCAGATGAAGTGGAACTTAAATGGTCATTTTTAAAATCCTCCTGGAAAAACGGTCATAATGTAGCTGCGGGTAGCATAATGTGGTTGCGGCATTCATACTATGACTGTGGGCATCAAAATATGGTTCTGCGTAAATACGATACGATTATGGGCACCATGCTATAGTTGTCCACAATATTATATTTGTTTCATGATATGGCTATGCGGATCATGCCGTGGTTGAATCACATATGTGGGAATCATACTATAGTTGTGGGGGTAATACTATAGCGGCAAGATCTTTAAAAAGGTTGGGTGTCATCATCATTATACTTTGTGGAAATCATACTCGTACTATGGTAAAGCAAAGCATTATGATGTAATGCTTATGGCAATCATAATACGATTATGAAAATAATTATATGATTGTAAAAATTACATAATGATAGTGTGTATCAGACTATGGTTGTGGGGATCATAATATGTCTTTTGACGGAATGATACTACACGTAAAAAAAAATTATGGTTGAAACTACAATATTCAAAGAGCATCATACTATTATTGGATATACGGTTGTGGTACAACAACATTATGATCCTCAAAACAATAGTATGATTCAAATACAACCGTACTATGATCCTCACAACAATAGTATAATTCACACATAACCATGCTATGATCCCCAAAAACAGAGTATGATTCACACTCAACCATACTATAATCTCCACAACCATACCATGATCCTCACAACCATAGTATGATCACACCCAATTATTCTATGATCCCCAAAATTATTTATTAGAATTTGGTTAAGTTGTCAACAATAGATTTGAATTATAATGATTATTTAAAAATACATTAAATTCAAAATAATGCAAGTGATTTGTTAAACAGAAGAAAAAATCAGATTAAGAATACGTAAGCGTTTCTATTCAAAATATTACAGTTAAACAAAGCCAACCAAAGCAGTTTTTTGTTTCAAATAAAGAGTACTATTATTTCATTAGATCCGTAAGAATAACATTATGCTAAACAGCATATTCAAATGAAGACAAATTAAAAGCATACAGTATAATCGCCGTAGTCATATTATTGTTAACGTTAAACCCAAAAAAAACAAAACTTTTGTCGCTCCAACCTTATTTATACTGTTGCTACAACCATATTTTTATTTTATAATTTGGCAATAATACTATTGTTACATTTCAACAATATTAATATTGCGGCAATCATACTATTGTCAAAATCAAATTCAGAAAACAATACTATGGTTGCGACGAACATACTTTTATTGCCGTGACCATATAGTAACCATATTTTTTTCTCTGCGTGTTTGATTGTGTTTGATCACAATATAGTTAAAGGAATCATATTTATAGCTATCGCTGGTGGTAAGGGATTTAGACATGCATCTTTGAAGCATAACATGGTTGTGTGTGAACTTTACTATAGTTGCGCGGTACCATACAGTGATAATAATATGGCTACTAGGAACATACTACAGTAGACGCTCACAAACTAGAACCACTTTGTTTTTCGGGTGGTTCTACTTTCTGAAAAGTTCTAGTTTCCGGAAGTTTTTTTCTTTTACAAAAATAAGGCGAAAACTGTTTTTATCCAATTTTGAGTATTTTATTAAGAAAAAGGAAAACTTAAAAAACATTTTAGTGAAATTATAAGTACTTAGGAGGGACATAAATACTGTTACAACATTAAACAGACCCATTTCAATAGTAGAACTGAACATACCCCGTTAATGGCATATGGGTTTTGAAAGCTTTCCTCAATAGAGTTAGTCTGTAACGGGATTTTAAAATAGTTTCAACTTTCATCTTGGAGTGGTCAGATAATGAGAACCTTATCGCTGTAATAGCGCTTTTCATGTGTGAAATGAAAAAAACGATATTTTCAAAACGCTCCGGCCACTAGGGATTAGCCGCATGTTCGTCTACCGATGCATAAAACCGTTTGAGGAGACTGGAGATGTAAAAGACCGCCACCGGTCGGGCCGCCCACGCTTTGTTCGAACACCGCATGTCATCAAAGCCGTTAAATCAAGAATCCGCTCCGAAAACAGAAAATCATGGCCCGTGAGATAAATATCACTCAAAAGTCCATGAGTCAAATCATTAAAAAAGACTTGGGACTTAGGGCTTTCAAACGACGTACCGGGCATTTATTTACCGCAGCCTTAAAAAAAATAGGATTGAAAAATGCAAACGTCTTTCGGTGAAGCACGCTGATAACTTGTACTAAAAAATTTTGTTCACCGATGAAAATATTTTTACCGTTCAGGAAAAATTTAACAAACAAAATGATAGAGTGTATGTGCGGTCATCTAAGGAAGCATCTGAGGGTGGAAAAGGGTCATCACCCAGCTTCAGTCATGATTTGTCTCTTACGATGGGGTCACTGACCTGCTTTTCTGCGAACAAGGAGTCAAAACATCGGCCAAAGTTTACCAAGAAGCTGTTGTGAAGCCTCTTCACAGTTTCCTGTTCCAAAACCAGCCATGGACTTTCCAGCAGGATTTTGCGCCGGCCCATAAGGCTAAAACGTATGATAAAAGTGGGATGGTTTTATGTGGCTGCAACTGTCACATAAACATCAATAGTTCTTTGAATATTGTCACCCCAAATACAGAAAATAGTCCAGTGGGCACAAATCACAACTCCGAGGCGGCCAATTGACATCAAAATTTTCGCTGATTATTCGATTTTTAAAAACAGTGCGTAAATTATCGATGGTTGCGTTGGCTGTTGAAGCCTTATGTCGTCCATGTTATTCGCTTAAGTTTTTGGAAACAAAAATTCGTTGACCTTCGCTCGGTAACACTCACCGTTGATGGTAACAGCGGCTTCTGCTTATTTTCGAAGAAAAATGGGCCAAGGATACCGCCAGCCCAAAATTCACACCAAACAGTAACTCGTTGTGGATGCATTGGCTTCTCAAAAGTCACGTGTGGGTTTTCTGAACCCCATATGCTGCAATTTTGCGTATTAAGATAGCCTCCAAGGTAAACAAGAGCATCATCTGAAAACACGATTTTTCGGTAAAAATCTTCATCTGGTGCCAACCAATCTTCAGCCCATTGGGCGAAGAGAAAACACATCGGATGTTGTTCCATTATAAAATGACAAAGTTCAAAGTTATTTGCCAATAAAACCAGAAATTTGAACAAATTATCAGGTTGTACAATCAGCTGTAGTTGCAGGCAGAGAAAAAACATGGTTACTACATGGTTACGGCAATAATAATATGTTCTCCGCAATAAAAGTATGTTCGTCGCAACCATAGTATTGTTAACTGAATTTATTTTTGACAATAGTATAATTGCTGCAATATTAATATTGTTGAAATGTAATAATAGTATTATTGCCAAATTTAAAAATGAAAATATGGTTAGTATTGTGCTTTGCGTTTTATGTTAACAATAGTATGATTACGGCAATCATACTGTTTGATTGTTATTTTTCTTCATTTAAATACGCTTTTAAAAACAAATGTTATTGGTACGGATCTAATGCAATAATAGTACTTTTTTATAGAAATTAAAATTTTTTAAACAAGCTGCTTTGGCTTTATTTAACTGAAATATTTTTAATAAAAATGCTTACGTTTATTTCAACTTATTTTTTCTACTGTAAAATAAATCACTCGTATTATTTTGAATTATATTGAAATAATTGAATTGAATATAATTGAAATATTTTCATACTTCAAATCTATTTTTGACAACTTAAACCAATTCTAAAAAATAATATTGGGGATCAAATCTATTGTCAACACATAAACAAATTTTAATAAATTATATCGGGGATCATAGTATAATTGTGTGTGATCATACTATGGTTGTAGGGATCATAATATGGTTGCGTTTGAATCAAACTATGGTTGTGAGGATCATACTATGGTTGTATATGAAACATACTATGGTTGTGAGGATCATACTTTGGCTGTGGAGATCGTAGTATGGTTGAGTGTGAATCATACTATGGTTGTGGGGATCATAGTATGGTTATGTGTGAATCATACTATTGTTGTGAGGATCATAGTATGGTTGTATTTGAATCATACTATTGTTGTGAGAATCATAATATTGTTGTACAACAACCATATACCCAACAATAGTATTATCCTCTTCGAATATTGTCACCAAAACCATAATTTTTTTCTGCGTGTGGATATAATATCCTGTACCTTAGTGTGGTGTAGGGTATTAAAGTATTTTTAAGATTTTTGGATGATGTAAATCCGATGTGTTTTAGAGTTCTAAGTCGTTGAAATTTTACGAATTTATATTATAAACTTTAAGGGCCGATGTTGAATGTGAGCCACACCCACACGTCAAGCTTTTTTGCATTTCATTCGATATTTCTCAATTTCAGACTAACTCAATTGGAACCATGGAAAGACACACAAGCGATCAACGCGTTAAAGTTACTCAGATTTATTATGAAAAGAAAATCAATTTTCGAACAAAATCATCTTCAGTGATGAGGCCCATTTTCACCTCAGTTGATTCGTCAATAAGCAGAATTGCTGCATTTGGGCGAACGATAATCCAAGAGTGATTGTCAAAAAAACAATGCACCCACAAAGAGTGAATGTTTGGTGCGGTTAATGGGCTGGCGGCATCACCGGGCCGTATTTTTTCCAAAATGAGGCCGGTCAGGCAGTTACTGTAAATGGTGTTCGCTATCGTGAGATTATAACCAACTTTTTATGCCCCGAATTGGTAGATATGGATGTGGACGATATGTGGTTTCAACAGGACGTTGCCACTTGCCACACAGCTAACAAAAAAATAGCTCTTTAGCGCGACAAATCAACATCGGCCCTTAAAATTTGACCACCCTTTAGAGCCTTTTGACTTGTCCTACTTACTGTCCAATGTACGCATGGAAAAATAACCTAACTCAACATAACTAAATATTTTATTTTACAGTTGTCCTTACATTATCCGACCATGAAGTAACCACTCAATACCCATTTCCTAAAAAATGTCTCAGCCTGATGTATTTGTTGCTTAGCTAGTAGTGACCTCCTGATTTAGCAGAGAAAAAGTACACCAAAGCAAAAAATACTTCTTTAATAGACCTTACGAAATTCTTTCCAAAGGACATCATGGTTGGCACACACATACACCAATTGATTTATTTAATTTTCTGCCTTTTATGCTGACACGTTTCTGCCCAATTGAAGATGCCTGCCACCACGGTCACCACCACCAAATGCGTGAGGAATTCCTAAGTAGCTACCGTATTTTTTTAAACCAAAACAAAAAATCCCTCCGTACACTTGGCAACCAGCATGATTTCTGCCGCTTACAATCCCTCTGTGCCGTTAATGCAAATGAATGGGTTGTTTTGTAGAACAGAACGCATTTGACCAAAACGAGAGGAAGAAGACCAACCTCCTCGCCATCCTCTGGCATTTGGCATGTTAGAGGAGTCAATGTATATGGCTGGCCGGAACGTGGTTAGATCGGCTTGAATAAAATGACCAACTACCGCTGTTACAACAAGAGCATTCCGAGAACAGCAACTGGCCGGGCCCGCATACCGTGTTTTGGGGTGGACTGGACTACAAATCGGAGATTTACAACCTGCGTCTGCCACAGGAGGTGGTGGCAGGAAGTGCTGCATACGACTTCTTCTTCCTTTTAAGCGTCTGCACTGGCATGCCGTCGCTATCGATAGCAGGGGCAGGAGCAGAGGCACAGATTTAAAATAAACTACAATCCCCCGTGCTGGCCGGGGAATGAATGGCTGCTGCTGCTGCTGCCCACAATGCATACGGCGTACACATTGGTTACACTGTGTGGTATCGAGTGCTGTGGCACGTGTGGTTTTTCAAAGGAATTCGTATGAATCTTAAATGCCCGGCATGAGTTCAGTTCATCTTGTATCGCTGCTTAAGCGTGTGTGTGTGTTTGTGTAGATGTGCTGTGGTGTTGCAAGGAGCCTCTGTCCCTCTTTAAGGATTTTGCACATTTTCCCCGACCGCTGTGCCCAGCGCTGTGCGTATTTGGCTTGATGTGGCTGCACAGTGTGAAATTTCGACGGGCATTTCCTCAAGTAAGCATTAAGTCGCTGCTTATCTTAATGTTTGTATACAAACATTAGTTACTTTTTAAGTTGCAACTAAAAAGATTCGACTAGAAAGCGGCTACCTAAGATTTGGCATGATGCATACGCTCATGCTGTGCCAACAGCCAAACAAAACGGCCTCACACTCCATACACGCCTTAAAATATGCGTGTAGTCGAAAGTGTGTGGAAACTGCCTCAGACAGTGGTTTGATTTGTCCAGACCCCAATTGCAATCTTAGATCTAAATGTGAGAAAGGATGCCAACATGTTTAAATATCACCGGTGAATTGCCAATGGAGCTGACTACCTTTTAGATCTGTTTAAATCGCTAGGTTTTTTGAAGAACTGTTTTCACTTCAACCTTGAGTAAAAATATAAGTACCCAATTCAAAAAAAAAATATTCAAAATTATAAGATTATTATACTGTTCTGCAAAGATTAACTTTTGAGCCCTCCTTTAGACAAAACCAAGAGATCCTTATGTAAAATAATCTCCCTAATCCAAATTGAATGTCAGTTTTGCCTACTACGTATAGTTTTCGAGAAAAATTCTATGATTTTTTTTTACAAAAACTGCTATTACTCAGGCAATTTTTGTCGGATTATCAAAAAATACACCACATTGGAATCCTTACAGTGCGTTCTTTAAAAAGGGAATCTCCAGAATTGAGGTACAATTGACAGTTAACAAAAATTGTCAACAAAAAAACATTTGGCTGTAACTTTCACAACTTTTATAAATTATAAATTACATGAAATATGCCGTTCTGGCGAATTGCTCATTTTAAGTGAAACGGATAAGAATTTGCAGAAGTTTAAGACAAATTAAAGAAAAAATGTTTACGATATCTCGAAAACTATACGTGATGGCATAAACGAACATTCAATTTGGATTCAGGAGATCATTTTACATAAGGATCAGTTGGTTTCATCCAAAAGAGGATTTGTTGTGGAACAGTGTTATTAAACAAGCAAAACCGATGTTATAGTCGGCCTGGCCGAATCTGACATATCCTTTACCATGTCTTCGCCATTTAAATGTTTTAAATAACAATAATCTTATTTATAATTCTTTATTTTAATCTGTAGGACATTATTTCAGATTCCTAGGGACATGGTTACTCAACAAGAAACAAAAGAATAAATCTTCGAAATAAGTGTGGCCAGTTTGAAAAGCACAAGTCTAAAAAAACACCTTTTTCCATTAAGAATATAACAATTTTGTATATTAATAAAAGACACAATATTTAAGATATAGAGTTAAAATTTATTCCAGGTGTAGTGCAAATGTTACATTTTAGGAATACAATTCGGTCATATTACCAACACGAGCCCGTGTACAGCGATCTACTTATATTCTTAGGGCCCAATTTTCCACCACTCTTGCTTGCACACATTTCGACCGAACGTTGGCAATTTCGCGTTGGCTGCTGTCTCTATGCTCGTGTAAAGTTGTTGGCAGAGACCAATGACGTAATGTGGTCCCTCAAAAAGAAGTCCAATGGCCGTCTGGTTGAAACTACATATAGTCGATGTCAAGCGTATCCAATTCTGGCCAAAAATAATTTTCTAACATGGCACCGTAGCTTCTATTGACGGTAATGTGACGATTGTTTTCTACGACGAAAAAAATACGGCCCAATCACACCTTCGGTATGAAAACCACACCACTCACACGCAGAGAAAAAACATGGTTACTATATGGTCACGGCATTAATAATATGTTCTCCGCAATAAAAGTATGTTCGTCGCAATCATAGTATTGTTTACTGAATTTAATTTTGACAATAGTATGATTGCAGCAATATTAATATTGTTGAAGTGCAACAATGGTATTATTGGCAGATTTAATAATGAAAATATGGTTGTAGCAACAATATAAATATTGTTGGTGCGACAAAAGTATTGTTTTTTGGATGAATCATACTTATTCTATGTTTGTGGGAATCATAGTATGGTTATGTGTGAATCATACTATTGTTGTGAGTATCAAAGTTTGGTTGTGAGGATCATAGTAGGGTTTTATTTGAATTAATTTATTATTGTAAGGATCATAATATTGTTGTACCATAACTATACACCCAACAATAGTATTATCCTCTTCGAATATTGTCACCATAACCATACTTTTTTTCTGCGTGCATTCATTTCTTGCGGATGCAATTGTGTCTCATGAAGCACATGTGGGTTTGTTGCTGTCCAATAAGGCATATTTTGTTTATTGACAATACTACTCAGCCAGAAATGAGCTTCATCGCTGAAGATGATGAAAATTGGAGAAGCGCTCATAAAGTTTTGACCACCGACTTATAATATCGGTAGTAATTTTTAATAATTTTCAAACATTGCTTTTAAGTGAACTATACCATGATATCGACTAACTTTTTAACACTGAAAGATCTTGAAAAATGTTTTTAGGTGCGTTGACATAAAGATACGGAATGTTTATGTCCTCATTGGAAACCCCTTTATTACCCTAGTTTGTTGAACATGTGGTTCCAACAAGGCGGTGCGGTGCAACCACACACACAAAACGAGTCACAAAGGATGTTGTGAAAAGAAGCGTTTTCTGGTCACGTTATCTCTCGTTTTAGCTAAGTGTCCCACAAGATTGCCCGATTTAACTATCCCAGATTCGTATCTTTGGGGCTGCTTGAATAAAATGCGAACGTTTATCACCAGAAATCTTGCGGAAAGTTAAAAATTTTACGAAAACGAGTACAGTAAGAACTCGTTAATCCGAATAATTTATTGCAGATCATAATTCGGATTATCGAAAATTCGGATTATTTGATACTTTTGTCTTCACGTGTTTTCAAAGGAATTCACTATACATAGTTACTTCAAGGTCTATGTGTGTCCCAAATGACTGTTTACAGTAAAAATTATGTTTAAATAGTATAAATATATGTGACAGCGCATAGGAAAGGGACCTAAGGGTAAAAAAAATCAATTTTCATTTTTTTTCTTTTTTTGATGTGGACAACATCTGAGCATCGAATGAGACCGATCCCATGCCCCAAAAGTGTTCCCTCCCAGAGATATGCGCGTTTTATGAAAGTGAAGTCGACGATTCTAAGCGCAAATAGAAAGGGACCTAATCTTTAAAATGGCTCTCCTGAACAAAACTGGTTTTTAACCTTAGGTCCCTTTCTATTTTGCGCGTCACATATAATTAAAACCGAGGTATAATATTTATTTTATTTTTAAAAACCAAAAAAATGTTTATTTTTTTTAAACAAAAAAAGGTATACAATTTTTAGAATAAAAATATCTCATTACAACGATCCTTAATAAACAATAAAAGCAATAATAAACTGTAGTTAATTGAGAATTTATAAGAGATTTTTAGAAAATACAAAGGTATCGATGAGGTTTTCTTCATGATTGAATTCAACAAAACTAGACTGGGCTCAAACTATATCACTCTTTTAAAATAATGTTTATTAATAACTTAACATATTTTGATGTCAATACAATCAATTCGGATTATAGAGTATGTAGTTTAGGAAAAACGTATTTCGGATTACTGTATAATTCGGATTAGCGAAATTGGTATTACCTTTGGAATGATATTTTTTTCTTAACTAAACAGCAAAAATTGTTAAGCCCAAATAAAGATTTTCATTACTTAAAATCATTTTTTGTATTTAAAAAGTTATGCAAAAGCAATGCGGATGATTAATTTTGCGCCACCTTTTAATAAACATAAACTAAACTATTTCTTGGGTTCAAGGGCGCAGCCAGGTAGGGGCAGGTAGGGGCAAATGCCCCAACCTAAGCCAAATGTCCTCGAAAAAATCTGCGTTTTTTAAGAAAAAATTCATCTTTGTCAACAACAACAACAACAACAGACAATGACACCCACATCACCCATAGCAACAGCAGCAACCAAAGCAGAACAAGAAAAGACGTTACACAGCTACAACACACAAGGGTACGATGGCTGCAGTGCTATGGCGGGAAAAGAAGGAGGCGTTCAAGCACATATCCGAAAAAAATACAAAAAAGCATTGTTTTTCCACTGCGCAAGCCACATTGTTGTTAATGATTTGAACACGGTCCCGGAAGTACGAAACACTATTGGCACCATCAAAGACATAATAAGATTTTTCCGAGAATCAGTGCTACGGCGAAAGTGTGCTCCGAACATACCCGCCCTTTGTGAAACTCGTTGGTCTCAAAAACATAAGAGCATTGCTGTTTTTAAAGAAAATTTCGTTAAGATCGTGAACGCATTACTGACTTTATCCACCGAAGGCAATGCAAAAACGCGATCAGCTGCATTTCAGCTACACTCTGCAGCAACGAAACCTGTATATATCATATGCACTTCAATAATTGCCAAATATTCGGATATTCTTGAGCCTGTCGTGAATGGTCTTCAATCTAAAAGTTTTGACCTGCTCAAATGCAAAGACCATCTTGATAGAATATCAACTGTTATCTCTAGCCATCGAACCGCTGTAGATACCGTGATTGATGAAATTCTAGACGAGGCAAAAGAAATAACGAAGTCGATTGATATTGAATTGGATATGCCCAGACTAACCCAACGACAGCAGCATCGTTCAAATCAACCTGCATCGAATCCAAATCATTATTGGAAAATATCGTTGCTAATTCCGTATTTGGATTCGTTGATATCATCCCTTACAAATCGATTCGCGTCATCCAATTTGCCTGCATTTTCACTACTCACATTGTATGCATACATTATGTTGAAAAAAAGTTTTGGCGATTTAAAAGAAGACATCAAGCCATTTTCAGAATTTTATGAATGGGATCTAAGTGCAGAAATCGAATTATGGTATAACACTTGAAAAGACAAACAGCTTAGTGGAGTAGCGATGAAAAATTTGGAAGTGTGCGACGTAATAACGGAAGCGGACACCTTTTTTCCTGCTGTATCACATGCATTGGAAATATTATTGGCACTACCTTGCACCGTAGAAAGGTCGTTCAGCACTTTGCGGCGTGTTAAAACCTGGCTAAGATCAACCATGGCCGAAAATCGACTAAATGGTAAAGTTTTAGAAAATTATTTTGATTCAATTCATATGATAACGATGTTTTTATTTCTTTCAGGACTATGCATGCTCAGTGTGCATCGGAAAATGGCAAAGGAAAGAAAAACCGAAATAGTAGATGAAGTCCTCAGGAAATTTGCTGAAAATCCCAGAAAATTGGTTTTATAAAACGCGAAATCAATGATAAAAATTTATAAAATCAATTTGATTCGATGTTTCTCTATTTTGAGAAACCAAAAAATGATACTTTTAAAGTATCTCTCAATATTCTAGTCAATAAATATGTCCTACTTTTTTTTTAAAAAAAAATGTCCTCGTTTTTCATTGATTATTGAGAAATTGTCCTCGAAAAAGACCTAAAAAAATTTCTGGCTACGCCCCTGGTTGGGTTCATCCCGAAAGTACGGGCGGTTCGGAAACTTCTTAGCCTATCACAAAAAGCGCGTTATAAACAGAAAAAATGTTAAGTGTTTTGGAAACTTCCATCTCTGCTATGAACACATGTTAAAATTTGTTTCGATCTGGCAACTCCTTCATATTAAAACAAAAGACACATCCGCGATTTTTTTAGAATGGAAAAATTAGAAATGCGTGGTGTCATTAAATATTTACATAAAAAAGGTTTATCAGGACAAGAAATTCTTAATGATATGGTGAATGTGTTAGGTGAAAGTGCTCCTTCATATGCAACAGTAAAAAATTGGGTTGCTTAATTTAAACATGGTCCTACAAGCATTGAAGATGAACCACGTAGTGGACGTCCAAAAACAGCAACAACAACAGAAATTGTAGTCAAAGTGCATGATATGGTATTAAATGATCGACGAACAAAAGTGCGTGAAACAGCTAATATCATGGGCATCTCAAATGATCGAGTCCATTTAATTTTGCATGAAGAACTACAGATGAAAAAGCTTTCTGCAAGATGGGTGCCGCACTTGTTAACAGTCGACCAAAAACGCCTAAGAATGAACATTTCTCAAGCTTGTTTGGATCGTTTTCAGCAAAATAAAATGGATTTTAAGTGTCGTTTCATAACTGTTGATGAGACATGGATCCACCACTATACCCCAGAGACAAAAGAACATTCCAAACAATGGACTGAAGCTGGAGGAAGTGCCCCGAAGAAGGCAAAAACAATTCAATCGGCTGGTAAGGTTATGGCAACGGTTTTTTGGGACTTCAAAGGTATTTTATTGATTGACTATCTGCAAAAGGGTAAAACAATAAATTCAGAGTACTATTGCAACCTTTTAGATCAATTAAATGTACAAATTCGAGAAAAACGTCCTGGCTTACAACACAAAAAAATAATTTTTCATCAAGACAACGCACCAGCGCACAAGAGTGTTTTAACAATGGCTAAAATCAACGAATTAAAGTACGAGTTGCTTGACCACCCACCTTATTCTCCTGATTCAGCTTCCAGTGACTTTTACCTGTTCCCAAATCTAAAAAAATTCCTTGCTGGCAAGCGTTTTACCTCAAATGAAGATGCAATTGCAGTTGCAAACCACTATTTTGAAGACCTTGAGGAAAACTATTTAAATCAAGGGATAGAATTGCTAGATAGACATTGGACTAAGTGTATTGAAGTTTCAGGAGATTATATTGAAAAATAAAAATATTTTTGAAAAACTAACTATTCTCTTTCATTGGTAGGCTAAGAACTTTCCGAACCGCCCTCGTAGCACTGCCAAAATTTAAAATCATAAACCTGAATTATTTTAAATTATTCACAACTAGTCATACACAGGCGGCTCTTCTTCTTCCGTATTAAAAGAAAACGTTTTGCAGAAAGATTGTTTTTTTTTGGTCCACCAAAGTGACTCATACTTAACCACATCTATTGATATGTGTCGCAGATAAGACAACTTAACCACAGTTCCATGAATCGAATGCTCGAAAAATGAACGCAACTGCAGAATTCACAAAAGTGGCTCACACATACACAAAATTGGAATGCATTAATCCAACTGCAAGTTTGAAAACTTGGCCAAACAACACGTCTACAATTTATGTCTTCGGCAAAACAATACTCTCTCGGCAGACATGGATTTTCCAACACCACATTAGTCAGCAAACAGCATCTGGAAGTGAAGCAGCAGCAGCAGCTTCGCCAAACGGAAGCTCAATTATTTAGCCTTCGCGCACACTCACACGCTACACGCTGGCCAATGAATGTCAGCCCGACTTGCCACAGTCGAGGTGCGTGTAACAACTCTATTCTGTCATTCATTAGACCAACAAAATATCCAGTTTGCATGGGGCCAACAAAACGACTAAAGTCTGCTGCCTAAAAGTGGTACAATTTTGCAATTCCGATTAACGCGCTTACTTAACTAAACATGATTCATGTTTTGGACGTTTTTTTTTAGTATTTTTCTGTTAACCGCAACGCCACCTCGGAATGGATGTCATGAATGGAGTGGAGTTTATGCGACTTCGACAGCAGCCTCATCATCACCATCATCAGCGGCATCATCATCGTCATCTGCTTTAGAGAGCAGCCATCAACATCAACACGTTATTACCAGCGACACCGCAATGTCGCCGGTAATCAATAAAATGTTGAAGAGCTTACTCACCAACCTCGCTTAGATTGCTGGGAGCGATAAATCGCTTGAATTTACATACATTCACTTTTCCCTGCTTACTGGCTTGGCCGGCTGGTCCGCCTGGGTGACTGGCTGACGGTGACGCTGAGCGGAGAGCCCAAGAAACAAGAAACAAACAAAACCATCCGAAAAAAGTGTCATAAAGCCCAAATTATAACTTAACACTCGGCCGAATGGTCGGACGGACCACTGCTGCCATCTCGGCTGCCGTTGTTAACATTGAGACACGCGCTTCCTTATAGATCTCGAGCTGGCGATAAGCGTTTCATTTAAATATTACCCCATGCCACACACACACCCATTTGCGAGTACAAATCAAAGCAAAGGCAAGCAGAAAAGCCACCACGCCAGCGGAAATGTAGCCCAGTAGAGTCGCGTCTGCAAAAAAGTCATGAAAGATCACCAAGTGTCACGTACTTATTAATTTACACAAAATGTTTAAATGCGCTGATTTGTTTTTGGGCAAACGCTTGTGGTGGCGGTGGAGGCTGGTGTCACCAAACTGATGATGCCCATTGGAAGGGCTCGGATTTAGTTAATATGTGAGTGAATTGGTTGACATAGAAAATAGAGAAGATGTCTTACAGCTTAAAGGTACACCGTGATATAAAAGATTTGGTGCGCAACTATCACAAAACAGATCAAGTTTGAAAACCCAACGGTGGATGACCTCGTTAATGTGGACATCCTTATGACTGAGAGATTAAACTCTTAAGACATGTAAAAACGTCTCTAGAACAGTAAATTAGCCGTTTCGAGTAGAGAAATTTTTCATAGCTCGCTGATTTGAGGCAAGTTACCTGTTTGCTCCTTTATTTATAGGTTGTTGAGGGGGAAATGTTTAAATGTTTGAATGGGTTACTGTGGACCTGTCTACTCTACTCCAGACAATGGTACAGGCTCTTCCAACTTAGAGGTGGTGTTTGTACACATAATTGAAAAAGAGATTGATTCAGAATACCTGTCTGTTTCTATTGAGCGATGTTTGCTCGTCGGTCCATCTATCCTAGAATAGATTTGCGGATAGTATACGGCAGAGCTGCCAATGTTGACGATTTATTGTCATATTGCCGATTATTAAAATAAGAATAAACCAAGGGACGATATTTTAGTGTATAAAGACAGAAAATTACTTTTTTATAAACTCATAAATTTATATATGTGACAGAGTATAGAGAAAGGGACCTAAGGGTAAAAAAATAAATTTTCACTATTTTTTTTTTTAATGTGGACAACATCTGAGCATCGAATGGGACCGATGCCATGCCCCAAAAGTGTTCCCTCCCAAAGATATGCGGGTTTTATAAAAGTGATGGTACACCAAAGATACACGTATTTAAATCTTTAAAATGGCTCTCCTGAACAAAACTGGTTTTTACCCTTAGGGGCCTTTCTATTTTGCGCGTCACATATATGATCGAAAACGTAAATACGAGTAGTTCCATGGCTCAGATATTTTTTTGAACACGTGGAGTTAAATGGGTTCTTGTGAATCTCGATGTAAATTAATCCCCGGACCCGGATGGTATTTCGACACTTGTCCTATGTAAGTGCTCTTCAGCGGTCGCCCGTCCATTACGCAACCATTACAATGTTGCTTACCGTACCGTGAGTCGTCCCAGCGTGTTGGAACACGCAGAAAAAAAGTATGGTTGTGGTGACAATATTCGGAGAGGACAATTCTATTGTTATTCTATGGGTTGTGAAACAACATTATTATGATCCTCACAATAATATTATGATTCAAATGCAACCATACTATAATCCTCACAACATTACTTTGACCCAAACAAAAATAGTATGATTCACACATAACCATACTATTATCCCCAAACCCATAGTATGATTTACACTCAACCATACAACGATCTCCACAACCATATTATGGTCCTCACAGCCATAGTATGATTTACACTTAACCATGTTATGATCCCTAAATCCATAGTATGATCGCACACATTTATACTATAATCCGCAAATTATGTAATAGCATTGGGTTAAGTTGCCAACAACAGATTTGAATTATATAAATTATTTAAAAATACATTAAATGCAACATAATAGAAGTGATTTATTTAACAATAGAAAAACTCCGTTTAAAAAACAGAGCAGTTTTTATTAAAAATATTTCAGTTAAACAAAATTCCAAAGCAGTTTGTTTGAAAATTTTTAATATCCATATAAAAAAGTACTATTATTGCATTAGATCCGTAACAAAAACATTGTTCTAAAAAGCCTTTTTTAAATGTGGAAAAATTACGATCATACAGTATGATTGCCGTCATCATATTATTGTTAACATAAAACCCAAAAAACAATACTTTTGTAGTACCAACCATATTTATATTGTTGCTACAACCATATTTTCATTATTAAATTTGGCAGTAATACTATTGTTACATTTCAACAATATTAATATCGCGGCAATCATAATATTGTCAAAATTAAATTCAGTAAATAATACTATGGTTGTGACGAACATACTTTTTATTGCGGAGAACATATTATTATGCGTGAAGGTTGCGAACATCCAGCCGATCCCAAAAAGGGTAAAACCAATAAACCTACCAATTATCGACCAATTGCTCAGAGCTCTTCAAGGAAATGGAGAGCATGGCGAACCATCATCTTGTGAGGTTTTAAGAGAACAACGACCTGCTAAGTGACCGACAGTATGGATTCCGCGGCTCTGGATATATCGAAGACCTTTAATAGAGTCTGGCACGGTGCACTCATATCAAAGCTGAAGGCTTTTGGCGTGGGTAACAGTTTTGCTCGATTTATTTCAACCTTTCTTAGAGATCGCACTATATGAGTTGTTGTTGATGGGTTCGCATCCAGAGAACGTAGGCTGGCCGCAGTTGTACCACAGAGTTCTGTCTTTTCTCTCACACTTTTTCTTACTTTTATAGACGATTTTTTGGGTCAGACCATGAATCCACTCTGATCATTTGCAGACTACAGCAATCTCTGCCATTCATTTACATACGACCGTAGACCGAGTCTTCAAGAAGTTGAAGATAAAAAGCGAATCATGGATAAGACACTTGGCCGTGATTTACTGGCCATTTCCTAATGGGGTGAATAGAGTAGATTTAAATGCGCGTAAGACACGGTGTTGCTTGCTGTCTCACAAGCGATTTGCCTATAATGCATAAATTTCTATCAATGGTATGGATATTGAACAATCAGATGATCTTCAGGTTCTGGGCATAAACACAATGTGATGCTCGTTGGGCGTGACTTGTATTCAAAGTGTCGAAAGGCTTTTTATAGCGGTGCAGGAAATATTGCTCTTCTTCTGATCTTTTCAATGTCTATAAGTATACAACCTATAGAACGCCTAAGTGGAATACAATGCCCATGTTTGGGCAGGTGCTCCACTATCATCCTTGGAGCTACTTGACCGAGTTCAAAGGTGAGCGATGGTGATGATAGTAGGGTGCACAACTCTATTGCTTCCCTTGAACATCGTCGGAGTGTGGGTTGCGTGACGCTGTTCTATCGTTTCTTTCATGGTGTACGTTCATCAGACATCCATCGCCTTATTCCTGACGTGAGGATGTTTGGCAGGGAAACGCGATTGGTCAGTTGACTGCTCTATACACTACAGATCAAATTCGTTTTTCGCTTGTACAGTCCGTATGTGGTATCGACTTCCGGCAAATGTATTTTCTACTAATTGTGATTTCCAGAAGTTTAAGGCAAGTGTCAATAAACATAACTCCTTCTTTGCCCCTTTCGATGCTTTACTTTCCACTCGCCAACGCAATGCACCGCATGTATTGGGGGCATCCCCTGAGTGTTGGTTACTAAAACAAAAATATCAAATTATTTAAATATTCTAGGGAAAAGGATTGGGCTTAAAATAAATATGTGTTAAACATTACAAATCCGCTTGAAAATTTCTTACCTTGATTTGTGTTTTGTTGTAATAAGAAAAAACTTTTAAACTTTTCAATAAAAACCCTAAAAATTGAAATTGTCAAATAACATGAGCCACCACATGAATAAAAAAAGTCGCAAACGGCACCCATTTTTGACGTCTTAATAGCAACTAGTGTCAAAATATAACTGGCAACCCAATGTCTTTGCCATTCGACCTGGAAGCGTCGAAATGGTGTGTGTTTTTAAAAAAGAAAGTGTAAATGTATTAAGTTTTTTGAATTAGTAAAGGGTGGTCCAACTTAAATGCACGACGATAATTTTGAATAAAACAAAAAGTTTACAGAGAATTATCTAAATATTATGACAGAAGAATCTATGACAAATGTAGCTCAAACAAAATATCCGCCACGGCTTCGGTGGCATAACTCCGATGGTCCATATTTTTAATGCCTCTGAGACATTATTTAGGTTCACTGAATTATCTTATAATGGCATCTCTCGAAACTCTCCTGGTTGCTCTTTAGCCCAAATGCGGCAATTTTGTTTATCGACGTTGCCGTTGAGCCAGAAATGGGACTCTTCACTGAATAAAAATAATTTTGGTCGAAAAACATTCATTTCCATAATACAATAATTTGGAGACGTTTTTGCGCTGTAAATTCTTCCATGATGAAATGGCAAACTATACTGAAAAGGAGATAAATAAATTTTAACACAACTTAAGTGGAGTTGTTTTAAACTTTATTGAAAAAATACCTCTAGATTGATCACCCGTTACTACAAGTATCTTAAAATTGTGATTATTTTACGATTGTGATTCCCTTAAGTAAAAAGGAAAAGCTGAAGAATAAGGTGAGATAAAATACGGATAGAGGAGCTATGTATTATTGTTTCTGTTGGCTCTTTTGAATCAGGAAGATGACTCTATGAATTTGAAGGGGGTATAAGAATACTATTTGCAAGGTTGTTAAGGTCAGCGAAGAGCATGCACCCGAGCTAGGTGGGATAATATCCTAGCTAACCTTGGCAGGAACATAGCAACGGCTGCAGTGATTTATCATCCTCTACATCTTAACAGCTTTTACAGTAAACCTGAAATTGGAGCACTAGGTGCTCGGCAAAATGAGTGTGCTCTTCCCAAGAAAAAGCAGCCCTTTGGAGCATGTTATATCAAGGACCCCACAAACGGATCTGGCAACACTGCAATTCTGTACGGATTCCCACCTAGACCTGGATCCTGATGCTCTCTGTTCGTCGACATGATTTTAAAGTTCTACGAAGAAAATGCGCACGTCAAAGTCCACGGTTTCTTTTTGCGCATCGAATCATTACCAGGCACACATCTCGGATAATTCGTTCTGGTACGTTGATATATCCTGGCAATTAGTAGAGCATGAAATCGTGCTCCTCCTTTAAGGTTATTAAGAGAAATCTGTCCATGGAATATAGAGATTTGACTTTACTTGAGTCTAGGGCCTTAATAGCCAGGCTGTTGCAGTAGATTTTTAATTTAAGTGGGGGAATGTCCTGTTCTAAAATTTGCTTTATGACAATGTTAATGCCTGACTCTCTGCCTGCAAGACCGTATATTCATTTGGGAAGTCTGGCGGCTTTTCTGAAATTAAAGGTCTCGGAGTATAAAACTGTTACCAAGCTCATCTTCATGTCGGTGGAAATTATGATTTTAACAGCTTCAATTAAGCATTTTGGCTACTTCATGACAAATTCTAAAAGATTTGTATTTCAAACTTCATTTTTCGTTAATTTCAATATTGATTGCACTATTTTCTTTAATCATTTGATTAAATATTAATCAACCACTTGTAAAACTGATTGAGAAACTCCTGTTCCAAAGAAGATATTTTCGCAGAGCTCTCCTATCAATTGTTATATTAAAAATGTCTCCGACATCAAAATCCGAACCCTAAAGATAATGGCGGCGGCGGTGATGCTGATGGTTATTGCACAGATCTCAAGCCTGCCCTGGTTGTAAATCCTCGTACGTACTGCCAACCGGGAGAGTCAGTGCCAGATCTAGCTTACCTTAGCTGCGAATGCTTGTATGTTGCCGCATGAAAAGGAAACAAATTGTAAAACACAAATGTGTGTCATGTTGACAAATCAACGCCAATTCAATCTGCATTATTTATACGACTCTGCCCGGCCGGCCGTTCCTGCACCCAATCTATCTTTAGGATCTAGCCAAATCTAGGCATATCATGGCACTCGCCCTTGTTCCTGATGTCGCTGGCTAGGCTGGTTGGTGGTGATGCTAGTGCCGGTGCCTGATGGTGTTGGTGGTGCTGGTGGTGGTGCTTTCTGCAGGCTAGCTCTGCGTGCTCTCCTTTAGCGGAGCGCTGCACAGCATGGCATCTTAATATCAATTGTTGTCCTCCCGGTGTATGCCGTCAAAGTAGGACTGATAAATGGGTTCGTAAAGAATGAAGATCATTATCAGCGCTTGCAGTACGCTTAGGCAACGCCACACTGTCCGCTCGACAAACTTACATACATACGTACAAACGTATAACGTTACACACGTTTATTGAGAATAAATGGGAGCAACTTTACAACATGCAGCCAAAACGCAGAGGTGGTTCTAAGTTCGTTTCGTTTTTCCCCCCCAAAAAAAAAGAAACAGGAAAAAACAGAAACGGAAAAAAACTCATGTGGAGATCATCTTTCGATCATTTACATAACATTAGATGTGCAGGGGTTCCTTACGCTTACGTCCATAAGCAACTGAAATGGTTGGGCGTCAAAATTGAAACTCTAGTATTCCCTATTATATGGCATACCCAGGACTCCATAACAATGCAGCGAAGGAATTTTCAATTTGTCCTTTTGACGATATATTGCAATACATTCAATTCAACAAGTGCCATTTTTTTGAAAATAAATCGATTTTTTATTTTATCCATACACCTCGATAGCTGAAAGGAAGCTGTAGTTAGTCTAGTATTATGAAAAGCACCTCTCTTAGACTATAACTCTTAAAATCATGAACGTGTTGATGTCAACCGTTGAAAAATTTGAAGTTGATTTCAATTACTCGGACCTTAAGCTAGCAACAAGACTAATTTGTATGCGAAGCTTAAAATCATAGCCACCATAGAGGCCAGAATCCAAGCAGACTCTACATCGTCGATTCTTTAGGGCGCCGCAAAAACGCCAAACCGACTTACTTTATATCGCGATTAGGTTCACCAATTCAACACCCATGGGTGTTGGAAATTCTGGTCGTAGATCCTGATTTTAGAAATTTTGGTCGATGCCACTTATGTATATCAAGATTGTATTTGACTTTACATCCATATAAGCTAATGCTAATTTGAAGCTGATCAACCATAGAGAACACTGCGAGTTCCCTACTTGGGCTCTGACAAGTTTAGTCGAAGATTAGGACTTTTGCTCAAAATCATCTTCTCGAACTAAGCCAAATTTTGGATCAGTAGCTATGATAATAAGCTAAATTTTTATTATTGGGAGAAACACATTCTACAAGTGTTCGGTAATGCATTATTGTATCCAAAAATATTGTCTGTCTTCCCGCGATTTGGGTTTAAACAAACCACAGCCAAGGTACCAAGGCTGTGGTTTGTTTTAACCCAAATCGCGGGAAGAGCTTCGGCTCGAAGTACTGCACTGCAACCGGGTGCTGCGACCCATAGAACAGCAGAGGTTTTAGATAGGCCGCTGTCCCTGACCAAGGGTGTAGTTCTGACCATATAACACGATTCGAATTGGTACCGACGGGATTGGCCTTAAGGCCGTCTTTTGGCTACGGCTCCTGTGCGATGAAGCATAATCGTTAAAGCTGCGCGATCGACCTAATGGGGCGCTGGCTGTCGCATAGTAACGTGCCCAAGTGCAATGGCACTCCGTGCTTCAGACCATAATGGTTATAATCACGTAAAATTCGATATTAATCTGTCTGTTTGGTACCTCAATAATCTTGGGTGTACCCAAAGTTCTTCTGCAAAATTTTAATACATTCGGGTAATCCCATTTACCTTTATGCTTGATAATGGCATAGGGACAATCCTTAATTAAGGCATTAATGCTACTAATCAGTGTGTTTGGAGCTCGAACTGGCAGTATTCATAAGCTACGAGGTTAGATCTGAGACTAAAGGCAGGTTATCAGGAGCTTCTAGAACTGTTGATCTTGCTTGACCTGCTAGGAAAGCCCTTCGGTAATTTTCTCGACATGATTTTCGAGGTGGCTGTGGTTATCAATAAAATCAAAGGTAAAAACATTCCCGGATGTTACTACCCATTGAATAGCAGAGGTGAAGTAAGATGGTTTCTAACCTCGTACCAAGACGTAGGAAATGCCCCTACAGCAGATTTATAAGTTGGGAAACCTCCAGTATGTCGAAAGAATGGGAATTTTGTTTAAAAGAACAGACATACTGGGTTGGGAAACCTACAGTATGTCTGGGGGTTTCCCCAGACATACTGGGTCGCAGTAGTCGCATTATAACCTTCCTTAGTACTTTAGACTACCGCGATTAAAGTCAATCGGGCAGAATTATCTTTAACGTTTAGTGCGGCTTATAGCAGGGCGGCATCAGTAAATCGTATTACTTTCGAAAGAACAAAGCAGGCACAGGTTACATTAATGGTTTTCTCTTTATAGCTTCGCCGATTTTTACCAGCTGTGGTCCAACAATATAGCGCTACATGCTATTAAATCAACGTCTGGGTCATTTTGCGGCGATCCTTCATAAATGAGATCATGTTGCTTGACATCTCTCGATTATTTTCTCTACGGCTTTGTCAAATCATTCGACTAAGCCAACTACTCGAAACGATCTCGAAGTCAACAGTGGTCGATACTGGGAACATAATTTTTATATCTCTGGAGAGCTCTTGGAAGCTTGTAGAGTAGATGGGTCTCATATCATGAGAGAAGTTTGTATAGCGTGATCCATCCAGAGGTATTTTTCAAAAGCGTTTTTATCACAGATTAAGCGTGAGTATTGATTAACTTTATTTATTTTTTCTTTTCAGTATTGTTGGCCATTTCATCATGGAAAGACTTACACCGCGAAAACCAAGGGTTGGTGCGATTTATGTGCTCGTGAAATCATCGGTCCATATTTTTTCAAACTTGTAACGGGTGATCACTCTAGAGGTATTTTTTCGATAGGGTTTTTTCACAGATTTCGCTTTACGAGTTGTGTTAAACATTATTTTTAGCTTCTGAGTATTGTTCCCCATTTTATCATGGAAAGACTTACAACGCGAAAGCTGCAGCTTTGGTTAAAAATTGGTTCTCCATGGCGACAATCAGTCTGTTTTGCTCCAGTTTATAAGACCAAGGATCAAGATCTCTTCCCATCCACTTAGTCTAAACTTCAGAGTCATCATCACCCAAGGCTGAACATTCCCTGAACGTTTTCGTCTAACACTTTTCTTGTATAAGCATTCTGGTTTATTATACTCAAAGGTACTGGAAGGTTATGTTAAAAGTCCTAGTAGACCAAAAAAAATACATAAATTTTTTTTAAAAAAAAAAGGGGGGAAAACCAAATTTATTTTTCTTAATTTTCTCGTTGGTCGAAATGCTCGAAATAGTCATCCAAAATTGGTTCTCGTCAAATTAACTCCAAGCGACGATTAGTCGATTTTGCTCCAGTTCATAAGACCAAGGATCAAGATCTCTTCCCATCCATTTAGTCAATCAGAGTCATCATCACCCGAGCCTGAAAATTCCCTGAACGTTTTCGTCTAACGCTTTTCATGCAGAAGCATTCTGGTTTATTCTACTCAAAAGCCCTGAAAGACCGAATAAAGGGTTTTTTAAGGAACTAAACATACACCGAATTAAAACAAAAATTACTTAAAATTTAAAAAAAGGACAAACTAAAATTAGGTTTCTTAACTGTTCTCGTTGGCCCTTTCACTTTGCGTCGAACAAGTGTTCCTCAACGTTATCATTGACAAATAATCCTGCCTGCATAGGGTCCGGTCCGGTGCTAGTGGTGTCTTGTCTTAAATCATTGTGACAACACAGAATGAGTCTGTCCGTCTCTCCCTGGTTGTTCGTCTCCGTGTTGTTGGGCTTGTTCTGTTTGGCTGGCTTGCTTCGTTGGTTATGGTCATTCTTTGGACGCGTTAAAAGCAGTTAAGATAGCAATTTGTCGACTCTTATCTCTAGCGAATTCCAAACATGCGCGCATGCTGCTCTCTGACTTACTTATTTTATAGCTGCCATCCACTGAACACTGACGACACCGACAGCCGCAGCATAAAAATGGCATGAGGACTCCACTTCTTAGCGGATTCTCAGCTTTGTTGCTGGGCGCTGATTTGGGTATGAATTCGGATTTGGATACGTAATGTTGGCAAATTGTATGGAATACCGATAAAGATGAGATATGCTTATAGTCGTAAAGTTGGTTTCCTTTTTATTCCGGCATCGTCTGCGCTCGCCATGGACTGACTTCTCTTAATTCCGTTCGGTTGAGTTGACTTTGGTGCTGCAGAGCTGAAATCAGTAAATAAATTTTAATTCTGGAGCACTTGCAATAAAACTAAACTTAACGTATCTTTATCCATGTTACTATAGTTATGTTTTTGTTGCTGTTCTAGTGGCGGAATGCTGGCATAAGTGGGCATTATAGTGGGCCTTCGGTAGCGTTGTCATCGCCTATTATTTGGGTACCTTTTGGTATGTCGAAGAGAAACATGTCAATTGGTCATAAGAAACAATTTCATTCAAAAAAACTAAATTTTAAACGAAGGAAACATTTTGATCTCTGTTAAAAATGGGTTCTAAAATTGGACAATAAAGAAGAAATTCTATCATTCAAAGAAACATTTTGCTCTCTATTAAAAATGTCTTTTCAAGTGGGCAATAAAGAAGGTCTTTTATCAAACCTAATAACCTCTCTTTTGTAAAAAAAATCTTTCTAAAATAGGCAATAAAGAAGGGATTCCCTCGAAAAAAAAGACGTTACAAATTCGATAATAAATTAGGGCTTCCGAAATATACTTTGAAACGGTTCTACACAACTGTGGAACTCCACTACGCCATAGAGCTAGCGCTGTTATTACCAACTACCCATTGACAGGAATAGTAGTTGATGTTACCTATTCTGAAGAAAAATAATAAGAACGGTCTCTCTTATCAACTTCCCTTGGCAAGAAAACCGAAACCCAGGTTTTCCCCGGTCTTTTTCGTTACCCGGGAACATTTTTCAAATTTCCAGGCTCCCGGCCGGCCTCCTTACAATCCAAACAACAAAATTTCAAAAGAGAGAAACTCTTACTATAAAACCCGACTAAATCTTTGTACAAAATTAGAAAATTATAGGAAAAACACATAAGATGCCGACAAAAAGAGAGTTCTTCAAAAAGAGAAATATGTAAAATTTGAACAGAAAAAAAATGTTTCGCTTCAATTAACAAATTCAAATATTCGAACAACAAATTAATTAGGTATCCTCTGATAAGAAATTTCACATATTAACCTAAATGTTCCTATATTGTTTATCAAAAATATTTTCGATTTCAAGCGATAAACAAATTTACATATTTCCAAAAAAAAGTTGTAAGCCATTTATAGAAAATAATTTCGTATCAGGCGCTGCAAAAATTCACATATTTGCAAACAAAATTTGAATGCCGTTTATTAAAAATATATTCCTTATGAGGCGAAAAATTCGCATATTTACAAAAAAAAAGTTTGTTCAAAATCTAGTCGGAAAGATTTTAAGTTACAAAAAGGGATGTCTGCAGTTTCGGTGAGCGTCACTTCGCCATCATAAGACCCCAAGCAACGAATGTGCTGTAACTTTGTTAGGCGGCTATAAATCTAAGGGCAGGCAGTTACGTTTTCAACGAGAACTGTCAGCAGTTGATTTTTCCACCGAACACAATTAAAATACTTTGTACCGCATACATACCAAAACACATTTGTCCATACAAAAAATGATACAGGGCATGAATTTTATGATTTTTTCTGTTGTTTTCATTTATTAAAGATCATTGCAATAACTGCTTATTTACGAAATTTTTAATTGAGTGGTGTTAATATTCACATATATTTTGGTTGAACTTTAACTAGTGTCTTTCTTTATGCATGAATGACCTGCCTGTTGGCATACCTTATTTAGGTACGTGAAGCATGAATGAAATGGACATGAATAAGTCTTAATATTATTTAGAATTTGGCACATATACGAGTACCTCACATCATCTTTTTTTAAAAGCAGTCTAAAATGATATTGATTTGAATGGTTCCTTCCCTTCGTATGTCTTGTAAATCCTGCTAGTTAGCATGAAGTATAATATTGACATTATTGGGGGACGAGAGCTGCTATATATATTTGGCCTAATAAAGAAAATACAAATATTTATCATCAAAAATTGTTTTTTTTTTGTTTTTTAAAGTATTCTCCAGCATGATTTTTACATTTCTGCATGCGCTCAAACCAATTGTCGAAGCACTTTTTCCACTCTGATTAAGTCACCTCCAAAACAAGGTTTTTGAACGCTTCAACAGCATCTTCTGGCGACGGAAATCGTTGACCATGCATTTTTTTCTTGATGTGCCAAGGGTGCCAAGTCAGGGCTGTACGGCGGATGACCCATTAATTAGACGTTTTGGCCGGTCGAATAGGCCTTTTCGAATTTCTCCGAAGACTTCAGGTAAACAAATTGTGGTATGCGACTCAGAAGTAACCTACTACGTTGCTCAAGCGGAACAGTCGCCACATGACCAGTTTTGCCGCAGAAATAGGAGCCCCCACTGTCATTTGCTGTTTTGTTTCGGGCTCATACGCATAGATCCATGATTCGTCACCTGTGACGATCTTATAAATGTCTTTTGAAGCACCGCGATGATATTTTTTAAAATTTCTTTGCACCAATCGACACGAGCCTTTATTTTAGCGATTGTCAAATTGTGCGGGATCCAACGAGAACAACCCTTTTTTACGGCCAGGTGTTCATGCAATATGGAATGTATGCTGGTGGAATAAATGAACAAGGATGCCTCTATCTTACGGTATGTCACATGAAGACGTTGCATTATCAGTTCACGCACGGTATCAATGTTCTCTGGCACAACGTCCGTTTTTGGGCGACCTTCTCGACCTTCGTTTTTGAGCGAGCATCGGCCTGGATTGTTCACAGTGCTATAGGATGGTGCTTCATCGCCATACAAAGATTTAAGTTCATCGATGTACTCATGTCGTCAAAAGTTCTGAAAAATTATCGCACGAAAATGTTCACGAGTTAATTCCATTTTTAAACAACACAAATGATGGTCGTACGTCAAAACGTTCTGAGTACGTTTATGCTAAAAAATGTCAAACTTTCCAATGGAAATTTCAGATGGAGCCAGGCAACACTAAGTGTTGCTTTGGTCAGAAATATATGTAGCAACCCTCGTATATCTTGTAAATCCTGCTAGTTACAATACAGTATGACATTGACAGTATTGGGAAATATGGAAGTTGATGGGAGATCTATATTTGACAGGACCTAATTTTCAGGGTCATAGATTGAGGCCTCCGACTCAGGCAAGTCATAAAATTAAAACCAATAATTTAGATAGATTTTGATTCGTTAGAAAATTCCATTGTTTCTGAGTACTCATATCTTTGAAAGAACTAAAGAGCATTAGTCCAAGGGTCTAGGCGTCAAAATAAATCAATCAAGTTTTACCAAAAATTAGAGTCGAAAGAACGGGTCGAATTCTCCAACAAAACTTACCTTATCTTTTTGTTTGACATGATCAAATTTACCCTTTTTGTCAACAAATGACTAAAAATTTGTCATTTGTTAAGAGCGTCTGCACTTACGATCCCCTCTTTAGCCAGGAATGATGATTGATTAGCCCTTCCTTTCTTGAAGAGGCATATAAAGCATAATTGACTTCTCTTAGTTGGTTCGATAAAACCTATTATGACCTATAATAAATATAACCTACATTTTCTAATTACTAAAATTGCCTAGAATAAATATTACCTAAATTTGGGAAAATTTTAGAGCCCCTTCTGCACCCTTCGGTGGAGGGTATAAAAAGTAAATATGCCCTCTTACTCCCTTCTTACCTTCTCCACGAAGAAAGCAAGAATGGCTTATTTTCGAATAAATGAGAAGTCCACAAGTTATCTATACTAAGTCATTACGAAAACTATTTTCTCCCTTTTCCAGCTGGTTGGTATGCCTTTTCCAGAAATGATCCCGGCTTGCTTGTCCAGGCAGAATAGCATGAACGACTTTTTAAAGATGGCAGCAGTAGGTCTAGCATGTTATAAAAAGGCCTTCAAAATATGTAAGCAGTCTATTTATCAAACAAATAAACCCAGATTCGAGCCCGTCAGGTTTTCAGCTCATAAATGGAATAAAATATTATTCTCTAAGCCTTGTAAACAATTCTTTACTAAATTAATGAGACATTTGGTTCCGGCATCCAACAAGAGGTCTCGGTCAGTGAGTATATGAATTATATCGTGCATAGCCCAGGGATCGAGAAAGATGTCCCCTTGTTCCTTAGTGGTAAATTGAAAAAATCTAGAGAGAAGAGAGATCATCGAGAAAGAAGCCCACTTATGAACAGGCCTTCCTTAGCCCGCCACTGTTTGTCGTTACTCTCGTTGCAGTTGTCGTTGATGCTTTGCGGTGGTGGTGGCTTTGCGTCTTCCTTCTGTCGGGTTTCTGCTGAAATTGTAACTCTTTTTGACTTTACACAAATGTTGGTTAAATGATCGCTAAGTGATCTGAGCATTTGATAAACTTTTCGTCTTTTTTTCTGTCGTTTGGTTTCTGCTGTTGTCGTTGTTGTTTGGATCCTGTAACGTCCATTCTCACTCCAACTCGTATGTGGTTCACAGACTCCCCTTGTTTGTGGCCCGCCTAGAAGAGGAAGAGGTAGAGTTTATTTTCATTATGTGGCAGATACACTCCATCCATTCGTCTATCCGTGTTGTGCTACAGTACTCCACCGTTCGACATTGGGATTCGAGGGGTTCGGGATCCAGGGCGAAATGAATTTATAATTTAAACATAATTTAAATGAAATTGTCTTGTCTACGTTTGTTGTGACTTTGCAAGAGGCGATGATGATGACGATGACGACAACGACGACTGTAACGAGAGAAAGACAAAAATGTTGTACTGCTGCATGCCACCGCTGTCTGTTGGCGTATTTAAAGCGCTGTTGCGGTTTCGCCGCGATTCCACTGCGTTCCAGTGTGTGAGTTTTGTGCTGTGGGGTCTAATCTTCTTAAAAGTATTTCATTCACTGTTTCTCATACTACATAAAGTCCGAGCTTGTAGTGTGATACCCTTAAAGACTCTCACATACAGCACCGACCGGGGCACCGGAGCACCGAAAAGTCTTCTAGCAAATCCTCGTAAATTATAAGTGTGAATATCTTGTGTTGTTGCGTTGCGTTGCATTGCCACTTTGCTCCATACCCGAACGGGGTGCTTGTATGGATGGGCCAGTGAGTGGTTCGTTCTTGCGGTCCGTCGGTCCCTGGCTGATCTTTGTGGCTTGGTGCGGTTGGTTGTTGTGGTTTGTTGTGTTGCGAGGTGTTAAAATGCCGTGTTTTTAGCGGCAATTATTTACGAAGTGTTGATGACAATGTTGGATAAAAGGGGTCATTCTGCACTTAATTCACCAAAAATGCGACAAAGATTGCATCTCTTTCTCTCGCGCTTCTCAAAAGGCGAAAATGAAAAAAACACAGGACAAATGTGTTGGTTAGTCTTCTGAAATATTCTACGGTAGTACGGTACACTGAGAAAGTGCTAGTTGCCACGAATTTGTTCTATGATTATTGTTAAACTTATTTACAATCAGTCGGAAAGGGGCCAGAAGGATTTTTGATAATGTGCTTTTACTATTCGCAACCAATAGAGAAATCCAAAGGAAAGGAACTTTTTATTTCTGCTTTATTTACACATGTCGGTGGATAAATATAGTTCCCTATTTAGGGTAATTGCATCATGAAATCAGGAGGATTTAAAACAGGTGCGAAGGACAACAGGGGTTTAGTGTAGTTTTTCAATTGCGTCGTTTATGCCGACGATATGTCGAAGTCGAAAGTTTCTATAAAAAATTATATAAACTGAACATAGCCTACGTTATTAACGCAGCAAAGACTCCAATTTCCAAGTTACATTGCGAGTAAGTTAAAATCAAGACTAAGTATTATTCGGATCCATTTCGAATTAAGCTGTCATGGTAATGATATTAGACGAAAGTACTTACCTGCAAGTACATACAAAGCGCAAGAATAAGTACTTGTTTGTAATTATACCCGAGGTCAAGAGAGTTCATTTTAAAAAATCATTAAAATAAATAAAAATACACTTCTCCAGGGACTTGAACATAGAACACTTCGGTTAGTAGATGAAGACACTAGCCCCTGTACCAGAGGCGGTCATTCCAAATCAAAGGAATTTGTAGATTTTCTCTTTGCAACCCTTATAACAATAATTTCAAATTTAAGATAAAGTATGCGTGCGTAAATGAAATGAACTACGAAATGAGAAATGAACTACGAAAATGTATTTGATACTCACTTATTTAACCTATTATTAGCAAATACTTATTTTTAGTTCTAAAATAATGAGAGGTTTTTACATAGGAATGCAGATAGTTATGAATATCACTTACTGATCATCATGCACATCTCACTGATCGATAGAATTCCTTAGTAGGAAAATTATTATATAATCAGATTCTAAACTAATGTGTGAATAAGATGTTATTACGTGGTTATGTAGAAGGTAATGAGTAGTACTTACTGAGTTTTTGCTGGTAAAATATGGTATATGCACATTCCACTGATCGATTGAAATCCTGAGTAGGAAAATTATAATCTAATCAGATTATAAATTATAACAATAAAAAATTTTAATTCTAAAAGAATGTAAAATGTAATGAGAGGTTATTACATGGTAATGCGAAGGGTAATGAGTAGTACTAACTGAGTTTTTGCTGAAAAAAAATGTTGCACATCATGCACATCTCACTGATCGATAGAAGTCCTTATTAGTAAAATTATAATCTAATAAGATTATAAATTATAATAATAATAAATTTTGGTTCTAAAATAATGTAGAGGGTAATGCGATGGTAATGAGTATTACTTACTTAGTTTTTGTTGGGAAATAATGTTGCACATCATGCACATCTCACTGATCGATAGAAGTCCTTAGTAGGAAAATTCAAATCTTATCAGATTATTAATTATAATAATAATTAATTTTGATTGTAAAATAATGTAGAGGGTAAGATTATTTCATGGTAATGTAGATCGTAATGAAAATTACTTACTGAGTTTTTGCTGGGAAATATTGGTGTACATCAGCAAATCATACTGATCGAAAGAAGTTGATAGAAGGAAAATTATAATTTCGTCAGATTATAAAATATAATAATAAAAATTTATTAACTGTGTTATAACCTAAATTGGAATTGGGGCGAACTCTACAGTTGTTTATTAGGACTTCAGATTTTCATAAATTAGTCTTTAAGTCGGGTCTTATCAAACCCATTTCTACCCATTAGAAAATCATTAATCACTGTTTCTTGCTACGACCAACTACAGCACAAATAGCTGCTATGGAGATATCCTTAATTAAGCTAACCGAATTCAGAAAAGTTGTTGGGATGAAATATGAGAGAAATATTTTTTGGCTACGAAGTTTGATCACATACAGAAGTCTGGCACCCCGGCTAGTCAGACACACCTAACTCGAGTACTCAGTACCCGTGCTTGCTGTGGTTGATAGTGCGAGCGACTATCTGTAATGAAACCTATGTTCGAAATCTGATGTCTAAGTAAGAAAACTGAAGCCAATGAAATTAAATAAGCTAGATATTCCTGCAACATTTCTAAGTAAACGCTATGTAAATACTTCTTTAAAATCGCTTTTGCCGTTCGAAGCCGGCTTCAAACTGAAAGCCTTGACTCCAACTGTAAATAATTGCAAATAATTACGTTTTCACCGATAGTGATTAAAAACTATCGATACGAAAACAAACTATCGATAGTTTGAGCTCTAGTCTGCAACGATACAGGCTGCTACGTGAGCAGTGTGGATCTTAGTGTGCTTGAGGACAAGCGCTCGATCGACATTTATAAGAGGGGCGAACCTAACGATTGGTGAGGTTTGGCCTGGACCTACATCCCATTCCGAACAGCGACGCGAGCTTGGATACCTTCGATTTACTGGCTCACCTCCTGATTGCCGGAATGCCGGCCACTACCAGTGCAGAATCAATTTATAGCGATAGAGGACAAACGCTCGATATATCTTAATAAAATGACAAACCAGAATAATGGTGAGGTTTGGTCCGGAGCAACATTTCGTCTAGAACAAGGGCAAGAGCCTGGGTACCTACCTCGTTTCCTATGAACTATTGTTTATCGGATATTTTTAGTGAACAACGAAGTTCATAAAATGCACTGTGTCGTGCATGTGTGAGTGTATATGTTTGCACTTCGAGGTATATTTAGTGCATTCGGTGGAAGACTCTGCTGCGGCAGTTCTCGTTAAATGCAAAACTGACTGCCCTCAGGTGTGTAGCTGCTAAACATACTTACAGCGCATTCATTGCTTGGGGTCTTATGATGATGAAGAAGCATTTACCGAAACTGCAGTAAACCCCGCTTGTAAGTAAAAGTATTTCCGAGTGTAATTGCAAAAAAAAATGTTCAACTTTTTTGTTAAAATGTAAACTTTTTCATCGGCTTACAACGGAGATATTTTCAATGAACGGCATACAACCTTTTTTGTAAATTTGTGAAGTTTTACATCGCCTGATACCAAATTATTTTTATAAACGGCATACGAATTTTTTGTAATTACGTGAATTTGTTTTTCGCTAGAGATCGGAAATATTTTCGATAAATAATGACTAATATTTTAATTATGTGAATTTTTGTTTGAATAATTAAATTTTTTAATTGAAACGAAAAACATTTTTTTCTGTGTTGGAAACCAAGCCGGGAAATACGCCCTCCGACGGCCAACCGCATAATGTTGAAAGTGAAAGCATGGACCTGAATCCAAATATTGCCTCTGAAACTTTTGACGATGACCCTCTCTTTTCAGGTTCAGAGTCTCTAGGGGACAATCCCTCGCAAGAACACTGACACAGGCTCCTAGACGACACCGATGCAGTCTGGAGACAGAATATGTTCCCATCTATAATATCAGCCTTCATGCCCCATGACAACCCAGACCTTCTACCGTTTCATCTGCTCCGGATAAATAATATATAGAAAATGTGCTTAAAATTGTTAGTGAGCATGAAATTATTTTCAATGGAACCGTGACGGCTGTATCGATGTTGTAACTACCTGCCTCTGTTATGTCGCATGTGGTTGCCAAGTTTGTCTACGGTCTGTTTCTGTGCTCAGCTTATCACAGCTCCGTATGGTCAGTATATAATCCACCTGAAGGCGGACCTTTCGCAATTTTAAGGATGCAAAAGGTTCGCCTATATCTATAAGCGGTCTAAGAAGAAGTGGGCTAGAAATTATTCCCTAAGTGTTGCATTTCCTTTCAGTGTAATGCGACCAGAAAGTAGAAGACGATGACAAAAAAACGAAAATAAATAAAACAAAATTAATGCAAAACAATCCAAGAAGCACACTCACATGAAGACATTTTATGGAAATAAATCAAGCGGCTTCTAAGTCTTATCACGATCTCTTAAATTAAGTCGCTTGGAAAAAGCGTTGCACTGTCGCATCAATGCAAGCAGCCAACAAACACAGAAACCAGCGGACGGACGGACAACGGCATCAAACAAACCAAAACGAAAGAAGAAAAAAAACGTTCTCTAAAGAGGACTTAAACAAAACATACACACTTACAAAACTGATTGAGCTTTTTTTCTGTTTGCAACTTAAGCCACATTAAAGTAAATTTCACACACAACTACGCGTGCGCGCTCGCTTAGGAGGCTATTTATGCCTGGGACAAGAGGACGAACGCATAGTTGTGCGGCTCGCAGTTATGATGAGAATGAGGTTGCCAGGAATGGGAAATGGTCGGCGGTGGTAGTTGTTCGCGCTGGTATCAAGTTGAAGTATGAAGTTTTAAGTAAGCTATCATCATCTTAGAGAGCTGTGTGCTGCAGACCTGTGAGTGATGTCAGACGGTTGGAGCAGATGTCACGTGTGTCAAAACTGCTGCTGACAACAATGGGGATGCAACAGCAAAAACAACACAGCAACCACAACTGCTGCCTGCTGTATGTTGTTAATGTCATACAAGTTAATTTAACCACATTAGTATTATACTCGTTTGTCTGTCCGTCCGTCCGTCCGCTCGCTTCTCATACACTCGCATGGTGAGCTGGCGTGCTCTTCGCAGCATTGTCTGGCATACTCGACCACTGTGGCAGGCAGGATAATGTTGCAACAATCTCAAGATAAGGTTTGCCATCGCATACTCGCACTTCAATCAATGACTGTCTGTGAGTGTATTATGCCTGTGCCTCTGCTAGTATATCGATGTCTCTTGGCGAGTCTATCTACAGTGAAACCATTCAAGAGTGACCATTGCTAATAAAAGTTGGCCAGGAAAAACGAATAGTCCAGTTGAGATGGAAGAGCGGATCAAAGGTAATGTTGACCCCATTACTGGAGTTGGAATTGAAATCAGAGACGAATGTGATACCGCATCTGGAAAAAGTTAATGCTAGAAGTCCAAGTAAGTGTTTCTTTTCGAATTAACTGGTTGAAAAAGTCAAAAAAATGGAAATTTGGGCGCCTCCAAAATTATTTTTTGATATGTCGTAGTGGAACTTTATTTTTCTCATTCCAAAATCTGTTAAAAAATCGATAGTACAATATCGACTTCTAAATCGATCCACTCTACTCAACATTTTTTTAAGAAACAGACGGGGAACTTCACTCAATCAGTGAGTTGTGCACCTGAATGAATCATTCTTATTTGATTTTAATTCATTACAAATAAGCAACTTTTTTATATAATTAAAAAAAAGATTTTAAATAAAATTTTTACTTTTTTAAATGAATGTGACAAAAATTGAATTGCAATTTAAATCCAATTCAAATGAGTTTCAATTCATTTCCAATTTCAATGAATTTCAATTCAAATAAATTTTAGTTCATTTCCAATTCAAATAAATTGCGCAAAATGAATTTCAATTCATTTACAATTCAAATAAATTGGGCTAAAAGAGTTTCAATTTATTTTCCATTCATTTAAATCGAATTCTTTTTTAAATAATTCACATAAATAATGCAGAAATAATGCATATTCGAATTGAAATAATTCAAATCAACTAGAAAAATTAATTGCAATTTATATATGAAATCAAAAAGGAATTGCATTCTATCAAAGTAAACGTGGCATTTGGAGTACGAAAGTAATGCTTGCTGTCTTTGACATAAATAAAAGAGTTGGATATCAAAGTAGATTAGTACTTACTCAAGGTTTACTTACACTAGTCTTTTTATAAATGATTTCAATTTAAATGAATTGGAAATGAATTGCAAATTCAATTTTTTAGTTCATTTAAATTAATTTAAAGGAATTGGATATTATTTGAAATTTCTTTACCCAAATTTATTTTAATTAATTCATATTTGATTAATTTTTTCTCTGAAACAATTAGTTTAATACTCAAAGTTGTTTTGTAGTTCAGAGCATGAATAATTAACAAATTAATTCTTAAAAGAATTATTCGTTTCTAACTCTGCTGCTGTGCAAGAAACTCAATACGGGATCTACTGCCGGTTCCGAACGACTGAAAGAATTTTGTAAAAAAGGAGTTGACACGACATGGAGATTAATCTTTTAAAAACAAAGTCCAAACTATTATCGAGGGGAAAACTTGACGCTGAACATTGTTACTAACCGGCATTCAATCTGGGCTTATTTGTGTGTTAGCTGCTTCCATTACTTCGAGAAACATTTCTATGCTCTCTGAAAAGGACCTTTAGTTTTGAAGTCGCCTTTGAATGGATGGAGAATGGGGTGATCAATCTAGAGGTATATTTTTCGAAATAAAAAAATACAAAAATTTACATCAAGAGCGGAATCTTAATGGTTCACTCGAAAGGACATTGTAAGCCATTTATAATCCTACCGTGGTTTTTGCAGAGGTATTTACAGGGTGGCTGATGAATATTGCTACATTAAGAAACGCGGTTTTGGTTTGTAGACTTCCTGTTTGCAATAACCCCACAAAAAAAGTCAGGTGCAGTAAGGTAAGGGGACCTGGGGCGGGGAAAGGAATGTGGAGTTTCTGCATATCAGCTTTTTGGGAAATTTTCATCGCAATTTTGTTAGAACAGGCCGGGCTATGTGAGGAGTTGCACCATCTTGCCGAAACCACACAGAGTTGAAAGAAATTCTCGTTCGGCGTAATTCTGGATAGAAAAACTCTGTCAACATACTTAAGTAAAGGTCTCCAGTAACGGTAACGGTTTGTCATTTGAGCATATAAGCTTCTTGTCGAAACTCTTGGATTGTTTTGTATTGCAGCAGCGATTTTTTTCTCTGTCCAAACTGAAGGGTTTCGATGGTAAGGTCTTCTGTTCACTGTCTTGATAAAATGGTAAACAAGTCTCATTCTGGTCCATCGGCTCGGAGGACTGCCGCCAAAAGTGCGCCTGTACTCTCTTTGAACCGAAACTACGGACTCCAGTGCGAGATAGCGGCGGACAATCCAAATTCTTGTTTCAGTGTCCCGGTTATCCATTTTTGTTAAATCTAAAAATGAATCAATTTTTTTTATTTTTTTTCTTAGATTATATACAATATAAAAAATGGAAATTTTTTTACACTAAGTATAAAAAATAATAATAATAATAATAAGTCCAAATCTTTGTGCATAATTGACAGCAATGATTGTCTGCTCATACCCATTTGAGTAGATAAGCTTCTTGTCGAAACTCTTGGATTTTTTTGTACGGCAAGAGCTATAGTAGCGATTGTTTCCTCCATCTGAACTGAAGGGTTTCATTTTGGTCCATCTGCTGGGAGGATTGCCGCCAAACGTGCCCACTTTAATGTGTGATGACTGCGGACAACCCAAATTCTTGTTTCAGTGTCCCGTTATATATATTTTTGTTAAATTTAAAAATCAATCTGCAAAATGAAAAAAAATAACCAGATTCATTAAATAGAAAAAAAGTTATTATTTTTTTTTGGTAGCTGCTTTCATCAGCCACCCTGTACCTGACAAGTTGAAGCGCCGTTGTAAAATGTCAAATGTAACCAAACCTTTTGAATCGACGTGTGGTCTCCGGGTGCCCGACAATATATAAACGACAACTGAGTTACTATTTTTACATAGGGCCAGTTAATGGCGTAGTGACTATCAGGTCTGTGGTACGACGACTCCGCTCCTACTTCAACTCAAGCACGTTCAACGTCTCCGAATCTGAACTCTGATTCCTGACTTCGATAACTTTTACATTTTGGATCAGTGGGTTCAGAAGACTCCCACATGTTAGCTCCAGGTTGTAAACGGAAAACATTAACATGTGATCTCAAGGTTCACATCAGTGGACAGTTGACAAATGGTCCAATTGCTAAACACGAAACTTAGTAATTTGTTATCAATTTTCAAGACAATAGGCAGTATTTTTACCAGATCTGCACTCCAGTAGACGAACATTAATAACAGCCTACTTGGTATAGAAGACTCTAGCTTGGATCATTGTGCACAGAAAACATCGGCATGTGATCTCCAGGCTAAGGTCAGTAGATAAGTGGCAAATAAACCAACTTGTTAACAGGAGACTTCCCAATGTGAACTCAAAATTTACGCCAGTAGAGGAACGAATACTGTCACAGAACACAAATTTCTATTGTTGGGCTTGGAAGACTCCCTTATGTTAGCTGAAAATAAATCCGATCGACAACAATGCTAACAACCCATGACAGCCGGTTCTATGCACCGGATTGATCCGAAGCAGCAATCTTTGGTCAAGGACTGTCGCCCCGTCGCTCCGTGTACCGCTAAAACAGCTTTAATATATTCCCAGTTTAAGTCGTTGTAAGCCGTCTTTTGCAAGAGATGCCCTTCTCTCGTCAGCACAACCAACCGGAAATTAAGATTTAAGTACTATTAAAAAGCTCTGGTGTTATGGCGTGGAGTCTGAAGATAAAAGCTAAAAATATGGATAGAAAAGAGCTTTTGCTATTTAACAGCAGATCTTTCTAATGAAACTTCTCTCTATAATATAACGTCTCTAGGTCTCACTTTTACAAAAGCTCAGTTGCAAAGCAACTCTACTAAAATACCAAATGTCCTCGCTGCAGAGAGTCCACTGTCGATGAGTGAGTGCGGCGTGTGTAAGCTTTAATGACATTTTTAAAACATTTCTAGACATCAGGCGGCAGCAGTGGCGGCACATCTAGTCTTATTACGTCTTATGTACGTACTCTCGTACGCGTTTCTACTGACAGAGATCCGGACAGCGAGGAGCAGGAGGAGGAGGGGGAGGTGACGAACAGAAGAGCACAGGAGACATCTTTTTTGTAACCACACTTTGTTTAATGTTGTTCGCAGAGTTACGATGTCGGAATTGTTCACTGAGTTTAAGCAAATGCGATTAAAATGTCAAGACTTCGATCTGTGATCTGTGTGCGCTCTGAGCTCTGTCTGTGCTCCGTGGAACGTTCGCCGTACGACTTGAGGAGTAACAACAAAAAGTATACAAAAGTGTACGCGCTGCAGCGTGTGAATATGTCGCCAAAGAGACTGCTGGCAAAGGATTGAAATGTACAGATAATGTCCACGTACTGTCATGCAGTTCCAGCAGTTCCATGACATCTTCTGCAAACGGACACTCACTCGCTCCATGCGGCACAAAAAGATTTAAAAATAAACTCACTTCGTCCGTCACTCCACACAAGGTGTGAAGAGTTTGAAAATTACGTATTTTCCACAATTCCAGTGTGACAGTCTACGAGTACAACAGCAGCCTAGGATCAAAAGGGAAGGTATTGGAAGGCACAACTGACGGGAGGGAGAAAAAGATCAGCAACTGAAATGAAAGAGACATTGTCATAACAATTGTGAAGAGGGCCACCCATCTTAGGTGTATCCAATGACCGTAATCTTTGCTTTAGAAAAAATTTATTTTTAATATGAACCAAGGCAAAAAACACACACACATACAATCTCTCGAATTCTTGAACAATCCACGATCAAAACCTAAAAAATAAAGGGAAAAATGCGTACGAGAACACAAGATACGGGAACAACCTGAAGATACAAAATTCGAAGATGTCGACAAGTTCTTATTTGTTGTATCGCATCATCGTCATGATCGTCATCATCAGTTCATTTCGTGATGACGAAAAATAAGATGCTGTTATAGATATTCGCGTATTTTACACATATTTAGCAATTCACCTTTAATTCTAAACGAAATCCCCAATGATCTTGAGGAATTTGTTCTCCCTTGTCCCGGCGATTATGGGCTCATATGATCGCTAAGTAAGCTGGCACCGTACAGCGCGCACATAAATATTCCGCGCATGGTTATGGGGCGAGGTAGCACATACCAAAAATCAACGTGACTGATAAATTTTGACACAAGAACAGGAGAAGCAAAAAAAACGCCACAATAACGGCAAACAACACAAAAAACATTGGCGACATTTTATACGCAGATAATCACCCAGATTATGTCAACGGTCTTACATATGATCTGATGCACAGTCTAGTGAAACCCGAATAAATAATTGTAGAATTTGTATTTTTGCCAAAATTTGTACAGGTAATACATTTTTATTAATAGGAAAAGCATTCCCTGCGCAGGCGCATTACTCTTACTTTGACGACTGTATGGAATCATTGGAGGTTGCTGGAAAAGTAACACCGTCGCTAAATGCTGAACCAGTTTCATACAAAGCTTTTAGTAAGAGAATATTTTTTTTAACACTGGTACAATAGCTGTGTTCTTTTCAGGTTACTAAACTAGCATTTGTATTGAAGTTACTCGGTTAGCAAACGAGTTGGCCTCACTCATGTCGCTAAAGAAACGAGTTAGAGTTACCACACTTATCTTTCCAACAAAAACTTAAATATGAAACAACCTGCTATACGAGGGTTGCTATTTTTATTTCGGAACCGGCAATAAAAGCACAATAATTTATCATTGGAAATGGTTTTATTGTTTTTCAAAATATTTCTCTTTTAGATCTATACACTTTTGCATGCGCACAAACCAATTTTCGAAGCACTTTTTTTACTCCGATTGAGACACCTGCAAAACAGGATTTTTAAATGCTGCTTCGGGCAATAAAAAACGTTGACCATGCATTTTTTCTTGATAATGGGGAATAAGAAGTCATTGGGTGCCAAATCAGGGCTATACGGTGGATGGCCCATCAATTCGAGATCTTGAGTGGTCAAATAGCTTTTCGTTTCAGCTGATGTGTGAGAGCTCGCATTGTCGTAAATCAAAATGATCCGTCTTCTCTTATTATATTTCTTCATTTCTTCGAACACTGTTGGCAAACAGATGAATGTATACCACTCATAATTGCCCGTCCTAGGTTCCACTAAAGGCACTGTGGCAACATGGCCGGTTATACCGAAAAAAAACGCAATCATTTGCTTCGATGTACTCTTCCACGAACAACTTTTGTTGGATTTGGCTTGTCTTGAAAGACCCATACGGTCGATTACTGTTTTGTTTCCGATTCATATACATAGATCCATGATTCGTCACCTGTGACAATGTTAAACACTGCCTTTGAGCTACCGCAGTTATAGTTTTTCAACATCTCTTTGCGCCAATCCATACGAGCTTTTTTTTTGAGCATTCGTCAAATTATGTGGGATGAAATTTTTTTCGCGGCCAAATGAACATGCAATATCTTATTGATGCTTGTCATACTAATGCCCAAGGATGCCTCAATCTCACGGTATGTCACATGTCGGTCTTGCTTAAATTGTTCACGCACAGCATCGATGGTTTCTGGCAAAGTGACCGCAGTTGGACGTCCTTCACGAAATTCATCCTGGAGCGAACGGTGTCCGAGACTGAACTCTTGGTACTAGCGATTAACAATGGTGCTTCATTGCCAAAAGTCGAAATAAGTTGATTTAAACATTCTTGTCTCGATAAACCACGCTGAAAATCGGGATAATTCCGTTTTTTGACTGAGATGAATTTTTCAACACACTGTAAATAAAACAATTCGCCCTCAAATGACAAAACGTTCTGAGTGAAGTTATGCTAAAAAATGTCAAAGATTCTAATAAATGTTCCAGTTTGCATCTGGGAGCACTAGTATTGTCAGGACTCGAAATATAAATAGCAACCCTAGTATAAAATGTGAAATGTATATGTATAATAAAAAAATAAATAAAAAAGTATTTTCTGCCTTTAACGAATTCGCCGATTAACCCTCTTGCTGTTCAAATATCTTCGGTGTATACAAAGAGAAACAATGTTGCCATATAACTCTCAATTTTGTTCAATTCTACCAGATTAACATATTTCAAACTAAGTAGGTAACTAAGCTATTTAGTTCAAAATAACACGGCTTATAACGGGTGATCAATCTAGAGGCTTTTTTCCTGATTACTCTTACAAGTTGAACTTTTTTCTTTTCAGTATTGCTTGCCATTCCTGTGCAATGGCCTGCGATCTTTCGCCGTTTCAGTGTCTGGTCTCTTCAAAAGCTCAAAGAAGATTCACTGTTTTCGACCAAAATTTTGTTCAGTGTCCATTTGTGGTGCAACGGCAACGTCAATAAACAAAATTGTCGCATTTGGGCTAAAGAGCAACCAGAAGAGGTTCAAGAGGTGCCATTATACACAGAGAAAACTATGGTTTGGTGCGCTTTATGGGCTGGTGGAATCAATGGTCCATATTTTTTCACAAATTATGATAGCCGAAACGTAACCGTAAACGGAGATCACTACTTATATATGCCTGTACCTTCAGAAAAGAAGGCTTAGTTACCAGTGGAAGAATTATCTTGAAGACCTGGAAGAGTTTTTCTTCTGCAATATGGTAAAACGGTTTGTCGTGGCTTAAGGGCAGCTTTCTACAGAACACAATGCGTTTTTTAAATATTTTTTTACCATAGAACTTTTTAAGGTAAAACACCGTTGCAATTCTCTGCCTACGCTAACCCATCTGATCAACTCTTTGAACAATAACGTCTTAGTGTTTAAAACATTTTGCAGACAACCTTGCAATGACAGTTTCAAATATGATGAAATGCGATGACTTTCTTTCTCTATAAGTAGATAAAGTATAGTTTTAGAATAGGCAACATGTAAAAATATTATACCTACCAATCTACTTTTCTCGCAAATTTTCTGTCGCAGAACACTGTGCGCTCTGGCAGATGTGTGGTGCCCCCATGCTATATACAGATACACAGAACATACAAGCGAACGTATGCCGTATACCAACATTTGAGTCGTTGTTAGCTGTTCGCTGGCTGGCTGCCTGCCTGGTTGTTGGCCTCGCTGACGCTGTCGCTGACGTGATATGCTGCTAAAGATCCCTGAAATTCACTGAAGTAGCATTTAATTACTTGTGACAGTCGATCAATTTTGGCGGCATATCAAACCCTACTTACCCACAACAACCAGGCATTTGTCAACGGCTTTAAGCCCCCCTCCAAAAAAACAAAACATTAAAAACACGCAGCTTAAAAACAGAATATGAGAAACATTTCATCATTACAACAAAAACACTATCGGAACCGTCGAACGAACAACCCGACCGACAATGGCGTTATTAATTTACACAAAAGAAACGGCTGCTCTGACAAAAAAATTACAAACACAAAAAAACGCGTCTTGTTGAACATTTTCTCTTTTGCATAATAAAGTTATTAAGTGCAAAATTATGGCAATCGTAAACATCCGAATTTATTTAATTTGTTTTTTTCTCGCTTTTAATTTTAGTACGTGTCTCCGAAAACATTCAAACGGCCCATTGAACAAGCCATGTCAGCCGCCCCCCAAACAGCTTCCAGCATTTGTTGCAATGTATTTTTAGCGCAGCCCTCAAGAAAGCTGCACAGATTTGGACGCTGACACCGGCACGGATGTCGGATTGTGTGTACCAGAAATCTCGTAATTCTCTTAGCTCATAATTTACATTAACATTTCATTTCATTTGTTTGATTGTTACGTTTCTTGTTTTTTTTGGTTTTTATTGGAACGCCTTTGTTTTTTGATTTTTTGGTTTCGAAGATTCCAATAAAAATTAAATTAAGAAAAAACAATACGATACATAAACAAATGAGGTGGTGTTTTTATGGTTGTTTACAATGTTCCAAAATGTATTTCACTCGAAAACGGCGGTACTGAGTCTCGCTTGACGGCCACCGTGAAGGAAGGGATCTTGCGTTGGTGTTCAAGACGATTTTATACCTAGATTTTCCTCCCCATGACTGCCGAATAATAAAAAATAACCCTTTAGGTCAATGCGCTGTAACGAGGTGATCAAGCTAACGCTCTCTTTGATATCTTAGTGCACAATGAGCTATTGTACTGGGATCTCTTAAGGTTTATGGAACAGCTCCCGGTCTATAGCACTAACCTAGTTCCTGCTACTTGGTGAGAAGCCTACCTCGAATCTGTGGTCATATATGGGTTCACCATATGTGACGCGCAAAATAGAAAGTGACCTTAGGTTAAAAACCAGTTTTGTTTAGAAGAGCCATTTAAGAGATTAGGTCCCTTTCTATTTGCGCTTAGAATCGTCGACTTCACTTTCGTAAAACGCGCATTTCTCTGGGAGTGAAAACTTTTGGGACATGGGATCATTCTCATTCGATGCTTACAGGTTGTCCACATCAAAAAAAAGTGAAAAGTTGATGAAAAGTTTTGTTCAGGAGAGCCATTTTAAAGATTAGGTCCCTTTCTATTTGCGCTTAGAATCGTCGACTTAACTTTCGTAAAACGCGCATATCTCTGGGAGGGAACACTTTTGGGGCATGGGATCGGCCTCATTCGATGCTCAGATGTGGTCCAAATCAAAAAAAGGAAAAAAAATGAAAATTGATTTTTTTTACTCTAAGGTCCCTTTATCCATGCGCTGTCACATGTAAAGAGTTTTGATTGAACTACGCAAAGAGACGAAGCAAAAACTGCAATTTGGTTTCACCACCACACGGAGAAAAAAATGGCTGGGCTGGCAATATTTGAAAAATATCATACTATTATTGGGTATATGGTCGTGGCACAACAATATTATGTTCCTCATAACAATTGTGTGATTCACACACAACCCTATTCTGATCCCAAAACCAAGTAATGATCCTTACAACCATAGTATAGTAAGTCAATAAACAAAATTGCCGCATTTGGGGTAAAGGGCAACAAGAAGAGGTTCAAGAGGTGCCATTATAACCAGAAAAAACACGGTTTGGTTCGGTTTATAAGCTGGTGTAATCATCGGTGCATATTTTTTCAAAAATGATGACGACCGAAACGTAACCGTGAATGGTGCTCGATATCACGCCAAGATATCGATCTTTATGCTAACTGAAATTGAAGCCCCTAATCTTGACGACTCTTGGTTTCAACAGGACGGTGCCACTTGTCATACAGCTGTTCAAACAATGGATCTATTGAGTGGTCATTTCGAAGAGCAGCTAATTTCACGTTTTGGACAGGTGGGTTGGCCGCCTAGATCGAGTGATATCACACCTTTAGACATTTTTCTTTGGGATTACGTAAAGTCCAAAGTCTATAATGACAAACTAGCTACGATTCAGGTTTTGGAAGCCAACATAAGGCGTGTCATTAAAGCCATACCGGTCAAAATGCTCGAACGAGTCATCCCAAATTGGACCCACAGTAATAAAGCAAATGTATTCAAATGACACAAGCATTATTTTTTAAATAAAAATATCAGGACACCATTTTGCAAAGTCCAACATTTAAGGATTATTTAGGTTAGAGACCCAAACAATGCACTATGTTGTGGGACACACCTTCATGAGTCCCATTTAGGAGGGAATGGACCTACAGTTTACCACTGGCTCCAAACAACTGATGCATTTTAAAGGGAAGTTTTTACCTGGCTAACTCCTCGTAAGTCGCCGACATTTACGAGTTGGATGACCTTCATTAAAAAAATTTTAGAATTTGAACCTTTGTAAAAAATCATTTTGTTAAAAACTTGTCTTCTAGTTAAATATAGATGCAAGAGGTCTTGAGCCGGTTAATTCCTGTTTAATTTTTTTTTATATTCATATGCATGAGAGACGTACGAATCCAAAACAGTAATCAGAATTTTGAAGCCGCCATAATATTGTTAAATTTTTTTTTTATATAAGCTTTATTTGAATTATTGAATCTGCTCCAAAGGAGCCTAACAATAAGTATACGAATCTTAAGTATAATTCAATAATGAATCCTAGTATGGATTTCTTGTAATGTGGGTCTCTGCTAATTGGCAGGAATTTTAATTAATTTGGTCAAAATAGTATATAACTGGTATGGATCACACGTGAGGATTTTAAACCTGGTTTGGCTTAAACCTCGTGATAAAGGTCCAGAGGACCCTTACAGTCATTTACTGAGTGTTCGCGATATTATGTAGAGTGAAGAACTCTAGTTATGTATGTATAACGGATAACTCTAGAATAGCAGAGTGGACGACGTAATTTGGGTTTTGTAGGTTTTTCGCGTTGACTGTTTTAAGGATCACGTATGAGAGCATTTAAGCCACGTGACGTAGAATGAAGGATTCTACACAGTCTTTTTTGATTGTTCGTCCGCGATTGATATTGACTGTTTTAAAGATCACGTATAAGAGCGTTTAAGCCACGTGACGTAGAAAAGGATTCTACACAGTCTTTCGGGCGCGTGTGTTCGCGATTACTGTTACGGATGAAGATTAGAAAACACGGCGTTCGTTTCTCCGAAGTCTTAAAGATCTGGGACTGCACAATAATTGTCTAGCAAGTATGTTGTCATGACGTTCGAGCTTCTCTTTGTGCTTTATATTGATTTTTTGAATTGCCTCTTTAACGAGAGGTATTTTCAAGTCTCGGTGGATATTTTCATTCCTCATATACCAAGGGGCACCGGTAATAAGCCGCAATGTCTTCGATTGGACTCTTTGGATTTTGTCGAGATTGCTCGAGCTTGCTTTGCCCCATAGCTGGGCACCGTATAACCAGATAGGTTTGATTGCACTGTTGTATAGCAGGACCTTATATTCAAGACTTAGTTTTGAGTTCGCGTTTAGGAGCCAGTGAAGTTGATGGACCTTAAGTTTCAGTTGAGTTTTCTTGGCTTCGATATGACTTCTCCAGGTGAGTCGGCGATCCAGGTGGATTCCAAGGTATGAAACATGATCAGATTGAGAAAAAGGGATATTGTTTAATTTCAATGTCGGACAAGTGCTAAAATTCAGTGCGAAAGTTACCTGTGTGCATTTAGCCTCATTGACTTTTATTCTCCAGTCAGAGAGCCAAGATTCTACTCGTCTGAGATGTACACCTAGATTCATAGATGCAATATCCTGCTTTTTATGTGTGGCCATTATAGCGGTATCATCGGCAAAAGTGGATGTTAGCACGTTTGGGCTGGTAGGAATATCTGCGGTAAACAGAATGTAAAGGATAGGCCCCATGACGCTTCCCTGGGGAACACCTGCTAGTATTTCGCGGTCATCGGTGACGTGTTGTCCACATTTGACTCTGAATCTGCGGTTTTCTAAGTAAGACTCAAGAATTCGATGCGTATTTGCCGGTAAGTATTTGCAAATTTTGTAGGTCAAGCCAAAGTGCCAGACTTTGTCAAATGCTTGAGCAACATCCAGGAATACTGCGCAGCAATATTCTCGCCGTTCAAATGATTTTTCAATTGCTTGGGTCAGACGGTTTACTTGTTCGATAGTGCTGTGACCTTCGCGAAACCCAAACTGATGGTCTGGTATTATGTTATTTGACACGAGAAACGGTTTTATTTTCGATAAAAGAACTTTTTCAAATAGTTTGGATAAGCAGGGAAGCAAACTGATCGGCCTGTACGAGGAAGGTATTGATTTGTCCTTTCCTGGCTTTAAAATCATTTGAATCAGAGAAATTTTCCACACTTTAGGAAAGTACCCATGTCTCAAAATAGAGTTAAATAATTTTGCCAGGAACTTCACAGCAATATAGGGAAGTTCCAAGATCATTTTAGGCGTGATAAGATCATATCCAGGTGCTTTACCTGGATTCACGGTTTCTTTAATGACATTCAGAACTTCATTTGCGTTAGTAAACAATGGAATTACGGCAGACATTTTATCAACAGGTGAAAGGATGTCGCTACTTGCAGGATTTGGGCGAAATACCTGTGATAGATGGTTTGCAAAAACATTGGCCTTTTCCTCTTCTGATATTGCCCACTTGCCATTTGCGTCGCGTATTGGAAATTGCGTTTCGGTGGGCATACTAGTATTTCTTAATGTTTTCCATAATGAGAATTTGGTTGAAGCAGTCGGAGTTAAACTTGCAATGAAACTAGCCTGCTGTCTACTGTCTTCTTTTCTAAGTGCGCTTTGCAACCTTTTAGTAGCTTCAGTCAGTCTTAGTCGTGCCGCTGGTGACCTATTTCGCTGCCATTCGCGACGGAACCTCCTTTTTTCACTTACAAGGTGCTCTATTTCCCGGTTAGTGTAAGTATTCAAACTATTTGTCACTTTTATTTGTCTGTGTGTAGCGTGAATGGCCGCCTGTTCCAGGATTACGTTCAAGTTGGATACGTTGTTATCGATCTCATCCGCGTTAGAAATTAGATGATTCGAATCTAAATGACTACTAATGTACTTCCTGTATTTTAACCAGTTAGTTTTGTATGAAGTAAGCCTTAGTGGGTCATCTACAAGTACTGTCTTCCCGTGAAGAAGAAATATAACTGGCGAGTGGTCTGACGATAAGTCAGTACAGGTACTAGCAGATAAGTTAGATTTACTAACTCCTCTTATTATACCGAAGTCTATCAAGTCAGGCTTTTTGTTAATATCAGAAGGCCAATATGTAGGTTGACTGGGAGATATAAAGTCCAATTTATTTTGACGTCGCATTAGACATTTATACAGCTGGTTTCCCCTAGGGTTTGCTAAACGGGATCCCCAGTGCGTATGTTTGGCATTGTAGTCACCAGCAGCAATAAAGTTGTGTCCGAGACCATTGAAGAAGTTCAGAAGTATATCTTCTGATATCGCGAACCGCGGGGGGAAATATATTGCTGAAATGGTAAGAAAACTACCTTGAATCTGGATACGAATTGTTGTCGCTTGGAGGTAGATTTGTGAGACTCCTTCAGCGACTTCATGTTTCATTCGTTTACGTATTAGGATACCAGTGCCCCCATGAGCCTTACCGTCGGGGTGATGAGTACCATAAAATCTAAAATTAGGTATCTGAAAATTGTATTTGTCTGTGAGATGAGTTTCTGATAGTAGCATTATATCAATATTCTGCCGATCTAGGTACTCGGTCAGTTCGTGTCTATGTTGGTTCACACCGTTTGCGTTCCATGTACATATCTTAAGAGGGCCTATTTTTTGGTAAGTAGAGTTTGAATTAACTGATTCTGGTTTCGCATGAATTCTTGCATCATTGATTGCATAGTTGACATGAACATGTTTATACTCTGTACCAGTTGTTGAATCATTGATTCATATTGTTAAATGGCAAAATAATGAAATATATTATTTCGGTCATGCCCTCTTTTCTGTAGTTTTTTGATTTCTTCTATATTTGACTCGCAAAATGGAAAGGGACCTAAGGGAAAAACCAGTTTTGTTCAGGAGAGCCATTTTAATGATTTAAATACGTGTATCTTTGGTGTAGAATTGTCGACTTCACTTTCATAAAACGCGCATATCTCTGGGAGGGAACACTTTTGGGGCATGGGATCGGTCTCATTCGATGCTCAGATGTTGTCCAAATCAAAAAAAGGAAAAAAATGAAAATTTATTTTTTATCCTCCTTTTATCCTCTATGCGCTGTCACATATGCTTTTTAAAAGATGTTACGTTTTTTAAATCTATTTTTTCACAATTTTATGAAATTTGAGCAGAAGTCGAACAAATCCAAAACTATCAATTTTGGGATCTCTATAATTGTTAATGTTATGGACGAAACCCTGGCTTATATTGGTACCCGATGCACATTTTTACGAACATTTCCATGAGTAGGTGACTACGCTTTCCGCATGTGCGCATTGGGAGGAAGCATTAGTGAACATTAAAAAAATTTAAACTTAAAAAAAAATATATAAGATTTTTTAAAAAGAAAATGCCCATTTACTCTTCTATTTTGTCCATAATTTAGACAATAATGGCGGTCTCAAAATAGTTCTGGTTACTGTTTAGGATATGTAAGACTTACAGGACAGGAAGATTTTTAGAAAAGCTCAAAGACTACGAACATTAAAAAATGTTTAAATATTTAAAAAAAAAATTAAAAGCTTTTCGGGCAAAAAAACATTTTTAGGTACGTATAAGTAATTTGACTAAAATATTTTCTAAGTTTTCGTTTTTCTTAATAAAATACTCAAAACTGGATAAAAATAGTGTTTTCGCCTTATTTTTGTAAAAATAAAAAAACGTCCGGAAGTTAGAACTTTTCAGAAAGTAGAACCACCCGAAACACAAAGTGGTTCTAATTTGTGAGCGTCTACTGTAGTATGTTCTTATTAACCATATTATTAGCACTGTATGATACCGCGCAACTATAGTAAAGTTCACACACAACCATGTTATGCTTCAAAGATGCATATCTAAATCCCTTACCACCAGTGATGACGATAAATATGATTCACGATCTCAGGACAGCCGGTTCTATGCACCGGATCGACCCGAAGGAGGAATTCTTCGGCCAAGGGCTGTCACCCCGGCACTATATGCCGCTACAACAACAACAACAACATAAATATGATTCAAATCCCACGACAGTCGGTTCTATGCACCGGATTGATCCGAAGCAGCAATTCTTCGGCCAAAGGCTGTCATCTCGGCACTGTGTGTGCCCCTACAACAACAACAACAACATAAATATGATTCCTTTAACTATATTGTGATCACACGCAATCATACACGCAGAGAAAAAATATGGTTACTATACGGTCACGACAATAAAAGTATGTTCGTCGCAACCATAGTATGGTTTTCTGAATTTGATTTTGACAATAGTATGATTGCGGCAATATTAATATTGTTGATATGTAACAATAGTATTATTGCCAAATTTAAAAATGAAAATATGGTTGTAGCAACAATATAAATATGGTTGGTGCGACAAAAGTTTGGTTTTTTGGGGTTTAATGTTAACAATAATAAGCTTATCATGCTGCAATCATGCTGTACGATTGTTATTTTTCTTCATTTGAATATGCTGTTTAGAATAATCTTATTGTTGCGAATCTAAGTAATACTTTTTATATGGAAATTTACATTTTTCAAACTGCTTTGGCTTTGTTTAAATGAAAAAATTTGCATAAAAACGCTTACGTTTTTCAAACTGTTTTTTTCTCTTGTTAAATAAATCACTCCTTATTATTTGAATTTAATGTATTTTTAAATAAGTTTTTTGTTTTGTTTTGTTTACATTTATTCGGTCTTTTATCATTGTTATGACTTGAACAGTTTTTATTCTGGTTCGAGACCTTTTTTGTAGTTTCTTTTTCATAATCAACTAAAAAATTGGTGAAATATTGTGAGCCACCAGTTAAAAAAAATAAAACATTTTTAAAATAATAAATGCGGGTTACGCCAGTATTTTGTCCATAAATTTAACACTTATGGCGGTCCCAAAAATATGATTACCATTTCAGATTTATAAGATATATGCGCATATTTGGCGAAATTTTAAAAAACTCAAAGGCTACAAACGTTTAAGAAAAATTTAAATTAAAACAAACACAAATTTTTAAAAAATTAAAATTTGATGACCTTAGTTAGAGCTCTCTGTTGTATGACCCAAATTTCATAAAAATCGGTCAATCTGTTCAAGAAGAGGAAGATTTTTAGAAAAGCTAAAAATGCCTTTTTTGGTCTTTATTATTTTTTTAACGCAAATTGTTGGACATTTTAAATGACCCAAATTTCATAAAAATCGGTCAATCTGGAAGAGGAAGATTTTTAGAAAAGCTAAAAATGCCTTTTTTGGACTTTATAATTTTTTTAACGCAAAATGTTGGCCATTTTAAATTTTTCAATAAAAAAATAAGAAGAAGGGTTAAATAAACTTTTCGAGCAAAAGAAAATTTTAAGATACGTATCAGATATACTGATCCAAAGTTTTAACTCCACCTAATTCCACTAGTTTGCCACAGTTCCCACCCGGATATACAAGGCCGTAAGGGGGCTCACTAGTGTAGCACAAGGTATCGCAAGACGCTTGTTATTGAGAAAAGCAGATCCCATTCGTTTCGATACGTTTTTTAATTATATGGTAGCTAAACTAGATTCGTTACGTTTACTTTGTTACCAAATCATTGATATTGAAATTAATTTCAAAATAAATTCACAGCCAAAAGCCGTTGTCTTGGGCGGCGGCATAAACGAGCGCCGTCTGTCTGTGTGTGTTTATATTTGAATCAACTCATCCAGTCGATCGGTCGCTCGGTCGCCCAGTCAGTCAGTCACTAAGCCAGTCGTTCTCGTATACATCAACTTTATGGATTAATTAATAAACTTCCCACTGTGCAGCGAAGACACACCTTTCATCTGAAACATTTTTCATAGTCAACAGCACAACGATTTGTTGTTGCGGTTATTGTTGGCCGCTGGCTGCTGAATTTCTAGTCCGTCCGTGGGGCCGTCTGTCCCTCCACCCATCCGTCCATCCGTCCGTCCATGTGAATGTATGTCGATCTGTCTGTCCATTTGCTGGTATAGAAAATGCGCGGTAGTTGTAAACTAACATGATCTACTGGATGTTGGTTGCTGCTACGGCTGCCGTTGCTTGTTATCCACATCAATCGAAACGAAATTAGTGGCGAGGTAATCTATAAACATTTTTTTTGGTCCATCATCCATTTGATTCTATGGGAGATTTGTTGTAATTTAATAAAAAATGAATTAATAAATATTTACATATGCTTATGATATTGAAATGATGATGATGCTGTGCTGATCATCGTCATCGCACTGAATTAAAACTACCACTGTGGTGGTGGTGGCATCATTTATAATCCCTCTAAATGAATGGGCTTGATCTTGGGTGTCTAAACATTTAAGAATTATTTGAAATGTCTATGAATATTTAATTATTTTTATCCAGACAATAGATGAGGCCGTTGTAGCCACTATGCGATCAGCATACTATAAATGTTAAGCGGCGTTATGGGAGTGGTAGGCGACATCAAGGAAAGATCCAATAAATGGAAACCTCAATCATGTTATTTATGATCAATAAGAATTACCTGTTTGACAATTTCAAAAGGATAATCATCATTGCCGCTATGCCCAACATGAGTCTAGTCGGAGAGAATTTTTAAAAGATCTGCCAGAAAATTGGTAGTAAAAAGGAACCGCAACGAGAGACTACTAAATACTGTATCGGAATCAAGAGCACATTATCTTTATACGGCTTTTCACCACAAGATGATACGAGTATATGGTGTGCTTGCCCCTAGTCCGGAACCTATACTCAAAGGAAACTGTTCGTATAACCTCAGTCACAACACACTTGGGATGTTGAAGGATTCTTTTAAATTCATTATATCCTCACAGTGGTTCAGGATATAATGAATAGTGCTGATACTTGTAACACCTTAAAGAAATGGAGATAAACCCCATGTTATGTATACCGATTGATCCAGAATAACTATCTTGTTTTCTTAAACGATGCCCGTCTATCCATCTGTCGCTGTAATCAAAGTAAAGGTCGAAATTATGAAGGAAAGGATTTCGAGAAAACATAATACAGTAGGACCTTGGTAATCCGAACGTCGTTTATCCAGTAATCCGAACTGCGTTTTTCCTATACTGTATAATCCAAATTGATTGTACTTTGTAATCCGAATTTACATCAAAATATGTTGCATAACGTTTTAGTTGTTTAGCTGTATGTACAAAAAAGCCCGCTATATCGTATGAGACAGCGCATAGAGAAAGGGGCCTAAGGGTAAAAAAATCAGTTTTCATTTTTTTTTTCTTTTTTTGATGTGGACAACATCTGAGCATCGAATGAGACCGATCCCATGCCCCAAAAGTGTTCCCTCCCAGAGATATGCGCGTTTTATGAAAGTGAAGTCGACGATTCTAACAGCAAATAGAAAGGGACCTAATCTTTAAAATGGCTCTCCTAAACAAAACTGGTTTTTAACCATAGGTCCCTTTCTATTTTACGCGTCACATATGTATTTATGATAATTTATTTTGTAAAAAGTTCGAGCGCAGTTTTTTTTTTGTTAAATTTGTTCTTCGTTATCGGTTTCGTAAAAAATTTACTGATTTTTTTGCAACGAAAAACTAATCGATACTATTTTATTTTCCCAAAAAAATATCGTATAAGCTCTCGTCAATCTACAGTATATATATTTTTTGTGTTTAGGATCGTTTTTGTAAAAAATCCATGCGTTATTTAAATATATAAATTTGTGTTTCTGTTTTTGAAAGTAGGATATGATAAATTTGTTTTTAAACATATATAAGTAATTCTTATTATTTTAAACATTACTTATACTGTGAACAATCATTTGTCATATACACATAAATTCAAATTACTATGTATAGGGAAACTCTTTATCAAAAAACCCGTAAAGACCAAAGTATATAAGTAGAATAATCCGAATTTTCGATGATCCGAATTATGATCAGCATTCAATTATTCGGTTTAAACAGGTCTTACTGTACATCGTTTAGGTTTGCACCAATAACGAACCCTATTGAAATTAATCGTTATCGTTCTATGCTTTGATTCAAGGGTTGCTATATACATTTCTGGCCAAGGCATAACTATGTTTTGCCCGGCGCCATCTTCTATTTCCATTGAAAAGTTTGACATTTTTTTAGCATAAACGTACTCGGAAAGTTTTGACGTATGACCATCATTTGTGTTGTTTACAGTGACGTGAAAAAATCAATTTGTCAAAAAAAAAATGGAATTAACTCGTGAACATTTTCGTGCAATCATTTTTCACAACTTTCGACGTGGATTATCACGACAAGAGTGCATCGATGAACCATCCCATAGCACTATGAAAAACTGGTTTAATAAATTCAATCGTGGCCGAAGCTCGCTCAAGGACGAAGGTGGTGAAGGTCGTCCAAAAAGGGCCGTTGTGCCAGAAAACATTCATGCCGTTCGTGAACTGATAATGCAAGATCGTCATGTGACATACCGTAATAGAGGCATCCTTGGGCATTTCTTCCACTTGCATACATTTGATATTACATGAACACCTGGCCGTAAAAAAGGTTTGTTCTCGATGGACCCCGCACAATTTGACAATCGCTCAAAAAAAGCCTCGTGTCGATTGGTGCAAAGAAATTTTGAAAAAGAATACAATCGCGGTGCTTCAAAAGATAATTAGAAGATCGTCACAGGTGACGAATCATGGATCTATGCGTATGAGCCCGAAACATGACCAGTTTTTCCGAAGAAACATGCGACCACTTGCTTCGAAGTGCTTCCTTCACGAACAACTTTCGTTGGATTTGGCTCGTCTTCGAAGACCCACACGGTCGATTGCTGTTTTGTTTCGGGCTCATACGCATAGATCCATGATTCGTCACCTGTGACGATCTTATAATTATCTTTTGAAGCACCGCGATCGTATTTTTTCAAAATTTCTTTGCACCAATCGACACGAGTCTTTTTAAGAGCGATTGTCAAATTGTGCGGGATCCAACGAGAACAAACATATTTAACGGCCAGGTGTTCATGCAATATAAAATGTATGCTGGTGGAAGAAATGCCCAAGGATGCCTCTATCTCACGGTATGTCACATGACGATCTTGCATTATCAGTTCATGTACAGCATCTCTGGCACAACGGCCGTTTTTGGACGACCTTCGTCTTTGAGCGAGCGTCGGCCACGATTGAATTCATTAAACCAGTTTTTCGCAGTGCTAAAGGATGGTGCTTCATCGCCATACAAAGATTTAAGTTCATCGATGCACTTTTTCGTGATAAGCCACGTCGAAAGTTGTGAAAAATGATCGCACGAAAATATTCACAAGTTAATTCCATTTTTTGCCAAACTGATTTTTGAGCGAGCGTCAGCCACGATTGAATTCATTAAACCAGTTTTTCACAGTGCTATGGGATGGGGCTTCATCGCCATATAAAGATTTAAGTTCATCGATGCACTTTTTCGTGATAAGCCACGTCGAAAGTTGTGAAAAATGATCGCACGAAAATATTCACAAGTTAATTCCATTTTTTGCCAAATTGATTTTCAAGTCACTGTAAACAACACAAATGATGGTGGTTCGTCAAAACGTTCAAATTTTCCAATGGAAATGGAACACTCTGTGTTGCTTAAGCCACAGAAATATATATAGCAACCCTCGTATCCATGATTCAGCATTGATATGAGTTCAGGTATAAGGTCAGTTTTAGCATATGTGACGCGCAAAATAGAAAGGGTCCTAAGGTTAAAAATCAGTTTTGTTCAGGAGAGCCATTTCAAAGATTAGGTCCCTTTCTATTTGCGCTTAGAATCGTCGACTTCATTTTCATAAAACGCGCATATCTCTGGGAGGGAACACTTTTGGGGCATGGGATCGGTCTCATTCGATGCTCAGATGTCGTCTACATCAAAAAAATAAAAAAATGAAAATTTTTTTTTACCCTTAGGTCCCTTTCTCTATGCGCTGTCACATATTGTGATTAATCGTTTCGTTGCACGGATCTGGAAATGACGAAATTTCAACTACTAATTGCAGCTTCCAGCGTTTTCTCTGTCATGAGGATGTTGCCACACAACATTAACCATCTCGCTCACCTGCAGCATCTCGCTCACTATAAGGAATTCGTGAGTAAACTCCATTGCTTTTGAGTAACGAAATGTTTAGAAAGGGCCTTGTTTTCGGTACCAAGGGCCTTGTGATAGGGCGCTTCAATTTCGGCACTTTGTATGAGCAATTTTGGATTTGTGAGGAAATTGTAGAATTTCCACCGTCTACCGTTGTTATGAGAGATTTGAGCATGCTTTCCTTAGATACTTGCCGTGGGAGAAGTGCTTAATATCCTGTACTCAGGAAGGACTCAGATCATAGGCACTTCATTTTAGGTTAGGGTTAAACAACTTGCAGCCGTGTCAGACATAAACATTTGTTCGGTGCCGTATGTAGGCACCATTCTGCTAGTTGTACGAGTATATCTTGTAAAAATGGAGCTGCAGGTAGGTAGCTGCTCTTAGGCCATGACGAACTAAGTCGTTTTTATAAGTCGTTTCCAGGCCACAGAAAAAGTTGATCAAGAAAAGGTTTTGTTATTCTGATCTATTTCCTACTTTATCAGTTTTATCACCGGCTTGAAAGGGGGAATAGCTGACAGGACTATTATTAACCCCAAAAACGAAAAATCCATCAACGAAGTGTGACTTTGATGGAATTATGAGTTGCCCCCGATACCATTTGACCTTTTACGTGGGTTCCGCCGCACACTGGCCGTAGTCTACACATGTGCATAATAAATTCATGCATTTGCTTATACCGCAGCGAACAAATCGTTTCAGATTTTCGTTACTTTTTTTATCACAACCAATGCCTGCAGTTGGATTTGTATGATGTGACTGTGGCTGTCTGTCTGTCTGTCTTACTGTCAGTGTCACTGGTGGTTTGTTCTTTTTGTTTAAGGTGGTTTTGGTTTGGTTTTTATCAATATGACATGACTTCAATTAAGATTTTATGATGGGTATTTAGAGAATTCACCGGAATTCTCGTCCGTTTTGTTTTATTCTCCTTTTCAGAGAAGCCGTTGTTTGAATGTGTAAAGACGTATCATAAAGTAATTAGAGTAGATTTTAGACCTTTAACAATGTCAATAAACAAATGACAATGACGTTAATCAAAGGGGCCGCTCCCGACTAACCGACCGACATTCACATAAACACAAAACCCCCAAACCAAATATACTCGCGTGTGTCTGTGTGTGTGTGTGGTACGTACCACAGAATATAAAGTAATCCATTACTCAAATGTCACATGACAGGAAAAATTAATTCTCATAATCGCTTTGATCATGTTATTCTCATTTGTTTCGTTTTATTTTTGGTGAAATCAAAAATTTAAAATTTTCAATGTTTTGACAAAATCTCAGTAATTTAGTTTTAATCTATGAGTAGCAGCGTGTGTGAAGCAGAAGGTCCTTTTTATAGCCTTTATCATACGATAGAATTTTTATGGGTTTTGTTAGTGCGTTGGAAATATCTTTAAACATTAATCTACGAGGGCGACCGCAAAAGTAACTGGCCTAACATAAATCGAACCGTTTTTTGGAATTATTATTATTCATTTTTCAACATAATCTCCTTCCAACTCAATACACTTCATCAAACGTTTTTCATTTTTTTTTTAATTCCATCCGAAAAATAAGATTTTTCAAGACCTTCAAAATATGCCTCAGTTTCAGCAATAACCTCGCTATTGGACGAAAATTTTTTGCCACCGAGAAATTTTTTTAAATTTGTAAACAAGAAATAATCAAAAGGAGCTAAATCTGGACTATATGGTGGATGCGGAGCAATTTCAAATCGTAATTCGGCCAGTTTTTGTTGAGGTAAAAATGCAGTGTGTGAAGGAGCATTATCTTGATGAAAAAGAACTTTATTTTTCTAAATGATTTCTTCACTCAACCGATCCAATAATGCACAATAATATTCACTATTTATAGTTTTTCCTTTCTCAAGATAATCAATAAATATTATACCGCTTGCATCCCAAAATTCTGTGGCCAGAATGTGCTGACTTAACAGTTTTCGCCTTCTTCGGACCACTTTTACCAGCTTCTTTCCATTGTTTTGACTGTTCTTTGCATTCTGGGATGTAGTGATGGATCCATGTTTCATCAACAGTTATGAATCGGCACAAGAACTCTATTGGATTACGCTGATAAATCGCTAAAAGCTCCTCGGAATTAGTCCAACGGACGATTTTTTGGGGCAAAGTTAACAAACGCGGCACCCATTTTGCGAATAGCTTTTTCATGTGGAGATCATCATGTAAAATACTCCAAACTTGTTTTTCGTGTATTTTAACAATATCAGCAAGTTCTCTGAGCTTTATTCGTCTATCTTAAGTCACTTCATTAAATATTTTTCTAATGTTTTCAATAGTAGTAGCAGTTTTCGGTCTTTCAGAGCGTTGTTCATCTTCCGTACTTGAACGACCCATTTTAAATTGTTAAACCCAGGATTTTACGGTGGAGTATGATGGTGCATTATCACCATGAACAGAATCCAATTCATCTTTGATTAATTGTGGCGTATAACCTTTCATATAAAAGTGTTTAATTACCGAACGAAACTCTTTATTTTCCATTTTTCAAAAATTATAAAACTTGTTTACTTCAATCACCTGTAACAAAGAAAATAATCATTAAATATTTCGGAAATTTTGACAGATGGCTTATAAAAGATTGGTTTTAAAAAACAAAAAAAAAGTTAGTAGTAAAACAGAAAATGTGCCAGGCCAGTTAGTTTTGCGGTCGCCCTCGTAGATGTTCTTGATTTACCTAGCCATGACTGAGCAAAGCCAACTATAGATAATACTTATACAATATTTAAGGGGGCCGACTGACCCTGTCCTAATTTCGACAAAATGCACACATTCACACAGAAAACAGGTTTGTTGCCACAACCGAATGTTAGTGGTTACAGGTACTATCCATCGCTGAAACCGAATGTTGATTGGGTACTCGGGAATTCTAATACTGGGAATGGACAGTTTCGGTCCAAGAGACAAAGTATCGGTAACATTTACTAATTAGAATGATTATTGGAACTGCATTTTTACATGTATTGATTGTTTTGTTTTATAGATTATTGATTTGATTGATTTGATATATATTCAAATCGGGATCTTTGTCGATTTTGCTTTCCATTCTGAACATATCGGTATTATTTTTTTTTCTGAAAAAGAACAAAAAGGGCCAAAAACCATCCTCTTTTAAACACATAAACACAATTTAATTGCAAAACGGACACACCCAAACTGAATTAATTAAACAAAATTTTGAACTCTTTCGAAAAAAGGACGAAAAGGACGAAACTGCAATCTTAGAGATAGGATGTTAATATTTTCGTAAGGATTCGCAAAAGACACCTCATCACGAATATTCGCTAAAACAATGAAATATTTACAATTTTTTAATTTATTTCATACAGTAAAGAGTAGTCAAATGTAAAATTCCAGGGCCCATAAAAAATTACTTGGGCCTCCCAGGGCCGTTCTTTTGGGAATTAACTCGTAATCACCTAAGACTTTATTTTGCAGAAGAAACCCCCCGAGAAAGTACGAAATTTGTTTTCATAGTGTAAAATGTTATAACAGCAAACTAAACGGATATGGTTACTACAAAGACTTTATCTGTTGTCACTGCCAATGTGTACCAAAGTAACACGTACTTCTTAATTGGTTGGTTGACATAACCACCAGTTTTTGCAATCAATAATTTTACTGAGTTCGGTATGTATAACCGATTTATTAGTTGTAAGTATCGAAATAACAACAATATTACGATACTTACAGCCAACAAGTCCGGTCTACCAACCAATAGAGGTACAACGAATCGTTGCATGGTTATGGATTATGCTTTTAAGCTGTTTGTGACTGTAAATTAGCGAAATCGGCCCAGGGGAAAAAAGTTTCCCTCGAAGGGACTAAACGAACCTTATAAAAAATACACTTTTCGGAGTATTAGATTCAAAAATCAAATGCTTGAAAGCACAATGATTTAAACTGGCATCGTTGCAGGGTTTGTTGGCTTATTTAGCGAAAAAAAACTCCCCAATGATCAAAACGTGCGATTAATAGTCAACTCAAATTAAAGCAAATTATGCTACTTATTCAAATATAGAGTAACTTTCAAGTTTTCGAGTAACTTTTGAAGTTTGAGATTAGAGATGGGCGCTTGGTCCGAAAGAGCTCAAAAAGCGTACCTTTTTTTGTTCTTTAGTACACGCAGAGAAAATATATGGTTACACTATGGTCACCGCAACAATAATATGTTCTCTACAGTAAAAGCATGTTCATCGCTTTTATGGTTGATTGTGAATCATACTATTGATGTGAGGATCATAGTATGGCTGTGGGCGAATTATACTATGGTTGTGGGGATCATAGTATGGTTATGTGTGAATCATACTATTGTTGTGAGGATCATAATATTGTTGTGCCACAACCATAGTATGATCCTCTTCGAATATTGTCACCCCAACCATACTTTTTTTCTGCGTGTAGCGTGGGGACGGTGGTGGATATATAAGATTCGACCTTACCGAACTTAATGACGTTTTTACTTGTTTAATTAAAAACGGCCGTTTTGTAGACTCAAGGCTCGTTGTATCCTAGCCTTTATTTAAAGCAGATCTGGAAAATAAAATATAGTACTTGTTTATGTTTATTTGTAACTATTGGAAATAACCATAGGACCGTTTTTTATTGTGTCGAATAACCATAGATTCCGCCCTTCTATATTTGTTTTTTAAGAGATAGTTTGAGACTTTTTAAAAGTGCGACAACCTATAAATGGTCCTGGTCAGCATAAGAAATGATTTCAAATTACTTTGATTGTATATATCCAGATAATATTCCAAGGAATAAAATGCCTTGGTCCTTCTAAAGGAGCCTTGGTCTTTGCTTTTTACTGTATTACTTGTGATCGAATGCCAACGTAACAAATAACTTCGCTGGAAAAGCTCAGTGGGCGCAACTTAATTCAACCAGAAATCCAAAAACAAAAGGTTTTCAGATTTCGTTTACCTCCTAAGCAATTATTTCAAATTTACCTCCTAAGCAATTATTTCAATTTGTGTGCGCTGTATGCAGATCGTACTCCAAGGTTTATGATCTCGTCGTCCTTCTACCGCATCCTCGGTCTTCCCTTTTACTGTGTTTGTTTCTGGATTTTAATGTGACGCCATCATTCACAACTCCTAGACCTTCTTTAAAAAGCTTGTACCACTTGTAAACACACTTCGGACTCCGAGTACAGTCACCATATGCCACCTTCAACATATGAAATGCTCTTGAGCACCTCATTCCATTTTTTAAACAAAATTTTATGGAAATTCTTTGATTCATTTTTCTCCACAGCAGAAAATCGAAGAACAATTATAACACGTCTAACGTCTAATGCTTGTCACAAACAAACTAAACACAAACAAACAAACTCAACTAAGAACATAAGTTTGAGACAAGTGCAATTTCAAAATTCACATTTTCTATTCAACAGACCTCGTATATGTTAGTGGTATGGAAAGAGGCATCACCAGGTGGAAAGAGGCATCGGCGGTGCTAAAATAACGGACCAATTGCTTTAAAATATATGTATGATGAACTTTTTAAAGTCATGATTTGATAAAAGGGCGTGGCATTGAAACAGTTCAATGCTTTCATGAACAACACTGTTTTGCAAAAATTAACTTTTGAGTCTTCCATTAGACAAGCCCCACTCCACGCAGAGAAAAAACATGGTTACTACATGGTCACGGCAATAATAACAAGTTCTCCCCAATAAAAGAATATTCGTCGCAACCATAGCATTATTAACTGAATTTATTTTTGACAATAGTATAATTTCTGCAATATTAATATTGTTGAAATGTAATAATAGTATTATTGCCAAATTTAAAAATGAAAATATGGTTATACCAACAATATAAATATGGTTTGTGCGACAAAAGTATTGTGTTTTACGTTTTATGTAATATTATGTAATATAATTACATAATAATATAATTACGACAATCATACTGCATGATTGTAATTTTTCTTCATTTAAATATGCTTTTAAGAACTAATGTTATTGGCACGGATCTAATGCAATAATATTACTTTTTTTTATCGAAATTAACATTTTTTACACAAGCTGCTTTGGCTTTGTTTAACTGAAATATTTTACTAAAAACGCTTACGTTTATTTAAACTTATTTTTTCCACTATCGCTCCTTTTATTTTGAATTTAATGTATTTTTGAAAACTTTTCATAATTCAAATCTTTTGTTGACAACTTAAACCAATTCTAATAAATAATACTGGTGATCAAATCTATTGTCAACATCTTAAACAAACTCCAATAAATTATATTTGGGATCATAGTATAATTGTGTGTGATCATACTATGGTTGTAGGGATCATAACATGGTTGCGGATGAATCATACCATGGTTGTGAGAATCATACTATGGTTGTATATGAAACATACTAAGGTTGTGAGGATCATACTATGGTTGTGGAGATCATAGTATGGTTGAGTGTGAATCATACTATGGTTGTGGGGATCATAGTATGGTTATGTGTGAATCAAACTATTGTTGTGAGGATCATAGTATGGTTGTATTTGAATCATACTATTGTTGTGAGGATCAAAATATTGTTGTAGCACAACCATTTACCCAACAATAGTATTATCCTCTTCGAATACAACTACACTTTTTTCTGCGTGTGATCTTTATGTTAAATGATCTCCAGAATCAGAATTTAAAGTACGGTTTTGCACCACCACCACCACCAGTTTTCGAGATATCAGGAACATGAAATTTTTCTGCCTTTTTTCATTAATCTGCGTATTAAATCCAGTATTCTTATGCGATTCACTTAAATATGAGTAATATTAATTGGTAAGATATATGCATCTTTCATATAATTCATACAAATCGAATAAACATTGCACATTTCTTTTTTTAATATATCACGAGAACTATCCGCGATTGGATAAAACTTTCATTCTATTCGATTGAACGATTTTGTGTTGGATTTGGAAAGAACATTTTTTAGATGAGATTCTATGGTTTTTTTTTTATTTTTTCATCAATTTTTCCAACGCTCTCGCTTGATTTCGCTTGATTACTTATTCTTCAGCTTCGGGTATGCTTACAGATAAATACTTATTCCTCAGCTGTTTGTATGCGTGCATGGAATTACTTGGTAATAAGAGCTTTGGCTGCTTCGTCATACAAATCATGACAGCGATGGCCAACTCCACACTTACCTACGCACTGTAGACTATCGTCTATTTTCAATAACAAATAAAACTCAATATTTTATTTTTATGGTTTTATTAGGGTTTCTTTCAGTTGTTTCATTATAAGTAGGCAGCAGTTTATAATGTTTTTTGTTTCTTTTGTATTTAATCATTACACATGTTTTTCGCTTTTAAATACGAGCTTGATTGGTGGCTGATTTTTATTTTATTTATGTCATTAACTTTAAATTTTTTAAATTATAATCAAATTATAAATACAACAACATCGGAGGCCATACATAACTTAGAGGGGGATAATAGTGTTTTTTTATGATTACAATTGTTTACTTTTTGTTGTTTTTTTATATTTTTTTGAAAATACAAATATTAATTTACGCATTAAAAAAAAAGTAACATTTACAAAAAAAAATATTAATTTAAATCAAAAAAATGTATTGCAGATTTTGTTTTCTAACGACTGAAAACACTTTGAATGCTAACAGAGGATATATATATTTTCTGGGCGGGGCTAGGGGAAAAGCTAAAAATTAAAAAAAAAAGTTTGTATTTATTTTAAATTAAAATTAAAATTTTATTTAAAAAATTAGTTTATTTTTTAAGGCATTTTAAGGGGAGGGTGGTGTGTGTGTGGTATTTTATATGATTAAAATTAAAAGCTTAAATATTACGAAAGAAATAATAATAATAATCAAATTATCAATTTATGGTTTTTGTTTTTTTATTTTATTTTGTTTTTTTTTTTTAATTTTTTGTTTTTTTAAAGACTAAACATAAAATACAGGAAATCATAGAAACAGAAATCAAAGATAATGAAATAATGCTTAGGAGCTGTAGACAGAGAGGAGGGGGAGCAAATGTCCGAGAAGCTAGGGAATGTTCTGAAGTTAAAGTACAGCGGTAAAGTAAGAATAATTAAGTAGATAATAATAATAACAGTAATACTTTTATTTCATTTTTTTTTTAATTAATTTAAACAAAAAAAAACTCATATGTATCGAGCGAGTTTTGTGGTGCATGGTTTTCAGAAGGCAAGCTCTGGCGGCGGCGTTTTTTGTAGGTTTTTCAACGTTAAAGGGAGAGAGAAGTTTTTGACGGGTTTTATGTGGTCCTTACAGGCAGGTATTGGCTGAAGCGCTCCTTGTTTTATGGATGTATGGTTCTGCAATATCGAAGAATATTGGAATTGTATTTTGGTTGAGAAATGGTTGAATGCGTGGTATGGTTGGTGGGTGCAGTGGTTTTCAAAACGGGATGCGCCTGCGCATACGAAAATTCACTTGTTTTCTATTATAAAGTTTTGGTGACGTCTTGTGTGATGCTTTATTTGGGCGGCTCTTGCTTTAGGAATACCCTTGGTGAGATATTCAAAGAAGAGCCCAGTTTAACTGTCTGTCTAGTTCGGTCTATGGTAGTGTCGTTGTTATACATATATTTCCAGCCAGTATATACATAGTATGTGTGTAAGTATTTTTGTGAGTAACCATTTTTTTTCTTTAAACCATAAAACATCCATAAAATACGCCCTCAAACCATGGACTGACTACATTTAGTTGACGACTGTCATCAATTCCTACGTGTTTTTTTTCAATGTTGGCATTCCATCACCAATTGCCACACGAAAATCACAACACTTTCACCGGAGCTATAGAATGACACCCACTACTTAAGTTTTCTACTTCTTCCACATTTTTTCCATCGACGTCATCTCTTCGTTTTTAGCAGATGATTTTGAAAAGAAAGACAAGACAGCCAAAAGTGTAAGAAGTTCGGTGTTGTTGGCCATGTTGGCCCGTTCCGGTTGCTTGTGATAACTCTCTGGCTATGGGATGACGAACGAGCTCAGGCACTGGGTGGGCACTTTTTTAGGTTTTAAAAACTCTTTCTCGGTTTAGCAAAGTGATGGTGCGGATGATGATAATGGTGGTGGTGGTGCGTGCATTTGGCATTTGAATGAATGGATACTGTGCAATACAAAGGGTGGAGGAGTAGTGCTTGTTGCTGTTGTAGGGATTTTTTAATTACTTGTAGTTGCTGTTGTTGTTGTTTGTTTATGTATACATATGTGTGAAGTGCGTGGTAAATTAAAAAGGTGACATATATATATAGGGTGTTTTACATAAGATATTTATCGCCAGACACACTGACTACATCTGGAATGGTACCGGGAAAGAAAAGAGAAAAAAACAGATAGAAACAAGAATTAGAGATATATTCAAAAACCCAAAGATATAAACATGTAAAAAAGCCAATAAAATAAAAAAATAATGCAAACCTTTACCAAAGTAGGAATAAAAAATATTTCAATAAAGAAACTCAATTTTAAGCCTTTCATAAACTTTTATAAACACGATCTTAAGAATTTTAGGTGATTTGTGTGATGAATTATGATAAAATAAAAAAAAAATAAAATACCGAAACTAAACCGACAAAATATTATAACAGAGCAGATGACAAACCATTTCCCAAAAAAGGTATAAATGAAAAAAAAAATCTCTCAAGAATTCTCACAAAACCTCCTCTATAAACAAGGAATTCACTAAATTCATGTACAGAGTCGCCTTATCAGTCCCGATCACTAAAAAATGGTAAAATGAAAAGTCATAAACCAAAATAAAGGCGACAAAATATCATAACAAAACAGATAACAATTTCGCCAAAAAAAGATAAAATTAAAAAAAAAAATGTCTCAAGAATTCCCAAAAAAAAACGTCTACAAACAAAGGATTCACCAAATTCATAGTAATAGTCGGCATATCATTCCCGATCCCTATAAAAATAAAATTGTCTTTTTATAACTTGGTCGATTGAAAAGTGCGCTGACGCAAATGCAGGCAAACACAACTAAAATAGTAATATTATATCCTTACATAAAAAACATTTAATTTGATTAATGCTTAAGAAATACTATACATTATATCCTTTCAAATGAAATCAAAATAATCAAAATCCATTGTTGCATTTAAAATTTACGCCTAACGCAATGAGTAGATTTGAAAGGAAAACCCCCAAAACTTTAGTTGTACTCGTAGGTAGTAACTACAGGAAAACAGTAAAATCTTCTTAGACCAGGGAGATCCTAATTTGAAATCCTCACAGAGTATAGAAAAGCCAAATGATACTCTTTCACTTAAAGTTTTGGTTTGAAATTTATGGCACGCTTTTCGAAATAATGTACTCACAAAAACATTTATTTAATCATCCTTAAATTTATGGGCTTTAATCATAAAAACTTACGATAGATCGAACAGGGATTAATCGGCCTCTACTGACCTCTCATATCAATTTTTTTTTTAAAGATAGTTTGATAGTTTTCTCAACCTTTGGTAAATTTATATAAGTATGGATCTATTTAAAGCAGAAGCCGAAGTCACAAAAGTCTTCTTCCGAAATGTTAAATTATAATGACACAAACAAGAGATGTGCCTTTGTAAACATAAAACTCTAATGGATATGCTGGAGGAAGCGACCTTAGCATTGAATTTAATTTAATTAAAGTGGAATTCGGAACTTTACGTCAAGCGAAAATATGGGCGGCAACATTAGTAAGAAGTCGCATTCATCGGTAATCTGCTCAAAGGAATGCTAGTAATCAACAGACTAAAACAAGAGCTCTTGAGGCTCTTGAAGAACCACGATACTCCGCTAGCATGCTAGCATCTAGACAAAGACTCAGACTAATTATTTCGGAGGTATTTTATTCTGACAGGGGAACTGTAGAGTTTCACATGTTGAATATAAGGTTACTCAACTTAGCTCTGCCCATGACCGGCTCCTACAGTAATTATAATGCTGATTTCGAACGACTTCCACTTTTAAATTATAGTTATTCTTAGTATTATGCCGGCATTATAAAGTAAACCATCGATGTTTAGATATTCTTATACAGGTTCTAAACCCATTTTTTTAGGTAAACTAACCATGTACATTTTTAGACATGGAAAGGTTATCAGCTTTATACTCGTATAAAGCTGATAACCTTTCCTTATACGAGTATTATTCAGATTTACTCTAGCGAGATTCTATTCTTTTGATTAAAAACGATAAACTATTAGGCTGCGGAATAAGACAGATGAAACGAACTGCAAGGATAACTCTAGCGATGGTCAATTAATTGAGGTTAAGAAAGTCCACAAAATTACTTTGGATGTCAGCCTACCAAAAGTGAGAGATCTAGCAATTGTTTCACATAGTAAAGCTTTTCGTACAGATGCTTATCGTATAGAACGTATCGTATTAGATATCTTATAGATGTTTGCCGACCTAGAATTAAAGAGCCAGCAGACATTCCACATGATAATGTATAATTAACATTAGCTTAAAAGCTTGACATGACAAAGCTATGTTTTAAATGGGGGCCGCTTGCGGTCACAAAGAAGCAGCAACCTTGAGACAAATAATCTGATCACTTCGTTTTAATTCTAATTAACAAAATAAAAGTAAATCAAGTTAATCTAATTTTTTTAAATATTTCATAAGAAAATTAACAGTAAAAAGAACATTACTTAAAAAATATCGCGTAAAAAACAACCGAGTTGCCTCACAGGCAGGGTTTAGTGTTCTAGGGTTAAATCACACGAAATCGTTCCTCAACGCGTTCCAAATTGCTTAACAAACATTTTCAGTTTGAATTTTGAAAATTGAATAATTATTACAATATTCCAAATGGACTATCAAGAATTTTCCTTTGTGGTTTGAAGGAGAAGTAATAGATTCGAATATAAAAAAATTTGAATAATTAATTAATCCTTAAATAATTTACTCAAGTTTGCACGTTATAAAAATGCATACTTGAGTAAACCAGTGTAAACTTGATATAAATTAATTTAATTAATTAATTATTAAATTCCGCTGTAAGTTTGCAGTGTTTTGAATTTAATTTGAAGATTTGAATTGAAAAAAAAACAAAGAAAAAAAGAGTCGAAACTTACCTGTGTTGCCGTAGATTATCACGTTGCTTGAAATATTTGCCGCAGACCTCGCAGGAGTAGGTGATCTCGGGCGATTTGTGGGTACGTTCGTGTATCATTAGATTGTAGGGTTTGGTGAAACGCCGCTGGCAATACTTGCAAATGAACTCACACTTCGGACGCATCTTGCGACGAAAGTCCGACCGGCAGTCATCATTGTCGATTCTCATTACAGCGAACATGGTGGTGGTGCTGGCTGGTGGTGTGTTGGGTTTAACTTTGTTGTGGTTTTCTGGCCTTTGTTGTTGTTGCTGTTGTTGTGGTTGATTAAAAGCACACACACGTACCTAGAATTGTGTGTACGTTAAAGCCGCCAAAGGTAGGAGGAGGGTGGTGGACAAACACCTTGACACAACTGAGGTATTGTTGTTGTGCTGCGTGTGTGTGTGTTTGTGTGTGTCTGTTAGCTTAACTCTCTTTGAGTTGAGTAATTTTAGACAGTTAAGCGTGTGGTTTTAATCAAAGAGACGAACAAAAAACAAAATTACGCTTGTTAACGTTACTGTTTAGATGTTGTTGTAGATAAGTAAGGGGGTTGTTGTTCTACTCTCAATGGTGGTGGTGGTGTTAATCTCTTGTTGCTGCTGTTGTTCTGTCTAATTGAAATGTGTTTTATGGCGGGCGTTGGTTCTTCCCGTCCAACGATTGGCTGCCTTGTGCTGCTGCTGCTGCTGATATTGTGGCCTGGGGGAATATGTGTATGTTTTTCCTCTGATCTAGGGGCCGTTTTTATTTCATTCGGTATCGCTGAGATAACAAGCGCGTTATGCAGCTGCTGACAGACTGACGTGTTACTTCAAATGGTGATTTAAACACCTTTGAATTTTATTTTTTGTTCCAGCCGTCGTTGCGGTTGTACGTGTCTATCTTGCTGTCTACTTTGTTGCTCGACAGTTATGGCGTTTTTTTTTGTTGTGTTAGCCTTTTGTCTTGCCTCTTGTTGTTGTTGTTATTGTCGTTGGTGGTGACAACAGTGCTGACGATCGCTAGACGCTGTGGTACTCGTGGTGGTGTTGGTGGTTGTGGGCGTGTTTTATATGTTCCACACACGCCAGTTGTTTCTTTTTACCTTAATTATTTGATTGGCGGTTAAGTTGGTGTCTCTTATGCCACTTCATTTAGGTTGACAAACGAAAAAAACTGCTCTAACAAAAGGCAAAAACTCTGAAAATGGATTAAAAAAAAGAAGGTTACTTAATAACATGTGTCTGGTAAATGCTTAAGTCTTATATAGTCATAGATGACAATGAAAATGATGAAAATGAGACAAAATGTGATTACATTTTTTTATAATTTAATTTAAAAAGAAAAACAAAAACACCGACTGAAGGGAATGCCTCTTTCAGATCAACTAAGGTTAGAAAATCTTAAAGGCATTTCAAGCCTTTCACATGCGGTTAATCAACCCTCGACCCATAAAGTGTCTAGTGTGAGTGTTCTCAACCTATGATGAAATACGCTACAAGTTCTTTGTAAAGCTGCTCTTCAGCCACGACAAATCATTTACCAAAATCAACATATGGTAAAATAAAATCAATATTCACTTTTTTTAGTGGACAACATCTGAGCATCGAATGAGACCGAACCCATGTCCCAAAAGTGTTCTCTCCCAGAGATATGCGCGTTTTATGAAAGTAATGGTACACCAAAGATACACGTATTTAAATCTTTAAAATGGCTCTCCTGAACAAAACTGGGTTTTACCCTTAGGTCCCTTTCTATTTTGCGCGTCACATATGTACTATCCTTTAATAGAAGAACTCCCACAGATCTTCCTTTCCAGAAGAACAATTATCTTATCAACTGCTTTTCCACTGTTTTAGATCCTCACACAAGCTGTAATATTCGACTTTTCCTATCTGGCATCTGGCAGAAAATATTGATTTAAATTAGATATAAGGAATAAAATAAAGATTATAAATACAAAACCACTATCTCGAGCTTGAGTTTTCAATTATTTCATTATATAGATCTAAGAAATCGAATATTTATTATTTTTCTACAATTGTTAGAAATTTCATTTAAATTTATATATTTTTTTTGGCACTCACAAATTGCATTTACTCTTATTTTAAAATAGAATATTTTACAATTTAAATCAGATATTCTATTTGGAATTTAGAAATTCCTTTTGAAATTAAGAATTTCCTGTTTAGCTCGTTTGTTTAATTTCGGCCTGTTGCTTTTACACATTGAACAGGGATTAGCCGGTCATAAGGAATTCTCAAATTCCATTTAAAGTTCAGAATATTCCTATTTTTAAATGGAGTCTTTTAAGTATTATTTAGAGTCTTTGAATTTCAAATAGAATTTTCTAATTATCAATTGATGTGTTTTGATTTTGTTCTGGGTGTTTTCTGAATTCATTATTGTTTATGTTGTTTTTTCCTGGAACTCCTTTTTTAATTATTATTTAGAAAATAACAATTAAAATTTAGAAAATAGAATTCCATGCTTAGTTCATAGTCAGATTTGAGACCATGTTTTTTTTTTAAACAAATCCAAAAAGTTTTTTTCATTCCATTTCAAAAAAAAATAAATTCCATTTAAAATTCAGAAGACTCCAATTAAAACCCAAAAAACTCCAAACGAAATACAAAGTAAAGCCATCGAAATTCAAAAGCCTTCAACTGAATTCCAGAATATTCCCTTCAAAATTCAAAAGACGATGAAAGCAGTTAGGTATTCTTTGCCGGATTTGATGTCGCTCAAGAAAACCAGGTAGACATTCATTTGGATATAGTTATGGGATATTAATAGCTATAACAGAGTTTACCAAACATGGTCTACGATCGACAAATGTAAGATCGCTAGGGTTCTGAGGCCTTAACTACACCTTTTTTAATTGTAACTCAGAAGATGTGTACTCGTATTAAGTAAAAAATTCTGAAATTTCAAAATTACACTTACATTCTAAAATACCATCCAAATTTAAAATAATCCCTTTAAAATTCCAAAATACCATTTGAAATACAGAAAACACCAATTGAAATTCAAAAGAAGCCAATCAAGAGCTAAAAGACGTTCTATAAAATTCGAAATAATCCCTTTCAAATTTCAAAATACCATTTAAAATTCCTAAATACCATTTGAAATTTCAAATGCCATTTGAAATTCCAAAATACCATTGAAAATCCAGAAAATACATATTGAAATTTAACAGAAACCAGTTGTTAGTTAAAAGTCGTCCTATAAAATTCAGAAATTGAAATTCAAAATAAAGCTTCCTTATAAGAATAATCCCATTAGGAGCCGGCGTTTGACAGTAAGTCCCGGTCAATGACCTATTTGTATTTTGTTGTAAATTATAAAAATAAATATAATAAAATTTAAAATAAATAAAAAAGTAGAAATAAAAAAACTAACCAAATATTTTAATTTCTGTTTCAAGTAAAAAATTGAGTGCCAATTACAATGTGGGTGATAGATTTTTCATCGATAGCCCAAGACTTTTGCCTGAATAATTGAAAAAGTCAGAACTTCAAATTTGTTTATAAGCATATGATGACTCAGCCTTAGATAAGAGAAGTTGCCGTAAAAGCTTCCATAAACCTTTTTAATTCTAAACCTTGGAATTTGTGAAAAAATACTGCTTTTCGTTGTACAAAATAAAGCTATTTATAAAATGTTGTATGACTGTTCTACTTGAAACCTTAATAACTTACAAAGGCAACCAAAAAAAAAATACAAAGAATTTGACTCCAATTTATTTGATAATGATAACGAGATTATCATGATCAGGAAGTAAAGTAGCAGCAGCAACAGCCGCCGTTTGTCAGTTGCTGCCCCCCACCCCAACCAATATGGCGTCCGAATTAAACATTAATCAATTGTAATTAATCTTGATACGATATTCGTTTCACATTAACAGCCACTGTGCGTTAATGTGGGTCTAAGGAATTTTTCCAAGAATATGAGCCTTGACTGGGCTGCTACAGGCCCAGGTTAATGTGTTGGCTGAGCTAAAAAAAAAATAACCACGAAAATGATTGCTTGCTGTGAGGCTTAATCATCGCTTGATTTCATCATGAAATCGTTGCGAGAGTGCTGCAGAGCTGTGAGTGTTTTGTTATTTTGTTTTTTGTTGCTCCAGAAGTTGCCAATTGCCAGAAGCCTTGTTGACTGTTGTTGGTGTGGTTTAATGAAAGTATCAGTGACAAGCGACAAAAAAAAATGTTTACGTTTAATAAAAACTGAAAACGAAATACCAGCAGCCCGGGACGGACACATTTAATCCCCCCTTAAGCCGTTGCGGGAAACAATGCCCACAAATAAAAATGTTTGTTGTCCTGCTGGCGCTTCAAGATATTTTTATTGTTGGTTTTTGTTTTTTGGGCAAAGGGTATATCAGCATTAATGGCCTTTGGAAAACGATTTAACATAAATTTTCGAAATTTATAACAATTTACGACATTCATAACAGCTTGTTAAGCAAATCCATAAAAAAGTGAAGAAGCCTCCGCCCGTTCATCTCAAGAGCAGCCTCCACCTCTGGAACTCCCTATAGAAGCGCCTTCCATATGTGACTGTCAACCGTTGGCGGCAGCAGCCGTAGCAGTCATCATGAAGATCCAGCCTGCTGCTGCTGTTGCTTCTTGAGGAAGTAGGTAACCTTTGTCGTTTTTTTTTCGTCTTATATGAGCCTGTTCACGGCTGGATACTTAGAGGATTGTCATTGTCTTTTCCTTTTCCAGATGATATATAAAAATCCATACTTCACACAACACAAGAGACACCAGAAATTATAACGACGATTTGCCGGAGTTGAACTTGACGCATTTACATATTGTTAAACTTGACACAGCTGGACACCATCCGACAGTTCGGTCGGTCGGCCCATAACCCAATTGAATGAAAAAAGACACTACTCCAAAAAAAAAACACAACCATTCAGAACAACCAAACGTAGAGTGACTTTGTTATGGTCACACAGCGGGATGGATCTTTTTATACTGCCATTCCACAGGCAGGCCTTCATTCAATTGACAAAAATAACACGAAAAAACCCCGAAAAAACCCCTGAAGAAACCCGGCGAGCTAAACTGAGATCAGTAAAAAGCTCCCACAATAAAAATTGAAACCGAATTCATAATCATAATAATGATGGTGGTGGTGGTGGTGGTGGTGGCGTTGGTGATGGTACCACTGCCACACCACCAAAACAATGGTGACGCCAAAGACGCCTCAATGGTCAGCTATTGTCTCCCGAAGACCAACGACTACAAAAACCCACAAAACAATCCCAAACAAAATATGAAAATTATGTCCTAAACCGGGCCAACACAAATCAAAAGCAGGCTATATGAGAACCGTAAAATGGTTTCTTTCTTTTTTGTTGTTTCCTTCTACAGATCCCATTCCCCAAATGTTTACCATTCATTAGTTCTTCTGCTGGCTGTTGCTGTTGCTTCATCTGCTTTTGTGGCACAAAAGTGGCGTCACATGGTCATTTTGTCGCCGTTAATCATCTGGTCTTTAACAATAAAAGAACCCCCCTCCAAAAAAAGAAACAAAAGAAAAACACAACTAAAGAGCGGAAAAAACGGAGGGCGCCTTTTTTTGAGCATTCCTTTAAAACCCAAACCAATCATAATTCTTTTGATGTCAATGAATACTTCACTTTACTACGCTCCGCTCTGCTCGAACACCCTCCATGCAGCATTCCAACATTGTTGGCTTCTTAAATGTGGGTGTTACTTTAGCCCTATTTAAGCCAACGAATTAAATTGTTAGTTATTGTCTATTTAGTGAACAGTTGGCACGGTTGGGACCTACTGGCCACCATCTGATATTGAACGGCCGCCGCCTGCCCGTCCAAAGACAGCAGGTTGAGCGGCAAAGGTTTATTGGCGTTTAGAATGAAATGAATTAACGACCTTTTACGGTTATTAAAATGTAAAACAGATGTCGTAACCATTCCCTCTCCCCCCTCCGGAAATTTAAAATGTGTTATAGGCTCTACTATTTAAATAGACATTAATAAATTATTAGCTGGGCTAATGTGATACACCGTTGGTAGTTAGCCGATATTTGATGAAAGTATACTTTGTAGAGGGATGGGGTTTGGTGTGGGGATTGGCTTAAAGTTTTGCAGAACATTTGTATGTCTTCGATAAATTTTGAACAAAAAGTTTTACTTCAGAGGGGTTTTTGTAATTTTATTTATTAAATTTTAGTGGTTTTGAAAATTTCGTCTTGGTTTATTCAACCTGTTTTTAAAATACTCTTTTTGTTTATTCAAGGTTAAGGCCAGTTTCTTTTTCAAAATAAACAAATCTAAAACGAATGTTCTTGAACTCCCTCTGAGAAATTTTTAAATATAAAGTCATTAAGTATTTTCGTGAAAAATAGCTAGAGCTTTTAAAAAAGAAAGTTCTTGCTAAAATTGGAGTTTGAGTACTTTTTGAAGCTTTTTTGAAATCAAAAAGTTAAAGTTTTAACACCGTGCTTACAAAGCTTACGGAAGCTTTCAAAAACAAGAGTACTTTCGAAGTACTTGTTACCAGTGGAACACGTAAAAAAGCTCTGGAAATAATCTGTTTTTTTAATGATTTAGTAAAATCATTTCTAACCATTCTAACTTGAACCGTTTAGCCAAATCATTAAAAAGCAGGGTATTTCCAGATTTTTTTTACGTGTTCCACTGGTATTTGGACTTTATATTCAATGAATATTCCTCACAACACCTGTTACTACTCGTAATAATGTATATTTCTACAGGAACATCTACTCAATCATCTTGGCAGAAGTTTTATTGGCGACCACGACTATCCAGCTATACTTCGAGGGAGTGTGCACAACAATCATGCCAGAAAAACCAGGTAAGAACATAATCCTAATGAGAACATAAAAGCTACCATGCTATGAAACATAGGTTTAAATCCGGATAAGAGTATATAACAATTTTTAAGCAAGTGCTTTCCACCTTGTAAATGCCGTTGACTTTACAAGATCAGGTTCAAATCCGGATAAGACTATCTTAAATATGTTCAGTGGAGGGTTTCCACCTCGTAAATGCCGGCGACTTCACAAGTTAAAGATTTTTCTCTATTTTTAGATAAATAATGAGTATTCGACCTTTTGTATCTATAAGATGAACTAAATAAATTATAAGATGAACTAAATAAATTATTCTTTATTTGTTTTTTCTAATAATTGCAAAAACTTCTCCATAAAATTCATTAGCCTTTGGGAGCTGGCCTTAAACAGTAGGTCCCGGTTAGTGAAAATTACAGTTTACTGATTTGCGAGAATTTCCCTTCAAGTAAGTTAGGAGGCTATACGAGTAAAACTCTCCAACAGCTTGAAAATACCTTTTCCTTTTCAGGGCAATGATTTTCATGCAAATCAATGTAAAGAAAAATTATAATTTGTTTCTATTTTCCCATTAAGCTACACACTGAGACAAAATAAGTTTGAATAACAATAATTCGGTTGCAAAAGAGGAATTTATAATCTTAATACATATTCGGTTCGAAATACCACAAGATGCTACCGTATTGTACTGTACTCACATCTTATTGATCGGTCATACCAATGAAACGTAAAATAAGGGGGTAAGTTTCCACAACTGGTGGTTGTAGCAACCAATTGTTTAACCAATATTTTGTTATTGTAACCAATTATTGGTGAAGATAACTAAAACTTCATAATTACCAAAACGGTTGTTTAATGGTATTTATAAAAAATAAAAAAACGATTTTTATTGACTTAAAGCCAATCGATTAACCAATGTTTTTTTTCAGTAAAAATCATCCATCATCTTTATCAAGATCCTCCCTATGAGTACTTCAATTGTGTAGGCAAACTGTTTTTGCCTCTGAGTAAAATTTAATTTTTTTTGCCTTGAAAAAGTGTGGTATATGGATTTTGAGATCAAAAATTCTCTCTTGAAGGTTCGGATGATTGGCATGTTGCTGGAAATTACAGAGTACCAACTAACATTCGGCTGTACTCATGGTTTACTGGAGGTGTATGTAATCTTAATCGTTGTTCGGTAGGCAAAAAAGTTTGGTTGTGGCAACGATTCTGTTCTCTGTAAAATTTTACCATTTTTTTTTAACAAGTGTCGTATGTGGATTTTTAGATCAAAAAAAATTCTTCTGAAGGTTCGGGTGCTTGGCATGTTGCACCGGTGCTACAGTTCCAATAACTGAAAATTACAGAGTACCCACTAACATTCGGTTGTACTCATGGTATACTAGAGCTGCATGAAACCTTAATCATTCGGTTGGCAAAAAAAAACGGTTTTGTCAAGGAATCTGTTCTCTGTAATTTTTTTTGTTGAACAAGAGTGGTACGTGGGTTTTAAGATCTAAAAATTCTATTCTTAAGGTTCGGATATTTGGTATGTTGCACCGGTACTACAATTTCTATAACTGAAAATTTCAGATTACCATAACATTCGGTTGTACTCATGGAATATTAGAGGTACATGTAACCTCAATCATTCGGTTGTGGCTATGAATCTGTTCTCTGTGTGTAATAGAATATTGTTTTGGATATATAAGTATTGAGCTAAGCCATGAAAGAACTTTCCACACCTTTTTTTCCTAAAAAAAAATACTTTAAGCAACATTATCCTAAACTCAAACTGACATTTCACAGCATACGAGTATGCATGTTTTGCATATACTCCTTCCGAATTATCAGCTAATCCCGGTTTTGATTCAAAGCCGATTATGTTCTTAATTTTTTCTTTTTTTTTGCGGCATTTTGGAGTCATGCCGTTCATGTTGCCACACAAACAGCCAACGAATATAAAGGGCAAAAATAAACAAAGTCAAAAGACTTAAAACCTTCAGAGTCTTACAAAAGCCATTCTGCCATAGTGTCCGACTGCAAACGGCAATTTTCGCAGCAAAATTTTGTTTCGGGCCGGTTCAGCGAGGAATTGCATCAATAATGCCATGTTTAACACAACGTCAATCGCATTAATCTTATGCTAAAAATAATTAGTGTTGTGTACACATGCGCAGCAGCAGCATGAGAGCCAAAGACACCAAAAAAGTCCGATGAAGGAGAGGAAGAAGAAAACTGTGGCAAGAAGTGTCACTACACCGCATGAGGCCCTTTTACACTCTGCGCCGTTGGCTAAGCAGGGCGTCTGCGCAAAACTCCAGCACACACAGGGAAAATCCCTTAGTCCGTTCGCTGGCTTACAAAACAAACGTCACACTTTACAGGATCACAAAAACCAAAATAGTGGCCAGAAAATGATGTACCTTTTTAAGAGAGCACAAGATTTGTAACTACGTTAAGGCGTTCGGACTGGCGTTAATACTGCGTGAAATTAGATTTACATATAGAAATTTCGCTAAGACCTTTTGTATTCGTTTTTTTTTTGCCAGTTTGCGGAAAGTAAAAATCGCCCAAGTCGAAAGTATAAGTATTTAAAATCTGTTTGATGCGCAAAATGCGTTTAGAGCGATTTCGTTTTTATGTTTTCACTACAAGTGCATTACAAATGACTTTTCCTTTTGTGTGTGTGTGTGTGTGTGTGTTTTTTTTTGCGCGCCCTTTTGTGGCCGCCGCTGCAAGGTTTTCTTTCTCATAAGACCAAGAACGATTATGGGGCGTGAAATGAAAGCAATTGTTTTCCCAGAATGCCACAAAATAACAAGAAAAAGTCACACTTTAACACCCTTTAAATACTTAAAACCAAACCAAAGAAAGAATGAGGGCAGGAAAAAAATACGAGGAGTATTTATAAAAAGAAGGGAACGCCGAAAAATGCGATAAAAACAAAAGATTTACAAAATGTTTTAGTTTTAGTTTTTGTCTTTTTTTCTCTCTTTTTTCATTTACTCAGTGTCATTGTGGACAAAACGGGGGTTTCCATTTAACACGCATTTCAGCTTGGAGGCGTTTATCGAAGGTGGCAAACGGCTATTAAAAGGAAATCAGTTAAACGGCAATTGTTACCGATATTTTTCCCCTAAACCAAAACTCAAACTAAAAAAAATATAAAAAAAACCTTTATAATGATTAGATTTCTTTTGTTGTAACCTTCATTTACTAATGGTTACAGTTCTAGGAAATTTTCATTACAAAACAATTAAAACAACAACAGCAATGAAACAAAGTGAAATAATAAATTGTACCCAATCTTCTACTGTTGCACCACATAGCATGTGGTCTCCCTATCTCCTACACTCGTCCTTTGTTCCAGCAGAATTCCACCAAAGGAGTTGTACATGCCTGCGTGTTGTTGTGTCTTCAAAGGAAAACACTCGTTCTTTTTTGTTTTTGTTCTAATTGTTGCATGTGGCAACAAAGGCCTTTAGAAGAAGCGAAGCAAACAGGGTCAGGACAGTAGTGGCTTTTGACTTTGATCGTGAAGCCCCACCTCCGCCACCAACACACAACGCTCATCATCGTCCTGTCCCATTGTTATCCAATTGTAATCAAGTCGAAATTTATAGAGTCACATTGCATGATATTCTCAAGTGTCCCATCCCTTTTGTTCGTTTTGTTAGGTTAACAATGCGCAGCTTGAATGGTCATTCCTATGTCCTTTTGAATGTTTTTCCTTCCTTCTTCTGCTAGTCCGTTAAGCGTGTGAAAAAATGTCATCACTGGCCACTGACACTTGAAACGACACAATAGAGGACAATGGAGTGCCAATATTAAAGTTGTTTCTTTGTTGTCCTCAACGTAACAACGCCAAATGATTTATGTGGGAATAATTTTATTGCACTCCTCGAGGAAAAAAATGAAAGGAATTATGCCGGAACCTTAAAGTCTAGCTGTAGCTGCTGTTTGGCCAGAGCCTAATTATTTGGAAAACGGGAAAAATACAACAAAAACAATTTTGAATAAGAAAAAAATTTAAATTACAAAAAAAAATATAGAAAATCGCTAGGATATATTAATTTTATCCAGAACTCAAAAATAAAAATTCTTGAATGAAAAATATACAAAGGAAGCATACTAAATGTCGCCAGAAACAGAGAACTTTTACCTTATATGAAACATATGAAAAAATTCTATATTTTGTCTTGAACCCCGAAATTGTAGCCATTTGTATCATAGCATATATTCAAAGGGACAATTTAATTAAGACCTGCTAGAGTCAAAAAATAACTTTCATTAAAGAAAAATATACAATGTTCGACCAGTCACCATTACGAAGGAAGTATACTTAATGTCGCCAGAAACAAAAAAACTTTTACCTAATATAAAACATATGGAAAAATGTCTATATATTGTTTTGTAACTAATATCCAAATAACTGATGAGCAAATAATGGAAATTTCAAATAAAAACTTTGTTTAGTAAATATTTAAATTATTTATTTTTAATCGCATTTTTTAAATTCTAATAAAATTGTGAATTTTCATTGCCTTATCTTAATAAAGTTTCCGATGGTTTGAAAAAAAAGAAAAGTCGATTAAAAAACAATTTAGGAAAAATTACAAGTTCAAAATAATAATATGTTTTTCTAATTTCTTCCATATTAGATCAATTATAACTAAAACTGAGCCTTTATATTCCTATAATTCTAAATTTAAGCTATCCTATAAAGAAAATATTTTTCGCAACACTTAGTAATTTAAAAAATGAGATTTTTTAAAACTAAAATCCCTTCTTTATAAAACTAAAGTGAACAACTAGCCGATTAGGCAACAATTCAGGAAAATATACAATTTCAAAATAGAAATAATTTGTTTTTCCATTAATTGTATTTAACACTGAGCTTTAATATTTCTAAATTTGTGCTGTTTAAAAATAAAAGTCATTTTCGCAACACTTCGAAATTTAAAAATCTACGAGAATTCAAAAAATAAGATTTTTAAAAACTAAAAAACCCTTCTTTATAACACTAAAATGGCCATCTAGCCGATTAGGCAACAATTTAGGAAAAATTACAATTTCAAAAAATAGTTTGTTTTAGCATTTTCTGTTAATTATTTTTAATACTGAGCTTTAATATTTTTAAAAAATTCTAAATTTTCTGCTGTTTTATAAATAAAAAAAATAATTTTTGCAACACTTTAAAATTCAAAAACATACGGGAATTTAAAGCAATTAAATTTTTTAAAACTAAAAGCCCTTCTTTAGAACCCTAAAATGGACAACATTATTCCCCAAAAAAATATTTTAAAACGCTTAAACAAAATGAGAATAATGTCCATTACAAAAATTAATATTAATTTAGAAAAACTAAAATTTGGTATAAAAATTTTTCTTTTTCTGTTTTGCATAAATATTTTTAAATGCATTAAAAAAATTTAAAAACTTTACTATAAATATTTTCGTTGTGTATTTGATCGAACTTTCTTATAATTTTCAGAAATAAAGAATCTTTTTTATGCTCTTGGTAAATATGTTTGATGTTTAATTTTAAAATTAAACATCAAACACACAGACCCCGAGCTTAAAGAAGATTCTTTATTTATACAGCCTTACTATAAACTTTATTTTTTTCTCAAACTATTTAAATTTCATTTAAAAATGTTAAATAAAAATAAAATCAAACATTTAGGGCCATATTTATAAAAATCGACGGAAGGTTGAAAAGTATAACCTTCTTTATTAGAATGTTCTTTACAGTTTTTGTAAATTTTTTTCGAATATGGGGTCAATCTTTTCTAATTTTGTACACATGTATCTATATTTCTATAATGTAAAATCGCTAAAATTTATATAAAAAAAAATATTTAAATAAAATTACAACAATTTTGGGTAAAAAATAATTTAAATTGTTCAAGAAATTCCAAAATAATTTGTAGGTATATTTCTATAATGTAAAATGGCAATTGAATCATTATATAAAACAAAATCTCAAATTTAAATAAAATTGCAATCATTTTTTAATAAAAAATAAATTAAATTTTTTTAGAAATTCTAAAATATTTAGAATTTCTAAATTTCATAAATTTATGACAAATTACATTATTGTTTTTTTTTTGTGAAGCGCATATTTTCAAAAATTAAAAATGTTTGTTGTTTTACAAGCGTCAACAATAGCGGAAAACGCATTTCGTGTTGCTTAACGACAGTTCTCGTTAATATACAAGCGTAGTCTGATTTTTTAGAAAAAACTCTTTTATTATTTTAAAAAAACGCTTATAAAAAAAGAAATATATATTAAAATTAATAGTTATCCAACGAATACCAGAAGCTGGCTTATGTGACAACGCTTTGCTCAGTCCAATCTGAAATTGGAACAGTCTTGCTTTGCAAGAAATGTTGATGAAAAGAAATGTTCGTTTAAAATTGGTAGTTGTTTGCAAACTAACAAATAATATATTCAATGCGACAACAAAATGCATTTTTTTAATAATGAACCTTTTCTTTAATTGAGAGTGCCTCCAAAATTTGATCTGATTTCAGTAGGATAAACAAGACAACATTTAACATCAGAGAATATGCTGGTTTTGATTATTCGCTCAATGCCACCTTAAGACAATTTCATAAAAATTTCCTATTTTCATGAAATGGCAATTCAATTTTGCGCACAAAACGTAATGTATAATCACTATTATTGCAGTTAGTTTAATTACAAAATGAATTCAATAAAAATTAAAAAATAATCTAGATAGATTAATATTTAAACGCAAAAATAGCTTTAAGTAACATCTTTGCAAGTTGGTCCTCTGCATATAACAAAATTCTTTTAACAGTGTATGAACATTGCGCCAATGCAATCACTTCACACGAGGCACAAAGCAATAAAGTCTTGTATGTCGTATATGAGCGTGTGAGAGAGAGAGCAGTGCGAGGGGCACACGTAGAAGAAGCAAATCAACAAACCAATGATAAAGCGTAACACCAGAAGCACCATTGCCAAACATGCATACAACAACAACAACAACAATAATAGCATTGCTCGTATCATTAAAGAGCCAGCCAGACAAGAAGACAACATCGCCAGAGCATGAATTTGTGGTATTCGTCGTCACCATCACCAACGTTGTTGTGTGGAGCAGCACGGGCGCCGCCGTTAAACTTGTACACAACCAGCCATGTGAAGTGAATCGAACTGAACCACAACCACACGAGCACACCACTAAAAACATGGCTACTGTGTTTACGCAAGAGCACAATTCTACACACACACACCGCCATGTGTATGGCAAGAAAAAAAAGACACCACAAACAGCAGTAGGAAAGGCACATTGCAGGGGTGGGGGGAGGAATAAGAAACCCACCAAAGCTCTGAGAGTAAATGAGAAGGCATGCACGTATTTACAAGAACAACCAACTTACCACACAATTAAGTAGGAAAGGAGAAATTACTATTATCAAAAAACAAGCACACGACGTTCTAAATACACTTGAAAAAAATTGTTTGCCGTTTATTGCGTTTTCGAACGAACAATGAAAAGTTAAGATGTTCCTTCAATGAAGACGTTTTAACAACTGACAATGATAATCACTTGACTTGGTTTTTGCCGTTCTTGAAAAACACTCACACACGCATACCATGGGTATGTGTGCGTGTGTTTTCCCCACCACAAAGAGTTGGAGAGTGTATGTATGCATATGTGTGTATGTATGCCTGCCTGCCTGCCAACCTACCTTATGATGAGTAATGTTGGGGAATTGCGGCCGAACGAACACGGGTAGGAGAAATCATCCATACATAGTAGTCGGAAGAAATAAGAAGCCACCAGTCTGTCGGCTGAAAGTGTAACACGCATTTGTGTGTCGTTGTTGGTCTTGTTTGGTCGGCGGCCATCGGTAGCTGAGAGAGAGCGCTTAGAGTTTCGTGTTGGTTGTGTTTTTTTATTGTCGTCATCGTCGTTGTTGTCTACAAAAAAACAAGTAGGAGGTAGAGGAGGTGCTTAACTCCAGTAGCCGAAGCTTAGTGGTGACGACACCACATAAAAGAGGATTCAGACTGAAGCAAATAGAAAAACGATCGGTTCGGATCGCATCGTTCGTTCGGCCGTTTAGTTATCTAGCGGAGAACACTGAGAGAAATTGTGCTGTCTGTGCGGTCATTTGTCGTAGAAGACGAAGAAGGAGGTGCTTTTTTAAACCAGAACGACCATACGAGTTAAACGAAGTTTGTAGTTAAACAAGGGGAAAATGGGAAATAACAGCCCAGAGATGGGAATTTTCTATCGTTATAAATCAAAAGGAGTTGTGGGCAAGCGAGGCCTCAAGCAATTACTACGATAAATGGTAATTTATATTGAACTCTGTTAAATATTGAAATAATGAAATTCTATTAACACCGGCTTATAAAACAGTAGTTTATGCTGTGATTGCTTTAAGATTATTTACGAGAATCATCGGACAGTTTAACTATGTTTACAATAGAAATGTTAAGCTAGATTAATGCTGCCTTTTTGACAGTTGCTTATAACTATTCGCGATTATTTTAATCGCAGTTTATAGGTTATCCGGATTACATTTATAATGAAAGTGTACCATTATAAATGTTATTTCGATATCTTTCTAATCACAATAGCTGGACAATTAGAATAAATTATTTAAAATACTTATCAGGAAGGCCAAAGTAAGCTTTAAGTAAATCAATTAATTTTCATCAAGCTCTTTTTTAAAACTTACAAGTATAGGTATCATATGCAAAGCAAAACAACATCTGTAGCTTCTAGTTATCTCCCTAAACGGAAAATATGAAAATTAAACATAATCTTACTAAAAAGTATGTTTCAAAATTTTCGTTTAAAAGCTAACCAAATAAGTAATTGTCAGCAATAACCGAGGCTTAGTTCTCTAAATGCAGATTACAAAGATAGTCGTTTAAAGATAATTGCATTAATGGTCATGTTCTTACTCCAATTCAGAGCTAAGTCGACGTAATCAAGGTATAATCAGAAACATTTAATTAGACATCGATAAAAGCTTGTTCTAAAATTGGATTTTACAACCAAAAATGTTGGTAGACTCCCAAAAAAAGGCCACTGGAAAAATTACAGGTAATCTAAAGGTTTTCGGATGAACCATAGGTTTCAAATCTACTGCCAATCGTGTTAAGGGTAACCAATCGGAGGTGATAAAAACTGTTAGCAGAAATTTTCGGATGAATAATTCAAAAATTGGAACTAGTATATCATATGTCAAAAACTGCCTGCGAAATATAAGCGTGGGTTATTTTAAAGAATCAAAGCACAAAATCGTCGTAAGAAAAATAGTCTATTTTTAATATTTTTCGATTAAATGAGTTTTTCAACGAAAAACGACTGTTGAAGAAATTTCGTAAGCTAACCCTGTGACAATCAATAGACATGTTCATATATAATTTGGTTCTTTCGTCCCATATTTCAATGAATGTCGAACAAGTGTTTTTCAACAAATTAAAAGCCTTCTTTAAAGTTTAACTTTTGTTGTAGTAAATGATATTAAGTCTACTTAACCTTTTCTTTTGAGCGGTTTATTTTAGTTATGGCAATTTTGAAAGTCTCTGCTACAGATTCCGCTCGTCTAAAGCGACTTATAACGACTGCAGCTTGTATTGGACTACTTTTTATTGAAGTTTTTAAATACTAATAGTATTTGCTCTTCAAAGCTATCGAGTGTTTTTACAAATACAGTGTTTTTACAAATAATATTAAAATTATCTCCTGAAAAACTTTGGACTGTCAAGATATAAAATACAATTACTCGTACAATTTTTTGAACCCCCTTATTCAGTTCTATAATTATCACAAGACAAGATCTTATAAGTGCTATGATTCCGTAATACGTTTTATATTTACATAGAATACCGCTTTTAATGAGGATTGTCTTTTTTTAAACTTGGGTTACACAGAGGATCTTTAATTTAGACTAAGGTTTTATTAGATCTGTAATTTAATCTAGATTATATTTCAATTGTGTTTGAAATATTAACAGCAATGCACTAGCAACTGTCAAACTGACAGTGATAATCGAGATGAAGTGCTTAATTGGGGGCCGCATAAGTAAGGAATATAACAGGTGTCAGTAAAATACTCCGTCTCTTAAGTGTTGCAGTTGACCGATACTAGATAAGGTAATTTTCGCCCTAAAAGCTGTTAAGTCGTTTTTGCTTAAAAGCATTGACATACGAGTATGTATATACAGATTGGTGCTTAAGTTCTGACTTGAGGTAACATGCAAAATATAAAAGCTTTTGATTTCCCCGCAGAGAACACTGAAAGAAATTAAGCAGACTCAAGACGTTCGTAAACCTTAATAGAAATGGAGCTAAAGTTTAAACTCATTTTAATTACATCAATCCTAGAACACTGAGAGAAAAGATTTCAACAAAATAAGCTAGGGTTTTTAAATTGGCTTAGTAAGGTAAAAACTAACACACTGAGAAAAAGGATTTCAAGCAGAACACCGAGAAAAATAATTTCAAAAATGTTCAAAACATTTTTAAACTAAAATTAAATATTTGGTTACACTATATTTGAAACTTACCTTGTAGGATTTTGAAATCAAAAATGTTGGTCCACTTGCAGAATGTAGTTAAAACTGCTTGGTAATTAAGGTTGATTTGTGTATTTAATACTTTCAACGTTTATAATACTTATTTGCTTTTTGTTTTATTTGATATTTAATTTTTTTCTTTAGAATTTTATAATTTCGTATAATTTAATTGTTGCGAAATTAAAATTGTCTTAAGTTTGGTTTTTTTTCACACGTTTTCTTTTTGTTTTATTTTGGTTTTCTTTTCTTCTTTTTTTGCTTTTATGTAATGACGCGTATTAGGCGGACTACTTGTTGGTGCGTGCTCGGTGACTGGTAAGAAACTAAATAAGCCAAGCTTCTTTTGGTAGTGAGCAAGTGAAAAAGTAATGCTGATGGGTTTTGAGATTTTTTCGGCTTTTGTGGTTTGCTTGGTTGGTTGGTTGCTTGGATGGTGGTGGAGAGACGTTAATATTATTAATAAAATATATTCCACTTCCGAACGCTTCCGTGCGCGACAGTCAACTGCAAAGTTACGATCGAAATTTCAGCTTAACGGCTGCCTGTGTTGAGCGCGCGAGTGGCTTCTGCTTCTGCTGGCTGGTTGCTGGTGCTAGGCTCAGCTCAGTTAGCGATCATACGAAACTCGTCGATTCGTATATTGTTTTGTTGTTTTTGTTTCCACAAACACTAAACGAAAGACCCCGTATTATTTGTTGTTAAAAACGTTTCTGTTGCTGTTTCTGTTTCGTCGCCGTACACGTTCACACAACGACTTACTTGTGTCTTGTCTTGATCACCGATCACTACTTCAACTTCAACCGTTTTTTTTTCTTGGCTTGCTGTTGTTGTTGCAGTTTGCCTTGCCTCGACGTACGGTGGACGGTGGTGGTGGTGGTTGGGCCTGTCTCTGCTGTTGTGTCTTATTGCCTTTGGTGGTGTGGTGATGTGCGGCGGCTGCTGCCGATGATTGTGTATTGAGTGCCTGTCCGTCCCGGCCGTTCATACATTTGTCTATATTGAGTTTTCTGTACTGCTCTAATCTTTGGTTGGCTGTCTGACTGGCTGGCTGTTGTTTAGGGCGCTATGCAGTGCTTTGTTGTTGGTGGTTTTCCTGTTTTTGTTCTCAAATCTTCGGTGTTTTGTTGTTGCTGTTGGTGCTCTGCGTGGCGTCAAGTCGTGGTTGTTGCTCAAAACAAAAATGAAGACAAAATTGTCTTACTACCACCTTTAATGTACACACAACCACACACACGCACACAAACTAACGAACGTACGTGCGAATGTGCTCAGAGCCTGAACATCATTCATTCACCTTTCCCAAAATAAAAAAGGTACAACAACAACACCTATTGCTTTTTCTCCTTCCTCTTCTGTCTTTGTCTCTCGCGAAGCCTTAAATGATCAAGATCTCCAAAGAGTTTTGAAGTTTTGAGAGCTCAGCTAGCCAGCCTTCCTTCCTTCATTCATTCATTCATTCATACCAATTCCTAACAAGTGAGAAAAGAGTGCGTTCTCTTTGGGTCACACAGCACCACACAGACGCAAAACTTAAGAGAGAGTGACTCATCCATCTACTCAGAGTGTCTTGGCGGTGCAAACCACGAAGAAGGGTTTTCGTCGTTGTGTGTGATTTCGATTTCCACCTTGTGGCAACAAACCGAATTGAGTTGAAAGTCTGCCTTGATTTTGAGTACACACCACTACCACCAGCGAACGGACCGGACCGTACCACCGTTTCTTGTGTGGTGCTTCTTATTCCCCAAAAAAGAAACGCACAAGGAAAAACTAAAAGGGGGCGTCTACCTACGCCACATTCTCGCTCTGAGGAGTGTTGGTAATTATGTCCAAATAAAAGGCTACTGTTGTTGTATGTGTGTGCAAACCCAACTCAACGTGTACATAACATATTAATTAGTCTCTTTTGGCGTTCGTTCTCCGACTCTACGAGCAGCAGAAACGAGTAGCCGAGTAGAGCTCGTATTTGGGTTTGGAGTTTAAACACAACTCCAACGCCTCCGACTCCCCATCAACCCTTTAGCCACTTAAAAGGAAACTTCATTTTGTTTGTGTGTGCCCCCCACTACAACAAGAACAGCAACAACTCGTTTGGACATCGTTGGCCCTCTCTTTCCTGGCTACCGAGTGCGCTATACACTGCTACTGTGTGCAGCAGCAAAGGAGATCACTACTTTGACTCCTCGTTTTTTTTTCTTCTTGATTTCTTGGTGCCTCTTTTTGGTTGTTTCTAAAAGCTAGTTTTGTTTGACTTTTTCGGTGATCGAAAAAAGAGGCGTTTCTTATGCCAATCAACCAATGGCGTGCCAACATTAAACCAGTAACTCGGCTCGTTTTAGCCCCACTGTATTGACACAACTCCGTTGCGCAGAGCTCACGTTCCCATACACACGCACTCTGCTTTCAGGCTGGGTTTTATTCTAAAAGTTAGAGCCGCTCAACAGTAAGCAATTCACGTTTCAGAAGGCAGCAGAAAGCTTCCATCGTTACGCCGAAAAAAGTAGAACCAACTTGCCGAAGTCTAGCTCTTGCGTTCGTGCGAATGTCTACAAAAAAAAGTTTCCACATTGAATGAAATTTGTTTTACCCCTAACGGCCTCATAGTTTCTGGTACAGAACTCACTCAATCAGTCACTCCCTTTCCAGCTATGAATGATGTTTTTTTGTATCCTTCATGCATAAAGAGCAGCGAAATCTTTTATAAACCCAAGGATAGCTGTCAGACTCACGAACCGTTTATCTATACAATTGTGTTGCGTTTGGTTTATTGATTTTTCATTGAATTTTGAATTATGCTTATGAAAGCGTGAGAAAATTGAACAATTCCAATATCAATGTTTTTTGAATAAAACCATTTTTATGAATTGTAGAGTGTTTTTGGAGTCGTGTTATCTTTTTAATTGTGTACTACAAAGCATAATGAAAATTTGGAATACATTTTGAAAAAAAGTATCGGCATTTTTTGCCTTCACTATTGTATTTTGTGCCTTTAGTTTAATGCTATCTTATTTATGTGGTAGAAAGATTGTTCGTGTCAGTGGAGTCTCCTCGTCTGTTTTGTCAGCTAGGAGTGGGGTCCCTCAGGGCTCAGTTCTTGGTCAAATTTTGTTTGAGCTGTTTTAATGACCTTTTCAAAATTCTTTTGCTGATGATGTTCAGCTATTATTTTGCGGAGAAATCCAGTATTTGGATGTTTTACAAGCCAAAACTAAATATGTTTTTAAATTATTAAGCGTATGGATGTCCTCCAACAAGCTTAGTATTAATCCTTCTAAAACAAAGGCAATATTGTTTTCATCGTCATTTGCTATCAACCAAGATTTGCAATACAATGGTACGTCTATAAATTCGTTCAGAGTATTACGTGTTTGGGAATAGTGCTGGATAACAAATGTTGCTTTTAGCAGCATATTCGCAGTATTGCTTCACGTATTAGTTTCACACTTCGTCAACTATACAACACCAATTTAGTTTTACCTCATTGGGTGAGAACAAAACTGGTTCATGGCTTAATTATGACAAATATTTTGTACTGCCTAGAGGTATATATAAGTACAGGAACTACTTAAAGTAATATGAATATAATAAAGGCAGTGTCTCATAGAGTTATGCGCTATTTATATTCTGTTAAACCGTATGCTCACATATCGCCGTTTATGAATGCCTTTTTAGGCTTTGTGCAACTTCGGCTTTGTGCTCGTAAGAGTAGCCCGACTATTAAATATTTTACTAAGCAGTTTAAAAACGTTTAATTTGTTTTCTATGACATTGCGTAAACATTTAATGGAATATTTTCGTTTAACTACAGAGTAATGCTTTTCTTTATATGTTTTCCATGGTTTCTTGATTATCACTTACTAGTATATGCTTTCATCAGGTTTTTTTTTTGTCTCTTTAATTAGGAAAAATTAGGATTATTTTAACTTTTTTGATTTTATACTGAATTGTTTCTAGTAGTTTATGATGTTCTATTTAACATTTTGATGCATATTATAGTTTAGTAATTAAGCTTATAGGCCCTCAATGGGCTTCGAATTACATTACATAAAGAAATGAATTGAAAAGGGTGTTTATTAATGTTTGGGAATATCTAGGATCACGTACGTGACACTCGTATTATTTTGAAACCGAACACTAGATCCACCACTTTCCAATCTATCGTGGCCGAGGAAGACATAACAAACTAAACACTTAAAAAAGAAGTGGAGTAGTTTTAATTTTTTTGGGTAGTTTTTTTTATAGGGAAAAACAATCGCCTTACATTTTTAAAGCAGACCGTTTTTATGAGTAAAAAGGTGGGCGATTTTTTTTTTAGGGTTTAAGCTCAAGCCTATGGACTCCGGAGTTTTGCAAATGGATAGTTTGCTTATAGACAGCGAATTTGTTTTAACCTAAAAATAATAAAATAAGGAAACACAAACATAATTAATCTTACGAGAAAATAAATTATTTGCACATTCTTATATTTGGACTAAACGGATGACACACTATGGGGGAGAAATCGTAAACCTATCAGTAGCGACGTCTAGGAGACAGCAGCCCACCGCTCACCAGTTTTCCTGACCACCCAAACCTGCAGAAGAAGAAGAGGGAATTCATTAACAGCTGTCGTTTTTTTAGCTAAATTATATGAATGCATATAAGCCTCCACACGAAATATTCATCGAAGACCCTATTATATGTATATATTATTGATCGTCCTTGTATTCTGAGACGATCTAGACATGTCCGTCCTTGTGTCTTTCGAAAGCACGATAGCGGCCAAATGAATCAAGTTAGAATACTGAAATTTTGGATGTTTGGGATTATGGTCATTAGATATTTGGGATTTTTAATGGCCGATATCGGCTAAGCGGGAAAAAGGGCACTTTATAGAAAATGTACCTTAAGTAAATGGTCAAACTGGATACTGTTAGTTGGGACGCACTTAATACCTAAAAAGAGCATGTGCTGTGAATCAGTATTCAATATGGACATCATAATGGTACTCAAATTTAAGCAAATTTAGCTAAGAATATGAAATGAAGGTTTGGCTGAGATTAGAGACGGACGCATGGGCTTCAAAAACGTATCATTTTTTGCGTATTAGCATAGGGACGTTTTGAGGGACGGTGGTTGATCCAAAAATGTGTCTCGGCACTAAACGAAATTCTGCGCAGATCTTCTTGAGCTGCTAAAATCACACCTTTAGACGTTTTTGCGCTGATAGTCTTTCCTTGAGGAATTGTTAAACAATTCTGAATAAAAAATAAGATCACGATTTGAAACCAGGTACAATGCCATACCATACCATCTGAAAAAAGTTCAAATAAAAAAACATCTTAAAGTTAATCGTCTATTCGAAATGATATGTGTATAGGTGACATCCTTAAAATATGAAGTGTAATTAGCTAATATGAGACATCAAAGCAAGAAGGGGTTTTGTGAGGCGGCTATTCAAAAACATAGGCCTATGCAATCAAGTTTCTAAAAGATTAACGATTACTTTTAATAGGGTTTGTCTGACTTACTGACGAATATACTTATAGCTTACTGGAATCAGCCTTGAACTCAATGAAGTTGAGGTGGCAGGATACCAGTGAGTAAGCACTTTCTAAACTTGTTGCTCATTATTTAAAATAATTAAATGGAATCGATTAGTTTTGTACCACTGTCTGCATATTTGACGCGCAAAATAGAAAGGGACCTAAGGTTAAAAACCCGTTTTTTTCAGGAGAGCTATTTTAAAGTTTAGGTCCCTTTCTATTTGTGCTTAGAATCGTCGACTTCACTTTCATAAAACGCGCATATCTCTGGGAGGGAACACTTTTGGGGCATGGGGTCGGTCTCATTCGATGCTCAGATGTTGTCCACATCAAAAAAAAAAAGTGAAAAGTTGATGAAAAGTTTTGTTCAGGAGAGCCATTTTGGGGCATGGAATCGGTCTAATTCGATGCTCAGATGTTGTCCACTTAAAAAAAAAGTAAAAAGTGGATGAAAAGTTTTTTTCAGGAGAACCATTTTAAAGATTAGGTCCCTTTCTATTTGCGCTTAGAATCGTCGACTTCACTTTCATAAAACGCGCATATCTCTGGGAGGGAACACTTCTGGGGCATGGGATCGGTCTCATTCGATGCTCAGATGTTGTCCACATCAAACAAGAAAAAAAGTGAAAATTGTTTTTTTTTCCCTTAGTTCCCTTTCTATATGCGCTGTCACATATGCTAGATAAAGTAGCCTTAGACTCTAATCTATATTTCTTCTAAACAAATCGTGTAAATATGTCAGCTTAGCTGGTAGAGAAATGGTTTCTGTCGTTTTATTATTTTTAGCCCAATTGAATTTTAAATTAAGTTTTAATCAAAAAATCTTTTCATTTTAGAGATAAGTAAATAAATTAAACATTCTGAATGGGTTTTTGGCATAAGGACGATTATGTGCGCCTTAAAAATCCCAAAGTCATGGCTGAACTTCAAAATAAATTTGAATAATTTGGCAGTATTGTTCAAAAGTTTATCAATTTCTGAAAAATTTCAGGATATACTTATTAGAGTATGACAGTTTGTTTGACAGCCAATCCTTTCGTTCGTTCTGACTAAGCATAAAAATACATATTTATATCGTCGTCTATATAAAGGGTGGTTCAACCATAATGCATGATTTTAATTGTGAGTCACACCTTAATGTCAAGTTTTTGCCCAACTTAATTTGAAATTTCTTTGTTTCAGTGTTTGACATATTCAGTGTTTGACAAACCTTGAAAAGTACACAATTGAGTAGCGCGTTAAGATTGTTGAAGCCTTTTACGAAAATAGTCGTTCAAATTACAATGAATTTGGTGAACTTCGAAATTTTTTTTGGTCAGCATAATCGAATAAATGTGTCCACAAATGGGAGAATTGTGAGCAAATTTAGGCAAGCCGGGTCTGTAGGAAATGTCAAAACACCTGTGCATGCTCGCCCAGTTCGTTTCGCGCAAAACATCAACGTTGTTCGCGATACTGTTGCAGAGAAGCCGTCAACCTCGACTCGTGAATAGTGTTCGCTATCGCGAGGTGATAACGAACTTTTTGTAGCCAGAAATTGATAATATAGACCTGAACGATTTGTAGTTACAACTCCAAGGGGCCACTTGCCACACATCCAACGAAACAATGGCTCTTTTGCACGAGAATATCAATAACCGTGCTATCTCACGTCCTGGCGATGTTAAATGGCCGGCTTGATCAACTGATTTGACAACTTTTGTCTTCTTTCTTTGGGGATATTTAAAAAAATAAGTGAACGAACAATTCAAAGAGATTATTCGGCACATTAACGATATTGAAATTCCATTATGTTTTAGAGTCATTGAAAGTATGCACCATCGGGTACATGTATGCCACCGAAGCATTTAGCCGAAATTTTAATTTACCCATAATTGTCATAGATCCTTCTAGCATAATAAAAATATTAAGAAAATTCTCTTAAATTTTTTTTTTTAGTTTACAACTAACATCGTGCTTTTTAGTTGGCTCACCCTTTATGTATGTGATTTTCTACTACAGAATCTCTTTCGTCATTCTGTTGACTAGTGCAGTTCTGCCATTACTCTCTTCTTACCTTTTAATATATATTTAAACCAAGTAGTGGGCAGCATTCTCTGACTCTATAGCTCTCATACTAGTTAACTTAGGTACAACTCTATGGCGAAAACACCTATTTTTAGACATTTTTTGATAAAATTTTAATGTTACAAAATTAATTAGAAAACTAAAGAAAAAATTTGGCTTACATACATTTTTGCTCCTATATAATTAATCAAATACGAGTCATTTCGAGCAAATCACCGACTATTTTTTTTAAACTTTTTAATTCTGAAGTCTTTTCTAATCATTATTGCCAGTAGGTCTCCATTTTTTATTCTGATGTTTTTTTGTTGTTAATTTTTCCACCTTCCCCAAGTGGCGCTCAAGTTCTGGGCGCGTGTGTAAGAGTATCAGCGCTAGTGATCGATGGAGACGACACGTAAAACCGGTAGCAGTAGTCCATGCATTAGTACAGTGCAACACTTTATACTCGCCGTATCTGTCTGTGGCTTATTTCCTCCACGATACCGCGCGCTGCTGCCACAGCGATGGCGCTACTGTATTTACGCACAAGTGAAAGAACGAGTGAACAAATGCATGGAGGTGGATGGAAGGCATGATTGGTGACTGAATGAAAGAAGAGATTCCGATGTGGAGACGAACTCCATTGTTAAAAAAAGAAGGAAGCAAGAAGCTATCCAGAAGACACGCTACGTATTGACAATACGACCATTTTAACGGTATTTGTCTGGCTGGCATCTATGCTTTGTATGGACCCACGTTGGCATTAATACGAGTGTGGGTGTGTGGTTTAATTTATGGTGTTGTTTTTTTCGTAAAACGTTAAAAATATGAAATATTTAATTTATATCGTATACACAATGATATAAATTATCGTAAGCATGTATAGATGTTAGGCAGGCCACAGTGCTCGCTTTAGCACAATAGATGACCCACAGTCGGCGTTGTGGGAGTCTAATGATTTGCATTTAACGCCTCCAAGAGCAGACTCTTCTCTACATTTGAAAATAAATTATTTTAAATTTAAAGTGTTATTCAAACAGAGTTTAGTTTATGTCTTTGATTTCACATAAAAGAAAGATATGCAAGTTTCTTGCTATTTGACGGAATTGTATAGGTCAACGAGCCGAAACCTTACTAATTTTCGTAAATTGGTCGCAGTATGTAAAAAACCTACTAAGAAACAAATCTTAGTCACTATTTTTAAAAAATTATTTTCATTGACTGTCAACAAAGAAATATACTTTATATAAGATAACTAATTGGTTACTGCGCTCTTCTCAAAAGCAAACATGGAGTTCTTGCGTTCAAAAAAAGATGTGACTTAAACTTTTTAATTTTTTGCACAGTGGTCATCTCCATCCACAGTCAAATATTTTACATCGTTATGTACACTCTTAGTCTGGAGAATATTAATCTCTTAAAGTTTCTCTATAAATGCATGTACTGTCCCCTTGTATGTACACGCTGAAAAAAATAAGTTTGGGGTGACAACATTCGAAGAGCATCATACTATTGTTGGGTTGAGTATGATTCTCACAAAATCATACTATGATCCCCACAACCATATTTTGATTTGCACTTAACCATCTAAAACCATGTTATGATCCACACAACCATTGTATGTTTCACATACAACCATAGTATGATGCTATCAACCATGGTGAGATTCACACACAACAATAATATGATCCTAACAACCATTGTATGAATCACTTGTAACCATGTTATGATTCCACTCAACTAAACTACAATGGCAAATCAATAATTCCGTGACTTTCGAATAAAACACAGTTTTTTTTGAAAAAAAAATATTTTTTCACATAATTTCCTTTTAGCTCAATACATTTAGTCCAAAGTTTCACCAAATTTTGTATCCCTTCCAAAAATAGGTGTTTTCGAGGTCCATAATATAGAAATTTGTTTGATAAATAATTTCATTGTTGGAGCTGAATCTTATTCCACCAAGCCATTTCTTTAGGTTTGGAAATAGTCACAGGGTGCTAAATCCGGAAAATATGGCGCATGAGATACCAATTCGTAACCCAATTCAATTAAATTTTGCTATTGAGAGCGCACACGTGTGCACCCGTGCATTATCTTGATAAAAAATAACTTTTTTCTTGGCCATATGGGGTCGTTTTTTTAAATCCTCGTTAAATCGGTTGGCGTTATATTCGCCCATTATTGTTTTTCCCTTTTAAAGGTAATCGCTGTGGTTTATCCCGTGTGCATCCCAAAAACTGTTGCCATCACCTTATTGGCCGAAAAAGTCACCTTGGCCTTCTTGGGAGCCGGTTCACCCGGAGAAACGACTTGTTTAAACTGCTGCTTGGTCTCCGGATTGTTGTAATGGATCCATGTTTCCTCTACAGTTACAAAACGCCGCAAAACTCGTTCGAATGTCGGTTAAACAACTCCAAGCAATCCTTTGAAGTTGTTACACGATACGTTCCTCAATTGAGAGGAAACGCAGCAGACATCTTGCAGACAGATTTTTTAAACCCAACTGATCAAGTAAAATCGAAGCCACACTGCCATAAAAAATGAGTATGGCATCAATCAATCTCAGGCACCTTTACTCTTATTTGTTCTAGAGGTGACTGAACCTCTAAAGTGGAATTCCTCAATGCTCTTTTACACGGGCTCCGCGATCTTTGTAGTCGTCAGTAGTACTTTTGTATTGTCTGTTTGTATATGTACCAATTTTTAGTCTTCTAACTCAAAACTAAACTTTTGCAACGCCATGAGCAGCGATATATATGTGTCAATTTCTGCTTTCTCGCTCTCTTATAAAAACTTTCGCCACGCCCCTTCCGCCCACAAAACGAAATATAAAATCTAGTTTTATATTTTCCTTCCCCGTCATCAATAGTATATATGCACCAATTTTCAGTCATCTAGCTTTGAAAATCACTTTTTCCACGCCCTTCCGCCGACTGACCAAATTTTTAAAAAAAAAAAATCGGATCAGCGGTTTATCAGTGAAATTTGACCAGTCACGAATGAATCACCCTGTATAACAAATTGAGAAAAAAAAATAAAGGTAGAGATAGACGAACGATTGTATATTTATTAAATTCTCACCGCCGAAGAAGTTTAAAAATCCCAACGAAACGTCTGATTGAAAGATTGAAATAATAATAATAATTGTAGATCTTGCTAAGTACAACAAGAAACCGGTTTTGAACTTTCCCAAACACCTCCAAAAACTGGAGTTACGGGTAAAAACCCGGTTTTTCGGATCTTACACACTTATACGCCAGTAACTTGGTTGAATATCAAAGTTCGCTGGTATGAGCCAGAATTTGTTTGTGAAAATTGCTGTGCAACATTAAAAAAATACAAAGTTCAACCTTCAATTTCTTTGCCCTTTTGTACGCCTTTGACTTGGCATCATCAGCTCTGGCATAAACCAGATGATTACTACTTTTGCGAAACAATTTCAGGGCACACTTTTAAAACCCGCAAAAATGTAAAGTACGCAAATGTTGTAAGTGTTACAAAACCGATATTTGGTATCGATAAAGTTCCGACAACGAGCATATGCGGTTTTGAAGCTGTAAAATATTTGGTGAAAGAAGAGTACCCTCCATCCTAATCTACAACGGAGCGAAATTTTGTTTCAAATGCAGATTTCTGCGATCTCGTTCGCGATTTCAGTTTGTCGAAACGACAGGCTGAATACTTTAGGTCGCGATTAAGGCAGTGGAATTTGGTCGAAGCAGATTTTCGTGTAACTTTCTGTAGGAGAAGTGACCGGACATTGTTATTTGAAGAAAGTTTTAAGACTGGTGAAAATGACAGTAATCTCATATATTGCGCTGATGTACCCAAACTTCTTTCGGCATTAAGTTACAATTATAAGGCAGACGAATGACGACTTTTCATGTAAAAGTACGGTTCATGTAAAAGTACGTACTCCAGAAACATATTGATTTTTAATAGATTTTAATTTTTTTATATAAAATTTGTAATGCTATTTCTAGGCTTGAAAGCTGTTTTACTGCATAACAAAAATCTGTTACCATCTGTTCCAATCGTATATGTGACAGCGCATAGAGAAAGGAACCTAAGGGTAAAAAATCCAATTTCTTTTTTTTAAGTGGACAACATCTGAGCATCGAATGAGACCGATCCCATGCCCCAAAAGTGTTCCCTCCCAGAGATATGCGCGTTTTATAAAAGTGAAGGCGACGATTCTAGGCGCAATTAGAAAGGGACCTAATCTTTAAAATGGCTCTACTGAACAAAACTGGTTTTTAACCTTAGGTCCCTTTCTATTTTGCGCGTCACATATGCGACTAGTACAAAAGAAACGTATGATGTTATGAACTAAATACTGCGAATTGTCAACTATGACTTATTTTTGTGAATGGGATAGTCGTGCACCAAATCGCTACGATCGCAAGGTATGGCCATCTCGTGACACAAATCTAATAGGAAGGAAAAACGTTTTAAACGCCCCATTAGTTACAGCTGATAATGTTGTTCTGCCATCACTGCATCTAAAGTTAGGATGCATAAACTTGATGTAAACGGTGAATCATTTTGCTGTCTTAGAGCGGTGTTCCCAAAATTAAGCGAAGCCAAAATTAAAGAAGGTATTAATTTCTTCACAGATCTAATATTTGTTATCGCATTTATCAGTTCTGATGAATTTCAGGTATATTTATTGAACCTCAAAGTCGTAAAGTTATGAGAGATGAGAGTTTTATCAACAAGCTCAGTTCCGTTGAAAAACACGCATGGAAGAGTTTTGTTGCACTATGTGATAACTATCTTGGTAATCACAGTAGCGACAACTATAAGTATGTCGCGATTGTTGATAAATTTTTGAGTGCGTATGGTGAAATGGGTTGCAACATGTCAATTAAAATTCATTTCCTCCATTTACATCTAGACTTCTTCCCAGAAAACCTTGGCCAGTTCAGTGATGAACAAGGCAAACACTTTCATCAAGAAAAAATTACAATGGAAAAACGTTTTGAAGGAAAAGATAAAATAAAAATGATTTCCGAATATTGCAGGTCACTTAAACGGGATACTGATGATGTCCAAATAAAAAGAAAACGGTCAAGCAAACATTTCTAAGTAGTATTGCCAACAATTGTATTTTTTCAAAAAATGTTGTTTTTATAAAAGTTGAATAGCTCAAAGAGTTTCTAACGGATTTTTAAAAATGACACCGAATTGTATTCTTAAGAAGACTCTCTTTATTATTCAGTTCAAAAATTGTTCGCTTCCTTTTAAAAAATTCGTACTGGACCTTCAGAACCGACAATAAAACGCTTGGTTGGACATTTTTGACAACATGGTACAGTAAGACATCTTCCATCTACCGGAAGACCATGTACGGTCCACACGGACGAAAATATTCAACGTGTTGTGGACAGTGTGCAGGACAGGCCAGAAACAACCACAAGAAGAAGTTAGGCACAACTGGGACTATCGCGGAAAGAGCACGAAAAAGCGCAGCCGAAAATGGCCACCACATGCGGGATATAATTTTTCCTACTTAAGGCAAAAAAAAAAATCCCCATTAATATACTATATAACGAAAAATAATAATAATAATAATTAACCAATAAATAAAAATATTATTAAACATTCAAACCACAACGGTAGTTTTGCGCCAACCTGTAGAAATTTAGCCTTATAAACTTCAAAAAAATTCGATGTCAAATTTAAAAGTTTAGATTTCTATTCGGAAAAATTGTAAATCAGCTGACTGCAAAACACTACACGCAGAGAAAAGATATGGTTACACTATGGTCACCGCAACAATAATATGTTCTCTACAATAAAAGCATGTTCTTCGCAACCATAGTATTGTTTTTTGAATTTCATTTTGACAACAGTATGATTGCGGCAATATTAATATTGTTGACATGTAACAATAGTATTATTGCCAAATTTAGAAATGAAAATATGGTTTTAGCAACCATATAAACTTGGTTGGTGCAACAAAAGTATTGTTGTTTAAAATTTACGTTAACAATAATATGATTACGGCAATCACACAGTATGGTTGCGACTTTGAACATAACAAAACAGGTTTTATAAAGCATACATGTATGTGTGCGCGTATGCTTTACAGTGAATGGTTGTTGTCCATTAAAAAAAACAACAACAATCGGAAGGTAGTTCGAGGGATTTTTATTATGTTTACTTTGTTCGGTAAAATACTCTAATGCCGATTGGTTCTTGTTTATTTAAAATCTGCCTGCACTTAAGTATCATATCTGGCTATGAAGTAATTGTAATGCAATTTAGAATAACTCTATTTTTAAATAACAACACCCAATACTAATAAATAATTTTGGGGATCATAGTATGGTTGATTGAATCATACTATGGTTGTACGGATAATAGCATGGTGGCGTGTGAATCATAATATGGTCTTGAGGACCATACTATGGTTGTATAAGAAAAATACTATAGTTGTGAGTATCATAATATGGTTGTGGCGATAATAGTATGGTTGATTGTGAATCATACTATTGTTGTGAAGATCATAGTATGGTTGAGTGTGAATCATACTATTGTTGTGGAGATCATAGTATGGTTGAGTGTGAATCATACTATGGTTGTGGGGATCATAGTATGGTATTGTTGTGAGGATAATAATATTGTTGTGCAACAACCATATACTCAACAATAGTATGATCATCTTCGAATATTGTCACCCCAACCATACTTTTTTCTGCGTGTAGCTTCTTTATTGTACCTTGTTACCAACTTAGAAACCCCTTACGAGTACTTTAATTAAGTTTTTTTTAATTCGAAATATTTTTGAAATTCTTTCGTGTGCAACACACTTTCTTATGTCGATTTATATTATTTTTTTTTTGTTCAACCAAAATCTTTTCAATTTTTTGGCATAAAACAAACAACCACTGACTTTAGTGGGTGTTGGTTTTCTTTTGTATTTTTCGATTTGTGTGGTTTTGTGATTTTGAAACTTCTATTTTTCTTTTTTGGTAATGTTGAATTTATGTTATAATCAAACGGCGACGACGGCGGCGTTTTCATATTCGATCGTTTTGGATATTATTTATACAATGATTTATGCATATTTTAAGGAAATCCAATAAATATCAAACAAATCAATTTCACAGTTATAATCTCCCTACTACAACTATTCCGTAGCCATTCAGGCAACCTACCGAACGATCGATCGATCGATCGACCGCCACACTACTTATGTACGCCTTTTATTTGAGTGTTTGTTTTATTTTCGTAGTTTCTAAGTTTGGGAACTGAATCCGAATTGGAGTCTGAATCTGTATCTGAATGCCATTAAGATGCTAAATAACTAATAAATATTTCAAATTTTGTTTTATGATAGAAACAAAGCCGCGGCGCGGCGCACCACCACACAAATTAATGCAAATCCCATTAAAATGGGCTATAAAAACAAAACTTCCCAATTAGTCATTTCATTAAATATGCAATCGCCCAGCGACGACGACGCCTGACGATGGCAGCGATTCAGTTTAGACCACCAACAGCACTTGTGCTCGCATCACACCGCAACAACGGCACAATCTGAGTGGACTGGGTGGTGGCGAGGTGACATGGTTGATTTTAAGGTGTCTCAGGCTTTAATTCAAATTAACTCAAAAAAAAAACTCTCGTGTACCAGAGCGATGAGTTGATATTGAAATTAATTAAAAATATTTCGTCGATCACACTTTGTCCGTCCATGCGTCTCTGCGGCTAAATGTCTACGATTGTTGGGGTGTATCAGTTTTTGAATATTTCTTTAATTATAAACAATGATTCAATTTCATCAATGATCTCTTTCGATCTGTCTCGATCTAATGTGATGCGATTGAAGATTGAAGTGTTATCTGCATATGCATATGTCCGCCCGACCATATTCGTGTTGTTTTTGGCGGTAGATATGGGGCTGGAGACGGAAATGAACGAGGAGTCGTGAGTAGTTATCCCACAAATATGTGTGTCTAAAAAGGCAAACGAGTTTCGGTTTTGGAAAAATTTCGGATTAACAAAAATTGCTACGTAAATTATGGGCATTCTGAGTTGGTAACATAAATTATAGCCATTTATGCCTTCTGCTTTGGCCATTCAGTTTTGTCAAAATGCTGTTGTTCGGATTTGTCGATAAACGCGCGTATGTTTGTCTGCTGTTTTTTTGTACTTTTTTTTTTTGATCCAAACTTTTTTTTTATAATTTATTATCTCTAAGCTTTTGGTGTGTGTTATTGTTTTGAGCTTAAGCAAATCTAAGATTAAACCAAAAATGAAAAAAAATTATTCGCTGTTTGAAACTAAGAAAACATCATGAAGAAGGTTGGTAGGTATTCACTGTGTGTTGTGGATAGAGAGAAAAAAACAGAAACATCAAATAAATAAATTTGTTAAATGACAACACCAAAACTACTGAATCTTAATGCAACCTTTTTGTTAGACAACCCAAAGAACCCAATAGGAAATTACCACATCAAACAATTTTATGTTTATCCATTAATTGTTTGCATGTAAAGTCTGAGATTGCTCATTTTTTGGTTTTATATGTCAGACTCTCATTTATTTTTAATATGAAATTCTGAAAATGCCTTTTCTGCAAGAAGATATGGTAAGAGTTTCTCTTCCGGGATTTCCTGCTCGGGAATCCCGTTCTTTTATCAGTCCCTGTTTCCCGGGAAATTCATCCGGTAGCGAATCGAAGTAATAGGCTGTTTCCACTACGGTCGCGCCCACGTCCGCGTCCAAAAATCAATGAATGCGCGTTAAAGCCTATACAAAAAACATAGGCAGTTAGGTATGGGAAAAAGTCACGTTCATATTGCGTTTATTATAAATTCGATTATTTTTGCAATTGAAACCCACCCATACCTATTAATGGCAACACCGCAAATTGCACATCCCTATTAAAACAGCTGTTTATCAGCATAAACATAAAGCGCTGCTGCTACTGCACATTTCCATAAGGCGCAATACCAGTTGATCCTTATTTTCCACTGAGGTTAGCAAAATAATACCATGTTGTGACATTATCATGGAGTTAGATAATGTTCCAACACAAAAATATTAGACTTTTCGCACCGCAAAAAAAAACAAATCAACACAAACAGCTGTTTGAACGCCAACGTGGATGCAAAACACAATGGACAACACCATTACAAATTTTCGATAAATCGTTGACGCGGACGCGACCGTAGTGGAAACAGCCTATAAGAAGAGACTTGCAACTTTATACTTTACAAACGAGCTAAACATTTAATTAATTATTTGTTTATTAAAGGGTGGGCCATTTCAAATTTGAACAACCGATTACATTTTCTCTGAAAGGTAGAATAACATAAATTTTTATTTTCAGGTTTAAGATTGACATTTGCAACATACGCCTATACGCCCGAACAAAATTGCGAGATAATGAAAACTTACTTCCAAAGTAGTGAGTCTTTTACGCAAACTGTAAGAAAATTACGTGGAAATTTTTCGAGAAGAGATTGGCCTTCAGTTCAGATTTTGTGACAATTTGTAAAGCGAGTTCGTGAAAAAGGATCGTAATTGGACATAAAAACTCGTGAACGATCTCGTCCAGTGCGACGAAAACATTGCTGCTGAGGCTGAGAATGTCCATTAACCTCGCCAACTCGTCATCGATCTCAGGAAGAGAACATTTCTCGCACTTCTTTAAGAAGAATTTTTCATAAAGACTTCGGTATAAAGGTTTTCAAAGTTCACTTGGGCCATGAACAGAAGCTTTATGGCCACACCCAGAGAAAAAATCTGGTCACGGCAATAATAATATGTTCATCGCAATAAAAGTATGTTCGTCGCAACCATAGTATTGTTTTTAAGTTTAATTTTGACAATAGTAGATATAACGCAATATCAATATTGTTGAATTGTAACAAAAGTATTTTTGCAAATATTAAAAATGAAAAATAATGGTTGGTGCTACAAAAGTATTGTTTTTTAAGTTTTATGTTAACAATAATATGATTACGGCAATCAAACTGTATGATTGTAATTTGTCTTCATTTAAATATGCTTTGTAGAACAGTGTAATTGTTAAGTACCCAATACAATAATAGTAGTTTTTATATGAAAATTAAAATTTTTTGTTTAACTGAAATAGTTTTAATAAAATCGTTTATTTAACTGATTTTTCTACCGTTAAATAAATAACTCCTATTATTTTAAATATAATGCATTTTAAATAATTTTCATAATTTATATCTATTGTAGACAACTTAACACAATTGTGTGTAATCATACTATGATTGTATGTTAAACATACTATGGTTGTGAGGATCATAATATGGTTGTGGAAATCATAGTATGGTTGAGTGTGAATCATACTATGGTTGCGGGGATCATAGTATGGTTATGTGCGAATCATACTATTGTTGTGAGGATCATATTATAGTTATGTGTAAATCATACAATTGTTGTGAGGATCATAGTACGGTTGTGAGGATCATAGTACGGTTGTGAGGATATTAGTATGGTTGTATTTGAATCATACTATTGTTTTGAGGATCATATTATAGTTGTACCACAACCATATACCCTTCAATAGTATGATGCTCTTCCAATATTGTTATCCCAAGCATAATTTTTTCTACGTGCGTCCAATGCGTTTTCGCTTCGTCCAATGGGCTGAAGATTGTTTGGCAGGAGATGAAGAATTTAACCAAAAAATCGTGTTTTTTAAATGACTATGCTTGTAAACAGAATTGCCGCTTATGGGTATCAGAGAACCACCTTGACTATTGACAAGCCCATGCATCCATAAAGAGTCACTTTTTTGTGCGATTTTGGGCTGGCGACATCATTGGGCACTTTTTCATCGAAAATGAGCAAGAAGTTGCGCTAACCATCAACGGTGAGCGTTACCGCGGCAAGCTCAACGAATTTTTGATTCCTAAAATTCTAGAGAATGACATGGACGACATTTGGTTTCAACAGCCAACGCAACCATCGATACTTTACGCACTGTTTTTGAAAATCGAATAATCAGTCGAAATTGTGATAACAGTTGGACGCCTCGGATCGGTGATTTAAGCTCTTTATATTCTGTGGGCAGCCATTAAGGAATAATGCTACGCAAAGCATCCAGAGGCAACTGAAGCGTTGAAACATGAAATCAAAGTTGCCATTGAAGAGATTCGACCCGAAACAATCGAAAATGTTGAGTTGATGAGGTACTGCCGAGTCAGTTGTGGAAGTCATATAAATGATATTGTGTTCTAATATTAAATGACAAAGTTAAACCTTTTCAATAAAACCAGAATTTAAAACGTTAAATCGCCAACCTATGCTATGGAATATAAAGGCAGACGTGCACGTTATCACGAAAAACGTTCAATCCTTTGCCGTTTTATTTAAGTCTTAAAATTCTTTCTGTTTATCCGATATTCAAATATTTATATAAGACTTTTTAAAAAAATCCTACAATGCCTCAATACTGAGAGTAGCTTCTTCTTTGTCATTCAAAAAAAAAACGGGTTCCACCTGAAATTGTGACAGTTGTCGTCGAGGTGTGCGAAGATGCGTGGGTGCGGGTGTCTAAAATGTTCGTACTACTGACACCTTCCAACATTTCCACAGATATGGCACTCCCGCGCACTTTCAATACGAAACTTCAATCTTTTATTGTTTATTTTATTTATTCAATTTTTTTTTATATTCATCTCGTGGTGGTGGTGCTGCTGTTTTAAGATTTGACATTAAAATACCAAAAGAGAGATGAGAAGAAAAAAAAAACAAATCAGTTTTAAATTTATTATAGTTCTTCGACTTTGTTTGTTTGCTTTTGTTTCTGAAGATGTTTTTATGTTTTATAGCAATCAATGAAATTTAATACTTTTATGCATAATAAAACAAAAGTTAACAAAAACGACACAGAAACACACAAGACAAGTTGAAAACCAACGGATTTTGGTCGGACTGTTGGCCCGTTTGCAGCGGTCGCTGATGATGCGATGCCAATGAATCGGTGGCGGCGGGCGTTGTTGTTTTGTGTGATAAAATATCGTAGTTCATTCATTGAAAAAAATGTTTATTACATTTATTTGCATTTAAATCGTTGAGTTCCGCACAATAGTAGGGGGTCTTAATGCCAAAGTGATGATGATCACGATGCTGCTGCTGATGGCTGTTGCTTCTGCTGTTGTCTCCGATTTTCGAACCCGGCAGCCAACAGAAAGCGAATGACTAACACGACTGTGTTCGCGGTTGCCAACATGCGGAATTATTAGGCATTTAATGGGATTTGTTTTTTTTTTGTCATTTCGACACTTGAATAAAAATGTAGTGGAATCAATTAATGTTGTAAGTCTTACAAAGTACAAACTCACCAGAAGGACATAAACTCCCTATAATTTATCTGTATACTCGTACTTAAAAGGAAAACGCCAAAATGTCAAACGAACTAAAAAAAAAAATTTGCAATCATGATTTTTCTTGAAATTGGAAACCTCTTATTTTATCCTATTATTATACGAGTATTTCACTAAAGCGTTTCGAGCGACCTGTATCGAACTCTGGTAAAATTGGATCTTATCGCTCGATTTGTTTGATTAACCTTCACACAAAAGTTTCTTCCGATTTGAGTTACCCGGATTATATTAGACTATATCGGTACATGTTTTCCAATAGCCCTTATGTACATAATGTGTTAATATAACCCCTCAAAGGTCCCTCCCGAGCAGAGTTTGTAGTGGCATTGGTTCAAAAGGAGGCGCGCCGCAGGTGGATTTTTGCTAAGGCAAGCCGCCGCAGTAGTAAATGGCTAAAATCGGCTATTTATAGCGGCTGAGCCGTTTTTAAAATAGTAACATTAGGTAAAAATATTAAATATTTCATTTCTCTGCTGTATTTAAATTCTTGTTACTGGCGTAATTCGGTAGTTAAATTAGCAACACACTTTAATTAAGCCTTAAAGTAAATTTTTAATTTATTTAACTTTATACAGGGTGGGCGATTGAACTTATTAAATATGCATTGGCAGTAAAAAAAAAAGTACTGATCATTTTTTCAAATTTATGTTTTCTTTAGAAATGTTGAACTTTCTCGTTTAATAATGAAACACAATACGTATCTTTCATAAGACTACCTCAAATGTCCCGGCAGTACCTCTTCCGATCAACTCAATTTTTCAGTACATTATCGATTGTTTCGGGTCGAGTCTCTTAAATGGCAACTTCGATTTTATGTTTCAATGCTTCAATTGTCTTTAGATGCTTTGCGTAACATTTATCCTTAATCGATCCCCACAAAAAGTAATCCAAAGGGTTCAAATCACAGCTCCAAGGAGGGCAATTGACATCACACTTTCGGCTGATTATTTCACTTTTCAAAAACAGTGCGTAATATATATAAAGCGAAAACGCATCGGATGGTATTCCATTATTTAATGACAAAGTTCAACCTTTCCAATAAAACCTGAAATTTTGAAAAAATTAGCAGTAAATAAATAGCCGACCATATATTTGAACTTTCCATAAATTTTTATGAATTTGGCTCAAAATATTTATTTAAACGAAAAACAGAAACATTTAAAATATAAATTACAGAAATGCAGTTCAGTTCTTAAACATTTGCATAAGAAAATATGATTTTATCGCCAGGCTTTAGAAAAAAGAGGCATTTTTATAACATAATTCACAAAATATATTCCTATTTTGTAAAAACAAGCTTTTGCTATTCAATCAAGTAATTTTTTATTTTTTTCTAATGAAAAAGCGAGCATTGAAATATTTTCTTGTGAATATTCCAACATTGGTTTTTGCGAAGCACATTAAAAACTCAAATATTTTTTTATCAATGTATGGAATTCATTTTTCTTTTATTCATGTTAAAGCTCATTCAATTTGATTAAATATAGCTTAATAACTTTTAAAAATAATGGAATTTAAATGCCCCACCCCTGTTGTTCATTACTGCTTGGAGAGTTGAGACAGGAATTGCCGCAATTGTTTTTGGATTTTAGTAATTTAGCTTTTGTATATTCAAATTAGTTGGTTTTGATTTGTAGACATTCTGTTTGCAATAACCCCTTAAGAAAAAGTCAGGTGCGGTAAGGTCTGGCGACCTAGGGGCCAACGGAATGTGGAGTTTCTGGATATCAGCTTATTGGGAAATATTCGTCGCAGTTCTATCATAACATACCGGTCTATGTGAGGAGTTGCACAATTTTGCTGAAACCACACAGAAAGAAATTCTCATTCTGCGTAATTCTGGATAGAAAAACTCTCTCAACATGCTCAAGTAACGGTCTGCAGTAGCCGCAACGGTGTGACCGTTTTCTTCGAAGAAGTAGGGCCCGCCAATGCAGCGTGATGCAACTGCTCACCACACTGTGACACGAAGTGGATGCAATTCCGTACGGGTTGCTATATATATTTCTCGCCGCCATCTGACATTTCCACTGGAAAGTTGGACATTTGTTAGCATAAACGTACTCAGAACGTTTTGACTTATGACTATCATTTGTGTTGTTTCCAGTGACTTGAAAATATCAATTTAGCAAAAAAGGGGAATTAACTCTTGAACATTTTCGTGCAATCGTTTTTCACAACTTTCGACGTGGATTATCACGACATGAGTGCATCGATGAACTTAAATCTTTGTATGGCTATGAAGCACCATCCTATAGCACCGCGAAAAACTGGTTTAATGAATTCAATCGTGGCCGACGCTTGCCTAAAGACGAAGGTCGTGAAGGTAGTCTAAAAACGGACGTTGTGCCAGAGAACATTGATGCCGTGCGAAAACTGATAATGCAAGAACGTCATGTGACATACCGTGAGATAGAGGCATCCTTCCGCATTTCTTCCACCTGCATACATTCGATATTGCATGAACACCTGGCCGTAAAAATGGTTTGTTCTCGTTAGATCCCGCACACTTTGAAAATCGCTCAAAAAAAAGGCTCGTGTCGATTGGTGCAAAGTTTTATTTTTCAAAAAATACGATCGCGGTGCTTCAAAAGACGTTTATAAGATCGTCTCAGGTGGCGAATTATGGATCTATGCGTAACAGCAATCGACCGTGTGCGTCTTTGAAGACAATCCAAATCCAACGAAAGTTGTTCGTGGAAGAAGCTCTTCGAAGCAAATGGTCGCATGTTTCTTCGGCAAAACTGGCCATGTGGCGACTGTTTCGCTTGAGCAACGTAGGACGATCAATTCTAAGTGGTAAACCACAATTTGTTAGCCTGAAGTCTTCGGAGAAATTCGAAAAACGAACAAGAGAAGACGAATTGTTGTGCACCATGACAATGCGAGCTCTCACTTATCGGCTCAAATCAGCGCCTTTTTGACTGGCCAAAATGTCGAATTGATGGGTCATCCGCCGTTCTGCCCTGACTTGGCACCCAATGAATTCTTCTTATTCCCGCACATCAAGAAAAAATGCGTGGTCAACGTTTTTCGTCGCCCGAAGCAGCTGTTGAAGCGTTCAAAAACCATGATTTGGAGGTGTCTCAATCGGAGTGGAAAAAGTTCTTCGACAATTGGTTTGAGCGCATGCAAAAGTCTAGAAATCATGCTGGAGAATACTTTGAAAAACAATAAAACCATTTGCATTTTCATTATTAGGCCAGAAATATATATATATATATAGCAGCCCTCGTATCTGTGGGTTAATAGCTCCCCATATTCGACAATTTTGTTTGTTTATGTTGCCGTTCATAACGAAAAGATAGTTCAAATGTTTCCGCTCTCTTCCACCATTTGAAGCATTTTCTGGCAAAATTCCAAGCAAATCGGAATGTCTGCTGCTATCAGTTTGTTGCTTTCAGTTTGGACTTATTTTATATGGAAATAAGTCTAAATCTTTGTGCATAATTGATTGCAATGACTGTCTGCTTTTAACAATTTGAGCAGATAAGCTTCTTGTCGTAACTCTTGGATTGTTATGTATGGCAGTGATTGTTTCCTCCATCCGAACTAAAGGGTTTCGATGGTAAGGTGTTCTGTTGACTGTCTCATGCTCGGCAAAATTGTTAACAAGTCTCATTAGGGTCCATCTTCTCGGAGGATTGCCGCCAAACATGCGCCTATACTCTCTTTGACCGAAACTACGGACTCCAGTGCGTGATAGCGGCGGACAACCCAAATTATTGTTTCAGTGTCCCTGTTACCCCTTTTTTTGTTTAATCTAAAAATCAATCTGCAAAACAAAAAAATACCAGATTTATTAAATAGAAAAAAGTTATTAAATTTTATTTTGTTAGCGGCTTTCATCAGCCACCCTGCATAATTATTAAGATAATTCTCCAAAAACTTGTAGTTTTATTTACAATTAACTTCGTGCTTCTTAGTTGGACCACCCTTTACTTTAGCAAAACTATTTATTACCAAAAATCACATCTTCTTTTTACTTTAATGATAAATATTGTAGTACAAACCAAAGAAGATGAATTCAAGAAGATGGACAAAATGAATGGACAAATGAAAATGAGCTTTTAAGAGAAGTTGAAAAACACTCACACATTTTGGGAACGCTGTTTTTTGTTTTTAAAGTGTGCGAATTTCGTGTTTTCTGTGTTTTTTTATGTTTCAATTTTGACCATCTAGCGATCTTGTGACTGTGTACAAACGAAAGTGGCCAAATACTCGTAAACCTATAACTTGTGCTTTACTGATTGGTGTTTTTAAATGATATTACAAAGAATAAGCATTTCGTATATTTTTTATCAGTTTATCGTATTTGGTACAAACCAAAAATATATAAAATATATGTATAGGGTCATCTATCTAGAGGTATTTTTTCAAAACAAAAAAAAAATATAAAAATTCAAATCAAGTGTGGAATCTTTTTTGGTAACTTGAAAGGACATTTTATGGCATTTATTTTTTGAAAATAATTACCTTCAAATGCTGTCAACTGTATTATGGAAATGAGCGTTCAATGAGAAATGGGAAGATTTGCTGTGTTCGGCCAAAATTTTGTTCAGTGATGAGGCCCATTTCTGGCTCAACGGCAAAGTCAATAAACAAAATTCCCGCATTTGGGCTGAAGAGCAACCAGAAGAGGTTCAAGAGGTGCCATTATACCAAGGGAAAACCACGGTTTGGTTGTACAGATATTGTCCATTCTGAGGCGTAGTTGTGGCCAACATTTATAGGAAATTATATTCAAAAAATAATTGCCATAAAATGTCCTTTCAAATTACCAATAAAGATTCCACACTTGATTTGAAATTTTTTAATATTATGTTTGTTCTGAAAAAATATCTCTAGATGGATCACCCTATATATATTTTACCGATCTTTGCCATTATAATTTATTTATTTGTTCAGTCAATATAATTTTAATTTCTTATAAGGTGACCAAAAAAAATAGTTTCAATAATCTTATGTGCGTTGATTCATTGAATTTCTTTATCACACCCTTTTGGATTATTTATTATTTGAATATACAAATTTTGTAGTTAACACAAATTTTTAACTCTTCTAGCATATTTAAAAAAAACGTTTTTATGCTGCGAGAGAGTTTTCTAAAATATTTTATTTTATGTTATTTATTTTGTCTTCAATTAAAACTACGATGATAATGGCCTTGTTCGGAATAATTGTTGGGGTAATCTCTTACGGTTCGGTGTTGGCAACATGGCTAAAGCTTAAAAACAACTGCTGCTGATGTGGCTGCCGTTTGCCGTTTTATTTTCTTCTTTCATGTTCGAGTATGTGAAGTTAACCAAATCAAATATGAATAAGTATATATACGATATCGTATAGCACATCTATCGCGTATCGTAGCGTATGTAGGTATTCATGTGCGTTTTATCTTAAAGATTGATACTGAACGAATGAATGAATGAATTGATATGAATAAAAAAGCACAGTGTGTGTTTTTCCTTTATTTCTATTCTAAATCAAAAACCGAAAAAAATACTTTTGTTTCTGTGGTTTCAGACTTTGTTTCGTTTCATTTCGTCGTCGTTTTTTTTTGTTTTAATAAATTAAACCATAAATTATGCAAAAGCCATTTATACAAATGTATGTATATACAAACACCACAGCCCTGCGTATCTGTGGAGTATGTATGTATATATGTCTGTAGAGGCTAGTGTGTCGGTACAATATCTTTCAGTAGATATTTTTCAAATGACAAAACATTGAAGTTAATCTCGAAAAACCGAAATCTCCACACACAGTCAAAACACAAATGCTGAGTAATAATAATATATTCAAATGTTTCTTTTGTTACTCTTTTGTGCTTGAATAGCTGGCTGGCTCATCAGTTATAAAACTGATGATACTGACTTTTCAAAACAATATTGAATACAAAACCGAACAAAAACGCCACTCGAACGGCCGAACGTATGAACTCTGGCATGAATTAGAACTCCATGCAACAACCGCCATCCAGGAATAGTTTTGGCCATTCATTTTGTTGTTGCTCGATTGTTGTGCTGTTGTTAGTGTGGACGAGGAGTGAATAGCCAAAGGGGCTTTTAGAAAATCATCAAACATTCTGTGGTCCACATACCTACAGAGTCACTCACTCGCTCGCCGAACACCCGCTGTGCTCATACGCGGGCGCTCTTATTTAATATACTTTTAAATAAATTTCCTAAAAACAACGACGTATATATCCGCCAAGCAAACATTCATAAACTCATACAGAAATCGACAGGGCCGGATGGATAAAGCTGTCAGCGGGCCCTAGGGAAAAATGTACGTAGGGTCTCAGTCGAAAATTTCAACTACAGCGATAAAAATTAGTTTTCCTATAAAACCACAAATTTGGACAAAAAATCAGTACTTTTTTTACAGTGGATTCAAATCAAAATATTTAATCGCCCACCCTGTAAATATTATTGAAATTTTTAAAAGAATGTAATAATGACGTATTGTAATATCGGTCAGAACACAAGCAGGCGGTTCCTTTGAAAGAGGATCAAGTTAAAATACTAACTTTTATGGTTACTAAAAATGACTCAAGGCTTTTATATTTATTCTGGCCTAATAATGAAAATGCGAATATTTATCATCGAAAATGGTTTTATTGTTTTTCAAAGTTTTCTCCAGCTTGATTTATACACTTTTGCCTGCGCTCAAACCAATTGTCGACGCACTTTTTCCACTCCGATTGAGACACCTCCAAACCATGGTTTTTGAACGCTTCAACAGCTGCTTTGGGCGAAGAAAAACGTTGACCACGCATTTTCTTCTGGATGCTAGAAAATAAGAAGAATTCATTGGGTGCCAAGTCAGGGCTGTACGGTGGATGACCCATCAATTCGACATTTTGGCCGGCCAAAAAGGCGCTGATTTAAGCCGATGTGTGAGAGCTCGCATTGTCATGGTGCACAATGATTCGTCTTCTCTTGTTCGTTTTTCGAATTTCTCCGAAGACTTTAGGCAAACAAATTGTGGCGTACCACTCAGAATTGACCGTCATACTTTGCTCAAGCGCAACAGTCGCCACATGACCAGTTTTTCCGAAGAAACATGCGACCATTTGCTTCGAAGTGCTTCTTCCACGAACAAATTCCGTTGAATTTGGCTCGTCTTCGAAGACCCACACAGTCGATTGCTGTTTTGTTTTGGGCTCATATGCATAGATCCATGATTCGTCACCTGTGACGATCTTTTAAACGTCTTTTGAAGCACCGCGATCGTATTTTTTCAACAAAAAAAACTTTGCACCAATCGACACGAAACTTTTTTTTAACGATTGTCAAATTGTGCGGGATCCAACGAGAACAAACCATTTTTACGGCCAGGTGTTCATGCAATATCGAATGTATGCTAGTGGAAAAAATGCCCAAGGATGCCTCTATCTCACGGTATGTCACATGACGATCTGGCATTATTAGTTCACGCACGGCATCAATGTTCTCTGGCACAACGGCCATTTTTGGACGACCTTCGTCTTTGAACGAGCATCGGCCACGTTTGAATTCATTAAACCACTTTTTCACAGTGCTATAGGATGGGGCTTCATCGCCATATAAAGATTTAAGTTCATCGATGCACTCTTGTCGTGATAATCCACGTCGAAAGTTGTGAAAAATGATCGCACGAAAATGTGCACGAGTTAATTCCATTTGTTTTGCAAAATTTATTTTTTTTAAGTCACTGTGCTTCATCGCCATTATTAATTCCATTTATTTGCAAAACACAAATGATGGTCGTTCGTCAAAACGTTCTGAGTACGGTTAAAATTTAAAACGTTCCAATAGAAATGTCAGATGGCGCCAGGCAACACTTAGTGTTGCCTAGGCTAGAAATATATATAGCAACCCTGTATGTACGTCGTAGCGGTCAGTAAAAAAGAAGGCACAAAAGTGAGAGATTTGGCGTCGTTTAGATGAAATGAGCATCGCCTGACTTTCTGAGCGGGAAACAGCTGTCAGTATCAAAATAACACATGATTGAAAAATCAATAGGTGAACCACCTTGTATGTTGGTCCTCTTTATTTCCGCTTAACTCCCTATAGAGCAAAGGGCCTCTTGAATGTTGGTTATAATTACTAATAATTGAGGACATCTCTTAATAAAGATAGCAAAAAATATATAACTGATTATTGAGCGGCAACACACATTTTTGAAATTTTCGTGCCCCCTTAAGATCTTACAGGCCTTAACAATTAGTTGCCTGATAGATAATCCGGCCCTGAATGCATACATACATAGGTATCCCAATATGCATTTACTCTTTTAGATGAGATCGACTTGGCATATAGACTAGGTTTTAGCCACACACATAGAGAATAGGTCCTCATTAACCATAAATACCCGTAATAATTTCTAATGGATATAAGGAATCCTGTTATACGTAAGATCTCTAAGGCATGTATGTATGTGTGTACTTATATAGTACATACTTCAAAATGTCTAGGAATCATAAAACACATTCCCATACACCTCTGCATATAAGAACATATGTATTTATAGAAAATTCCATAATCCAAAACATCAACAACAACAAAAAATATTCATCCAATCATATGTCTTGGACTGGCTGGCTGAGTGACTGACTGGACGACGATGATTGTGAAATAAAGCTCTACAATTTATTTATATGTAAGTCGTGAATGCGCCCGGAGGCAAAATTCGAAAACAACCACAAAAAAGCAGCAACAACAACAAAAGGCCCATTCACTTGCCGGAGTAAGTAAGTATTCGGCCAACAACGACTACTTCCCAACAACACCGGCCAGGGTGTAGATGTTGTTCATGAAACTAACTAAACAATAGCAACAACAACACACACAATACCGAAGACAATGGCAACAACAACAACAATGGCAACAACAACAACAATGGCAACAACAGCAAGTTGTGGAAATGAACGAACGATCATTGTAGAAATTAACCAACCAGCTACTACTGTACTACATTCTGGATTACGATTAAGGTGGCCAGACGATGGTTTGTGCGCTCCACCAAACGAAAGAGTGATTCGGAGCAATGTGATTAACACCCACCAGGGGTAACTATTACTCCGATCGACTCAGAATTATTTTCTTAACCAGAGTTGTTGTCCAGACAGAAAAAAACAAAAGGCAATCCGTTGATACAGCATTATAGTATGAGTACTGGCTAACGGTCCAAATTTTACAAAAATAGAGAAAAAAATCAGTTGTAACTACCGAAATTCTATCGCAAAAGAAGAATTTGTAAATCGGTTGGAACTACGGAAATTCTGGTGCAAAAGAAGGCATCACAGAATGTTTTAGACCGTCATAAACTTTCGGTTCGAAGAAAGAAGAATTTGGAAATCGGTTGCAACTCCCGAAATTCTGTTGCAAAAGAAGAATTTTCGATGCCATCACAGAATTTTTCAAGTAGTTACGAATATTCGCTTCGATTGTGGACACAACCAATAGATAATTTGGTTATGTTGCCGTTTAAATTGAAATGGGCCTCGTCAGACATGAAAAGACAGTTCAACATGTTTCAGTCCTCTTCTACCATTTGAAGCATCTTCTGTTAAGCGAATCGGGAAGCCGACTGCATTCAGTTTGTTGGCCATTTGAATTTTATATGGGAATAAGTCCAAATATTTGTGCATTATTAACTGCAATACCTGTCTGCTTATACCCATTTGAGCAGATTACCTTCTTTTCGAAACTCTTGGATTGTTTTGTATGGCAGCAGCTACAGCAGCGATTGTTTCCTCCATCTGACTGAAGGTTTCGATGGTAAGGTCTTCGGTTATCTGTCCCATGCTCGGCAAAATTGCTAGCGAGTCTCTTTATGGTCCATCTGCTCGGAGGATTGCCGCCTAACGTGCGCGTGAACTCTCTTTGAACAGAAACTTCGGACTCGAGTCCGTGATAGCTGCGGATAGTAACCCAGTTATCCATTTTTGTTAAATCTTAAAATCAATGTGCAAAATAAAAAAAATAACCAGATTCATTTTATAGAAAAAAGTTATTAAATTTTTTTTTTGGTAGCTTCTTTCATCAGCCACCCTGTATGCCTTCATTAAGCCTCTTTTATATTTTGATCTTATTATCCAAGGATAAGGTAGGTAAGGTATTTTTTACAATTTACACGAGTTTAGCTCAACATTTTACCATTCGACGGTTGGTTTTTAACTGACCTAAATTTGTACAATGGGTATCAAATCTCTAGTTCATTTACCTACATACATGTGGCCAAAATGATCACACCATATGTGATAGAGAAAGGGACCTAAGGGTAAAAAAATGAATTTTCATTTTTTTCTTTTTTTGATGTGGACAACATCTGAGCATCGAATGAGAAAGATCCCATGCCCCAAAAGTTTTCCCAGAGATATGCGCGTTTTATGAAAGTGAAGTCGACGATTCTAAGCGCAAATAGAAAGGGACCTAATCTTTAAAATGGCTCTCCTGAACAAAACTTTTCATCAACTTTTAACTTTTTTTTTGATGTGGACAACATCTGAGCATCGAATGAAACCGATCCCATGCCCCAAAAGTGTTCCCTCCCAGAGATATGCGCGTTTTATGAAAGTGAAGTCGACGATTCTAAGCGCAAATAGAAAGGGACCTAATCTTTAAAATGGCTTTCCTGAACAAAACTGCTTTTAAACCTTAGGTCCCTTTCTATTTTGCGCGTCACATATATAATTCGGTAATTCCCCCTTTTAAATTTATATCAATGAGCGAAGTTTACTTATGAATTAAATATATAAAAAAACATCCAGAAAATCTAATTTCTGAGCGTTGAATGGATTGAAATGAGGGTTTCTATTTTCTAGGCAGTTTGAATTTGTGAGAGTTACTAAGATTTTTTTTCTAAAATAAATTGTTTTTATCAAACTAGGTTAACAAAAGATAAACTAATGGTCAATTTCCTTGCCTAATGTTTAATAGGCTTTTTGCGCCTTAAGTTAATTCTAAATAGTTAATATAACGCACTTTTTTAACAAAATGTTATTAATTGAAAATCTCAAAATGTTTTTTTAAAAAGAAAAAACCAAGTTTCTCCGTAAAAATCGTTAATCTTTCTTTCATCGAAAAAAGGACATAATCGCCATGACCTGAAGTATAAAAGGCAACAGTTTTTATAACTAGTAAAAAATGTGGAAGTAATGATACTTTGTCAATTCTACCGATTTCTAAAGTTCCACTGATTGACAAATACAGCACAGCAACCAACATTCGGATGTACCGTTGGAAACTTTACAGTTTATGTAACCTCAATCATTCGGTTGTGGCAGCGAATCTGTTCTTTGTGTGTAAAAATATATAATGTAGTGACAAAGCGTCCAAATTGAGCATCACGCTTGGCCGGTTGTATTGAAAATATTCTGTAAGCAATTGGTGCCGGTGGTGGATCCGCACGCAATTTTTCACTGGCTGTGTTTGTCTGTAAATTAAGTCGTCGGTCTACCTGGCTGTGTAATGAGCACTGTCGGTCGAAATCTAGTTTATAAAAATAGACTTATGATAACACACCTCTAAAATCCAGGCCAAGTCACAGAGAAAAAGTCAGTTAAAAGTCGGTCCGAGCTACAAAATTTCTGTTAGAGGAGAAAACTATCAGCTCCAACTACGAAATGTTAATTATCATGACTGAAATTAGGTTGGATGTACCATACGATAATTATTTTGGCAATATTATGGTACAGACAACATGCTATTCGGTCAAATTACCCGAATGAAGTTTAAATTATTGGTTGCCAGAACTACTTGTTGTGGCAAATTATAGTTTTGTATAGAACTGTACGATGTAACCAACAATTGGTAAGGACAACAAATTATATCGCCCTAAAAACTGAAAACGAGTACATCTTAGAAACAATGTAATTGTGAAAATAAAGTACAATAGCACTTAATAAAGTTAGAACGGCAGAATTTCAAGGTTTCTCAGATAATCATAAGTTCGAAAGGAAACTAAAATATAGCTTCTTTCGATAGCAAAAAGTACATCAAAGTTTCTTAAAACTTGATAAAATAATTTGCATTTTGTGTTGACTAACTTGTATACCATCCATGATAGGATTGGGCGTCATTTCTTTGGCATTCTGTTTGCAACACCTTTAAATAGCTGTGATCTGTCTGGTTTAGTAGTGTTGGGCGCGAGTGTTGGCAACGTCCCGAATGCAATCAGGGACCATAAGCCCTGTTTGCTTCACCTGATCGAACCAGATTTCTTTTAGACAAATTGGAGTTTACAACTTTTTTCATGCTGTTGTTACAGCATCAACTAGCTTTGAATTCTCGGGCAATTCAGTCTATGATTCGGGTAGGAAGAACTTGTTTAAATAGACGTAAAGATTGATGTTCTTGGAAAGCATATCTGGTGTAATAGTTTGTGTACACGACTAGTCCATAAATGGACCCATATTCAAACCCCGGTAGGAATATCGAATACTTGTTAACGACGAGCTTTTCCAGCACATTAATATCGTTAACTTTACAAGTACGAAATTAATGTCTTTAAAAATAAAGTTATTTATATGTGACGCGCAAAATAGAAAGGGACCTAAGGTTAAAAACCAGTTTTGTTCAGGAGAGTTATTTTAAAGATTAGGTCCCTTTCTATTTGCGCTTAGAATCGTCGACTTCACTTTCATAAAACGCGCTAATCTCTGGCAGGGAACACTTTTGGGGCATGGGATCGGCCTCATTCGATGATCTGATGTTGTCCACATCAAGTGAGAAAAAGAATGAAAATTGATTTGTTTACCCTTAGGTCCCTTTCTCTATGCGCTGTCACATATGTGACGCGCAAAATAGAAAGGGACCTAAGGTTAAAAACCAGTTTTGTTCAGGAGAGCCATTTTAAAGATAAGGTCCCTTTCTATTTGCGCTTAGAATCGTCGACTTCACTTAAATAAAACCCGCATATCTCTGGGAGGGAACACTTTTGGGCATGGGATCGGTCTCATTCGATGCTCAGATGTTGTCCACATCAAAAAAAATTAGTGAAAAGTTTTGTTCAGGAGATCCATTTTAAAGATTAGGCTTAGAATCGTCGACTTCACTTTCATAAAACGCGCATATCTCTGGGAGGGAACACTTTTGGGACATGGGATCGGTCTCATTCGATGCTCAGATGTTGTCTACATCAGAAAAAGAAAAAAAATTACAACTGATTTTTTTTTACCCTTAGGTCCCTTTTTCAATGCGCTGTCACATATCTGACCCGGCCTATGAAAAGGTGTCTTATGACTCAAAAAAAAGAATTAAAATTAATTAAATTAAATTAAAAAATTAACAGCTGTTTCTCGCAATTTCCTTTTTGAGTCATAAGCCTTTTCATAGGCCGGGTCACATATTACGACTTAGCCGCAGGCGACTTCAAACAGTAGGTCCGGACCATAAATGCCGTCGACCTTACTGGTAAGAAATTAATCTCTATAAAAATAAAGTTTTTCTGTAATATGACTTAGCTGCAGAAGACTTCAAACAATAGGTACGGACCAGCTTATAATCCGATTTAAGAGATGTTAAATCGTTCTTTGTTCCTTAATGGGTTTTAGGGAATTAGGTAAGTATGGTCACCCGACTTAATACTTTAATGATCCAATGTAAAGAAAAAAGAAGTTTGAAACTCCACCATAGCTGCTCCAAACAATGAAGCCCCACCACTACCATCCGAAATTTTGTACTCGTACCGAGTTCTCCTACGACACCGCCTCCCCACTTACTACGAGTATCTCACATTGAGAACGCAAAAATCCCCAAACACACACACACACTTACAAACACACAAAATTCCGCCAAATGAATGAACGAAGTCGGAGTCTTCTCGATCGATGTGTTGCTTGGAACTTCTCATTGCTCTGTACATTCTTCATCTTCTTCCTCTTCTGGGTGTAGAGGCGGTGGAGGCATAGCGACTGCTGGTGCTGCTGCTGTTGCCGAGGACCGAAAAAGACTTTCAAACATTCGTACAGACACAAGCACACACACACTCACACGTACCGACCACCGAATGTACTCTAACCTGACACACCGTGGGAAATGAACAGTAGTTGTGAGTGAATGAAGGAATGGAGCAGTCGTCAGCACAAGCAGGGCTTAGTTTCTTTCGCGTATGGATCCATCGTCGAATGCTGTATACGGCGGCCCGATGGTGGTGTACATACCGAGGAGCTCCAGCTCTGTACGGGGCGGTGTGTTGTGCTGTGTGGCATGGAAGGCTGTAGCCACTAAGGCAAGGCAAGGTAAAGTATGTCGTGGTATGGGTAAATATCGCCTGCAACCATATTCTCAGCATTTGTAAGTAAAACACAGCCACAGCACTCACATACTCGTACACACTCGCTTGCTTGCTCGCTCGCCCGGTACGGTGATTATTTCGTTTTAGTTTCTTTTCTGGGTTTGGATCTGTCTGTCCATCCGTTATTCTTTTCACTGGGATATCTTTGGTAGCAGGGATCTCGCATATATGCCGTACACACACGTGCATGGCTTCATAGAGGCCTATGCTACAGTGTTTGTCCCTTCTGTCGTTTAGTACTGATCAGCTTTGAGTGACTAAATGCTTTGTTGCACTGAATAGTGCTTGTCTGCAAATCGGCGAGAGGAGTTGATTTTTTTGCAGTCGCATAGGTCGCCTAAAATCATAATCACTCCAATTTCAGTAACATTTTTAGATTTTATTCATGGAATCTTAGGGCAAATTGCTTGATGTGGGTTAATCTTCCAACGTGGATCGCCAAAAATCTAAATTACTCCAATTTTAGGCACATTCGTAGATGAGAATTGCCCTATAAGAAATCCATGATAAAATCGAAAATAAATCTAGACATTAATTCTCATTAATTTCTCCACATCCCCCCATATTTCTCAGTTTCAAAAAAAATTGAATGTGATTCTGGTTGACTCAGAAATTCCTGTATGGGGTGGGTGATTTCAATTGAGACCTCACCTCTAATAACTTCTGAGGACGTTCTAGGAGAGCCTGTTGGACTTAAATAGGGTGTTTTTTCAGACGTGTGGTATTCAAGAAGAAATAAAACTTACGAGGGCGACCGCAAAACTAACTGGCCTGGCACATTTTCTCTTTTACTAGCAATTTTTTTTTTGTTTTTTAAAAGCAATCTTTTATAATCCATCTGTCAAAATTTCCGAAATATTTAATGATTATTTTCTTTGGTACAGGTGATTGAAGTAAACAAGTTTTATAATTTTTGAAAAATGGAAAATAAAGAGTTTCGTGCGGTAATTAAACACTTTTATATGAAAGGTTATACGCCACAATTAATCAAAGATGAATTGGATTCTGTTCATGGTGATAATGCACCATCATACACCACCGTGAAATCCTGAGTTCAACAATTTAAAATGGGTCGTTCAAGTACGGAAGATGAACAACTCTCTGGAAGGCCGAAAACTGCTACTACAATTGAAAACATTAGAAAAATATTAAATGAAGTGACTAAAGATAGACGAATAAAGCTCAGAGAACTTGCTGATATTGTTAAAATACACGAAAAACAAGTTTGGAGTATTTTACACGATGAACTCCACATGAAAACGCTATCCGCAAGATGAAACGAGTTTTTGCGCCGATTCATAACTGTTGATGAAACATGGATCCATCACTACATCCCAGAATGCAGTGGTCCCAAGAAGGCGAAAACTGTTAAGTCAGGAAAAGTAATGGCCACAGTATTTTGGGATGCAAGGGGTATAATATTTATTGATTAACTTGAGAAAGGAAAAACTATAAATAGTGAATATTATTGTGCATTATGGGATCGGTTGAGTGAAGAAATCAAGATAAAACGACCGCATTTAGAAAAAAAAAGTTATTTTTCATCAAGATAATGCTCCTTCACACACTGCATTTTTAACTCAACAAAGACTGGCCGAATTACGATTTGAAATTGCATCCACCGCATCCACCATATAGTCCAGATTTAGCTCCTCCTGATTATTTCTTGTTTCCAAATTTAAAAAAAATTCTCGGTGGCAAAAAATGTTCGTCCAATAGCGAGGTTATTGCTGAAACTGAGGCATATTTTGAAGGTCTTGAAAAATCTTATTTTTCGGATGGAATTAAAAAACTTGAAAAACGTTTGATGAAGTGTATTGAGTTGGAAGGAGATTATGTTGAAAAATAAATAATAATAATTCCAAAAAATCGGTTCTTTTTATGTTAGGTCAGTTACTTTTGCGGTCGCCCTCGTATATAGTATAATGTTATGGCCAAGAATTTAGCTTTATTATAAAGACAAGGGTTTGCCATTATGTTTTGAAAATGATTTCGGACAAGTGGCCGCCGAGGGTGTCTCGAATAAATTCCAGCCGAGAGGCCCAATTTTCGACCACTTTTTGCAGGGGCAGGCACTTAAAAGTCATTAATCATGGCTCTATAGCGTTCGCCATTGACCGTAACATTATTACCGGCTTCATTTTTGAAGAAATATGGACAAATGATTCCCTCAGCCTATAAAACACACTAAATAGTGACTTTTTGAAGATGTAACGGCGTCTCAACAATGGCTTGTGGATTTTCATTACTGCAAATGCGAAAATTTTGGTTATTAACGTACCAATTCAACCAAAAGTGAGCTTCATCGCTGAACAAATTTTCTTCTAAAAATCTAGATCCATCTCGTTTTGGGCCCATTCACCACAATTTGCAAACGTTGTTCCGGAGTAAGTCTAGTTATCACTAGTGTTGCCTGGCGCCATCAGACATTTCCATTTAAAAGTTTAACATTTTTTAGCATAAACCTTCTTAGAACGTTTTGACGTACGACCATCATTTGTGGTGTTTACAGTGACTTGAAAAAATCAATTTGGCAAAAAAATGGAATTAACTCGTGAACATTATCGTGCGATAATTTTTTACAACCATCCTATAGCACAGTAAAAAATTGGTTTAATGAATTCAATCGTGGCCGTTTGTTCTCCTTTGATCCCGCACAATTTGACAATCGCTCCAAAAAAAGGCTTGTTCGATTGTTGCAAAGAAATTTAACACGTCACAGGTGGCGAATCATGGATCTATGCGTAAGAGCCCGAAACAAAACAGCAATCGACAGTGTGGATCTTCGAAGACAAGCCAAATCCCACGAAAGTTGTTCGTAGAAGAAGCACTTCGAAGCAACAGGTCGCCTGTTTCTTCGTCAAAACTGGTCATGTGGCGACTGTTCCTCATGAGCAACGTAGGACGGTCAATTCTAAGTGTTACACCACAATTTTTTTGCCTGAAGTCTTCGGAGAAATTCGAAAAACGAACAAAAGAAGACGAATCATTGTGCCCCATGACAATGTGAGCTCTCACACATCGGCTCAAACCAGCGCCTTTTTGACCGGCCAAAACGTCGAATTGATGGGTCATCTGCCGTACAGCCCTGACTTGGCACCCAATGACTTCTTTTTATTCCCGCATATGAAGAAAAAATACATGGTCTACGATTTTCGTCGCCAGAAGATGCTGTTGAAGCATTCAAAAACCATGTTTTGAAGGTGTCTCAATCGGAGTGGAAAAAGTGCTTCGACAATTGGTTTAAGCACATTCTAAAGTGTATAAATCAAGTTGGAAAATGCTTTTGAAAAACAGTAAAACCATTTTTGACGATAAATATTCGCATTTTTATTATTAGGCCAGAAATATATATAGCAAGTCTCGTAAGGGTGCAAGTCGATCTCAAAGCGAAGCTTGTTTGCGAGAGAAGAAAATTTGGCGCTGTCAGAGTGAATGCGAGAAACAGCGCTGAAATTCTGTTAAAGCTTCGTAATTTGTATTATGTACTCGTATATACACGCAGAGAAAATATATGGTTACTATATGGTCACGGCAACAATAGTATGTTCTCTGCAATAAAAGTATGGTCGTCGCAACCATAGTATTGTTTTTTGAATTTCATTTTGACAATAGTATGATTGCGGCAATATTGATATTGTTGAAATGTAACAAATTTAAAAAATGAAAATATGGTTGTAGCAACAATATAAATATGGTTGGTGGAACAAAAGTATTGTTTTCATGGGTTTTATGTTAACAATAACATGATTGCGGGGATCGTACCGGCAAAATTGTATTTTTTTTAATTTGACAATGTTTTTTTTACGAATTTTACGCAGTATTAATTAGTAAAATAATTTAATTTTCGAAACAAACTACGAATTAGTATAACTGAAATATTTTAAATAAATATTTTTTTTACTGTTTAATAAATCACTCCTATTATTACATAACGTACTTAATAAAATTCTCTATTGTTAAATAACAACTTTACACAATCTTTACTTAAAATTTTGGGGACCATAGTATGATTGTGTGTAAGTCATACTATGGTTTTAGGATCATACTATGGTTGTACGTTAAACATACTACGGTTATGAGGATCGTAATATGGCTGTGGAGATCATAGTATGGTTGTGGGGATCATAGTATGGTTGTGTGTGAATAATTCTATTGTTGTGAGGATCATAATATTGCTATAGGGATCATAGTATGGTTGTGTGTGAACCATACTATTGTTGTGATGATCATAATATTGTTGTGCAACAACCATATAACCAACAATAGTATGATGCTCTTCGAATATTGTTATCCCAACCATACTTTTTTTCTGCGTGTATATATGTGACGCGCAAAATAGAAAGGGGCCTAAGGTTAAAAACCAGTTTGGTTCAGGAGAGCCATTTTAAAGATTTGGCCCCTTTCTATTTGCGCTTAGAATCGTCGACTTCACTTTCATAAAACGCGCATATCTCTGGGAGGGAACACTTTTTGGGCATGGGATCGATCTCATTCGATGCTCAGATGTTGTCCACATCAATAAAAAAAAGTGAAAAGTTGATAAAAAAGTTTTGTTCAGGAGAGAGGATCTAGCCAGCGCTAGTTTGGCCTAATTTATAGATATTACAAGTTCAATATAAGCCCTAAGTATAAACAAATATCTAATCGTTTTGGTTAAAAACTTAATTGTTTTTTGTTATTTTATTGTAGTTCACGTCGTCCTAAATAGTGTCCTTGTGAAGGGAGCAAGTTCTTTAATAAAAAGCAAACAATATTATAAAATATCAGCCCATTAGAAATTGGTGTAAAAAATCGAATTTACTCGAAATTAAGAACGGCTCAAATAAATATTCAATTCAGTTTAATTTGTTACTAAGTCAATAGGCAATTATCACCTCTTTGTTATCTGTGGTACAGTGCAAACAGCAGTCGGCAACGGACCCAATAGTTTTTTTCGGGATAGAATTGTGTCGATCACCCACACCACTGGCGGCTTGGTCGACATTTATGATCGTTTTATTGTTTGCCCGATGCATTTTCCACTATGTAAGCAACTTAAGCGCATTACAAACAAATTAAGGCAATCAAAACGCTCGGTGTATGCGCGAGAGAGCGAGTGTGCATGGGATGATAGCCACGAAAGTGCTAGTGGAGATGCAATGATAATGATCATCGCCCTGGCCATGGTATGGTTATTGTGGTTATGCCCGTTCGGCGGTCGTACGCATGCTAATAACCCAATGCAAACAAATAAAAGATATTTTCCCAAATGAACGTGAAGGAACGTCCCTACAGATAACAACTTGCAACACACAGAGAGTCGGAGAGTAAACATTGAACACCGCTTTAACCAACAAGGATTGCATCGCCAATGGATGGATGATGTGAAATCCTTATCGATCAATAATACCAAAAACCAACGAACAAACAACAAAAAGTGATCATCGTCGCATCATCACCACCGAACCAACAACAAAATCAGCAGCCAGCGAAATCATCCTCATCCTACGCATCATCACGTACGGCCAGGGAGGATATTTACATACCACAGCACAGTGCCAGGCAGACACACTTACGCGCACACTTGTGTTGTTTGGTTTCTTTACACATGTCGTGGATCTTCTTCCTTCTTTGTTTTGTTTTTGCTAGGGAAATTTAATTTTGTTGAGAGCGAGTGTATCTTGTGCAACATCATCACATCACCTCTTAGCACTCATTTGTTTGTTTATTCTGTTGCGGTGATAATAATGTTCTCTTGCTCTCCGCACAAAGAGTCCGTGTGATTTTTTTTTCAATCTCTAAACCTCAAACAAACAATGACCAGTGATGTCAACTTCGAGATTTCAGCATTATGTTTCTTGTTTTAAGACTTTCAGAAAGGGTACATCAACCACGAAAAATATTTTTTAACGCGTTTTTTAAGATTAAAGAATTATTAGCTTGCCCCGAAAGCCAAAAAAAAACATTTTTGAACCATCAAAGAATTTGTGAGATCGCCATTGGTTCTTTTAGAGTTCCTCGTACATAGGTATTTGTAATAAAATCAAAAATCTTCAATCTTCAATATTTGTGGTCTGCTGGTGAGTTTTTAAGATATATCAAATCAACTATCAATTATAGCTCACAACTAGCATTGCGATGACAAAGTGTTATTCATTCGACTTCAAAAAATAAAAAAAAAAAACAAATCGAAGCAACAATCAATCAGGAAAATTGAATGCATTTCGTAAAATTTACATTGCTGCATTTCTTGACGGTTAGTTTTGTTTAATTGCGTCGATATATTTTGCCTTTCTAATCTAATTTTTTCTTAATTTTTAAATTGTTATTAAATCGTTTAAATATACATAAGCGTGATCCATTTCGAGTTCCCTACTTTTTTAAAGAAAGAAACACAGAAAATTCAAATTGAATGGGGAATGTTTATTATCATTTGAAAGAACATTCTTTGGCATTTATTTTCTGAAGATGAAGTCTATCAAATGTTGGCCGCGGCTACATCTTAGATAGTCCATCCATTAAGTCCAATTTTCGATGACCATTTCGACTGGTAACTGGCGAATGACACGCGTGATGTTTTGCTCCAAGGCCTGAATCGAAGCGGGTTTGTCCACATAAACTTTAGACCAATTTTCGATGACCATTTCGACTGGTAACTGGCGAATGACACGCGTGATGTTTTGCTCCAAGGCCTGAATCGAAGCGGGTTTGTCCGCATAAACTTAAGACTTTACATATCCCCACAGAAACAAGTCTAACGGTGTGGTATCACACGATCTTGGTGACCAATCGACCGGCCCAAAAGGAGAAATTATCTGCACATCGAAGTGTTCTCTCAATAAATCCATTGATTGATGCGATCTGTGGGAAGTGGCGCCGTCTTGTTGAAACCAATTTTACAAGAGCCCATAGAGCGAAGCAATGTCGTTTGGGAACGTCAGTTCTTACACAAGCTGTATTTTGTACGCTTTCAATTTAAGATCTCTACGTAAAATGCGCCAAGTCGTTCCATTCGTCAGTCCGAGTTGCACATTTTCTTCACTGCGTGCTGGACGTGGTCTTTTCGGTCGAATATTATCCGTAAATGAATTCAATTTACTATGGCTTAGTTAGTGGCATTTTATCTATGATACAGTTGAAGAAAATTTTTCATTTTAATTTGCTCGACATGGATTCATTTAGTGGAAGCCCATACTAAATTACTTCAATTCGAAAATGAAGCAATTAAAATTAATCAAATAAAAAGCCATTGTTTTTTTAGTATGCGCCAAGCTCAGATTAGTTTTAAATAGGAACAGGAGCTGTTTCCCTTGTATGTAACTAAACTAGTATTTGTATGGAAGTTACTCGCAAAGCAAGCGAGTTGGCTTTAACTCACTAAAGAAACTAGTAAGAACTACCACATTTAAAATAGAACATGACACACCCTGCTATATTAAAACATATGTTTTTTGTTGCGTATACTAAAAATAACAAACAAAAAGAGGTCTCCTCATTAGCACGAGATGGTTTAGGTAAATCTTTAAACCAACTTATAGTCAAAAGACATTTTTACACAGCTAAACTGTTCGATTAGTACGCACTTATCAAACGAGTAAGTGGTCGCTAAGGCTATAACTTCAAAACTATGCCAGACATTTTTGAAATTTCTATGTATACAAAAACTGATTCGCTTTATGCATAATAAACCATTTGATTTGAATTTTAGAAAAATGTTATCCAAAAAATACTTTAATAGCCGAGCTCGCTAAAAACTTGCTTAAGGTAATTACTAAATAATGCTCTTTTCAAAAAAATTTTATTATTTAAAACAAACGGGTTTTAACGAAAATTGTATATAAATTAAAACAAAATTATTTGTAAGTTCTTGTACAATAGTGTCAAATTATCGCGTAAGCAACCTTCTCAACAAGTGCCAATAGAACACGGCCAATATATTTTTAAAATCATTTTATTTATTTTTAAGTCTATGGAATTACAATCCTTACAGACTAGCTAAATCTAAAAATATATTATATCTAAAATATCATTAAATTTATTCAAAGAATATTAAAAATATAAATCATAACTTAAATTTATTATGTTAAATTCTCTTAAAGTTCTCACAAGAGGCTCGTGTGAGGAATAATTTGTTCTATGAACAGAAATATAAAAATATTTATTATGCCTTAAACGTCAAACAGCCAAAAAGAATAAGCAGTTCAAAGCAATCTATATATAAGGCCTAAAATAAGTTTGTATAAAGCATTATAGAACACTTTTCACGACGATTTACTAATGTTTCAAGATGTATTAGCCTACATCTGGCTTCATACGACGGAAGCGGGCTGGAAAGATGCACTACAAATAAGCCAAGTTTTTAAAGCGTTAGTAATCTCTTAATACGATTACAATGAATTGCATAAATTAGACCCAAACAATGGAAACATTTTCATGTTTCGATCTTACGAATGTTATATATAACAACTTACGGGTATATGGATTTGTAAAATTGTTACTATGTATTTCTTTTTATAAAAGCCACTGAATAGGCATTTGGCATAATGTAGTCAACATGCAAATTGTAATTTTACCTAGCGTCGAAAACAACACCTAAATCCAGAATGTTCAGGTCTGTCATAGAAACCAATGGTGTCACTATTGGTTTTGAAAACGATAAAAAAATGCTTTGCTGTCATGAAAACCAATGTTGTCGGTTTTGTCAGCAATAGCTGATTCGAAAATTGGTTTATTTTTCATTCGAAATGGACAAAACCAACTTGGTTTCATGACACAAAATGAAACCAACATTGGTTTGCAAAAACAACAATTAGCAAAACCGACATGGTTTCTATGACAGCCCTGGTTGTTAACTGTTAGGAGTTGCTGATTGTTAATAAAGTAAACTGAATTAGTTACCATGAAACGCCTTTCATACGGAAGATGGAAACATTTTGCGATATTTAATGGAAGCCGATTTCATTCAGACCAATTGAACAATCGATTTATATCCTGCTGAAGTAAATTTGTATCATTAATACTCAGTATATTAGAGAAGAGCTTTATATCATCAGCATAAATTAAGAACTTAGAAAACAAAAAACACGAAGAAATATCATTAATAAATTGTATAAACAAAAGAGGCTCTAATAGACTAACCTATGCCAGATGTATCTATGTAGGAATCAGATTTAGTCGAATTAATAGATACAGAACAACTCCTATGAGATAGGTATGAGCTCAACCAAATGAAAAAAGAAGAATTGAAGCCAATTTTAGAAAGTTTTAACAAAAGTATGCTATACGAAACTTTATCACAATCCTTGCAGAAATCGAAATAAGCCGTTTCCACCTGAAATCCTAATTCAAAATTGCTTAAACAAAAATTAGTGAATACAAGTAGATCGTAAAACGGTTTTTAATAAAACCATGTTGGTGCTCCGAAATAAAAGTAACCTCGTCTAAATAGACCATTAACTATAAAAATATAAGCGATAGGATATTATACTCGTACCCAAAATCTGTTTCATTGTTTATACCGAACAAAATTTTTGTTGTCAAAACTGTTTTAATTTTTATTGGAAACGTCTTGCAGTATTTCCATTTCCAAAATCATTTTTCAAAATGACGAAAAATATTCAATTCTGTCAGCTCTGTTTTGTTATGTTATTTACGCCTTCGGCTTCAATAAAAAAGTTAGCATCACTGTCTGTGGGTGCTATATGCTCTCCCTCTATCTGTTAAACACTCTAAGCCGTCCTCTCTGTTTAAGCGCTTGTGTAAAATTTCTTGCAATGTGCGGTAACAGGTATTGTTTGTTTTTTTATAATTTTTGTTTTCGGGAAAATACAACTGTGAGTTCCTCCTTGTGGCGATTTGTTTATTTTGCCTCGCTTCGGAATTTGTGTGTGCATTCTTCCTCGCCTTAATCGCTCGCTTTGCTATTTACTTATTATCATCGTTCTAATCAACTTTTTCGTCGTGGTTTTGTATCCTTTAATTTATTTGGATGCTGTTTTTATTTTGTTTTGATATTTGCTTGTGAGTTTTCATACTTTTATACTAAAAGTATAAAATTGAAAAAGAATTGAGATCAATTTGTTTTCCCTTCTAATGCAATATATGGGTACCCGTGAGTATTTGTTGTTTTTTAATATTTAAAAGTGTACGAAAATAAATAAAAAAAAATCATATTTTTATCTACCCACCGTATATCATTTGGTACTGACAGACACTGTAACGCACCGAAGGAGACACTAACGAGGGCAGTTCGAATTCTAAATGCTGTAGAGATACAAATACTTAAATGTGGTCCAAACATAATGTACGATGTTAATTCACACCTGAATCCTACCTGAACGTGAAGATTTTTGCCCAACTTAATTTGACAGTTCTTTGTTTCAGCATTTGACAAATTCAGCCATGGAAGCCTTTTACGAAAATGGGGCTTTAAATCAAAATGCATTTCTTGCACTCCGTGATTTTTTTTGCTCAGCACAATCGATCAAATTTGCCCACAATCGGAAGAACTATGCGCAAAATTTCAGCAAACCGGGTCTGTAGGAAATGCAAAAACACCTTTGCATCGCCCAGTTCCTTTTGAGGAAAACATTGATGTTGTTTGCGATAGTGTGGCAGAAGAGCCGTCAACCTCGACTCGTGAATGGAGTTCGCCATCGCGAGATGACAACGGACTTCTTGTGGCCAGAAATTGAGGATATGGACTAGGGCGATATGTGATTCTAACTTGGCCCATAGCTAATAAAACAATGGCTTTTTTGGACGAGAAATTCAATGACCGCGTTATCTCACGTCGTGGCAATGTTAAAAGGCCTCCACGATTATTTGATTGTAAACCGTTGGACTTCTTTCTTTGGGATATTTTAAAGAAAAAGTGTGTCTCAATATGCCAAGAACAATTCAAGAGCTAAAGGGTTAGATAATTCGGCACATTAACGACATGTTACCTCCAATATGTCGCAGTCATTGAAAATGTGGACCTTCGCATAAAGGTATGCCACCGAAGCCGTGTCGAGCATTTGGCCGATATTTTGTTTTACACAAAATATCCTTCTATCTTAATATGTGACAGCGCATAGAAAAAGGGACCTTAGGGTAAAAAAAATCAATTTTCATTTTTTTTCTTTTTTTGATGTGGACAACATCTGAGCATCGAATGAGACCGATCCAATGCCCAAAAAGTGTTCCCTCCCAGAGATATGCGCGCTTTATGAAAGTGAAGTCGACGATTCTAAGCGCAAATAGAAAGGGACCTAATCTTTAGGTCCTGAACAAAACTTTTCATCAACTTTTCACTTTTTTTTGATGTGGACAACATCTGAGCATCGAATGAGACCGATCCCATGCCCCAAAAGTGTTCCCTCCCAGAGATATGCGCGTTGTATGAAAGTGAAGTCGACGATTCTAAGCTCAAATAGAAAGGGACCTAATCTTTAAAATGGCTCTCCTGAACAAAACTGGTTTTTAACCTTAGGTCCCTTTCTATTTTGCGCGTCACATATTATGATAACTTGCAAACTTTTTGCTTTATTTACAATTGACATCGCGCGTTCTAGTTGGATCACCCTTTATAAGGTTTATTCAGCTATTCGTCTAGAGAAATTCCATACGAGGTGTTATTTGACCTGAGAGGGGTGGAGTCTTTTACTAGTCATCGGCAAGTACCTGAAATCGGGGCAATGCCCTGCATCAGAAATACTTGTATATGTTTTATGTCTCAGGTAAAATAGATGTACCCTTAATGTTGATCTTTACTTTTATCCGGGCACTCCTTCAAAAACTTAATAATCACTTTCTATTGCAGCCATATTTTTATGCGGATGGTACAGAGTATGATGATTTATGACTTAGCGCTGATGATTGTTTGGAATCAAACTGCAGATCGTAAATATGAACCGATTTCGACGAAACTTCGCAAATTGTGCACTTTCCGGCCTTTGACAAACATCGAAATAGCTCGAAGACAAATACACATACCTTTCGATATCAGGTTCTTTTGTTTTAGGCCACAAATAAGGTTTGGCTTAGTTCAAATTCTGCACAGAACGTTTAGCGGGATCATTCAACTCGGAAGAAAATGATCCTTATCAGTTCATAGTTCCGAAATGACCCCAAACTGGAAGAGAGAGTCTAGAAATCACAAATTATATACTATCTTAATCAAACTTGGCACAGAAGGTTATGGGCTGCTAGTTAATTGCTCTGATAAAGTTGGACAATATTGGTCCTTGACCAATCTCGCTTAGAGATCCTGCTGCTATACGAGTCACACTAAAAATATGATCTTGTTTTAATTTAACCTACTGCGTTCCTTAGTTTCGAAACATTCCACTCGATTCGATGACTTAACGCTTTAAAAGTTACAAATTCTAGACTATTTTCCATAAATTTAGTGTAGTACTTTATGAGCGACCATTAATTAACTCTGGTTATATTAGAGCAGATCGATCAATGATTGACTATATCCTCCCATGTACATTTGCATGTGCCTCCCGAATTGCGTTTTTGCTACTCCCCAAGCCACATTTTACCTCTGACCTCGCTCAAAGTAAAACTCGAGTATTAAGGGAGATATACATTCAAGTCCACCATATTCAAGTGGACCATATCGGTCCATGTTTACAAATAAATTGATTAGAGGTCCTGCTGCTCTTGCAGTATCGAATTGCTCAAAATAAGTATAGTACGATGTAAGAAATGTATAACTAGCTCCGTTAAAACTGGAACAAATCAGCCAATGCTTTAATTGAGGCCCCTAACAAACTTAACTTAAGTCAGAGTAGCTGTCACAATCAAATTCTTTTGTGCTCAAATTTGGCATAATATCGTACGTAAGTTGAGAACAGTAATAACAATGGTATAATTGGGCCTTTTTAATTAATGCGTTTTGTGGTTCTGCCAATTTGCGAGCCAAGCTTTACAGATTATAGATAGTAGTTCGGTCATGAGAGATTTTGGACCGTTTCGGGCACTGTTTTCATACAAAGACCACTGATTAGATGCCCTGCCATACTCTCAGCCTGATGTAGTAGAAATTAAGCCAAGTGTGCGATGAGCGATCTATAAGTATAACCAACTCTGTTTCAATGGGGCTACGTCGGTCCTTGTTTTCATGTTTACCATTATAAAAACGGGTCCCTCTAGATTTTAGGCACTGATGCTCTAGAAGTCATATTTTGTATCAGACCTTTGGAGAATTCATACTATAGCGATGACTCTTCTGTATACCATGTAGTCATATTTTTGTAGTCATATTTTTGGAACTCTTTACTTATTTTAGCTTTTAATAGCCTCCATCGTAGGATATTTAGAGGCTATCCGTTTAACTAAACCGTCGTAAAGTTCAAAAGTAATCTATCCATATCCGCCTGTGGAAAGCAATCTACCGGTCGCACTATTAAAGCTTGGTTCCAGAGACATGTATTGATGGACGGAAACGGTTAGTATTGAAAACGTGTCAGATCAGGTAAAAATTTTCCTCTCACAAGGACTGGGCCAACCTCTGGAATAATCAACCACCCTGAAGTTAAAAATACAAAATCTTAGAAACTATTAGTGATATGACGATATTTGGAACACACAATGTTGGCGTGAATCGAACACTCTTCCTGTAGGAAAAGCGGGCCGTGCCACGCCCCCCTTAATGGACCAATGGTATTTGAATTTTAACAGAATGAATTCAATGATTAGCTTATTATAGCAAATACATTGTGTATATATGCGTTATCATTTTTTTCTGTGTACATATGATGTTGGTATGAAAATAAAAACACCCTGATAGAAAAGATGCCAGTGACACGCCCAAAAATTTTGACAAAATGTTCATATTGGACCATAATCCATGATGGAGGGTATACGAGTATAAACTTTGGCACGTCCGTACCAAAATGTTTCTACTTGTTAATCCTAGAGCCATCATTGTTCACTAAAAGTTGTCCAAGGGTAAGGCTTAGCTGTCCTCGAAACCTCTTTCTGGGTTAGGACGATGTCGAAAACCGGACTGAATTCAGGAATCCAAAATCTATAAAACTAAATCTCAAGTAAAGCGGGACAAGTGCAGTAGGAGGTTTAAATCTAAACAAAAACATTCAGGGGCATTGTCTATTTTCATTGAATTATTAAAAAAACAATTCGTAGGTTATCTAAATAATCTTCATAGGATATCCCATCCAACTGACATAGACACATATTTAAACTGGAAATTAATTATTGTCCCCGTATGCCCACCTAATTAGACAATCCAAACAAAGCAGACAAAGACAAACGGACGGACAATCAATCAGTTAGTGATTACACACTTCCTTGGTGCACTTCGTTCCCATCAAGCCCAATGGTCGGTCATGCAATTGAGTGGTGTTGGTGCGGCTGCTGATAATCTTGATATTCCAATTATCATTGACATGGCCTTTTAGTGCATGCAACGCCATCATCGCAAACTGCCTGGCCGGCTGCATACACAAGTGATGCGAGATAGTGGCGTGTGAGTCGTCGCACACCGAGCGAGGAGTAGTCCTCCGTTTGTCTATTTGTCGTTTCAGCTTTTGGGATAATGGGATAATATTGTCGTCATTTTTTCGTCTTTATTAAATGACAGACAAATAAAATAAAATATTTGTTTACATTTCTTAAATAACAACTCCATTAGTGAATGATGGTGATGGTCGTGGTGGTGGTGGTGGTGATGGCGATGGCAATGATGATGAAGACAATGATTGTGCTCGCCGACAACCACACATTTGTGAGATTTCCGATTATACTGTATACAAAGACTGGAGTGGTTGGATTGGTGTCTCTTGATGTCCACACTGGTTGGTAGTTGGTCGTTCGTTCGCTCGACAAGGTTAGCTTTGTTTGGTCAACCGTCTGTAGTTTTCTTCTCATGGTGTTTAGCTCTATGGTGATAGTGTAAAATCATCATCATCACCGTCGTCGTCGTGATCGCGCATTGTGTGGTCTTTTCTTCATTGGGTTTTATTGGGTCACATTTCTCAAGATCAACGCCATAAATATGCATATAACAATGTGTCTAGTTCCACCACAAATTGTAGTAAAGAAGAATATGAATTGAGATATGAGTAGTCCTTGTGTGTGTGGCATTTTGAAAATGCGCAGCGCTCACACTGATTTAAACAGAACTACACAATTCCCAAATGATATGATATTATTGTAATTAATACGAATTGTTCTGGTTGTGGGAAACTCAATTACTTGAAGTATTTAGATTGTGATGAGGATTTAATACCACATGTCAGAGTTTTAGTATTTCTCTATTTCCACTGACGATCCGGTTCTTTTCAGTATATCACGATCAATGCCATTAACCAGCAACGAGACTTCCAGATTTAAATGGGCCACATCATCTTTAAGTTTGGCAACGGCTTTTTTGATGGTCATTACAAAACCTTAAAAAAAAGATTTAAGAATAGTAAAATTAGTACCATAAATTTATGCTTTTATAGTTATTTGAAAAATAGAAATTTTTATCATAACGGTATCATACAGGGTGGGTGGGTCATAAGTTATCATTGGGTTAAAAACTTTAATAATTTTTTCGTTTATTATTTTTTTCAGCTTCGCAATTATGGGCTCGTTTTAGAGCTTTTTCCATAACATCTTTCAAAATTTGTGGTTGTAGCGTTCGAAGTTCTGCAACAATATATATATATATATATATATATATATATATATATATATATATATATATATATATATATATATATATATATATATATATATATATATATATATATATATATATATATATATATATATATATATATATATATATATATATATATATATATATATATATATATATATATATATATATATATATATATATATATATATATATATATATATATATATATATATATATATATATATATATATGTATATATATATATTAGAGCGTACCAGGTTACAAGTAAAAAAAAAAAAAGTTCGCCGTACACCTTCGAATATGAAGTATTATGGGCTCGTTTTAGAGCTTTTTCCATAACATCTTTCAAAATTTGTGGTTGTAGCGTTCGAAGTTCTGCAACAATATATATATATATATATATATATATATATATATATATATATATATATATATATATATATATATATATATATATATATATATATATATATATATATATATATATATATATATATATATATATATATATATATATATATATATATATATATATATATGTATATATATATATATATATAATATATATATATATATATATATATATATATATATATATATATATATATATATGTATATATATATATATATATATATATATATATATATATATATATATATATATATATATATATATATATATATATATATATACATATATATATATATATATATATATATATATATATATATATATATATATATATATATATATATATATATATATATATATATATATATATATATATGTATATATTAGAGCGTACCAGGTTACAAGTAAAAAAAAAAAAAGTTCGCCGTACACCTTCGAATATGAAGTATTATTGAAAGGTAGATTCAAAATTTTTTTTTTATTTTTTTATGCCGAACGTAGGGGTCGCGCTTTTACATTTTTCTATATAACTTCTGCATTTATAAACGGATTTTAAAGTGTGATACATCGATGTTTTTGTCTCGACGAGACACCCCGCGCGAGCTTTAATTTTCTGATATTAGAGTGGTACATTAGGACAAAAAAATCGGTCTGACTTCAAAGACAAAAAAATCGGCCTCGTCGAGACAAAAACATCGATGTATCACACTTTAAAATCCGTTTATAAATGCAGAAGTTATATAGAAAAATGTAAAAGCGCGACCCCTACGTTCGGCATAAAAAAATAAAAAAAAAAATTTTGAAACTACCTTTCAATAATACTTCATATTCGAAGGTGTACGGCGAACTTTTTTTTTGAGGTACGCCCTAATATATATATATATATATATATATATATATATATATATATATATATATATATATATATATATATATATATATATATATATATATATATATATATATATATATATATATATATATATATATATATATATATATATATATATATATATATATATATATATATATATATATATATATATATATATATTTGCTTCGAAGTGATTCTTCCACGAACAACTTTCGTTGGATTTGGCTCGTCCTCGAAGACCCACACGGTCGATTGCTGTTTTGTTTCGGGCTCATACGCATAGATCCATGATTCGTCACCTGTGACGATCTTATAAACGTCTTTTGAAGCACCGCTATCGTATTTTTTCAAAATTTTGTTGCACCAATCGTCACGAGCCTTTTTTTGAGCGATTGTCAAATTGTGCGGGATCCAACGAGAACAAACCTTTTTCACGGCCAGGTGTTCATGAAATATCGAATGTATGTTGATGGAAGAAATGCCCAAGGATGCCTCTATCTCACGGTATGTAACATGACGATCTTGCATTATCAGTGCACGCACGGCATCAATGTTCTCTGGCACAACGGGCGTTTTTGGACGACCTTCGTCTTTTAGCGAGCGTCGGCCGCGATTGAATTCATTAAATCAGTTTTTCACATTACTATCGGCTGGTGCTTCATCGCCATACAAAGATTTAAGTTCGTCGATGCACTCTTGTCGTGATAATCCCGTCCAAAGATGTGTAAAATGATCGCACGAAAATTTTCACGAGTTAATTCCATTTTTTTGCCAAATTGATTTTTTTTAAGTGACTGTACTTATAGACAACACAAATGATGGTCTTAAGTCAAAACGTTCTGAGTACGTTTGTGCTAAAAAAATGTCAAAGTTCCAAATGGAAATGCCAGATGGCGCCAGGCAACACTTAGTGTTTCCAAAAATATATATAGCAACCCTCGTACTCGATCACTCAAATAACCCCAAAAAAAATATTGTAGCAAAGAAAAAATATTTTGAACGACTTTTGAACAACTTTTGCTCGCATTCTTTTGTTAAAAACAAGTTTAAAATGCATTCGTCTTTGGTGAACAGAAGACTAATCTCTGTACGGACTTGACCAAAATCAGATTTAAAATGTGACTTCTAGAGCGGCAGAGTATCATTTCGGGAAAAAAAACTTTTTACTGAGGGCTATATGAAAAAAATACCGATATACCCCCATTTTACCATCACGTACTCGTGCTGTGCTTAATTTGAGCAAGACACAGAGGGAGCTATTAAAGACATCGGATGGTGTTCCATTATTAAATGACAAAGTTCAACCTTTGTCAGAAATCTGAAAAAATCTGTTATTTTTTTAACAGCCGATTTAAACTTAAATTTTAAAATCGCTCACCCTATAGATGTAATTTGAGGCTTCTTCTGGATATGTTTGTTTTTCGCTCGTAATGTACTATGCAAAATCGGATTCTGGCTTATGTGGCTTACTCGGCAGTAATTACAATCAAAAAGAACCAGCTCTGTTTAACCTCTATCTCTCTAAAATCCCTGCACCAGCAGAAGGCGTTGAAATTGTGACGTACGCTGATGATTGCACAATTCTGGCGCCAGGACCTAAAGTGGGTGACAAATATACTCTTACCTCACTGACTTAGCACGTTTTTTCACTGCAAGGAATATGAAAATATCCGCCTCCAAATCATCAGCCACACTGTTTACTGCATTAACCGTAGAGAGGTGCGGTTGTCACTCAATGTGAAAGTCGATGACGTCAACATCCCGACTACCAACTACCCCAAACTCCTTGGGGTAAAATTGGCCAGCCGATCGATCCTCTGCACATGCTGCAGCTATCTGGGATAAGCTCAAAAGTAGAAACAAGGTCCTCAAGGTACCTGCCAGCAGTACTTGGGAGCCGACAAAGAAACCTTGTTAACCTCTTTCAAAGTGATAGGTCGGTCTGTAGCGAACTACACAGCGCCGGTGTGGTCGGCGAACGTGAGTACGACGCAGTGGAATAAAATTCTGACTTGCCAGAATGCCGCCCTCAGAACACCAACAGGGTGTCTTCTGAGGGTCAGCGACATGAGGAGACGTAGGTCCTTACCGTGGGCAGACACAATTTCCTGTTGTCTAAGCAATACCTGCTAGGGTGTTTTCGCACAAGTCATCCTAACCACCATCTCATTGACTCCTAACCACCATCTCATGGACAGGATGCCTCCGACAAGGCAGATCAGGTATGATGTTCATGATCTAGAGTGAGAGAGGTCCAGCGGTACAAGAGAGAATCTTTCGACCATGGAAACTATCGGGCAGGTCTGAACAACATTCACGCTGATAAAGTCGCAGCAGCAGTATCCAGCTACCGTGTGAATGTAGTGCTAGGGGAGCATCCCCCGGAGATTTCACCTGATGAGAAGGTACTACCTCGACAGACGTGCGTGTTTCTGGCCCTGCTGAGATCTGGATGGTGCAGTCGCATCAATTCTTACTGGGCACGAATTGATGCTAAGGTTACGGACATTTGTCCCGCCTGCCATCAGGGACCACATGACGTGCTGCGCCTCTTCAATTGTCCGACCAAGCCCAGTCAGCTGACTCCCAAGTCTCTGTGGACGCATCCAGTTCAAATGGCGCCTCACCTGTATATCGAAGCAGATCCCCTATATTCGAATAGGACTTTAACATAAAATATATTGTTGTTACATCAACAACCAAAACGCCGAATTGTAAACATTCGACTTTTTCAAAAATAAATTAAGTCAAGTAACTAATTATTGCAAGTTTCGACCGGCTAATGCGTTATATAGAGCAGTCTTCTCATGGCTTAGAGATTTATCTAACCTATACAAATTGTTACTAAAGTTTGTCTTTAAATTAGTGTGGCAGACAGGACTACTTAAGCCTCCCAACATCCCAATAATGAACAAGGGAAAACTTCTCTCAAATCAGGGACCTATTGTTAAACGCCGGCTATGAACGGCTAATGTATTTTATAGAGAAGTTTTTACATGACTAAGAGATAAATCTCTTACTCTTAAAGTCGTTGGCATTTACGAGGTAGAAACTGTAACTTCATTGACTAGAAAGTGGTAACGATCTATAATCTGCAATATATGGACAATATTCCACTCAACGAAATAAGTATTTGTTGTCCTGAGTTAAATTTCACATATAAAAATGTAAATAAAATCGTATCTTACTACTGTCGGACATCATTTGACCCCTCCTCTCCATTTCGGCCTTTTTATTGTCATTTTCAGCAATCACTGCTTTCAGTTGGTCAACAGAACGTTCGGTTTCTTCCAAGACCTGCGTATGGGCATACTGTATATTGGACAATTCAATGGACACATCCTTGTATTGCACCACCAAATTGTGCAATTCATTGTTCAAGTGCTTTTCGCGACTTTCGATTTTCTCCAAAGAAAATGTAAATTCATTGTGCAGCTTCTTAAGCTCCAACTGAGTACTCTCGGTTGCCTAAAAGAGAATATTTAAATGTAAATAAAATTTATCTCAAGCCTCCCGCTTTACCTCAGTTATGTTGGTTTTCAGCATATCCATTTGACTCATATGGGCCCTCCAATCGCGTACGTCACTCCGTACGTATACCTTTAGATGGGGCATTACCTGCTCAAATTCCAGACGCCATGTCTGTTGATCGGTAAGTTTGTCAGTTACTTGCAAGCTATTGCCATCGTTTTCGGACAACTGGTGCTGATTGTGATGGTGATTCCTTTTGCGCTGACCCCATTGCCTCAGCGAATTTTGATTCAAATCCAATTCACTATTGTCATCATCACTGATGGCCTCGTTCTGTTCGTCTTCTATGCGTTCGAGTATGATTTCCGCATTATCTTCCAGATAATCATTGGCGATTTCGTCTTCCTGGGCAATATGCAAACGTTGGCAGGAGAATTTCATTACCTTAATGGCTTGTGTGGCCAATGAATCCAGTACGAAAATACAATTTGGCCCCGCACCACGTATTAATTTGTTGGGCGTAAAATCAACAGCAACATCCTAATTGGTAAGTGGAGCAAAGCATTATGGTATCCTACAACAATGACTTAACCATACTTACAATGTCTTCCAGTATTACAACAATCCGGGCAATCACATCATTGGGATCGTCATACTCCTGAGGTCGCTGCATTGTTTTGCCCAATTTCTGGCACAGCCACCAGCATATCAAGGTAAACATGTAGAACTGCTCACCCGGATTCGTGGATTTAACAAAATAAAACCGTGACAATGGTTTCATTTTCAACTCGCTCAGCAGATTCTTTTCGTAATGCAATAGTTTTAATTTTTCCAACAAATCGTCTGATTGAAAACTTGTCAGCGGCAAAACATTTTGATCAGCAGAATTTGGAATATCGTCCATTTTTACAATAAAACAATGCAAATGTAAAACAAATCGCCTCGTTTCTCCTAAAGTGCTTTAGTATTTTTCGTTTCCATAGCAATCTTCCAAAGAGAATGTATGAATGTATTTGCAGTCTGGCAACATGAAAACGAGAGCGCTGTTATTCAGTAAAACGAACTGATAATTTATTTATAATTATTTTAATGCAAATTTCTCTATAAATAATACAGAATTTTCCCTTTCTTGGAAACACAACTTGGCCTGTTCGTAACATCTGATTAAGTTACATTAACCGTTACAAATCGAGCCGTTTTGCAACACGCAGCCTTTGCATAGCTACATAACTTCATGCTGGCAACATTCACACTGAATGTTAGTGCACGATGGCAATATTAAGAAATAACACCCTGTTTCGACTGACTGACATACAGTGCTGTCAACAGCGATGATTTTTACTTATGGTTTGGTGATGTTTTTAATGGCCAGTACAGAGTGTTATGTTAAACACATGTGTGTGGGAACAAAAACCGAATAAACATTTTTCATTTGATTACTTGAAAGTGGTACTCTGTAAATGAGTACAAGCTGACAGATAAAATTTGAAAAGAAAATTTAACTTTTGAAATGAAAATTTAATATATACTGGCCTTAATAAGCAAATTTGAAGCACAGAGTAGTCCGCCGCTTGCGATTTTTTCTGCGCAGTACGCGAATAAATATACTCTGGAAAATAGTGAATTGCTCCGATTGCAATTTAAATTGTGAGGGAATTGCGCACCAAATCTAAGTTAACATCACTCTTGTTGTTTCATAACTGGAATTCTGAAAAATTAATAAAAATTTCTTTGAAATGCCCAAAGCACTCGTACATACTTAGCCTTTTTCATAAAAATTGTAAAAAACTTCTAGATGAAAATTCGAAAACCTTACTTTTGTTGGCATATGCGAATATGACATTGCAGCCGTTTCTTCCCTCAAATACGACAAATGGTTGGCCGCTCTAATTTTTTTATTTGGAAAAAACGATCACAAAAACTACTTGTTATGTCAGGCTGAAATGAAATTTGTATAGATAATGAAAAACAACCAAAAGAGACAAAAATACGCAGAAGATCGAAAGCTAAAATGTTTCCAGCAGTTTGTGGTGGAACAAATATTATGCAGAAATACACGCATGTGGAATTATCTTACCATAACATGTTAATCTCATTAGGTATCTGTATGGATATTTTACTTATGTTTTTTCATAAATGGAAATTAGACGTATTATGGGCCGTCGAGGTGTATTGGAAGACTGCACGACTATCATGCCAGTAAACAATGGTTTAAGTCAGGGTAGGAAAATCTAAGAGTTTATCAGTGTTCACCTAGTAATTGCCAGTGACTTTACGAGTAAGAGATTTATCTCTAAGCCATGTAAAAACGTTTCTATAAAAATGCATTAGCCGTTCGGAGCTAGGTCAGTGAGTATGAGAATTGAATCGTGCACAGCTCGCTGATTTGAGAATTTCCCCCTTGCTCCTTAATGGAATGTTGTGGGACTTAAGTAAGTGACGTATTGATATTTTAAATGCACAACGCACTTAAAAATAGATCTCTGGACTTAATTACGAAAACCGTAATTTCGGTAGCATAAGGGAATAGGGCATTACAAACTCTCTGATATGTTTAGCAATATTTTCTTTTAAAAAATAAAAACACCATTCAAAACAAAAATACGCAGCATAGAAAAAGTTTTAATTACGCATTTTTTTTAATTTAGTAGTGCTCAGACCGACGCGTCTAATTCAAGTTGAATTTAACCTAAATTCCAGCAAAAATGTTTATTGTGCCGTTTGACTTGTTTTTGTTACAAACACACATATACGCGCACAGAAACAATTTCCTTTTCACTTGTCTCCATAATTACCGTGTTTTTTAAAACGTTACCGCATGTTCGCGTATGCAAACGAAATAAACTTCAAATGAATTTCGTTTCGGATTACAACGAAATTGTCAAAAGACATTCGCAGACATGGTTCGACAGTCAATTTCCATACAAACTGTAAAAGATTTCGAAACGAAATCCGATGAACTTGGATTTCAATTGTAACTCCGAATGAGGCACAACAAACTTTACTGGATATCAATTCGAAATACAATGAATGGAAATTTTGGTTTGCATAAGCGAACAAGGGTGAAACATTTGAATTTTTTAAAATTCGTTTACACTGTATTCTCTTTTTTATTCTATTTATCTCGTCAACAAATATTACCTAGTAACTTTACAATATGCTTATCTGGCAACATTGAACAAAATTGAAAGTAATATGGCAACATTGTTTCTCTTTATAAACACGATAGAGAATTGAACAAAACTTGGGTTTATCGGCGAATTCGTCAAAAGCAGACAATAAAAACTATAAATTGTAATAAAATGGAATAAATCAATTGATTGAAATGAAACCTTGTTTCTTTAAAAATATGTAAAATTTCTTTGAACTAATAATTTGAGTTCATTTGTTGTTTCACTTATCTCATATAGTGCAGATATACCCAGTAAGAATTCGTCGTCGAGACCTCTTCTTGTGTGATACTTTTTTGTGTACTCGTAACAAAAAACATATGTTTTTTATAACAGGGTTTTCTAACCTAGCAACTTCCACACAGAAGATAGTGTAGTGGGTGAAAACATATGTTTTTATATAGCAGGGTTTTCTAACCTAGTAACTTCCACACAAAAGATAGTGTAGTGGGTGAAAACATATGTTTTTATATAGCAGGGTTTTCTAACCTAGTAACTTCCACACAAAAGATAGTGTAGTGGGTGAAAACATATGTTTTTATATAGCAGGGTTTTCTAACCTAGTAACTTCCACACAAAAGATAGTGTAGTTACCTGAAAATAACAGCTATTGAGTTGGGTGGCATATGTTCAAAACAATTTTTATTTAAAACTCCATAAAATCCATAATTATAATTTAAATACATTGGACACCGACTTAGGCACAATACGCTTTCCAATTTGTAAGGTAGTAAGGTGATGAAGTGATTTCAATAGAAAGGGCAAAGTTTCGATGAAATCCTGTGCTAATTCGCTGTTTGTAAAATACCCCGTATATTTTTCGCTTGCATTTTGGTATTATTTTTTTGTTGACACCACTGTTGTCGAATGCATGAGTAATCGTTTGGAAATACTCGGGTACTCGGTGCACAATATTTTTCACAAGCGTCAAATTGTTGTTGCTCGTAGTGCGCGATCGGATTTAAAAGGGGTAATTAATAAATAAATAATGATTGATTATCCTGATATTGTCAATTATACACGGGACGAGCTGCTAGAGGAGTTTTGCAAGTTGTTCGACAGATACCAAGAATTGCGAGAATCAAATGAGGCGGATACTCAAAAAATACACGATCTTAAGAGATCTCTGGATACGGCCATTGCCGCACAGGCCTATTTGTCGCAAGAGCTCGAGCAGTACACCAATTCCGAGAGCAACCAGGATGAGGACGAGCTGCAAAAGACGGTGATCGAACTGGCAGAACTGAAAAAGCGTTATGGTAAACTTGAAACATCCTTTAAAACACTTCAGCAGGACCACAACACTTTGTTGGAGGAGAATGCAGCGCTTACCCAGAATATGGATGAAATATCAAGGCGCAAAGAGAATGAGCCTGTTGTGGCCGAATGTCGAATATCGGAAGATGACCTACAACGCATACAAATGCTGGAAACAGAAAATATGGATCTTCTGCAGCAAATGGAAGACTTTCAGGAGCAAACTGTTCGCTATACTCTTACTATAGCGGAGTGCGAGGTGAGTAAAAGATTAATATGTTAAAATTTATTCGTAGCTTCTACTACAATGCTTCTAATTTTATAGAAAAATATTGAAATTTTGCAAGATCAAATCAATTGTTTGGAAGAGAACTTACAATCGAAGAAAGCAGATTTGGAAGAAAAGGTTCAAATTCTAGAAAGCACTCAAGAACAGTTGTGCGAGGCGAATGCACAGATTGCCATGCTATCAGCTGCTCCGGAAAATAATGGTAGGTTAAAAAAAACTAGGAGAAAAGTATGTCAGAAGTGCCGAGATCTTACCGCGCCTGCTCTTAATAAGAAAACAACTTAAAATAAGGCTAATAGATACATGAAACTTATACAGGGTGAACTTTGTCATTTAATAATGGAACATCACCCGATGCGTTTTCGCTTCTCCCACTGGGCAGAAAATTATTTGGCAGGAGATGAAGAATTTTACCGAAAAATCGTGTTTTCAGCTCATTTTTATGTACTTTTACAGCCGATTCAAATTTGAAATTTTAAATGGCCCTTATATTAGTCAGCTATGTAGGGTAAAAAGGTTCAAATCTCTAAACTAGGCTTTGAACATATGCATTTATAGCAACATATTTACATACTTTCCTTAACATTCCATTAGAATTTAAACGGAAAACTTCTATCATATCAGTTTCACGTCGGCTTTGAACAACGAATGCATCACATAGAGAAGCTTTGACATGGATTCGGAAATAACTCTAATGTCGCTGTCATTTTCGGGGTGAAAACCCCGCCGCTTAAAACTGTTTGATATTTTAAAACTGGGATACTTGAGGCATTCGTGTATTTTACAAACATAGCTAAAAGATTAGTCCTTAAGTCGCTTCTACGGAAATTTGTATATATCTTTGAAATTATTCTACCACTTGATGTGTGGAAAAAAAAACCCGCTCGTAAATTGTTGGAGGTTTCACCACGGCATTGAAACCAGGGTTACATGTAGAAGGCTATTCCACGGCCACCTTTAAGGTTAAAACAATAAATGTGTCAAAAAACGTTTAAGTATACAGATCAATCTTTTGATTTTAAGAATAACTACGACATATTTATTTTAGAGTTTATTTTGATAACTCGAGTAAATTAGGCATTTGTGTTTGTTTTGAAATGTGTATATACACATGCTCTTCAGATTATTCTTTTTGACAATTGAGACTGTTCTAGAAGACGATAATAACTTTAACAAGTTAAATCGTCACTATATACACTTATATACCCTCTACGCTACCAAACTGCCAAAAAGTCAGTTTTTGGACCCTTTCATACCATGCGGTCGTACCTAATCATATTTGGATTCGTAGAAAATTAGTTTTGAGCATGCGGGATGTTTTTGGGCCACGTGCCGAAACGTTCGGCATCTTTAAACTTACTCTATATTGATTTAATTTGAGTAAACATACGTCCACATTAACTATTGGTCGCCAGTTTTTTGCATGCGGGACGTTTTTTGGGCCACATGAGCCAAAACGTTCGGCATCTATGCTCTTTGTTGATGTATTAAGTGCATCCCATCTACTAGTTCCCATTTATACCATCCCGGCAAACCAAACGTTAAGAATTCAGTCAGAATTCTGTACGACAATCGGCAAAATGTTTCGATTTCGGATCAGAACTCTTGCCGTGTTCGTAACGAAACAAATGAGAGGGTTGACAAGAATTCGTGTTGTTGTAGCGGTAGAACCGGCTGTCGTGGGATCGCATCTGGTATGTACACCTATATAAAACGTCAGTCGACAAGAATTCTGAACTACTTCGCTGAAAAAATCACAGTCGCCACATGACCAGTTTTGCCGAAGATACAGGCGTTCATTTGCTTCGAAGTGCTTCTTCCACGAACAACTTTCGCTGGATTTGGCTAGTCTTCGAAGACCCACACGGTCGATTGCTGTTTTGTTTCGGGCTCATACGCACAGATCCATGATTCTTCACCTGTGACGATCGTTAGATTTATTTTCACCAACAACAAGAGCCTTTTATTTAGCGATTGGCAAATTATGCGGGATTCAACGAGAACAAACCTTTTTTACGGCCGGTTCATGCAATATCGAATGTATGCTGGTGGAAGAAATGCCCTAGGATGCCTCTATCTCACGGTGTGTCCCATGACGATCTTGCATTATCAGTTCACGCACGGCATCAATGTTCTCTGGCACAATGGCCGTTTTTGGACGACCTTCACGTCCTTCGTCTTTGAGCGAGCATCGGCCACGTTGTAATTCATTAAACCAGTTTTTAACAGTGCTATAGGATGGGGCTTCATCGCCATACACAGATTTAAGTTCATCGATGCACTCTTGTCGCGATAATCCTCGTCGAAAGTTGTGAAAAATGATCGCACGAAAATATTCACGAGTTAATTCCATTTTTTTGCCAAATTGATTTTTTAAACAACACAAATGATGGTCGTGCGTCAAAACGTTCTGAGTACGTTTATGCTTAAAAATGTCAAACTTTCCAATTTAAATGTCTGATGGCAACACTAAGTGTTGTCTAGGCCAGAAATGGCTTGTATGGCTTTTAGTCCAGAACACGATCATTCTTGCAGTAAATTTGTTCGTATTAAGATCTTTCAACGATTCCAGGATAGTTTTGAATCTCAGCCTGATTGAACATGGGACAACAACGTCTGAGACGGGTAAAAAGACTGTAGATGTCCCTTTTTGGAGTTAATACTGCTTTCAAGTGATTGGAAAACTCATTTACCTTTTCTTTAGAGATCTTTGCCCAACTGCCGGTATCACTGGAGACATAAGCAAGATAAGGCATTGCCTTATATTAATGTTGCCATCCAGAGGCTGTAGTGTGTTCTCTCTGTGGGGTCGAGTTTTGCAAATAATTTATAAGGTCTGATTCTCTTTTGTTGTTATGTTGTAGCGGAACACATAGTGCCGGGGTGGCAGCCCTTGGTCGAAGAATTACTGTTTCAGGTCAAACTGGTGCATAGAACCGGCTGTCGTGAGATCTGTCATAAGGACAGTCGTTAGTTTATCTGGTAGTGGTCAAGTCTGGTTGTTGTTGTTGTAGCGGCGCACATAGTGCTGGGGTGACCGCCCTTGGCCGAAGAATTGCTGCTTCGGTTTAATCCGGTGCATAGAACCGGGTGTCGTGCAATCAAGTCTGGTCTTCAATCCTGGAGAGCATTGTCGTTGCTATTCTCTGCGGAGTTATTACTTTAACTAATAAGAGCTTCGACTTCTCTTTGTCAAAGTTTTGTGCATTTATTTGATGTTTAGTGGCTTGCCGACATTAGCGGCTTTTGTCATAATCTCTGATAGATTATTTACAACAGAATTTATTTTCTCTGATGATTTCAGTGAAATATTTTGAGACAGATGTGAATCAACGTAATTTTTGTCTTCCATCCTATTAGTGTGTCTATTGGAAAAGTTTCCACATCGAATAACGATATGATTGTAGGCAAGTGATTAGATGGAAGATCAAATGAGGGGTGTATAGAAATTTGATAACGCTTAATGTTCTTCATTATAGGGAAGTCAGTTAAATCGGGAATTTTATTGAAAACTGAGGGCCAGTATGTAGGTTGACCACTAAAAATAACACGTAAATTTGTGGACGATATTGCATTCAGCAGTTGTCTCCCTAATACGTGAACCCCAGAAGTTAGGTTTAGTATTATATTCGCCAGCTACTATTAATATCGAGCCTATAAATATTTCATTTCATTTCTTTATTGACATGTAATTCGAAGCCCACTGGGGCCTATTAAAGCTAAATTACAATATGCATCAAAATGTTAAATAGAACATCATAAACTACTAGAGAAAATTCAGTATAAAATCAAATAAATAATATAAATTAACAAAATCCTCATATTTCCTAATAAAAGAGAAAAAAACCTGATGAAAGCATATAAGTGATAATCAAGAAACCGAAGAAAAAAAAACATAAATAAAAGCATTACTCTGTACTTGAACGAAAATGTTCCATTAAATGTTTACGAAATGTCATGGAAGACAAATTAAACGTTTTTAAACTGCTTGGCAAAATGTTAAATAGTCGGGCTACTCTTACGAGGAATGATCGATCCATAAGCGGTGTTACCTTTGGAATAATTAACTGTCTGTTGCGAATTGAGTGACTGAAAACAAATGAATTAGCTAGGAATAAAGGAAATTGAAGTTTGTATATCTTGTAAAAAAAATATAGCAACCGAAGGTGTACAAATTCCACAAAGGAACAGCCTAAAAAGTCATTCACAAACGGCGATATGTAAGCATACGGTTTAACAGAATATACATAGCGCATAACTCTATGAAGCACTGTCTTTATAATATTCATTTTACGTTGAGTAGTTCCTGTATATACCTCTAGGCAGTACAAAATATTTGGCATAATTAAGCCATGAACCAGTTTTGTTTTTACCCAACGAGGTAAAACTAAATTGGTGTTGTATAGTTGACGAAGTGTGAAACTAATACGTGAAGCAATACTGCGAATATGCTGCTCAAAGCAACATTTGTTATCCAGTTGTATTCCCAAACACGTAATACTCTGAACGAATTCTATAGACGTACCATTGTATTGCAAATCTAGGTTGATAGAAGATGATGATGAAAACAGTATTGCCTTTGTTTTAGAAGGATTAATACTAAGCTTGTTAGAGGACATCCATACGCTCAATAATTTTAAAACATAATTAGTTTTTGCTTGTAAAACATCCAAATACTGGATTTCTCCGCAAAATAATAGCTGAACATCATCAGCAAAAGAGTATGGTGTACACCAATCGTCTAGACTTTTGAAAAGGTCATTAATAAACAGCACAAACAAAATTGGACCAAGAACAGAGCCCTGAGGGACCCCACTCCTAACAGACAAAACAGACGATGCTACTCCATTGACACGAACAAACTGCTTTCTACTACATAAATAAGAAAGCATTAAACTACAGGCACTTTTCCCAAGTCCATAATCTTTATGCAATTTATTTATCAAAATTCCATAATCTACCCTATCGAAGGCTTTTTCTAAATCCAAAGACAAAACCATACACATTTTTTGATCATGAGTATTCTTCCTTATTGAGTCAGTAAGGCCAATTAAAAGAGCAGAGGTACTCCTGTCGTTCCGGAAACCACATTGGCAATCATTAAGCAGCGATTTACTCTCAATATGGTCTAACAACTGCCGCTTAAGAATATTTTCCACAACTTTTGACAGGATGGGAAGCAAAGAAATGGGTCTTAAGTTGTCAGTAGAATTCGAGCTTGACTTCTTTTGAATTGGTGTCACTATGGCTACTTTCCAATCATTAGGAAAGCAGGAAGTCATTATTATAGTGTTCACTAAATGAAGAAAGTTATTTGATATAAACGGAAATACTAATTTAAGAAATTTAAGAGATATCTCATCACAACCAGAGGCGTTAGACTTGATTGCCTCGGATGGCGGATCCGTAAGATTAATTGACGTTGCTTATATGTGATTTGTTCTATGTTGAAAAATGTTTTGCCTTGTTGTGAACAAATACTTCTGTGCCACCACAGGCTAGGCTCGCCCACTAGGATGTTTTGTATCGTACGAGGAATATCCGTGTATTCTGAAACAGTTTCTTATAATTAATTGCCTCAGAGACTAAGAGTATATCAATTTCATGTTGCTATAGTAAGTTTTCTACATTAAGTTTGTGCTGACTAAGATCGTTAGCATTCCAAAAGCACCTTCGTAGTGGGTTCGTTTTTGACTTAACTTTATTTGCATAAGCATGCTTTGATTTGTCATCATGCTTTTTGACCACTCTCCGTCTACAAAATATTATTATTTGTTCAGCAAATACTCAAAAAATGTACTTGTTTCGAAAGCTTCAGTCCCTTAAAGGAAAACGTTTTTCTTCAGCCCGATTTTTCAATCCCAAAACGGCTAAAAACCATTAGCCATCATCGTGCAAATTTTCCACTTTTCCTTCCGCTTTCCACATACGTTTATGGCAAGATTGCGCTTAGCTGGCCATAACTCATAGCTGGGAGTTAGAGGTACGTGGTTCGTTTTCAGCACATATGGTTTTCTTTTTTAGTTATAGAAAATACTCGTATCATCCAAGCTCGTAAAAAGCGATAACAAATGCTCTATGACAAGACAAACCAGTGTTAAAAATCATTGGTTAACTTTTTGAAAAAAAGTTGCCCTCGAAGTATGGCCGTGCTGTAACATTAGGTGCACTGTTTAACAAATTTGTTTCAGTGTACTATAATGGACATATTACCATACCCGGCGTAAAGGGAACATTTTGTATTCGTGATTTTTAATAGCTCCCATAGAAATGTTCCGATTTAATTCCCTGCAGCACTAGTTGTCACATATGTATAAAAAAAACTGATCTTGGTCAACCTTCCTATCAATCATGTAGTATGCAGTTGTTATCAGGTGCAACTTCAGGTAAGAACAACTAACAATTTTATAGTGGAGAGTTTTCAACTCGTAAATGACGGCGACTTTACGAGTACGCGATTTATTTCTAAGCCTTATAAAAACTTCTTTATAAAATGCATTTGTTGTTGGGAGTCGACATCGGCTGGAATTCGTGGACAGCTCACCGATATGAAAGAAGTTTTCCTTTGTTCCTTAATGATATGTTGTGTGAATTAAGTATGTAGGTACGTCTATTTATTGAAATAGTCCCCAAAAAAGATTTACTCATTTTCCTCAACATTATGCTAAGCACAAATAGAGAATTTCACGGATCAGAGTGTCGTTCACCCTTTAATTCTAATGCCAACAGGCTCTAAAGGGCTAATGCATTTTATACAGAAGCTTTTACATGGCCTTAAGATTAGTCTCTTTCTCGAAAAGCAGTCGACATTTACGATCTTGAATGAAAGTTCGAAAAGTTCACCACTGTTTCTGGTTTAAAGAACAAGGCAACGTACCAAAATTTGTATTTACTTTTTTCCGGCTATTAATAATTATTTGCAGAAAATATCCGTCCAACATAAACGCTTTGGATATTTTACTCAACTTAAAATATTTTATTATATCTAACATTTAGATCGCAAAGGAAATTCCCTTTTTGCGGAAGTTGATGACCAACGTCAGGTTATGAAAAAGATGTTGACTTCACAGAAGAAAAGCTATCTGCAGATGAAGAAAATCTACAATGAAAGCGAACATGAAATTCGTCGCCTGAAGCGTGAGAACATTGCCATGCACACCGAACTGGAAGCATGTAGTTCAATCTTTTGCAATGCCGATAAGGTTTATCAAGGTGGGTACTATAACCTCTCAAATTGAAAACAGAGTTATAAGGAAATTTATATTTTGCAGAAAAACTCAATGAACGGGTACGTCATTTGCTAAACCAAAATGAGGAACTAGAGCGAAAATTAAAATGGACACAGGAGCGGCTCAATGAATTGGCCAGTGAAAGGGGTGTTCTCTGGCTTGATTCAATGCTTAATTTTTGCAAGTATGAGTTAACACAACGCGTTACAAAATGTGTAGTATATATAGGCAACTTTATGAAATCTTGGGGTTTCCCATTACCCTTTAAACGCTTCATACTCTAAGTCTTACAGTACCGAATGCATCTTGTTCTAAAGCATGTTGATTCCATACTCAAACCCCCTTGCAACTAATAGTCAGGAGTACATTTGAAAATGTATTTCATATTATTTAAGTAGCTTTAAGTACCTTTTTGGTCTAACTTTTCAGTCATTTCCATACATACACATCCGCTGTGCAAAATGTAGTTTTAGTTGTACATATACATAGAAAAATATATAAATCAAAGAACCTCAGTAATGCTGTATAACCTCGTCGATAACAATTGTTCATCTTTGTATAGAAAAGAAACGGACGACCTCAAGAAACAACTACATAGTGTACGCATACAGAAAGCCAGTTTGGAGGAACAGCTTAGGAGTTCCCAACAGGATCTAGCCAGGTATGTTGTCTTAGATTACGTATTTAATTTTCGCTTGTACTTATGTAAAAGTACATGGGTTTTGACTTTTCTTTCATATTAATCAGATGGAGATTTGAGTCGTTGAAATCACGCTGTATCCTCTTAGACCGCGAACAACTGTTGTCTGAAAACAAAATCGATTTTAAACCTATGAAGGCGGTAGAATTTAAAGTTTCTGAAAAGGAACAGAATGAGGCACGCCCACGTATTGTCAGTAACCGAAGAAATGCAACTTTCGATAATATAAGTCGTAGATCACTGACCCCTCTGATGCCAGTAAACGATGAAAATGCAAATGCAATCAAGGTGGATGTTGCCACTAAGGAAATGTGCAATGACAACCATAATCAGAATGAAGATGCTAATATTAAAACTAACGACATCACAAAAAATTCTGATTCTGTAGCTGTTGAAAACCAAGAACACAAACCTACTAGTACAGAAATTCCAAACGATGCAGAAAAATCGGATGTGCAGCCATGCAATGCAAACACTAATGGAATAGCCCTATCTGAAGAAAAGGAAAACTGTATGCCTATATGTACGAAATTTTCCAAAATGAGTGTTAATGTAGCTTCGCCAATGCGTCCATCACAAAGATCAGCACAATTGGCCGAACACGACAGTACTAACACTCCGCCGGCACGTTCTATCTTAACCAAACAGCGTGATTTGTTTTCCAAAGAACCCTGTAAAATTGTTAAATTTTCCTCCAAAGAAGATCTTATACATACTTTTTGTCCAAACACTCCATCCCCGGCTGACAATGCTCCATCGACGTCAACAGCATGTTCTAATAAAGATGACAAAATTGCATCGTCGACAACGCCAAATGAAAAAAAGAACAGCAAAGCTGTTGTCAAGCAAACGCGTACAAAATCGAATGTTGTTGTACGTCGTGTTTTCGTAGGATCTAAGCATGACTGAATCTGGATATATGTATGTATTTTTTTAATCCTTTTACAAATATGATTTATTATGAATGTAGTGTTTTCTTATACTTGTGTAATTCTTTTGTTTAATGCATTTATTGTCACTTTTTTAAATTATTATTTGAAACAAGCTTTCATTGAATCAAACTGCGGAGATATTTGCATATAAAGTTCTTAAACGCGAAACTTCTTTGAATCCAAAGACAGATTAAGGCTATATTAAATACGGGTAGGAACATTTAAATTCTGGCGACTTTACGAGTAAGAAATTAATCTTTAAGCCTTGTAAAAACTTCTCTACTTCAGTGAGCTGATAAGTAGTAGTTCCAGTGTTTCGTTAATGGAATGTTGAGAGAATAGCGTCTATAATAAGAACAAAAAAGATTAAGTGACTGCAACCTTTTACAGAGACCGCTTGCTCTACTAACCGCTGCTCTACTAAGGATCTAGGTTCACTTAGTGTCTTCGAAATATTACTTAAGTTATAATGCTATAAAAAAGCTTCATTTGAAGATAGTGAAATTACAGTTTTTTTAGTTCACAATTAATGTTTTAAACACATCTGGAGTATATACGGTGTACATTCTACATTATTATTGAGTAAGGGTTGGGGTTTTTAACTCGATCTTTGTTTGCTAATAATTTTGGAGATATTTTGTTTTTAGGTCCTCAGCACTCAATGTAACGTAACGAAATTGTGCGAGGAAGTTGATGTCTTTAGGTTTTTCTCGAAACCTGTAAATCTTCTCCTCACATTGTCGTCTTTCAATTTCTTTATTCTATCTTCGGTGGGCCGCCGCGGTAAAAGCTTTATTTTGCACCCCGTAAATGCTGGCGACATTATTATTAAGTGATTTATCCCTAAGCCATTAAAAAACTGTAATATAGGGTGATCCATCTAGAGGATTTTTTTCAGAACAAAAAAATATAAAAATTCAAATCAAGTGTGGAATCTTTATTGGTAATTTGACAGGACATTTTATGCCATTTATTTTTTGAATATAATTTTCTTCAAATGTTGGCCACAACTACGCCTCTGGGTTACCATTCTGAGGGTCCAATTCTGGATGACTCGTTCGTGCATTTCGACCGGTATGGCTTTAATGACACGCGTAATGTTGGCCTTCAAAACCTAAATCGTAGCTGGTTTGTTATCATAGACTTTGGACTTTACGTAACCCCATAGAAAAATGTCTAAAGGTGTGATATCATTCGATTTAGGCGGCCATCTCACCTGTCCAAAACGCGTAATTAGCTGCTTTTCGAAATGCCCCTCAATGGATCCATTGTTTGAGCAGCTGTATGGCAAGTGGCACCGCCCTGTTGAAACCAAGTGTAGTCAAGATAACGGGCTTCAGTTTCAGGTAGCATAAAGATCCATATCATGGCGCGATAGCGAGCACCATTCAAGGTTACGTTCCGACCATCATCATTTTTGAAAAACTATGCACCGATGATTCCACCAGCTTTTAAACCGCACCAAACCGTGGTTTTCTCTGGGTATATTGGCACCTCTTGAACCTCTTCTTGTTGCTCTTCAGCCCAAATGCGGCTATTTTGTTTATTGACTTTGCCGTTGAGAAAGAAATGGGCCTCATCACTGGACAAAATTTTGGTCGAAAACAGCGGATCTTCCCGTTTCTCACCGAACGCTCATTTCCATAATACAGTTGCCAACATTTAAAGGAAATTATTTTCAAAAAATAAATTCCATAAAATGTCCTTTCAAATTACCAATAAAAATTCCACACTTGATTTGAATTTTTATATTTTTTTGTTCTGAAAAAATTCCTCTAGATGGATCACCCTATATATATGACTGTTAGGAGTATTTATTTTATTTAAAGGGTTGTTCAGGGTACAAAGAAGAATTTTTCTTTGATTTTTTTTTTTTTTTAGTTAAAAAATATTGAAATATATCGTCCCTTAACCGCAAAAAAGACTTATGAGCTAAAAACAAAATTGTTCAGAAGGTTTTTTTTAAATATCTCCGTATTGAGGCATGCTGTTGACATGAAATTTAGTATGCAACCGTTATTTAGACCGAAATACATAATATGTTAAAAAAACTGACAAATCTATAGAATAACGGGAATTTGTGTCGCATACGTCTTTTTCGCCGTCATGCTGGTAAAGTACTAGAATAATAATATGGCTCTTAAGCCCAAAACTTAAAAATAAAAAAGTCTGTTTGCCGTTTCAAAAATCAATTTATTTATGTTTTTGTAAGTTTTGCGAACGATTAACAAAGTTAAGGTGCCAATTACAGGTTTTGATAAAATTCATGAAAAAAATAAGCACGAAATGTTATACAATATTTTAATTTAAGTTGTAGAACAAGTAAAAAATCTTCAAATATTATCTTCTTGGTCTGTTTCAGGTAAAGAGTCTTTAATATTAATATCGGTGTTTAAACCTAAATATTCATTTTGAAATTTTTGAGGTATAGTGTTTCTCTCACAAAGTGTTTTTAAATCCTTATATTTTTGAGATGATATCGGTAGTTTTTTTCGTATAAAGGAAGGGGTCCTTTTGATAATATTGTAGAATTGCGTCTAGAGCGTGTGATTGAGTTTAAGTTAAGATTTTTAAATTCAGAGTTGTCACAATATCCATATTTAAGACAAATAATAGGATTGTTTTTTTCAAAAAATGATCGTAAGTTAGGAAAATGTATTTTAACGGAGTTTGGAAACATTGCTTGAGAAAACGTTTTCCAATCTTTGAACTTACAATTTCGCTTGGTTTCCACAACGCCATAAGTAATAACTTAAGAAAAAATTTCAATTTTCATTAATAATTCAATGAATTTCATAAAAAGAAAAAAGACTCAAACGCCAATCTGCTGTCACCAAAAATGTAAATAAAAACTAAAAGTGTTGTTAAGTCTTTATTGTTTTTGCTGTAAATTCATAACGGAACTACTTAGAAATAACACATTTTCAGAGATGGTCCGAATCATCAGTAATTATCGATTTTCATCAAAAAACGAAAATCGGGATTTGTGGCTCATAAGTCTTTTTTGCGGTTAAGGGACGGTATGTATTAATATGGAGAGTGCCTTAAAAAAGCTGCGTCGCCTAGTCTAGTTTGGTATTCTAGAAGTCGTTTTCCTCAATTATCGATAACTACTATCACATTTTGGTATTCCTTAAGCTAATGTGGCGTCCATATTCTGTTGAGACGACTTGGTTTTGTTGTTGTAACAACAATATATTTATTTTGAAGTCTTGTTCGTCTATGGGGGATCTGCTTCGATATCCAGGTGAAGGAAACGCGCCATTTGAACTGGATGCGTCCACAGAGACCTGGGGGTCAGCTGAGTGGGCTTGGCCGGACAATTGAAGAGATGCAGTACATCATGTGGTCCCTGATGGCAGGCGGGGCAGATGTCCGGAACGTTAGCATCAATTCGTGCCCAGTAAGAATTGATGCGGCTGCACCATCCAGATCTCAGCTGCGCCAGAACCACGCGCGTCTGCGGAGGTAGTACCTTCTCCTCAGGTGAAATCTCCAGGTGTTGTTCCCCTAGCACTTCATTCACACGGTAGCTGGATACTGCTGCTGCGACATCATCGGCGTGAATGTTGTTCAAACCTGCCTGATAGTTTCGATGATCTAAAGGTTCTCTCTTATACCGCTGGACCTCTCTCTCTCTCTAGATCATGAAGATCGTACCTGATCTGCCTGGGTGGAGGTATCCTGTAACTTGGTTTTGTCGTCACTGCTTTTGGCGACAACTTGAAAATATTTCTAAGTGTTTAAAGAAACGAAAAAAATGGGAAAAAGTGGAAAGAATAAAAATAACCAAATCAATTTTTAATGTGTTGAATAACAACATTAACCAGTAATTTTAAAGAATAATGTAATGAAATAGGAATTGTTTTATAGCATTAAAATATATAACATTTACTTATGTATTTAATAAACGTATGCGAAAATATTGTTGATCAGACTCCGCTTTTAAGGAAAGGTGTTGTTGTTTTCGGCGCGCATAAAGGCTGTTTTAGAAGGAAAATCACTTTTAACCCTTTTTACGAAATAATAGACGTGTTCTATTGGTCCTTGCTTATTTAAAGAGAAAGTAGCCGCTAAGGCGATTACTTCAAACCTTTATGAGAAATTGTTTAAAATGTATTTGTTTACAAGAACGAGTAATAACCGAGTTAGCTTAAACTCGCTAAAGGTTAATTTTGAATAACTTTCTTCCCAAAAATTTTAATTATTTAAAACAAACAGGTGTTAACGCAAAATGTCTATAGTTTTCTTGAAATAAAATTATTTTTATATTTATTTTATATTTAGCGACCTCCTAAGCTAGTTAACACTAGAAGATGGCAAAAATTAAATAATTGTTCGTCTAAATACCAAAACTAATGAATCAGCTAATTTAAGTGTTAGAGATGGGCTTTTTGTTTTCTTCTTATAAACCGACATCGTCGACAGGACTTTGTTAAGAAATGCCAAATTGGTGACGTTAACGAGTACGACGACAGCGGGATTAGAGCTGAGTAATAAATACGCAAATTGTTTTGTATTTCATAAAAATCTTTCCGAAAAATCGAAAAAAAATACTCTCTTAATCGGGAGTAAAGGCACTTTTTATCTTAATTTAACCCAAACTCCACTATATTATGTGTATATTTTTGACCATAAGTATAAAATCAGGAATGTTATTGAAGCAGTATTTCAGTTTCAAAGTTGTTTGAAACGATTGCAGCCCGCTAGACAAAGAGTAGCCCAAGTTTTTGAGAATTTCTATGGCTTTGACAATTGTAAACATTGTTCATTATTTACAGAAAAGTTTTTTTCTGCAAAATTGAAATAAATATTGTTACTACCTTAATGAAAGCTTTCGAGATATTAATCTTATCACTGTCAGATATATAAAAACTATTTTTTGGTTTTTAAATACCTGTTTACTTTTTCGTATCGAAGCATTCCATTTGGAAATGTTATTCAAGCGACGCCTTTACCGAGTGCGTTTATTAATCGCTTATAGAATTTTCAAAAGACTTCTACCAGGGTTGCTATTTATATTTCGCGTCCAGCAAAAAAAAACAATCATTTATCATTGGAAATGGTTTTATTGTTTTTCAAAATAATCTCCTTTACGATCAATACACTTTTGCATGCGCACAAACCAATTTTCGAAGCACTTTTTCCACTTCGAATGTGACACCTCCAAAACATGATTTGTGAACGCTTTGACAGCTGCTTAGGGCGATGAAAAACGTTGACCACGCTTTTTTTCTTGATGCTAGGGAATAAGAAGAACTTATTGGGTGCCAAATCAGGGCTGTACGGTGGATGGCCCATCAATTCGACATCTTGAGTGGTCAAATAGCTCATCGTTTCAGCTGACGTGTGAGAGCTCGCATTGTCGTGATGCAAAATGACCCGTCTTCCTTTATTAACTTTCCTCATTTCTTCGAACACTGTTGGCAAACAGATGGTTGTATACCACTCTGAATTGTCCTTCCTACTTTCCACTAAAGATATTGTGGCAACATGGCCGGTTATACCGAAAAAAACGCAATCATTTGCTTCGATGTACTTCCACGAACAAATTTTATTGGATTTGGCTCGTCCTGAAAGACCCATACGATCGATTGCTGTTTTGTTTCGGGTTCATATGCATAGATCCATGATTCGTCACCTGTGACAAGGTTATACACTGCCTTTTAGCTACCCTTTTTTGAGCATTCGTTAAATTATGTGGGATCCAACTAGAACAATTTTTTTTACGTCCAAATGAACATGCAATATCTTATTGATGCTCGTCATACTAATGCCCAAGGATGCCTCAACCTCACGGTATGTCACATGTCGGTCTTGCTTAAATAGTTTACGCACAGCAACGATGGTTTCTGGCAAAGTGACAGAAGTTGGACGTCCTTCACGAAATTCATCCTGGAGCGAACGGCGTCCTAAACTGAACTCTTGGTACCAGCGATTGACAGTGGTTTTTGATGGTGCTTCGTCGCCAAAAATCGAAACAAGTTGATTTAAACACTAGTAAAAAATTATCGCACGAAATGTTCACGGGATAATTCCTTTTTTTGACTGAGATGCATTTTTCAACACATTGAAAACAAAAGATTCGCGCTCAAATGACAAAACGTTCTGAGTAAAGTTATCCTAAAAAATGTTAAAGTTTCCTATGGAAGTTCCAGTTTGCATCTGGAAACACTAGTATTGTTAGGACCCGAAATATAAATAGCAAGCCTCGAATTTCTTTAAACTCAAAACGATCCAAAAAATTCAAATTCGTTCGGTTGAAAATTGACAAATTTTGATGAAACTTTTTTCAAGATACACTCTTACCGAATTTATTAAACTGCTACTACTTTTCTCATTTTTATAAAGAATTCTTGGTGAAAGGTTTATAAGAATCGCTGTTCGACAGAAATGAAAACAAATTTGTAAATTCTGAAATTTGACTTTTTGTAAATAAAAGATTTCTTTTATAATTTTCACACATTTGCGTATAGAAAGAATCTTAACACACATCGAGGTTACTATAAAATGCACATCTGAATAATTAAATTAAAGTTTTTAAAGAATAAAAATTAATAATTGTGCATCATTAATAAACGTATTAATATACAAAGCGCGTTTCTGTTTAAAGCAAAGAAGAGTATCAGATTCGTTAAGAACAACGTATGCAATCAAGCATACTTCCTAAGTTTTGTTGAATAGAATTTAAATTTTCGAACATTATTAAATATGTTGAAATGTGACAATCGAACTCATTTCGAGAGAGGTATTAGGGGGGAAACTCATTTCGATAGGAGGTAGTAGGGGGATACGCCACATAATAGACGTGTTTTATTTAGCAAGCAAAATATCGTCTTAAAACCCCGATAATAGCGACCAGACGATAGGTTATAGTCATTATAAAAAAAAACTTTTGTTTATTGAAGAAATGTTGGATCTACCAGTTAAAAATAGTATGTTTTAAAATATTTTGGAAGAGTGAATTACGGGTCACCGGTACACTATATGTGTGCTGCCGACAATGTCTCTTCTAATTTAACGATCCATTTGTACGTAACATTGCTTGATTTTGCGTATGCGACGAGTATGAAGTCTAAGAGTGAGAATATAGGCAATACTAGCAATGCAATATTTTGACTAATAGAAAGAAATCTGCTTAGCGTTTTTTCCTCCCTTAACATTTTTAAAACAAACTCTTTGAACACATTTATTTATTTATCTCTTTAGAGCTGGCAAGAGTGAGTTGTATTTTCGTGGGCAATTGTGTGAAGAAAACTTGAAAAGTAAGGTTTACAACAGTAGTTCTCATTCGTTTGTGGAGAGCCTGGCCTTATAGAGTTCGGTTTTACTTTTAACAATTGCAGCAAGGCTTTCTGAAGAGGGTTGTCACGGACCCGAAATCATGATAAAAGTAGTGTGCAGCCACGAAAATCAATGTCACTTTGCCATTTTGTTAAAAACTTGTCTTCTATTTAAATATAGAAGCAAGAGGTCTTGAGCCGGTTTAATCCCTGCTCAATGTGTAAAAGCAACAGACCGAAATAAAACAAACGAGCAAACATACGTACATGCACGGCACGGCACACAAGTTGACATAGTCAACTAAACTCTTTTTACAACACACACACGTTGTTGTAAAAGAAATCTATTGATGGCTCTCGATGTGGAGTCTCTTTAGAGCTAGCAAGAGTGAGTTGTATTTTCGTGGGCAATTGTGTGAAGAAAACTTGAAAAGTAAGGTTTACAACAGTAGTTCTCATTCGTTTGTGGAGAGCCTGGCCTTATAGAGTTCGGTTTTACTTTCAACAATTGCAGCAAGGCTTTCTGAAGAGGGTTGTCACGGACCCGAAATCATGATAAAAGTAGTGTGCAGCCACGAAAATCAATGTCACTTTGCCATTTTGTTAAAAACTTATCTTCTATTTAAATAGAAGCAAGAGGTCTTGAGCCGGTTTAATCCCTGTTCAATGTGTAAAAGCAACAGACCGAAATAAAACAAACCAGCTAAACATTTATTTATTTTTTAACAATCTTTTAGTTATATCTGTAAATATTAAAAATTTCGCTTTAGATGGGTTTTTAGCAAAATTTTTCGCTTGTTAAATAAAACAGGGCTAATAACATACACAGTTCAACAATTACAGTTATTAAGGGATGATTCATTTAGAACTTTTATTAATATAAATTTAAAACTTTAAAGAGAAATGAATGTACATCGGAATCTTTTTTATAAACAGCTGACATTTACGCATTAGATGGGTTTTTAGCAAAATTTTTCGCTTGTTAAATAAAACAGGGCTAATAACATACACAGTTCAACAATTACAATTATTAAGGGATGATTCATTTAGAACTTTTATTAATATAAATTTAAAACTTTAAAGAGAAATGAATGTACATCGGAATCTTTTTTATAAACAGCTGACATTTACGCATTAGATGGGTTTTTAGCAAAATTTTTCGCTTGTTAAATAAAACAGGGCTAATAACATACACAGTTCAACAATTACAATTATTAAGGGATGATTCATTTAGAACTTTTATTAATATAAATTTAAAACTTTAAAGAGAAATGAATGTACATCGGAATCTTTTTTATAAACAGCTGACATTTACGCATTAGATGGGTTTTTAGCAAAATTTTTCGCTTGTTAAATAAAACAGGGCTAATAACATACACAGTTCAACAATTACAATTATTAAGGGATGATTCATTTAGAACTTTTATTAATATAAATTTAAAACTTTAAAGAGAAATGAATGTACATCGGAATCTTTTTTATAAACAGCTGACATTTACCTTTTATTTAATAAAATTAAATTTAAATGTAAGCTGTGACTATTCGGCAGGTTCAACTTTCGATCATCAACGATTTCCAGCATTGCCAGCAATATCTCGCGAATTAAGCGAGTTATATTGTCTCGCTGCTTTTTGAATGGCTTCGCATAAGACCGAAGTTAAAGTCCGAAGTATCGGGTTTTTCGTGCCCATGTGAATTAATCGCACGGTCTAAGCAGCCAGTTTAGGGATCCGAAAAACCAAGTTTAGTGTTCACCAAAATATTTTCTTAACAAAGCCTTTGAATCGACATTTATGCTTAAATCTAAATCATTTGAAACACGGCAGTCGTTTTCGAGTTGCAACTATGCGGAAATGCATTCGGGTGTCCGCCGGGAAGGTATACTTCTTTGTTTTGCCGCCATTTTGGTAAACATTAATCTTGACAGTTCATATTTGGCAGTCGTGAAATAGAGACGAGGTAAATTTATAAAGGAAAAATATTCGATAAACCAACATGTTTTAATCGTTAAAACATTTTATCAAAATCAATCATCGATTAATGAGACGATGAGAAAGTAACGTGAAATTTTTGGGAGAAACAACGTGCCAACAAAACGCACTATTTATCGTGTAGTGAATGATTTCGAAGAGTCTGTAGCTGATAGGCCCACTCATGGACCACAACGTACTGCAAGATCGTCCGAAAACATTACTGCTGCTCAAGAAAGTGTTCAAAACAATCCATCAAACTCAATTCGACGGCGTGCTCAGAAGCTTGGTCTACAAAGAAAAACTTTGGCCACAATTTTGCACAAGGATTTGGATTTGTTTCCATTTAAGATTCAGTTGATACAAGAGCTTCTTCCACAAGACCATTTACGCCGCCGTACAAATGCCAATAGGATGTTACAGCTCGCCCATGCCAACCCCGATTTTCATGAAAAAATTATAATGAGTAACGAGGCCCATTTTCATTTGAATGGATAGGTAAATATACAGAATAGTCGGTTCTGGGAAAACCCTCAAATTATTCAACAGTCACCTTTGCAACCATTAAAAGTGACAGTCTGGTGTGCAATTTGGTCAGGAGGAATCATTGGACCATACTTCTATGAAAATGAAAACAGCGTAACGGTACGATAACTGCCAATGGGGAGCGATATCGTGATATGATTGAAAACTTTTTAACGCCAGAACTGCTTGCTTTGGGCTTGATTAACATGTGGTATCAACAAGATGGTACCACATCGCATACAGCCAGGATTACAATGAATTGCGAGACATCTTTTCACAACAAGTTATTTCAAGAAATGGTGATGTTGATTGGCCTTCACGGTCGCCTGATTTGACGGCCTGGACTTCTTTTTGTGGGGATATCTGAAAAGCAGGGTTTATGCAAACAAACCAGAAACTCTTGAGCAACTCAAACAATATATTCGTGACGAAATTAATAAAATACCGCATGAAATGTGTGAGAATGTAATGCAAAATGTGCTCAAAAGGGCTCGCATTTATGAGGCTAACAGAGGCGGACACTTATCTGATATTGTATTCCATACATAATTGCCGACATTAAATAAAACATTTATCAATATAAGATCCATTCTCTTTCATTTAATCAAAAGTTATAAACAAAGTAGTACTCGTATACCTTCCCGACGGACACCCTGTACAATAGTGAACAAACAAATATTTTATACACTTCAGATTCTTCTGACAAGAATTTGTATCACTTAGCGGGGCAATTTAGTTTGTATTTCCGATACGATTTTGCAAATTTTACTCCTCTCAAATCCCAGCGGAAAGTAGTTTCCCACATTGTGTAAACAACCGCCACTGGCCAACGGTTTCAATGTGGCGACAAGTTGAATTGTTGATATTACGGGCGTGGACATAATCGTATCTCTGGAAAATCTAAATGTACATAAATTTATAATTTTAAATTATTATATCGTAAAGAAAAACTAACTGAAAATCGTCTTAGCACAGAGGATTGCTTTTACCTCAAATCCTTCTTCTAATCTTGTTATTATTACAGTCATCTTCCGACTCGGATGATGATGTGTACAAAAAACCAATCCACTTTTAATTTAAATTGTGATCGAATGCTGTAATCTAAACTTTTGATTATATATTGATGATTGAACATACTCGATGTTGCACTCGTTAACGAATGCGTTGATTAGGCCCTTGTGCTTTGATTATAAAGTTAGATGGACGGACATCGCTCATTAAAATCAGAGACTTTATGCTCAATATGCTTACAAAATTATGGCTTTCCTAATTTCTACAGTAATATATTACACTTTGTAGTGCATTTTTTTTGTTTTGGACGAACGTTCCCACTCCGCTAACATCCGCCACTGCCGACCGAAGAGGCCACGTCCCCATGACGTAGAGACAACGTACACATTATGAACCGATCCATAATGGAGATATGACAAGGATATACGTAAATTAGCTACAGATATTTATCAACAGCCAATCGGTACAAAAAATTATAATAACCACTTGAAAATGTACCCAAACTTTAATATAACCGCCACCTTAACTTAGTAAAATAAAAGAAACCAAAATATGTTAAAAAATTAGAAAAACTATAAGTATACGAAACAAACTTTAAGTATAACCACCACCAATATTAGAAATAATTCAAAATTATAGGAAACACTAAAGGCAGTGTGACCGTTTTAGCATTTTTGCAGCTAAATTTAGCATTTTTTTTTTTGTATTTAGCCGCAAAATTTTCATTTAGCATTTTTCTAAGCTTTTAGCAATTATTAATTTAGCATTTTTTAGCATTATACTACCCAAAAAATTCAAATATTTTAGTACTTTTTTTTATAAAAAAATCTTAAAATTTAAAGTTGACTACACATTTATACATATAACCATGGCGATTCAGCTTTCATTGATTGCTTCAGCATCTTAAACGCTACCTGATGAAATTGAGTATTTGGTGTCAGAAACTTACAATTGGTTTTCCAAATCTACTTTAAGATAAAAACATTATAAAAGCATTTACGCTGCGATTAATGATTATTCAAATTGGTAAGAGCTTGTGGCACTAGATGGTTGTCAATTGAATCAACTGTAAATCGTATAGAAAGTCAATAGCCAGAGTTGAAAACTCATTTTAAAATTGCCGCAACGGTAGAGTCATGTAATCAAGTCAATATTTTAAAAAATTGTACACTGACAAACATTTATTGTACCTGAAGTTTTTGAAACCTTTGCTGTCAGATGTACAAAAAGTAATAAAATGTTTGAAAGTAATAATGCTGACCCTACTCTGTTGCTATCAGAACTACACATATGTTCTTTTGAAAGACCTTTATTATCAAATTGTTTTAAAATCTGACACTTTTGATCCCTTAAATTCGCGTTAAGAAGATTTTTTTTGTTCCAACACCATACATTAATTACAACTTAGAAGAATTTTTAAAATCAAAGAAAGATGTAATCAATTCTGAAGAAGAAAATGAAATAAGAGTTACTTGCCGAAAGATTATAGCTCAGTTAATATTTGAACAACAAATGGAAGATTTCACAGTGGACGAAATTACTATTTTAGAAAAGCAATGAAAAACGCTAAGTACATATGAATGGGTAAACAAAAACTCAACAATTGATTTCTGGATAAGTCTATACGAATATAAAAATGCTTTAAATGAAAACCCGTTCAAGGAATTGTCTTCTTTTGTTATGAAGTTTCTAGTTTTACCATTTAGTAACGCAGTAGTTGAAAGAGTTTTCAGTGGCATGCACGAACCTTATCAATACCAAAATTAGAATTATAATGATATTGAATACTATGAATTACTTCTTTACATTAGATACGGATTGAAAAGGTTAAATAAATGTTGCGAAAGTTTAAAAATTACAAACGATCTCATAAAAAAATGTGATCAAAACATGTATGATAATGATATTTCGACCGACGGAAGTTGGGGAAGAATATTCATTTGATAATGTATTAAGTTTATAATTAAAATTTATCATTTGTAAACAAATGATATTTAAAAATGAACTGAAATGCTATTAAATAGAGACTTACATTTTTATGTTATTTTTTTATATAAATATACATATATGTAGTATGTATGTAAAAACCAATGTTATATTGAATTGGATGGTCACTTTTTCTTTTATGTATATAAGACTCTTTGTTTATTTTTTATTCAATAAATAGATTTTTTGTTGTTTGCCATGGCTAAACAATACATGGTTGAATTATTACATGACATTGTTTTATTCTAATGAAATATATTTCTTAGGCAACATTTAATACAAAATTTTAAAAAATAAAAGCTTTATAGTGATAATTTTCATAAAAAAAACGTTTTTTAATTTAGCATTATTTTTGGCATTTTAATATTTTTTTAGCATTATTTTAATGCTGATTTAGCTGCAACACTTTTTAAGATCTGGTCACACTGACTATAAGTAAACAATTAGGATATTGGTACTTTGCAAGTAGTCTAAATTGTTATGAATACATTGAGTTTAAATAACAAATAATTATACTTATAGTTTTAAATGCATCAAAACTTAAGGAAAACTTTGACATACAATTGACATGCATTAAAGTTTTAATACCCTGTACCACAGTGTGGTGAAGGGTATAAAAACCACTCAATGAACCACAGGTTATATTAAATCTGAAATAGTCCGTCTCGTATCGGGTGGGGCAAAAAAAAAGTGCTGCTAACTTTTTCAAATTTCTGGTTTTATTGTCATTTAATAATGGAACACCCAATGGGCTGAAGATTGTTCGGCAGGATATGAAGAATTTTACCCAAAAATCGTGTTTTCAGATAAAGCTCATTTTCATCTTGGTGGCTGCCGCATATTGGGTTCAGAGAAGCCAATGCATTCACAAGGAGTCACTGTTTGGTATGGATTTTCGGCTGGCGGCATAATTGGCCCATGTTTCTTCGAAAATGAGCAAGGAGCCGCCGTCAACGGCGAGCGTTACCGCGCCAGGCTCAATTATTTTTTTCCATATATATATGGAAAAAAATAATTGAGAATGAATGACATGGACGACATTTGGTTTCAATAAGACCGGGCCATATGTCACACAGCCAAGCAACCATCGACATTTTAAGCACTGTTTTTAAAATAGAATAATCAGCGGAAATTGTGATGTCACATGGCCGCCTCGGAGCAGTGATGTGAGCCCTTTGGATTTCTGTGGGCAGCCATAAAGGATGAATGTTACGCAAAACATAAAAGCGTTGAACCATGAAACTAAAGTTGCAATTGAAGAGATTCGACCCGAAACAATCGAAAATGTACTGAAAAATTGGGTCGATCAGATGAAGTACTGCCGAGCCAGTTGTGGTAGTCATATGAATGATATTGTGTTCCCTTATAAACTGACAAAGTTCCACCTTTCCAATAAAATCAGAAATTTGAAGAAATTACGAGGGCGACCGCAAAAGTAACTGGCCTAACACATAAAAAGAACTGTTTTTGGAATCATTATTATTTATTTTTCAACATAATCTCCTTCCAACTCAATACACTTCATCAAACGTTTTTCAAGTTTTTTAATTCCATCCGAAAAATAAGATTTTTCAAGACCTTCAAAATATGCCTCAGTTTCAGCAATAACCTCGCTATTGGACGAAAATTTTTTGCCACCGAGAAATTTTTTTAAATTTGGAAACAAGAAATAATCGGAAGGAGCTAAATCTGGACTATATGGTGGATGCGGAGCAATTTCAAATCGTAATTCGGCCAGTTTTTGTTGAGTTAAAAATGCAGTGTGTGAAGGAGCATTATCTTGATGAAAAATAACTTTTTTTTTCTAAATGCGGTAGTTTTATCTTGATTTCTTCACTCAACCGATCCAATAATGCACAATAATATTCACTATTTATAGTTTGTCCTTTCTCAAGATAATCACCATTGCATCCCAAAATACTGTGGCCATTTCTTTTCCTGCTGACTTAACAGTTTTCGCCTTCTTGGGACCACTTTTACCAGCATCTATCCATTGTTTTGACTGTTCTTTGCATTCTGGGATGATATGATGGATCCATGTTTCATCAACAGTTATGAATCGGCGCAAGAACTCTATTGGATTACGCTGATAAATCGCTAAAAGCTCCTCGGAATTGGTCCAACGGACGATTTTTTGGGGCAAAGGCAACAAACGCGGCACATATCTTGCGGATAGCTTTTTCATGTGGAGTTCATCATGTAAAATACTCCAAACTTGTTTTTCGTGTATTTTAACAATATCAGCAAGTTCTCTGAGCTTTATTCGTGTATCTTAAGTCACTTCATTAGATATTTTTCTAATGTTTTCAATACTAGTAGCAGTTTTCGGTGTTCCAGAGCGTTGTTCATCTTCCGTACTTGAACGACCCATTTTAAATTGTTGAGCCCAGGATTTCACGGTGGAGTATGATGGTGCATTATCACCATGAGCAGAATCCAATTCATCTTTGATTAATTGTGGCGTATAACCTTTCATATAAAAGTGTTTAATTACCGCACGAAACTCTTTATTTTCCATTTTTCAAAAATTATAAAACTTGTTTACTTCAATCATCTGTAACAAAGAAAATAATCATTAAATATTTCGGAAGTTTTGACAGATGGCTTATAAAAGATTGCTTTTTAAAAACAAAAACAAAAAAAAGTTGCTAGTAAAACAGAAAATGTGCCAGGCCAGTTAGTTTTGCGGTCGCCCTCGTATCAGTTCTTTTTTTTTACAGCCGATTCAAATTTAAAATGTCAAATCGCCCTCTATTATTAATTAAATCCCTGCGAACTTTTTTCTAAAGTGAAATGATTGCAATTTTTGATGTTTGCCAAATGGAAACGAAGTCGTTCGATTTTTGTCAAAGGATACTTTTTTTTACGAGGCGGTATGAGTCAGAAATTCTATTACAGAAGAAAGGCAAACTTTTCCAAAATGAGCTATTTTAAATTAAACGATCGAACCCATTAACAATTAAAAAAAATAAGTACACCCTAATATGCATGTAACAAAAATTCAAAAAATTTTTTAGCTATTTTTAAAAATTTTGAACAAATTATGTGGCATAGCCATAAAAAATGATAACATTAACCAAATGCTGCAAGGAAAAACAAAAAGGCAGCAAAAAACTAAAACAAAAGTTTATAAACAAAACATAACAAAAAAACGCATTGTATCTATACAATCGTACCGAATATGTATGTTGTACATATGTATGTATTTATTTATATTCACTATTCGCAATTTATTAGATGAGGTGGTTGTTGGTTGGTGTATACGAGTACGTACTATGTCATGCATGATGGGCTCTCAGAATCTTTTATTAGTAGCCAGCGCGGAGGAGATTGCAGAAGCAACATTTGATTTGATGTGTTTAACAGCGGGTAGTCTATTGAATACAGATTGAAAATTATCTAAAGAAAAGCCAAGAGAGAAGGAGCACCACGGCAGAACAAACAAAACATTTTGGAATCGAGCGCCGCCGACACAACAGCGAAAAGACATCAAATATTGTATTAACAACAACAAGGTGAATCATGTTCTCAGTTCTCACCAATTATTTTTTGGGGAAAATTCAATTTTTCGCCAGTAGGTTGGGCGAAAGCAAAGTGTACGTACGTACAAGCCCGTACAATGCAAATTTTCCCAAAACGTGCTGAATTGAAAAAAGCAAAACAAACGCAGAAATAAAATAAAAAAAACTCTATACGCGATCACTTTGTCGTTCAGTCGCCAACGTAGAACGTAATGAAAACTTTACGGAGATTAATTGTTGAGTTGTTGTTGTTTGTGATACTAGTTAGTTGTGTTAAATTTACCGTCAGCAATGAGTCCTGCTGGATCCACGACGATATATGCAATATCAAAGCGGAGATATTTCAAAATATGGAACTATCAAATGGTATTGCCATGCAAATCGATTGTTTTGTAAATCTTGAAACAAGGCACAAGAATAGTCACAACTTAAATGATGCGGATCATGATCATGACGTTGGCGATGGAAGAGGCGAGGGCGAAGATCTTCATCATAGTCAGACAACATCAGCAACATACTTATTGTTGCGTCGTTTCATGGGCATTCAGTCTGTAATGCTGGACGGCTGCCAAACGCCTTTGAATACACACACATATGGTTTGGAATTTTTACCGATATGTTCCAACGTCACAAAAGTTTCTCTACAACACTTTCATATGGACTCGCTGATACCTTTGCAGTGCGGTGATGCCGCAGCCGACCAACAGCTGGAATTGGAACATCTGCACTTGCAACACAATGAAATTGCCGCCATCGATGAGAATTCCTTTAAAACGAACTATCCCCATTTGCGAGTGCTCGAATTACAAAGCAATTCCCTCAAAGTCATACAGTCCAACACACTGCGTCCGTTGAGATCATTAGAACACTTGCGAATTGTCAATGAACCGGTGCTGATGTTAAAATTCCCCGATTTATTCGAATACACCGCTGCAATTACCATACACTTGGAGGCTCTCCGACAAATGACGTCAGCGATTTTCCGCCATCTACCTGAAACGCTGCAAACGATGTATGTGGCGGCTACACCATTCGATAGTGGTGATGCTGTCGAGCTGTACAATTCTCGCACTCTCAACAATCTGACAATAACAAATTGTGCCCTTGAAACGTTTGTATTTCGCGATATTTATTCAACCGTTAAAACAATCAATTTAAATGGGAATGTATTGAAAACATTTGAAGCACACGAAAACAATTTGAAAGAATTAGACTTGAGCAACAATCAACTGGAGTACTTCGACTACGAATGGTTAGCTAATCTAACGAATTTGGAACGACTAGCCCTAAAGGGCAATCACATACGCATGTTATCCTTATATGAACTGCTGCAAAGTATCTCTAATGGCCATTATGTAGACCTGAGAGGCAATCGCTTGCAGGCACTGCAAGAGGTAGGCAAAGATTTTCCCTTTTGGCTAACAACGCATGTGCGCATAAAATGTGATCAAAATCCCTGGGATTGCTTGTGGCTGCACGAGTTTGCACATATGCATCCGGAAAAATTCCGCATATTACAGTATGAAAAATTTATATCGAAAATTAACGTCAATGGCTTGCAATGTATACCGGCAGAGAAACCGTTAGAGCCTCAAGTGGATCCCAAGAAGCTGTCTAAGACAACAACCACATTAGGGGATACCTCATCGCCGGAAAAAGTGGTCAACATATCCTCGTACACGGTAGTCTATGGCGGTGATCAGTGGGAATTCAAGCGCAATCAACGGGCTGAAGCCCTAATCATAGTATTCATGCTGCCTCTGGGTATTGCATTTCTTTTCCTACTGCTGTACATGTGGATTTACTGCCAGAAGATGTTCCATCTGTCGTATTATAAGAATTTCACTTGCATAGGTGGATCGCCGAATGTGCCCAACCCGTCGCAGCGTTTTGATGTTGTGCGTCAATTGCCACCGCCACACATGCAACCAACAGATTCCGTGAGGCCTTTAACAGTCGTACATGATCACAATGAGGATGCTGGCTACGAGGTGCCTCTGCATGGCATTTGTTCCGAGTGCAATTGCAAGCCGTTAATGAATTCCCTAGACAAATGCAATAAACCCATACATATAACGTATGAAGAATCACCCATGGAAATGCCCCATCAAATCTATGAGGAAATCATAAGTGTCGCCGATCATGATCATCTATCGGAGGACTACTTGGAAAATAATAGACACAATTATTTGCATTATGATCATTTGAGATTTGAATAACCATTTGAGATTTGAATGTAGAATCATGCAATCTAACTTAACTCAAATTTATTGTTAAATACTCAGTTGTTGTGTGTGGATAAGTACTCATTTGTTTACACGCATTTCGCATACATATATCAGATATAAACAAGAATAAACATTTAAAATTCATTGACTGATAAAAGAAAAATCAGCATATATAGCAAGCAAATATATGTACGAAACCCCAAAAATAAAAACGATACACATTATGATTATTTTTTTACAGGAGAGGCATAAGAACTTCGTATCCCTACAAACAAAGTAAGACGATAACGATTTAAAATAATATTGACCTGAAGAAAACATGTACTCGTATTGTGACAACACTCACAATGGTATTGCGGAATTATCTGACCATTGGTGGAGAGTTTAGCAAGAACAAAATTGAAGATATCACAAAAATAACACTTGGAATGAACGGATGACTTCATATTTTTTGCAATCCTTTAGATTCTTAAAAGTCAATTCTGGAATATATAGGGTGATCCATCCAGAGGTATTTTTTCAGAACAAAAAGAATATAAAAATTGAAATCAAATGTAGAATCTTTGTTGGTTATTTGAAAGGACATTCTATGACATTTATTTTTTTAAAATAATTACCTTCAAATGCTGGCAACTGTATTATGGAAATGAGGAATCAATGGAATTGAACGGGAAGATCCGATATTTTCGACCAAAAATTTGTTCAGTGACGAGGCCCATTTCTGGCTCAACGGCAAAGTCAAACAAAATTGCCGAGGTGCCATTATACCCAGAGAAAACCACGGTTTGGTGCGGTTTATAAGCTGGTGAAATCGGTGCATATTTTTTCAAAAACGATGATGGCCGGAACGTAACCTTGGATGGTGCTCGCTATAGCGCCATGATATCGATCTTTATGCTACCTGAAATTGAAGCCCGTAATCTTGACGACAGTTGGTTTTAACAGGACAGTGCCACTTGCCCTACAACTACAAACCTACAAACAATGGATCTATTGAGAGGTTATTTTGAAAAGCAGCTATTTTGGACAGGTGGCCGCCTAGATCAAGTGACATCACACCTTTAGATATTTTTCTTTGGGGCTACGCAAAGTCCAAAGTTTATGCTGACAAACCAGCCACGATTCAGGTTTTGGAAACCAATATTACGCGTGTTATTAAAGCCATACCGGTCGAAATGCTCGAAGGAGTCATCCAAAATTGATCCATCAGAATGGAAACCCTGAGACGTAGTTGCGGCCAAATTTTGAAGGAAATTACATTCAAAAAGTAAATGCAACGAAATGTCCTTTAAATTACCAATATAGATTCCACACTTGATTTGAATTTTTATATTTTTTTTGTTCTGAAAAAATACCTCTAGATGGATCACCCTATATAAACATCAACAATCATTTCATGCTTCTTACATTTTAAATACATTTTTTTCAAGCTGCAACAGGAAAGCTTTTCCTTTATCGTGACTGACTAATAATATATATTGTAGTTTCTACTTAGTAGGGACATAAATACTTTTACACACGTTTTATGCTGTAAAATAAAAAGTACTGAATGTTTTTGGACCAAATATTTTTTAATATATTTATTGATGTATATTGCATCCAAAAAGAATCTACTTATTCGAAATGTCCGCCTTTTGCCTTTAGTCGCACTGGCCAATCGTCAATAGCTGCACGAACCTCGTCCATTGGAAAATTGGCCACAGCTCGAACCACAGCAGTCTTAAGAGATCCAATGTTGGGGTATCTTTTGTGACAAACCTTGTCCTCTAAAACCGCCTACAATTTGTTATCCAATGGGTTCATATCTGGACTGCCTGAGGGCCATTCTTCAGAGGAAATGAACGCTGGCAAATTGTTTCGAAGCCAGGCCTGGGACGTTTTAGCCTTATGGGCCGGCGCAGAATCCTGCTGGAAAGTCCATGGCTGGTTTTGGAACAGGGAATTGTTAAGAGGCTTCACAACAGCTTCCAAAACGGTTTCTTGGTAACTTTGGCCGATGTTTTGACTCCTTGTTAGCAGAAATGCAGGTCAGTGACCCCATCGTAAGAGACACCCCACCAAACCATGACTGAAGCTGGGTGATGACCCTTTTCCACCCTTGGGATCAGTTCAGATGCTTCCTTAGATGACTGCGCATACTCTCTATCATTTTGCTTGTTAAATTTTTCCTGAACGGTAAAAAATTGTTCATCGTTGAACAAAATTTTTCTGTGCAAGGTAAAAAGACGTTTGCATTTTTCATAAAAAGACGTTTGCATTTTTCAATCCTTTTTTTTAAAGCTGCAGTCAATAAATGCCCGGTAAGTCGTTTGAAAGCCCCATGTCCCAAGTCTTTTTTAATGATTCGACTCATGGACTTTTGCGTGATATCCATCTCACGGGCCATGATTTTCTGTTTTCGGAGCGGATTTCTGTGAATTCTTGATTTAACGGCTTTGATGACATGCGGTGTTCGAACAGAGCGTGGGCGGCCCTACCGGTGGTGGTCTTTTACATCTCCAGTCTTCTCAAACAGTTTTATGCATCGGTAGACTAGCAAGCGGCTAATCCCTAGTGGCCGGAGCGTTTTGAAAATATCACTTTTTTCATTTCACACTTGAAAAGCGCTATTACAGCGTTACGGTTCTCATTATCTGACCACTCCATGATGAAAGTTGAAACAATTTTAAAATCCCGTTACAGACTAACGCTATTAAGGTTAGCTTTCAAACCCCATATGACATTTAAGGGGTATGTTCAGTTCTACTATTGAAATGGGTGTGTTCAATGTTGTAACAGTATTTATGTCCCTACTAAGTATATATCGCCGAATTTGTGTAACAAAAATATACTGTGGCGCTCATCAATAATACCAAAATAAGTATGTAAAAAGGGTTGTTTAACTAAAACGCACGATGTTAATTGTAAATAAAACAAAAAGTATTTGTTGATTTATCTTAATATTTTTTATTATGATAGAAGGATCTATAACAATTATGTGAAACAAAATATCGTCCAAATGCTCGCCACGGCTTCGCCGGCATACCTCCATATTTTGGTCCATATTTTCAATGACTGAGACATAATGTTGTAATGTGCCGAATTATCTCATCCTTTAGCTCTTCAATTGTTTTTGGCTTATTTAGGTGCACTTTTTTTGTAAATATCCCCAAAGAAAGTAGACCAACGGTGTCAAATCATATGATCGTAACGGCTAATTAACATCGCCACGACGTGAGATAACACGGCCATTGAATTTCTCGCGAAAAAGGAGATATTATTTTAATGGCTGTGTGGCAAGTGACACCATCCTGTTGGATCCACATAACGTACAGGTCCTTATGTTCAATTTCTGGTCACAAAAAGTCCGTGATCACCTCGCGATAGCAAACACGAATCGCATGCTTGACCGACTTCATTTTCGAAGATGGCAGAACTAACTGGGCACAATTTGCGCACAATTATCCCGATTGTGGCAAAATTTGGTCGATTATGCTTACCAAAAAAAATACAAAGTGCACGAAATGCATTTTCATTTGAACGTCCAATTTCGTCAATGCGTTGAACAATCTTAACGCTCTGCTAATTTATGTACCTCTCCTTGGTTAAATATGTCAAACACCGAAACAGAGAAATGTTAAATTAAGTTAGGCAAAAACTGGGTGTTTTGACCAGAATTTGACGCATTATTATGGTTGGACCACCCTTTATAATTCTATTGCTTATAATATATATATAGGGTGATCCTTCTAGAGGTATTTTTTCAGAACAAAAAAAATATAAAAATTCAAATCTAGTGTGGAATGAATCTTTATTGGTAATTTGAAAAGACATTTTTTGGATTTTATTTTTGAAAATAATTACCTTCAAATATTGGCAACTGTATTATGGAAATGAGCGCTCGGTGAGAAACAGGAAGATCCGCTGTTTTCGACCAAAATTTTGTTCAGTAATGAGGCCCATTTCTGGCTCAACGGCAAAGTCAATAAACAAAATTGCCGCATTTAGGCTAAAGAGCAACAAGAAGAGTTTCAAGAGGCTTTACGGGTTTCATTAAAGCCATACCGGTCGAAATGCTCGAACGAGTCATCCAAAATTGGACCCTCAGAATAGAAACCCTGAGGCGTAGTTGCGGCCAACATTTAAAGGAAATTATATTCAAAAACTAAATGCCACGAAATGTCCTTTCAAATTACCAAAAAAAATTCCACACTTGATTTGAATTTTTATACATTTTTTTTGTTCTGAAGAAATACCTCTAGATGGGCCACCCTATATATAGCGCGGAGGTGATATTTTAGCAGCATATGTCCATTTGCCTTGCACGCAGAGAAAAACATGGTCACTACATGGTCACGGCAATAATAATATTTTATCCGCAATAAAAGTATGTTCGTCGCAACCATAGCATTGTTAACTGAATTTATTTTTGACAATAGTATAATTGCTGCAATATTAATATTGTTGAAATGTAACAACAGTATTATTGCCAAATTTAAAAATGAAAATATGGTTAAAGCAACAATATAAATATGGTTAGTGCGACAAAAGTATTGTGTTTTGCGTTTTATGTTAACAATGATATGATTACGGCAATCATACTGTATGATTGTAATTTTTCTTCATTTAAATATGCTTTTTAGAACAAAAGTTATTGATACGGATCTAATGCAATAATAGTACTTTTTTACTGAAATTAATTTTTTTAAACAAGCTGTTTTGGCTTTGTTTATCTGAAATATTTTTAATAAAAACGCTTACGTTTATTTAAACTTATTTTTTCTACTGTGAAATAAATCACTCCTAATATTTTGAATTTAATGTATTTTTGAATAATTTTCATAATTCTAATCTATGTTGACAACTTAAACCAATTTTAATAAATATTATTGGGGATCAAATCTATTGTCGACAACTCAAACAAATTCTTTTAAATAATATTGGGGATCATAGTTTAATTGTGTGTGATCATACTATGGTTGTTGGGATCATAACATGGTTGCGTGTGAATCATACTATGGTTGTGAGGACCATACTATGGTTGTATATGAAACATACTATGATTGTGAGGATCATACTATGGTTGTGGAGATCATAGAATGGTTGAGTGTGTATTATACTATGGTTGTGGGGATCATAGTATGGTTATGTGTGAATCATACTATTGTTGTGAAGATCATAGTATGGTTGTATTTGAATCATACTATTGTTGTGAGGATCATAATATTGTTGTACCACAATCATATACCCAACAATAGTATTATCCTTTTCGAATATTGTCACCGCAACCATACTTTTTTTCTGCGTGTGTTGATTAACTGCCTCACAGATGGGCTTGCAGGGCTGAAATAAACTAGTTTTTATCATGTACTATATAAGTAAGTATTCAAACATTAGTGGGACCGCCACAAAAAAGTCATCTCAAGTAAAAATAATTTTTAAGATTTATTTTTGAATGACGTTCTATCTATACAAAACTTGAATTTCAAAATGTTCCAACGCTGACCATAATGGGATATGCGGAACTTAAAGGTCAGATCAAAAAATTAATGTTTTTTGAATGAGATAATTACGTATAAACTAGGGACCCAGGTATTTCAAAGTTTCCCGCTTTCAGGGAATTTTATGCCGGGATTTATAAAAACTTACAAACCAGATTTACTTTAAAAATTCATTGTGTAAGAACATAAAATTAACTGAACTTTATATTAGATATATAATTTTCGTGTTTTTCAGGATTAATACAGAACGTTTTATTGATTGGAGTTTAAGGGATACCTCGAGTTTATAAAATGAGTTTAATTTTTTGGGAAAATATAAATTTTAATAATATGTTTCCATTGAAAGAGACAACTTTAAAGAAGTTGTAAATAAATCTTATTATAAGCCTGTTCATTTGTGAGAAAAACGGTAATCGACTGGTTAATGCAAATCTTCCAAGATTTTTTATGTGAAAAATGTGTCTACAAATGTATACAGCATATAAGATATTGATCAAAAATAAATATCACTTCACAGAATTTATATTTATATGAAGTTTGACAAATTAACACAGGAAAATGCGATATTAACTAGACTTTAATGTACTAAAAAGTGGTAGAACATGAAGCAAATTTATATTTGGCCACGCAATCGTACGGACCAGATTGACCCAAAGAGCAATTCTTCAGCCAAGGGCTGTCATCCTACAAACCGGCAAATCCCGCAATTTATCTACTAATGGCCATCTTAAGTCTAATTCCAACGAGATACGATATCGTACAATATCTAATATAAAAAACACTAAATTGTATGTTCTTCCACTTTGCATTTTTAAAGAAATTCGGCATTGTAGAATTTTTAAAAGTCCCAGGATCCTGGCATAAAATTTCCGGGAAAAGTAAGTTACTAAAATTGTGTAGAAGGCTGAATACAAATAACAAATACGACAATTAAAGGTTTTTTTTGTCGTATTTGTTATTTGAGTTCAGACAATTTACACATTCCGTGGGTTTCATAATCTTTGCCTTGTAATACCATATTGTGGTTTGGTAGTTTAAACGTGTTACACCAGAAGAAGTTGAAATTGTTTCCGTTAAGAAATACGTCATTATTTGTTACCTGAAACATTTTAACTTCTACTGTTGGACCATTTTTAAAACGTCATCTGCCAAAATACCACTGTTTTTGCTCACAGTCAATCCACTTAAATACTGAGTCCTTTCTTGATCCATGTCGCATTCGACATATGATTTTGGCTACAGCTTTGTTTCGCCAATGACTCCCGTAAAAAGTCCTACTCCATCCACTTTTATTTTTGTGTTATACCATCATTACAAACAATCATAACATTTTATATTTTACGGAGGTACATAGAAAGAAGTCTGCTTTATAATACTCGGCTTGGCGTATAATCCAAAACTGATATCAATTTTTTGACGATCTAAATTATATCTGCAATATTTATTATTATTTTTTTTTAAGTTTTTAATACCGGGCTTTCCTTTAAGGACATAACATTTTTTTATATTAATAAAACACAGAATATTTAAGATATAGAATTTATTCCAGTTGTAGAGCAAATGTTACACTTTAAGAATGAAATTCGATTTCGTTCTTATGACCACCACGAACCCGTTTACAGCGATCTATTCTTTGGACCCAATTTTCCACCACTCTTGCACACATTTTGACCGGAACGTTGGATGTTGTCTGTGAGCTCTTCTAACGTTGATGGCTTGTAGGCATAGACCAAAGACATAAAAAGAAATCCAATGGCGTTAAATTCGATTCGACCGGACCATTTCTCGAGATAACACGTTCACCGAATTTGCCTTTCAGTAAATCGATTAAAATGTCCATCATTAAAAATGTTTGATGATGAGTTGACATAAAGATAAAAAATTGATATGTCCCTAATGGAAAACCCTTTACTTATTGCTCTCGGCTTTTATAAAATTTCTACCGACACTCACTGTTGTAAACCGTGATATAATTTTAAATATTTCAACTTCAACATGTATAGGGGGTTTAAGTTTCAAACCGCAATTATTACTAAATACCGAGAATCTAGTCACTTGACAATAAATGAATAATATGTAAGGGGGAAGGTACAAACGTACTAAATAAAATCATACGTTTCTTGTGAATCTTAGTTCACAATATATAATATTACATGGTAATAATATTTGGTCTGGTACTGGATGGGCCAAAAATTACCATGGAAGTTAAAAATTTAATAACTTTTTCGATTATATATATATGCGGTCGCCCTGCAAAACTAACTGGCCTGGCACATTTTCTGTTTTACTAGCAACTTTTTTGTTTTGTTTTTTAAAAGCAATCTTTTATAAGCCATCTGTCAAAATTTCCGAAATATTTAATGATTATTTTCTTTGTTACAGGTGATTGAAGTAAACAAGTTTTATAATTTTTGAAAAATGGAAAATAAAGAGTTTCGTGCGGTAATTAAACACTTTAATATAAAAGGTTATACGCCACAATTAATCAAAGATGAATTGGATTCTGCTCATGGTGATAATGCACCATCATACTCCACCGTGAAATCCTGGGCTCAACAATTTAAAATGGGTCGTTCAAGTACGGAAGATGAACAACGCTCTGGATGACCGAAAACTGCTACTACTATTGAAAACATTAGACAAATATTTAATGAAGTGACTAAAGATAGACGAATAAAGCTCAGAGAACTTGCTGATATTGTTAAAATACGCGAAAAACAAGTTTGGAGTATTTTACATGATGAACTCCACATGAAAAAGCTATCCGCAAGATGGGTGCCGCGTTTGTTGAATTTGCTCCAAAAAATCGTCCGTTGGACCAATTCCGAGGAGCTTTTAGCGATTTATCAGCGTAATCCAATAGAGTTCTTGCGCCGATTCATAACTGTTGATGAAACATGGATCCATCACTACATCCCACAATGCAAAGAACAGTGAAAACAATGGATAGAAGCTGGTAAAAGTAGTCCCAAGAAGGCGAAAACTGTTAAGTCAGCAGGAAAAGTAATGGCCCCAGTATTTTGGGATGCAAGGGTGATTATCTTGAGAAAGGAAAAACTATAAATAGTGAATATTATTGTGCATTATTGGATCGGTTGAGTGAAGAAATCAAGATAAAACGATCGCATTTAGAAAAAAAAAGTTATTTTTCTTCAAGATAATGCTCCTTCACAAACTGCATTTTTAACTCAACAAAAACTGGCCGAATTACAATTTGAAATTGCTCCGCATCCACCATATAGTCCATATTTAGCTCCTTCTGATTATTTCTTGTTTCCAAATTTAAAAAAATTTCTCGGTGGCAAAAAATTTTCGTCCAATAGCGAGGTTATTGCTGAAACTGAGGCATATTTTGAAGGTCTTGAAAAATCTTATTTTTCGGATGGAATTAAAAAACTTGAAAAACTTTTGATGATGTGTATTGAGTTGGAAGGAGATTATGTTGAAAAATAAATAATAATAATTCCAAAGAAACGGTTCTTTTTATGTTAGGCCAGTTACTTTTGCGGTCGCCCTCGTATATTATTTTTTCAGATTATATAAATAACACTTGGAGAATATATAATGGAGAGATTCACTACTGAACAAAGAACTAGAATAATAGAATTCAATTATTTAAATCAACGATCAATTATTTTAATGCAAAGTGTTGCAGCTCATTTTCATGTGTACGGCTTTGTTAATAAGCAGAACTGTAGGTTCTGAAAATCCAAGAGCCATTCATTAACGCCAATTGCACCCTATTAGGTGAACCGTTTGGTGTGGGATCACATCTGCAAATATCATTCGGCCTTACTTCTCGAGAATGAAGATGGAAGTGCTGTAACCGTAAATGGAGAGCGGTATCGGCTTATGATAGAACATTTTTCACGTCCTGCTCTTGAAAACAGACCTGAGATGTAGTTTCAGCTGGACGGAACTGCCTACACTGCCCAATGCCACTTTTAAGTCAAATTTTTGGAGAGGATACTTATATATGCGGAGGCATTTGGGTAAAAAATAAAATGGAGGAATTGTAATGGCTTTAACTTTCTGATGCATTTTTCCGGCTATAGAAAAAGCCTCTACCGAAGGTGTATACTAAATTTGTCTTTCTTTTTGCAACACCTCGAAAATTCAATCGGAAACCGTCCAAGTGTCTGTTGTCATCACGTTAACGTTGAAACAAAATTAGCTAGGATCCTAAAATTTAGCATGATGAAGGCTTAGCGTCATTAGCTGTTTTAAATTGAAAACAGGCGAATTTGCCCAAAGGAAAAAAGTTTTTCTCAACCGGAATAAAGGTACCTCGGAAGGTGTGGCCGAACAATGGTTTAAATGTAACCATTTAGCTAAAATTATGATGTTTCCCTGGAACTCTCGTGTCGGCTTTTCCCGATAATTTAAGTAATTTACGTTTCTCCGTAATTTTCAACCGGGATGTCGGGAATTTTTAAAAATAAATTTCATGTTAGTTGTTGTAACCAGTTAAAATTGGACTTCAATTTCCGTCAGTGAATAACTTAAGGGTATAAAAAGATTACTAGGGAAAGGTTTAATTGTGTTGTGCAAATCGGAAAAATTGGTCTTAAATAATAAAGAGTTTTTAAACTTCAAATTCTTAACGTTATTTTTTGCTTCCAAGTCCCAAACTATCCCCAGTATTGTAGAGTTTAAAAGTCAAAATTTATTTAAGGAATTAAGATGTCGTTAGGCCGATAAAGCTTTTTACTGTTAACTACAGCTTAGATGGAATTTTTCTCAGCAACATTTTAAAGTATTGTAAAATTCAAATTTAACAGTTTCCAAAATAATACCAGAATAATTAGTAGTAGTAGAAAAAAATATAGAATGCACGTATTTTAAACATAAATAAGAATTCAAGAATGTTGTACATATTTAAGCAAATTCGTAACATGATAATCAAAAACTAAATGTTTTATAATTTGTTTTCTTTTTTTAAATAAATTTACTAGAACTTTGGAAGTTGAGTATGATAAATGTCATTCTTCCATACCGGGTATGGGATCCAATTGAATTTTGTTAAAAGTAAGTATATATCTCCGTATCTCAGGTTAGTAGATGTGTTTAAGCAGAAATTTGGTAATTGTTTTAAACTATTTAATATTTTAAATAGGCTTAATGGATCCAGTGACTACTTTCATACTCGGTATTCCTCGACATTTCGTGTAATACAAAAGGGAGGATATTAAAAGCTGAACGGTAAGGTATCTAATTTATAAGTTATTTAAATTTATGATAATTTTTCAAATTTCTGGTGTTATAGTAAAGGTTAATGATTGCCATTTAATAATGGAACACAATACCATTTATATGACTACACAACTAGCACGGCAGTAACTCATCCGATCAACCCAATTTTTCAATTGCAATTGTCTCTGGATGCTTTGCAAAACATTTACCCTAAATGACTCCCCTCAGAAAATAATCCAAATGGCTTAAATCGTAGCTTCGAGATGGCCAATTGAGTTCACTGTTTCGGTTTATTATTCAATTTTCAAAAACAATGCGTAAAATATACCGTCTTGTCGAAACCAAATGTCGTCCATGTCATTCACTTGAATTTTTAGAAACAAAAATTCGTTGTTGTAGCGGCAAACCGTACCGGGATGACAGCCCATGGCCGAAGAATTGGTGCTTCGGGTCGATCCGGTGCGTAGAACCGAACCGGCTGTCGTGGGAGCGTTGAGCATTGCGTTGTTGTAGCGACAGCCAGGGTGACAGCCCCTGGCCGAAGAATTGCTGCTTCGGGTCAATCCGGTCCATAGAATCGGCATTGCGTGATAACGCTTACCGTTGACGGTAACAGGGGCTCACAATCCACACCAAACAGTGACTCGTTGTGGATGCATTGGCTTCTCAAAAGTCACGTTTGCGACAATTTTGCTAATTGACATAGCCACCGAGATAAAAATGAGCTTCATATAAAAACACGATTTGCGATAAAATTCTTCATCTCCTTCCAAACAATCTTTGGCGATGCGAAAACGTATCGGACAAATTGAACTTTGTAAGCCTTCATACCAGGGCTTTTAAGCACAATTCTTCTCAAATCTCTCATAAGTGCGAAAAAAGTTCATGGATGCTCTTGGACATTCTCAGCCTCAGCAGCAATGTTGTCGATTGAACGCATTGGACGAGAACGTACACGGGTTGGTTTTTCCAGTAACGATCCATTTTCATGAACTCGCTTAACAAACTGAACTGAAGGCCGATCCCTTCTAGCATATTTTCCACGTAAATTTCTTACAGTTTTCTCACTACTTTGAAAATAGGTTTTCAATATTTCCCAATTTTGTTCGGGCGTATAGCGTCACATTTTGCAAACGTCAAACATAAATTTAAAAATTAAAAATGAATGTTTTTCTACCTTTCAAAGTAAAAGTAATCAGTAGTTTAAATTTGTAATAGCCCACCCTTTATTTTGTTTTACCAATAATTAAAAAAAAGAATTACTTTTTAAAATCTAAAAATTGAAGAAATCGCTCATAAGACGCTAACGTCAGTATGAAGTGGATACCTTTGAAAAAAAATAATATTTAATTAATAATAGGTTAAAACTGATTAAGGCTCAAGACATTAAAGGTCAAAATTTTCTAGAGAAGTTTATGATGCTGTGCTTTATAATTCATGTTCCTATTTTTTTTAAATAATTCTGTATATATTCTATAATGGTAGTATTATTAACTTTTGTTAATAAAAAGTGGTTTAGGCTGAAGACATCAAAGGTCAAAATTTTCTAGAGAAGTTAATGATGCTGTACATAATAATCCATGTTCCTATTTTTTGGAATAAGTCTGTTTATATACTATACTTAATGGTAGTATTATTAACATTAAGCTAATTTAAATTTTCCTTTATGGATCCCGGGGATATTTTAAAAATGTTCGCTATTTTTCAGGACAAAAATATCAGGAAAATAACGCCTATTTGAACCGTACTTACGAGGGTTGCTATTTATATTTCGGGTCCTGGCAATACTTGTGTTCCCAGATGTAAACTGGAACTTCCATTGGAAACTTTGACATTTTTTAGCATAACTTTACTCAGAACGTTTTGCCATTTGAGGGCGAATTATTTTGTTTACAGCGTGTTGAAAAATTCATCTCAGTCTAAAAAAGGAATTATCCCCGATTTTCGGAGTGGGTTATCGAGATAAGAGTATTTAAATCAACTTGTTTCGACTTTTGGCGAAGAAGCACCATCAAAAACCGCTGTTAATCGCTGGTACCAATAGTTCAGTCTCGGACGCCGCTCGCTCTGGGAGGAATTTCGTGAAGGAAGTCCAACTTTGGTCACTTGCCAGAAACCATCGATGCTGTGCGTGAACTAAATAAAAAGACCGACATGTGACATACCGTAAGATTGAGGCATCCTTGGGCATTAGTATGACAAGCATCAATAAGATATTGCATGTTCATTTGGCCGTGAAAAAAATATGTTCTCGTTGGATCCCACATAATTTGACGAATGCTCAAAAAAGGCTCGTATGGATTGGAGCAAAAAGATGTTGAAAAAGTATAACTGCGGTAACTCAAAGGCCGTGTATAACATTGTCACAGGTGACGAATCATGGATCTATGTATATGAACCCGAAACAAAACAGCAATCGACCGTATGGGTCTTTCAAGACGAGCCAAATCCAACAAAAGTTGTTCGTGGAAGGAGTACATCGAAGCAAATGCGTTTTTTCGGTATTACCGCCAATGCTGCCACAGTCCTTTAGTGGAACGTGGGACGGTCAATTCTAAGTGTTATACAACCATCTGTTTGCCAACAGTGTTCCAGCAAATAAGGAAAGATAATAAGAGAAGACGGATCATTTTATATCACGACAATGCGAGCTATTTGACAACTCAAGATGTCGAATTGATGGGCCATCTACCGTACAGCCCTGATTTGGTTCCCAATGACTTCTTCTTATTCCCTAGCATCAAGAAAAAATGCGCGGTCAAGGTTTTTATCGCCCTAAGCAGCTGTTGAAGCGTTCAAAAATCATGTTTTGGAGGTGTCTCAATCGGATTGGAAAAAGTGATTCGAAAATTAGTTTGTGCGCATGCAAAAGTGCAAAAGATCTTAAAGGAGAATCTTTTGAAAAACAATAAAACTGTTTCTAATGATAAATTATTGTGTTTTTATTGCCGGACCCGAAATATAAACAGCAACCCTCGTAATACCTATTTTATTTATCTTATTTATCTCATTTTCTTTTGCTTTAACTCAAAAACAATAAAACGATTGCCTCGGAAGAACTTTGGTTGACATTAGAAAAAAGTTATAATTTTAATGTTGTAGCTGAATAAAAAAATTTTTACAACCAAACTTTTATTAATCAATGTTTCTAATCCTCTTTAACCTCATTTAAAATTTTGTATTTGGTTAAAACGAAGTTTTTCAAGAAAAACTTCGTTTTAAATTCTTCAAGATAACAAGAAAAATGTGTTGTTAATATTTTGCTTTAATGTTTTTTTTTTTTTAATTTGGCTAGAACTTACCCTTTACTGTGGTGTCTACAAATCTAGACTTTATTACAAAGAAACTACTTAGTAATGCGTTTTATTATTATTATTATCAACTATCTTTGATTTAGTAATAATTTAATCGCGCATTTCCACACTGGACTGCAATCGCTGCACATCGAATTAATATGAATTTTTTTCTCGTTATCCTTGCAATAATTGCACTTGTTGCTCCTACGTTCGCTATAAGGAACTGTAAGTATATGCATAAAGATATATTCAAACAAAAACTTATATGTCAATGTATTTCTTTAGCCGCTTGTTCTATGCCACATTCCTCAAATGGCAATGGCAAGGTTGCCTGCTTGGGATTCATGCCATCGTGGTCCTATAATAGCAAATCGAATTCCTGTGTAAGGTTTATATATGGCGGCTGTGGAGGCAATGCTAATCGTTTCGGTTCACAGGGTGAATGTGAAGCAAAATGCCGCAGAACATCGAAAAGAGGGATTTAAGATATTTTAAAATATTTTCCCATATTTTCAAATAAATCATAATGAGCATAATCGTAAAGAAAGCTATCCAGGTTGAATAAAGTCTCATGGCCTACGATAGATAGTCTTGCTTGAACTGTAAAGTTCCAATTTTTTTCTTATATCTATAAGCGTTTTTTGGGTAATTCTAGATTAATAAGACAAAAATGTTGTAGGTTTTTATTTGTTTACAAACTTATATACTGCATTCTTGATCACCAAAAGCAGTAATTCACTTCAAAGAATTCTCCTATATATAGTGCATATACATTTTGGATTTACTAATAAAAGGTGGTCGTCATGCCATTGCTTTCCAAATCTTACCATCGACGGGAGATTTGGGGTAAGATACCTTGAATGGAAAGGAAACAGCCTGTTATTAGAATACAACCACAGAGTATACACTGGCGGCTCCAAAATGGTTTGTGGAGCTAGAGTGGGTGTTGTTGTAGTTGCTGATGCGGCAACTATGTGCCGGGGTGACATCCCATGACCGAAGAATTGCTCTTCGTGTCAATCCGGTTCATAGAACCAGATGTCGTGGTTTTATAGACACTACTCTCTGCCTAAGGAATCTATCGTCTTCTGACGAAATTTTTGGCTTTCTCATGGCTCTAAATTCATGTACGACCACATCATCACTAGTGTTAGGATGCACGAGATACTCACTAAATTGTGCATCACGTCCGATGTGGCTCTCAAATGGATTCCAGGACATTGGAATGAAGAAGTGAATCAGCTTCCAACTAGTATCCAGTAGAAGTATCACCGAAAGGGGTATTAAATAGCGAAACCCATACACATATTAGAATTAAAGTCTAAAGACGGGATTTTTGAAAAAAGTAAAGAATATCAAAGCAAACCTGACAACGCTAAACGATTAAGGATACCATTTAACGACCACTGTCTTCGACTTACCTACATTACAATAGTCTAAGGTCACGATTTCTGGATGACTTATCTACTTAGACCTGAGCGACCTTTTCAGATTTCTCAACTGTACACCTCGATTATGAGAAATAAAAACATGAACGATAGACGATTTGTATTGAGGGTGATGTGGCAATTCTAATAATAGTGTTCATAACACTAAATGACGTTCCATGGAGCCAATGATTCCGCTGGCGTAAGATCAACACTAAACTGTCGCTCTCTGAGTATGCATTGACTTCTCGACGATCGCATTCGGAAATTTCTATCCTTAGGTACGATAGACGATTTGTATTGAGAGTGATGTGGCACTTCTAATAATGGTGTGCTTAACACCAATTGACGTTCTATGGAGCGGCCACGTAAACCAACCCACCATAAATCATTCATTCGAATTAAGAGCAAAAATTCGAAGTATTTAGATAATATCCTATGTTAGATGGCCATTTGTAATCACAGAATTCGGTGCCCAAATATCAATTGTGGTAGGGGCTGTATTATGGCTCGCATCCTGCAAAAACCAAAGATCGCCCTTGCCTATATCTTCAGTTTGTTCATAAAAACTCTGACCGTCATTGGCAAGGGCCAATGATGCCACTTGTGTAAGATCCGCTGTCGCTCTCTGAGTATGCATTGCGTTCTCGACGATCGCATGCGGAAATTTCTATCCTCAGGTACAAGAGTTTTGCCGCCTAGATGAAAATGCACTTCATCAGAAAAGATAATTTTCAAGAAAAAAACAAAAAAAGACGTTTATGAAGCAGGCGGTCGATTGCCTGTGTTAACCTTCAATTACTGGGTCAATTGGGCCTTCTACTGCAAGGATTTCCTGCAAATGTTTAAATCAGGCCGTTGCCTGAAAGATCGAGTTAATATCGATGACAAGTCCAGGATGATCCACGACTGAGTCACACACTCTCGGCTACGACAGGGTGAGTGCCTTAATTTTGACAAAACTATTTTTTTTAAAGGAAATGTTTTGAATACACTGCATTGACTTTGGAAATAAGTTGGCATTATTTGTTGATGCAAGTGATTCGTTTCACAAAGAAATGCTACTAACGATCCCAAATATAAAAAAAAAACAAATCAACCCGTTCCAAGTGTGATTGGATCATATCGATTTTATGTTCAACAATTGTTTAATATTCATCTATTGCCTGAAAACGTCTAATAAACTCTGTTAATTTGTTTACAATTAAAATCAAATGAAATCAAAATAACACTTGGAAGACTTAAAGGAAAATTTTGGTTAAAATTGATTTTGTTGTGATGTCTACTTTTATATTTATAAAGGAGTATGAATATATATGTATAACTATAAAAAGTTACGAGACTCATCCAAAACTTAAAAAGGCTAAATTTGGGCAGGCAACTATGAGATACCCTACACTACTCCGTTATACAGAAGATTTCGCGCCTCTGACTGGAGGTTCATCAATGACAGGACATCAAATCAGAACGGCCCATATGGCCTATGGTGGCTACATCAAAAGTTGAACCAATATGGTCGAATTTCAGTAGGAATAATGATAATGAACTATGCTAAGTTTGAGCCCCTGGAGCGGCAAAATCACAACTAGGAAGGATCCTTTGTGGAAGAATACATGGACATGCTGGCTTTAAACCGTGGAGCGAATGGTCCAATTTTATCATCTTATCGACAGGTCTCGTACAACGCACTATGCTAAGTTTGAGCAAGATCGGATATAATGTGCCACTTCTAGAGCGGAAGATCTTCCTTTTTATTCCTTTTACACGCTTTCTTTAAACTGGGAACATTTATTTTGATACTTAATAATACTTAAATAATAATAAAAAAAGGTTCTCTTTACAAGGACTCTAAAAACATCTGTTAAAATCACACTTTTTTGGGGTATTTTGTATAAAAGTCGGTACTTTTGGGATTGACCTAAGCTGCTGAAACTAGGTATGAAACTGTCTTTTGGACAAGGCCTGTTTATTATTGAATGTGGACGAATCGATAAATGTTTCCATATAGCCCCCATACAAAGTGAAGTAAAATACATAGGCCTTCTACAATAATTTTATGGTAATTTCTATAGAGGAATGCACATAGGCCTTTTTCTAAATCCTGAACAAATAAAGATATCAAAAAACGATTTGGTGGGTACATGTATGTCTAATAGGACTAACACATAGCCCTTCTGCTGGGAACTACGATTTATAAGTAGAGTTCAGGCAGAGGCATGGTACAATAATGAAGGAAGAGTTATGCAATCATCTGATTTACAATTTTTTTCTCGCAGAAATTTTAATTTTCGATTTTGAAATATGACAACGACAATTCTTGAAGTTTGTAAAGCTCAATTTATTTTTGGCAATTTTTTTTCAGAGCAGCAAACTTTTTATTTGTTGTTTGGCTAGTGACTACACCTTGTATAGTACAATATAGAAGGTAAAGTTATGCTAACTGCTGATCAGGGTACAACAAAGAAGGTAGAGTTATGCTAACAGCTGATTTAAATTTGTTCTCGAAGATATTTAAATTGTCAATTTTGTAATTTGACTATGGCGTTTGTTGAAGTTTGTAAAGGAAAAATTATTAATCCAACAGTCATAATTATTATCAAACATTCACCAAAATGTATTTTTGGCATTCTTTTTCAAGTGATTTTGACAATCTGGCAAACTATTTTTGTTGTTGTTGGGCTAATGACTATACCTGGTTTATTGTACCATCCTGCTGATTTTAAATTTTTTTCTCGTTGTAATTTAAATTTTCGAATTTGAAGTTTTACAATGACAATTGTTGAAGTTTGTATAGTAAAAAAAAGTACTGATACGTAATTTGTTCAAATTTCTGTTTTTTTTAGGAAAGGTTGAACTTTGTTATTTAATAATGGAACACAATATCATTCATATGACTACCACTGGATAGGCAGTACCTCATCTGATCAACCCAATTTTTCAGGACATTTTCGAATCTCTTCAATGGCAACTTCTTTGTTCTTCTTCTAGTGTCATTCTTTTAAATTTTTGAAAACAAAAAATCGTTGTACATTGCACGGTAACGCTCACCGTTGATGGTAACAGCGGCTCCTTGCTCATTTCGAACGGTAACGGCGGCTCCTTGCTCATTTTCGAAGAAAAATGGCCTAATAATGCCGCCAGCCCAAAATCCACACCATATAGTGACTCGGGATGCATTGGCTTCTCAATAGTCACGCGTCGGTTTTCTGAACCCCATATGCTACAATTTTGCTTATTGGCATAGCTACCGAGATGAAAATAAGCTTATTTAGAAAAATTCTTCATCTCCTGCCAAACAATCGTCAGGCTATTGGGCGAAGCGAAAACTCATCGGATGGTGTTCCATTATTAAATGACAAAGTTCAACCTTTCCAATAAAACCAAAAATTTGAAAACATTATCTGTACTTTGTTTAACAGCCGATACAAATTTAAAATCTTGAATTGCCACCCTATACAACACAATCCATGGTGAAGGGTATAAAAGCTTCGGCCCGGCTGAACTTACAAATTGTTTTGTTTTTCAAGTGAGAAATAAATTATTAATTTTCTTGTTCGTAAAGTCTTAAATTTTACAGAAAGATACTCGTATTCATTCATACATCTGATGTGTTAGCTCTGTGTAAAGCATTAAAAATATTGCTGGTTCTTCAAACCTGATACAGATACGATTGCTTTCACCGTTGACTGATCTGCTAAGACGTTTAGTCACTTGTAGGTGACGATGTATATTTATAGTGAAATGTTGGAGCAAACATTAATATACAGCAAATTTAGTCATAGTGAAATGCGCTATTGTAATAAATACAGAACAGTTTCAACAACAAGGGGTCAGTTAAAATAACAAGAGTACATTTCATGTACCATAAATGACAATATGCACTTATTAAGATTTAATGGGCTTTTGACTGATTTTTCTTCAATGTTATAATTAAGTTTACATGCTTACTGAAAGTTAGTTCAACAACCTAGTGTTAGTTTTAGATTGGCGGTATATTTTTTTGACACTCTTAAGTTCTTTATATCATAGACTTTTATATACTTAGTAGGGACATAAATACTGTTACAACACTGAACACACCCATTTCAATAGTAAAACTGAACATATCCCGTTAATGTCTTGGCCGATGCATAAAACTGTTTGAGGAGACTGGAGATGTAATAGACCGCCACCGGTCGGGCCGCCCACGCTCTGTTCGAACACCGCATGTCATCAAAGCCGCTAAATCAGGAATTCACAGAAATCCGCTCCGAAAACAGAAAATCGTGGCCCGTGAGATGAATAACACGCAAAAGTCCATGAGTCGAATCATTAAAAAAGACTTGGACTTGGAGCTTTTAAACGACGTACCGGACATTTATTGACTGCAGCTTTAAAAAAAAAATAGGATTGAAAAATACAAACGTCTTTTGCACGCTGATAACTTGCATAGAAAAATTTTGTTCGCCGTTGAAAAAATTTTTACCGTTCAGGAAAAATTTAACAAGCAAAATGATAGTGTATGCGAGGTCATCTAAGGTAGCATCTGATCTGATCCCAAGGGTGGAAAAGCGTCATATCTCAGCTTCAGTCATGGTTTATTGGGGTTACTGACCTGCATTTCTGCGAACAAGGAGTTAAAACATCGGCCAAAGTTTACCAAGAAATCGTTTTGAAAGCTGTTGTGAAGCCTCTTAACAATTTCCAGTTCCAAAAACAGCCATGGACTTTCCAGCAGGATTCTGCGCCGGCCCATAAGGCTAAAACGTCCCAGGCCTGGCTTCGAAACAATTTGCCAGCGTTCATGTTCTCTGAAGAATGGCCCTCAGGCAGTCCAGATTTGAACACATTGGATTACAAATTGTGGACGATTTTACAGGACAAGGTTTGTCACAAAAGTACCCCAAGGTTTGTCACAAAAGATACCCCATTTGACAATCGCTCAAAAAAAAGTCTCGTATCGATTGCAAAGAAATTTTGAAAAAATACGATTGCTGTGCTTCAAAAGACGTTTACAAGATCTCACAGGTGACGAATCATGGATCTATGCGTATGAGCCCGAAGCAAAACAGCAATCGACCGTGTGAGTCTTCGAAGACAAGCCAAATCCAACGAAAGTTGTTCGTGGAAGAAGCACTTCGAAGTAAATGGTCGCCTGTTTCTTCGGCAAAACTGGTCATGTGGCGACTGTTCCGCTTGAGCAACGTAGGAGGTCAATTCTGAGTGGTACACCACAATTTGTTTGCCTGAAGTCTTCGGAGAAATTCGAAAACAAACAAGAGAAGACAAATCAGTGTACACCATGCGAACTCTCACACATTGGCTCAAACCAGCTTCTTTTTGACCGGACAAATCGTCGAATTGATGGGTCATCCGCCGTACAGCCCTGACAAGGCACCCAATAACTTCTTTTTATTCCCGCACATCAAGAAAAAAATCCGTGGTCAACGATTTTCGTCGCGAGAAGATGCTATTGAAACGTTCAAAAATCATGTTTTGGAGGTTTCTCAATCGGAGTGGAAAAAGTGATTCGACAATTGGTTTGAGCGCATGCAAAAGTGTATTGATCTTAAAGTAGACTATTTTGTAAAACAATAAAACCATTTTTGATAATAAATATTCGCATTTTCATTATTAGGCCATAAATATATAAAGCAGCCTCGTATACAAGTTTTTGGTGCTTCTATTAACAACAAATGTAAATTCCCACTCCCCAAAAAATTGTTTGGAGTTTCTCATTACCAATAATTTTCTTTTGCAGTATTCTGGGAACAATCAAAATCTGCTGTAATTTTTGAACATTGATGATTAAAACTAAACAAACAATATTAAAACGCAATAACAAATTTGTTAAAATGTTTGAAATAAGATGCTTTTGCAACTCCAAAATGATGAAGCAACGAAGGAAGAAAATGAAAAACTTCATCGCAAAATGTTGCACGCTGCTTCCAATCCTTTGGAACTCCCAGATTGCCAGTAAGTAAAACATGGTTTTTGGTTTATAAATAATTTTTTAATAAAATGGTTTTCCAGATTTAAAAAGCATAATAGGGATGTCTTCTTGGTGAGATGAACCTTTCAATGGCCGAAAAACAGTCCAAAGTTGGCATTCCTTAGATCAAACTAAGCGCATTCCTGTGTTAATTTGCTAAGGGTAGATACCAGAGGGGTGTACCAAGAAAATATCAGATCGCAACGCGCCAGCATACAGCATGTGGGATGTTTAAGAAATTACTCCATTTTATGGAAGTTATAATATGCAGAAAGTGGATTAAAAAGTGTAAGATTCCCCGGAGTGTTTGGATATAAAGATGGAAACCGTGACATAATCTCCTCCTAAGGCAAAAGGTCGTTTCAGTCTCAATGTTACACTGGTAACTAACATAAATAAATGTAATTCAGAGACAATATGAGAATTCAGTTGGTAGATTCAACTCATCCTGGATCATGCCACGACTCGTTTGCATGGAGCAAAAGCAGTTTTCGCAATGAAACGAAAAGGCAGTACTTAGAACAAGAGAATTCCATGTAGTTGTTTGGTAAGAAATCCTCATTTGATGATAAACATAAACTTTTATTATAGGAGTTGGTGGTTGCCCGTTGGAGCCATAGGTGATGTAACCCTAGAAGGAAGGATGGTCGGACAGCTGTCACGTTCTGTGACAAAACAATGATAGATTCGAAGTGGTGCGCAAATTACTTTAACCGGCTTTTTGTTGAGCACGCATTGAGCAACAAGGCTAAAAGAGCGTATTGCTTCTTATCTGCGATCTCCGAGTGGAAGAAGCACCACCACAATTTATCGTTGGCGAAGTTGCCAATATCATTCCCAGCACAAAGTCATCGAAGGCGCTGGATTCAGACAAAATATCCATGCCAATGTTGAAGCACTTGGATACACCGGGAGTAGAGTACTCGACCAAGGTGCTTAATCTGTTTTTAGCAACTCATTTAGTTCCCGATGCCTGGAAAATGGGCAGAGTGGTACCGCTACTGAAGTCAAACAAAGACGCTAGTAAAGGCGAATCGTACAAGCCGATATTCTTGCTTTCGCCAGAACAAAACCAGAACAAGTCCAACGACAGGACGGTCCTCGTGCTTCTTGACCTCAACAAGGCCTTCGGCACTGTCAATCCTGTCACTCTCTTCAAGGACATCGCAGAAACGTACTTTCCGCCTAGTATAAAACGTTTTTTCGTATTCTATATTTGTGGGCGCCAGTCGTACCTAGAACTAATAGACAGGAAGTCGAAGCTACGTAGAGTTAAACGGGGTAGTTCCCTAGAGAGGGTGATATCTTCGGCACTGTTTAACCTCTATCTCTCTATAATTCCTGCACCACTAGACCGCGTTGAAACTGTGTCGTATGTTGATGACTGCATGTTTGGCATCAGGACGGGTGACATATGAAAGAAAGTCAAATATGTATTACCTTACTGACTTAGGACGCTTCTTCATTGTGAGGAATATTAAAGTATCCGCCTTTAAATAATCAGCCATAATGTTTACTGCATGGAACGCAGAGGTGCGGTTGTCACTTAATGTAAAAGTCGGTGACGTCAACATTCCGACTACCACTGGACATCCTTTTTCGATGCAGTGCACTTGCTACAGCGCACTTGCTATTTTCGATAAGTTAAAAGTAAAAACAAGTTGCTCAAGTCACTTGTGGAGCTGCCAAAGAAACCTTGTTGACCTCTTACAAAGCGATAGGTCGTTCTGTAGCGAAATACGCAGCGCCGGTGTGGTCGACAAACGTGAGTGTGACGCAGTGAAGAAAATACAGACCTGCCAGAATGCCGCCCTAAGAATATTAAGAGGGTGTTTTCTAATGTCTTCTGAGGACCATCTACAAGGGAAGACAAAGGTCTAAACAGTATCTGCTTGCGGGTCTTCGCAGTAATCATCCTAACCACCAGTTTATAGACAGGAAGCCTCCGCCAAGGCTGATCTGGTATGACTTTAATGATCTAGAGATAAAGAAAGGTCTAGCGATACAAAACATTTAGATGATCGAAACAAGCAGACAGGTCTGAACGACATTCACGCTGATGAAGTCGCAGCGGCAGTATCCACCTATAGTGCTTGGGTAACTTCCACGGAAATTACGCAAGTGGAGAAGGCGCTACCACGACAGACGCCCGTGGTTCTGGTTCAGCTAAGATCTGGATGATGCAGCCGCCTCAATTCGTATTGGGTGCGAATTGATGGCAACGTCCCTGAAGTCTGGTACCGGCCTTAATAAGGCTGCTGTTGTTTTTGTAGCGGCACACAATGCCGGAGTGACAGCCCTTGGCCAATAAATTGCTACTTCGGGTCAATCCGGTACATAGAACCGGCTGTCATGGGATTGGGTCTTAATAAGGTATTTGCCTTCGATGTAAATATCTTTCGAGATGACGTCACTTGTGGAGGAGTTTTGGTAGACAATGAAGAGGGCGTGCGAATGATCACTTTTAAATTTATTGCATTTTCCTTATCCACTACTATAACAGTATTTTCCTTGTTAATCTACAAACCACCAAAATCAAAAAGGGCATAGGCCCCTTTAACACCCAACAGCGATCCAACGACAGCCGGTTCTATGCACCGGATCGAAGCAGAAATTCTTCGGCCAAGGACTGTCACCCCGACACACAGTTGCCGATACAACAACAACAACAACCCCTTCACATCGAATTATTTTTACCAATTCATATACCTATATTTGCTCCTCAGTTGAGGAGAGCTGAAGTTTTTTAGGAGACCCTGCGGTAACGATGAATTTGACCAGCCTATTTCCGTGTAATCTTCGCTGATCCATCAAAACCTTTTACAAATTTATAAAATTATGTTTAATTTATTTCTTTAATCTTTTATTTTTTTTTAAATATTTAATACTACGGAAAAAAAGTAAAAAGTGGCAACAAAATGCAAGCAACCGACATGGTGTGAATTTTAAAGCTTGGCGGTATTCACAAGACTAACGTTTAATCGATTAAGTGTAACATTTTTGTAATGTTACACTTAAAAAATAAAATTGGGATTATCGATAATCTTTTGATCGCAAAACCGAATCTAAATATTACCTAAAGCCTGAAGGAAAATCTTAAAGTAGCTCACACACAAAAGCGTTTCTCAAAGCAAGCGATCCCTGCCAACATTTTTTATCGCGAAAGTGACTAAGAAGTTGAAACCAATCGTCTTTGATACCATGTTTTCATAGCAGAAGTCTCTTCTGTATAGAGAAGATGTACCTCCGGAGTTAACTTCAAGGAGTCAGTTCTGCGTAACTACAAAGAGTCACTTCTTAGTGTCTTCTTGGGAGTTTCTTTTCATTCTAATTTTATTTCGCGGTCACTGCGACTTTGGCAGAAGTGCAAAATGTTGCTTTTACTTAATATATGCATAACGGCACAGGTGATTTCAGGCTGGTGTTGCAAACAACAATCTTCCAATGATTTAAAGACGACTTTAATGTGACGCATTTGACAATGGACGATGAAAGAAACTTCCAAATGTTGGGATTTCCTACATGAGCGTGTGCAATACCAAGACTGCGGCATCGCCTGCAATGAAAAACTCTTTATTCTGTAAACTGCTTATATCCGATATTTTGGCTTCCGATTTCTTAAAACGCCTTTTAAAATATTCAAACGTTTCACAGTTGTACCCTACCCCTTTGATTATTTTACTAACATTTATAAACGAGCTGTATAAGATGAAAATGTTAAGTACGATTCTTTATTTTAGATCTAAATTTATACAGATTAACGGTAATGAAATACTGATTCAAGGTTTTATTTTATTCCAATGCGGAACTTTATTCGATAAACATTATATCTACATGAACGTTCTCCTGGTGGTAACGACAATTACTGGCCTCGTATCATTAACGATCGCCCAATCCTGTAAGTTTTTAATCTAAAAACCCAATTGAGCTTACTCTGTTCTAAAGCAATTTGGATTTTCCATTAGCCGAAGTATGTTCCCTACCAACCTCCGCAGATGCAGATGAAATATCCTGCCGGGCGCGCTTTCGAGCATGGTCCTATAACAGCAAAACGAATGAATGTGTACAATTCATATACGGTGGCTGTGGTGGCAACAAAAATCGTTTTAATTCTCGGATAAAATGTGAAAGACAGTGTAAAAGGCGAATTTATTCCATTGAGAGGAAAGGATTTAGTTGGAAAATGACATTGCAATAATCTTATCTTTGCTTGCTCGTTATGAATTATTTAAGCCACTATATATATTATAAAAGTATAATACGAGTATTGAATAAAATGCATTTCTTGTAGTGGAAAAGTACTTCTTATTACCGAACAGGGGTTGATTGTTCAGTCTGTAGATCTAATTTTGGTTTCTAATTCTGCGGCCACCGGCTGTACAACAATGATTTCATTGATAAATCAAACCAAATTATTTTTTTTATATTTAAAGTAGTGAGAATCATTTCAATAAAACGGCTAAATACTTATAAATATTTTTTTTCTTTTAGAAGGCTGATGTACCGAGTTCAATTACAAGAATCAATATTTCCTACATTAACACTAAAATATTGGTCTTTTTAATTGCAAATGTCAAGTTTCGACGAAGTTGTGATCGTGATTAATAATGTATAAGTGCTTACGAAATGGCGCAACCACAGACATTGGCAGAAAATATCCAAGGACAGTCTTCGACAAAAGGGCTTATAAATAATGCAAGTACGAAAATGTAAGTTACCGCTTTATTGCAAAAAACATATTTCCTAAACTCAGAACTTCAGTTATAAAACATATCAGAACTAGACTGAATACTTTACTTAATTATCATTTATTAACTCATTGTAATAAAGTGTGGTTACATTTTAAGGGCCGATGTTGATTTTGAATAAAACAAATTATTTAGGAATTTATTGTCATATCTTTTTATTACCATAATATTGGTATGGTTCAATTATGTAGTGAACAAAATGTCGGCCAAATGGCCGCCGCGACGTCGGCGGCACACCTCCCTCCGAAGGTCCAAATGTTTTCGATGACGCTGAGGCATAATTGAGGTTCTATGCCGTTAATGTGCCGAATTATTTGATCCTTTAGCTCTTGAATGGTTGCTGGCTTATCGACGTACACCTTTTCTTTCAAATAACCCCAAAGAAAGAAGTCCAACGGTGTCAAATCACAAGATCTTGGCGGCCAATTAACATCGCCACGACGTGAGATAGCACGGCCTTTGAATTTGTCGCACAAAAGAGCCATTGTTTCGTTAGCTGTGTGGCATGTGGCACCGTCCTGCTGAAACCACATATCGTCCACATCCATATCTTCCAATTCGGGCCATAAAAAGTTCGTTATCATAACCATTCATGTAACTGCAGGACCGCCCTTATTTTGGAAAGATACGGCCCGATGATGCCGCCAGCCCATAAACCGCACCAAACAGTCACTCTTTGTGGGTGCATTGTTTTTTCGACGATCACTCCTAGATTATCATTCGCCCAAATGCGGCAATTCTGCTTATTGACGAATCCACTGAGGTGAAAATGTGCCTCATCACTGAAGATGATTTTCGTCTAAAATTGATCATCCACTGTTGCCTTACTTAACGCGTTCCTCGCTTGTGTATCTTTCCATGGTTCAAATTAAGTTAGTCTGAAATTGAGGAATATCAAATAAAATGCCGAAAAAAACTAGACGATTATGTGTGTTTCACATTCAACATCGGCCCTTAAAATTTAACCACCCTATATATGGAAGCCTCAAAGGCCAATTATGCTATAAGTACATTATCGTACATATACAGGGTGATTTATTCACGTCTGGACAAATTTCACTAGCGTATTCCTTGACTCATTTAATGAAAATATTTCCATCTACGCCCATGCCCGATAATGCAAGGGGCGAAATAGCAGCGGTTTGAACATTTTCGAATTAGTGGTCAATGGGTACTAGGGTAAAATTGCTAAGTTCTGAATTTTTGGGTTTGTTAGAGAGGTTTTTAAGAGGCCTTTCAGAATTATTAAAAAAAAATTAAAAATAGTAAAATCGCAGAGATACGGAGTTTTAAAAAAAAATTGAAAAAACATAAGAATGTGCACATTATCACAATTTCATCCAGATGGTAGATAACTTATGTTTTATCTCTTAAAAGATAACTCTACCTCTTACCATTCCAATATTAAAATAAAAAAGATATTCAAATATCAATTTCAAACGTTACAAAACTAAATTTAATAAACTATTTAAAAAATACAACGTAATATACAGTGATCGGAATTCTATGCAACAGCATTTTTGTTGTCGTCAGTCCAAAAGTAACTTTGAGTTTATATCTCGGCGAATTAATCATTTTGCAATAAAATACAATTAATTTGTTAATGCATATTTAGCCAAAAAAGCATTTTTGTGCAAATTAAAAAAAAATCATATTTTGTTTAAATAATAGGTTTTAGTGCATAAAATGTGCATACACTTTTCAGAAAAACAAATTTATATAACACTTGAAAAAAATACTTTATTAAAAATAAAAACAAAAAGTCCCTAAAAAAATTAAAACAATTTTGAATAAAATAATTCTTAAATTGCAACTTGCATTTACATATTCACATTATTGATTTATAAGAAAGTCATTCGAAAGAACAAAAGGGGTTTATCCATAAACCTCGCTTTTGATAATAATTGATGTTTAAATTTATGGCGTTAAAGCAACAATTCTTTATACCAAAATATTGTGAGAATTGCAGATGTTCTCGATATTAGTTTGAAGAAAACTGATAATAAGTACTAAGATTAGCCTGTGTCAATTTATCTAATTTCATACAAGTTCTTGTTATTAAAATCACTAGAGCCACTATACGTTCTGTTTTGCATTATTAACTGATCTCAACAAAATGTTGTCCATATTTTTTATTTTTTGCTTATTTTTGGATTTGTTCCTTTTAGGTTCTTTATATTTTACATTTTTATATTTATTTTATAGTGCATATTTATGCGCCTAAAGCACGTTTTTACTATATCAAATTTCGATCCCTAGTAATATGGTTCCCGAGCCAACTAAAACAGAAGAAAAAAAATATTTAGATTAAAAATAGTATATGCTGTAAAACTACTGATGGCAACATTAGCCCAAAATATAAATGCGTTTAAATTATCCAGAATTGCGTTGCGTATGCTAATCTAAATGGCATGACGAAATTAATCCAATGTTATCGAAAAATTCTTAAGTTAATAGATAATTTATTCAATAAATTACTTTTTAAAAACGGACGCAATCGAGGCTGTAGTAATTAAGACTTTTTACTAGATCTAGAGAAAATAAATCGGATACGTAAAAACAGGGGAGAAGCAGATGTACTTATAAAAAGATTGCAAACCCCTATGTTCAAAGTATAACTTATCATGAACATCAAAAAATGCACAACACTGCCAAAAATATGATCATAACGACGTAGACAAACAAACAAACCGAACAATCATTTAAAAAATGTTTCTCACTTTTTCTGCTGCGGGCATAGATTTAAAAAGTTGTTTAAAAAGATAAGAAATTCGAGTATAACGACAAAGAGGACAATTTCGGACGAGCAAAAAACTCCAAAAATTCAGCGGTCAAAAAACTCCAAATCACTCACCCTAACCAAACTATTTGTGGGCGAAAAAGTTTTTCTCCGTAAACAGTGGCACATTTTGCACCAACATTTTACAAACCTTTTGGTAGAAGTGAGTCCTGGAGTACCTTACAAATCTGACCAGGCGTACAAAATGGTTCCTTTCTGTCAAACCTTTGCAAGTGGGCGACGTTGAGATTATTTGTGATGATACTGAGGCAGTGAGGGCAGTGGAAACGGGGTGTGTTGGAACAGGCATTTACAGCGGCTGATGGACAAGTCCGATCCGTGTTGGTGAAGACTTCAGTGGGACAGTTGCGGCGTCCTGCATCCAAACTTGCGGTTCTAGACGTCATTGGTGAGTCTCCCTAGTCGACTCACGGGAGGCGGGATGTGGAGAATTTAAATTAATACTGGTACTGCATCCTTTAAAGGCTTTTGAAGGAAAAAAGTAATATTGGTCAACACTAATATTTTATTTTCAAATCAATATTTTTCAAATCATTGCTATAGGGTGGGCCAATTCAAAATATTTAATGTGAATCGGCTGTAAAAAAAGGACTGATAATTTTTTTTTTTTAAATTTCTGGTTTTATTGGAATGTTGAACTTTGTCATTTATTAATGAACACCATCCGATACGTTTTTGCTTCTTCATCTTCGGGCTAAAAAATGTTCTCAGGAAATCGTATTTTCAGATGAAGCTCATTTTCATCTCGGTGGCTATGTCAATAAGCAAAGTTGTCGCATATGCGGTTTAGAGAACCCACAATGCATCTACAACGAGTCTCTGTTTGGTGTGGATTTTGGGCTGACTGCATCATATAGCCATTGTCTTCGAAAATGAGCAAGTAGCCGAGCCATGCTCAACAAATTTTTGTTTCCAAAAATCCATGAGAATGACATGGACTACTTTCGATTTTAACAAGACGAGGCCACATGTCACACAGCCAACGCAAACAACGATATTTTACGCACTTGAAAAACGAATAATCAGCCAAAATTGTGATGTCAATTGGCCGTCTCGGAACTATGATTTGAGCCCTTTTGAACTATTTTCTGTGGGGAGCCATTAAAGATAAATGTTACGCAAAGCATCCAGAGACAATTGAAGGGTTGAAACATGAATTCGAAGTTGCCATTGAAGAGATTCAAATCGAAAACTTACTGACAAATTGGGTTGATCGGATGAGGTACTGTCCTGGTAGTTCATATGGTAGTCATATGAATGATATTAGTCGTGTTTTTTTCAGGTAACTAGCTTAGTTACCTAGTTAGTTAGCAATATGGTATTCTGGTGATGGCAGCATAAGCTAAAGTTTGTTTACAAACAAAAAGAAAAAGCAAAGCAAATTGTGAAAAACAATTTTCTTTTGTATAGTTTCTTGTTTTGTTAACATTTTATTGACAAATTTAATTTCGTTGGTAGGCATTTCTTTTTCGCCGGAGTCATTCAAATTCGCCCTTTCTGGCTTTGTAGCAAGCCAACACCATCAACGTCTCGTCCCTGGCCCACAATTTTCGTTTAGTCACTCTTTAAATAATATATGTACATAGCTACATCAAAATTTCACTAAATCTTAACAATAAGCATTATCACTTACCGTTTTTGCATCATTATAATTTATGGAAATGATTTTATCGCGCTTTTTCTTTCATTCTTTTCATTTTCTTTTTGTATCAATAACAAAAAAAAAACATATGTTTTTGTTTTGTTGTAAAAGCCGGGTGTATCATAATATTATTTTGCTTTAAAAATAAGTCAGGTAACTCTTACTCATTTCATTACCGAGTAACTGCCAACTCGCTTGCTTACCGAGTAACTCCCATACAAATGATCGTTGAGTAACCTGAAAAAACATGGCTATTGTGTTTCATAAAATCAGAAATTTAAAAATTATAAGTACTTTTTTGACAGCCGATTCAAATTTAAAGTTTTAAATCGCCCACCCAGGACTGCTGACTTTTTCTTTAGGCACGAACAAAATTCTTTGTTGACAAATGACTCCACTCTTGCGATTTTTCTATCCAGTCATAGTTCTCGAGACTTAACCTAACCACTTATACCCTGTTCCACAGATTGGTACAGGGTACTCGTATATTACCTAGTAGGGACATAAATACTGTTACACACATTTTGTGCTGTAAAATAAAAAGTATTGAATGTTTTTGGACCAAATATTTTTTAATATATTTATTGATGTATGTATATTGTATCCAAAAAGAATCAACTTAATCGAAATGTCCGCCTTTTGCCTTTACACACGCCTTAAGTCGCACTGGCCAATCGTCAATAGCAGCGCGAACCTCGTCCATTGGAAAATTGGCCACGGCTCGAACCAAAGTAGTCTCAAGAGATCTAATGTTGGGGTACCTTTTGTGACAAACCTTGTCCTCTAAAACTGTCCACAATTTACAATCCAATGGGATTAAATCTGGACTGCCTGAGGGTCATTCTTCAGAGGAAATGAACGCTAGCAAATTGTTTCGAAGCCAGGCCTGGGACGTATTAGCCTTATGGGCCGGCGCAGAATCCTGCTGGAGAGTCCATGGCTGGTTTTGGAACAGGGAATTGTTGAGAGGCTTCACAACAGCTTCCAAAACGGTTTCTTGGTAAACTTTGGCCGATGTTTTGACTCCTTGTTCGCAGAAATGCAGGTCAGTGACCCCATCGTAAGAGACACCCCACCAAACCATGACTGAAGCTGGGTGATGACCCTTTTCCATCCTTGGGATCAGTTCAGATGCTTCCTTAGATGACCGCGCATACACTGTATCATTTTGCTTGTTAAAAAATTTGTTCATCGGTGAACAAAATTTTTCTGTGCAAAAGAGTTTGCATTTTTCAATCCTTTTTTTTTAAACCTGCAGTCAATAAATGCCCGGTACGTCGTTTGAAAGCCCCAAGTCCCAGGTCTTTTTCAATGATTCGACTCATGGTCTTTTGCGTAATATTCATCTCACGGGCCATAATTTTCGGTTTTCGGAGCGGATTTCTGTGTATTCTGGATTTAACGGCATACGGGGGCGAGCGTGGCGGCCCGACCAGTTGCGGTCTTTTACATCTCCAGTCTCCTCAAACAGTTTTATGCATCGGTAGACAAACATGCTACTAATCCATAGTGGCCGGAGCGTTTTGAAAATATCGCTTTTTTTCATTTCACACTTGAAAAGAGCTATTACAGCGATACGGTTCACATTATCCGACCACTCCATGATGAAAGTTAAAACAATTTTAAAATCCCGTTACAGACTAACACTATTGAGGGTTGCTTTCAAAACCCATATGACATTAACGGGGTATGTTCAGTTCTACTATTGAAATGGGTGTGTTCAATGTTGTAACAGTATTTATGTCCCTACTAAGTAATAACTACGGCATAATGAATATGCCGGAGCGTTTTGAAAATATCGCTTTTTTTCATTTCACACTTGAAAAGAGCTATTACAGCGATACGGTTCACATTATCCGACCACTCCATGATGAAAGTTAAAACAATTTTAAAATCCCGTTACAGACTAACACTATTGAGGGTTGCTTTCAAAACCCATATGACATTAACGGGGTATGTTCAGTTCTACTATTGAAATGGGTGTGTTCAATGTTGTAACAGTATTTATGTCCCTACTAAGTAATAACTACGGCATAATGAATATGTTCATGTTAAAATGATTAACTTATATCGAATAATCATTGAACGTTCTTCTTAATAGATTTATTAGTATAACACTTAAAACAATAAATATGTCATTATCGATATTTTTTGGCTGCAAACCCTAATGTAAGCATGATCAAAAGCCAATACGCGCTTAAATCGGATAGACCAAGTTTCTAAAAACGATATTAGGCGTGTTCTATGGATACTCGCTGTATGAAGCTGTACACGATTATGTTGTCGCTAAGGCGATAACTCCAAAAATTCACGAGACATTTTTTAAATTTGTTTGTATACAAGAACTAGTTGGCTTTATGCATCAGAAAACGTTTGATTTGATAACGTGTAATAAGTAGAAAAAAGTAGTTCAAGAAACACTATCAGCAACTTAAAACCGAGCTCACTTAAACTCGTTAAAGGTACTTGAAATTCCTGAATAATTTTTTTCCTAAACATTTTAATAAAAATAAAAGATTTTTTAACGCAAATTGTCTTTTGTTTTCTGTAAAGAAAATCATTTTTATATTCTGGAACAATGGTGCATAGTTATCGCGCTAGCGGGCTCCTAAGCGAGTTAACATTAGAAGCCGGCCACTGAAAACTTTCTCACATTTAGCACAGTTGTACCCTACCCCTTACATTTATTTTACAAATATAAAACAACCGAGTATGAGAAAATCTTAAGTGTGATGCTTTTATTTAGGTATTGTTGTGTGTGTATTATAAACATGCCAACTGATTCATAGTTTGATTTTATTTCAATACGGAACTCCAATCGATAAACATCATATCAGCATGAACGTACTTCTGGTGTTAATGACAATTACTGGCCTAGTATCTTTAACGATCGCCGAAATGCGTAAGTTATAACACCAAAGAAATCAATTTAGCTAATCCAAATTCAAAACAATTTTGAATTTTTCATTAGCTGAGAAATGTACCCTGCCACACTCCGCGAATGGCAATGGAACGTTTTCCTGCCGGGCGCGTTTTCGAGCATGGTCCTATAACAGCAAAACAAATGAATGTGTACAATTCATATACGGTGGCTGTGGTGGCAACAAAAATCGTTTCGGTTCTCTGGAACTCTGTGAAGAGCAGTGCATGAAGAAAAATAATTCCACGAAAGAATGTTAATAATGCAACAATATTAATATAGAATAAATTAATTCGTAGAAATTCATTTTTAGTATTTATATATATATATATATTTTGTATGCCTGATGAGTTTGTGTTCAAAACAATTTTGAGTAAATTGTAAATGCATTTCGGTAAGTTGAGACTTTATTATCTGCTATCAACACAATGCGGAATTTTTCCCAACGGCAAAACAACGAGTAAAGAGCGTCGAAAGTCGGGCGGTGTCGACTTTGTGATACCCTCACCACATTTTTAAGATCATGTCATTGGTATTATTTGTTTCTAATTTTAAGGGAAACACACCAATGATATCTTCTTCTTTATTTCCGTGGAGCTAAGGGACTTTACATACGAGGGCGCGAATATTTATCACATCTAAAATGATTTAATTGTTTTTCAAAGTATTCTCCAGCATGATTTATACACTATTGCATGCGCTCAAACCAATTGTCGAAGCACTTTTTCCACTCCGATCGAGGCATCTCCAAAACATGGTTTTTGAACGCTTCAACATCATCTTCTTGCGACGAAAATCGTTGACTACGCATTTTTTTCTTGATGTGTGGGAATAAAAATAATTCATTGGGTGCCAAGTCAGGGCAGTACGGTGGATGGCCCATCAATTCGACGTTTTGGCCGGTCAAAAAGTCGCTGGTTTGAGCCAATGTGTGAGAGCTCGCATTGTCATGGTGCACAGTGATTCGTCTTCTCCTGTTCGTTTTTCGAATTTCTCCGAAGAATTCAGGCAAACAAATTGTGGTGCACCACTCAGAATTGACCGTCCTACGTTGCTCAAGCGGAACAGTCGCCACCAGACCAGTTTTGCCGAAGAAACAGCCGACCATTTGCTGCGAAGTGCTTCTTCGACGAACAACATTCGTTGGATTTGGCTTGTCTTCGAAACCCACACTGTCGATTGCTGTTTTGTTTCGGGCTCATACGCATATATCCATGATTCGTCACCTGTGACGATCTTATAAACGTCTTCAGAAGCACCGCGATCGTATTTTTACAAAATTTCTTTGCACCAATCGACACGAGCCTTTTTTGAGCGATTGTCATATTGTGCGGGATCCAACGAGAAGAAACCTTTTTTACGGCCAGGTGTTCATGCAATATCGAATGTATGCTGGTGAAAGAAATGCCCAAGGATGCCTCTATCTCAAGACATGTCACATGAAGATCTTGCGTTATCAGTTCACACACGGCATCAATGTTCTCTGGCACAACGGCTCTTTTTGGACGACCTTCGTCTTTAACAGAGCGTCGGCCACCTTGAATTCATTAAACCCGGCGATAGTGCTTCATCGCCATACAAAGATTTAAGTTCATCGATGCACTCTTGTCGTGATAATCCACGTCGAAAGTTGTGAAAAATGATCGCACGAAAATGTTCACCAGTTAATTCCATTTTTTGCCAAATTGATTTTTTCAAGTCACTGAAAATACAACACAAATGATGGTCGTACGTCAAAACGTCCTAAGTACGTTTATGCTAAAAAAATGTCAAACTTTCCAATGGAAATGTCAGATGGCGCCAGGCAACACTAAGTGTACAGTAATATATAAAGCAACTCTCGTAAATTTAGAAATTGTATTATCTTAAGTACCGGTAATTTCTTTATATCCTAAAAATCCGCAGAAAAAAGTAACAATTTAATGACGGTGCCCAAAGGTAAAATCATTTTTTTATCTTAGATTTAAAACATAATAAACAAATACATTTTATTAACACACTTCTGCCATTCTTTACAGAATTTAATATTAAAAGGCATGCAAACATTGAAATGAAGAAAAAGGACATTGTGTTAAATTTGATTTATCAAGTAAACGTTCCCAGTAAGTAGAATATAGTATTTTTTCGACCGGGATCTGTTACCTGGACAGAACAAATTTGACACAAATAGACACTCACATACACATGAAAAACTAAGCAGTTTCGACTAGTACCCGATTTCGTGCTTCCGCTTCACGTGTATTGCCTCCGGCCATGGAGTAGATGTGGCGTCTCAAAACACGTATGTGTTTTTGTGAAACTTCAAAGTTATGCACCAAAGTGTTTAGTTGAGTTTGCAATTCGGCGACAAGGCTATCTCTTTCTTTGACCAGGCTGGTGGTTGAACTTTGACAACTTCTCAATTTCATCTCGAGCTCATGGACGCGTTTTTGCAGTTCGCGTCTTTGTTTCTCGGTTTGTTCACGTTGGCGACTCATAGAGCGCTTGCTAGAAATGTCCATGCTATTCATATGTTCACGCACCTTCTGAAGTTCTTCGTGCAGTTTACGCTTCTCGTGTTTTAAGGCCGTGTTATAGTTCTTGAAAATTTTCAAATCTCTTTCGGCAGTTTTCAAACGGGCCATTGTCGTTATTTTACGCCGACCGATTTCTTCGATTTTAAATTTCAATTGGTTGGCTTCGGCTTGAATGGTCCGAATGCGTTCGTTCAGCAATTTATTTTCTTTGGCCATGCGATCGTTTTTCGTTTGCGCACTCCTCATCAACTGGGGCAACTGTTCCACGTCACGTAACTTAGCATCGATCTTGAGACGCAACTTATCGATACCGGCTGTCATCTCGGTTTCTAGTTCTCGGTTGTTGGAGTTCAATTTATCGATTTCGATCTGTTGTGACCTCATGATGCGCTGAGCCTTGACGCAACGTGTATGATAGTCCTGCAGGTTCTGTTGCTGATGTTCAATAATGGTGCGAAAGCGATCCTGTTCGTTCTGCAGGTTGCTTATGGTATTATGAAGAGTTTTGACTTCTGGTGCATTTTTCGGCATTTGCTGATTTGCGCCACGGACATCAATAAAAGATTTAGGAGTGCTGTAAATGTCTCGTATACTTTTCTCACGACTTTTTATACAATCCTCAGGGTAATTATTTTCCTTGCTCTCATTGAAGCAACGTTTGCGCTTACTACTGCTTTGGGAACGTCGTAGATCTGAAGTGGCCGTGCTATGTCTTAGTCCCTTGCGCTGCACATGGGACTGAGAGGCACTTTTATTTAGGTTATCCTGGGATTTGGTAGGCAGAACCCTCATGAAACTATTTCCACGATGAATAATTGGCGCGTATTTCTTCTGAAGTGAGACCTCTGAATCTGTGGAATCGGAGTATGATTTCGCATCGCCACTTGGCCTATTACGTTTCGCTACGAAATTTTCGTGGTTCCGTTGCATTTCACTTAATTCAAAGTTGATTTTCACACACTGCTCCTCGAGATCATACGTTGTGTTTGTGTATTCCCTAAGCTCCTGTTTGTACTTTGACAATTCGGAAAGGTGCATGGAACTCATCTCTTGCCTTTTCCGAATGTCATGTTCGTTGCCGTGTACAATTTTTATTGGAGCCACCTCCCCCGCATGTTCAAAGTCATGAAAATTGGTATAGCTTTTGTTACCAAAAGCCATTCGATTTATGGAATAAATGTCCTCACTCGAGGTACACTGTATGGGATCGTTGGACATTAGTAAACAATTCGAGAATCTCGGAACGACCTTGTTTTCATTCGTTGCACTTGATTTGCTGGCAAGCTCTAAATTTTGATTTTTCCGCTCCATAGCTGATCGTAAACAGATTGTTCAATTGCTAAGGGGGCATATGTACAATGGAATTGAGAAATCTTCGTTGGCTTTCAAAGATTATTTGCCAAAGTTTAACAACAATTTTTAACATAAATTTTATTACTTTCTTTCGAGCAAAAAAAAAATAGTAAGAAAAATACACAAATTTCAAATATGACTGAAAATTGATTTAAAAATCGAATATTGAAATAAGTTTTTTTGGGGTTTCTTTCATGGTACAATAAACAAGGTATAGTCACTAGCCCAACAACAAATAAACAGTTCGCTGTACTGTCAAAGTCACTTTAAAGAGAATGCCAAAAATAAATTTTTCTGAATGCCTGAAGAGTATTGTGAATGTTTGATATAGAAATTTAACCTCACAAACTTCAGAATTTTCTTTGTCAATTTTTAAATTTGAAAGTATAAAATTCTACATGAAAATATTGTAAATCATCTAATAACTCTACCTTCTTTATTGTACCATGGTTTTTTTCTTGGAGAATGGAACTCCATGATGAGTATTGTGAATGTTTGACATAGAAATTTAACCCTACAAACTTCAGAATTTTCTTTGTCAATTTTTAAATTTGAAAGTTTATAATTCTACAAGAAAAAATTGTAAGTCATTTAATAACTCTACCTTCTTTATTGTACCATAGTTTTTTTTTCTTGGGGAATGGAACTAAATTTTATAGTCAGGTACATGGAACAATCAAGGTAGTGTCGACAATCAGCTGATTTTATACTTTTCTCATTGTTTTTGTAAGCGCTGATGTCAAGTTTTTTTTCTTGAAATGACATTGAGTTTAAGATTTTCTCTAAACATTATATCCAGAAACTTTCTCCTACGATGTCACTTAACAAGAACCGTTGACAATTTCGTTGTATACTACAAAAACAAATTGCCTGTGGTTTTTGTGTTGTGGATGCCACTACCTGTATTACTTTACTTGCCGCAACTCTCAGTTTGTAGGAAAGAGAGGTAAGGAAAATGAAAAAAAAAATTTGCCCGTACTGTCAATTCCTTTTGTGGGTTTCGAATCAGAACGAATGAAAACAAAAAATGTAGTAACCGAATTGCCTTGTGTAAACACGAGAGGCAAGTTCAAAAGGGAATCGTAAAAATTTACGCAAATAAAGTTGCCTCGTGTAAATGGGGACTTATTGTGTCATGGTCAGGTCTACGGCACAATAATCCAGGTTGTGTTGAGCTGTTTCTTTACTTTTTCATTGTATTTGTAAGCGATGCTGTCAAATCTCTTTTCAGAAGTTGTAAAAGTAGTTTAAGTTTAAAATTTCTCTGAAAGTTTCAACCATGATTCAATAAACAAGGTATAGTCAATAGCCCAGCAACAACAAAAATAGTTCGCTAGATTGTCAAAGTCACTTGAAAGAGAATGCCAAAATAACATTTTTGTGAATGTTCGATGATAATTGTGAATTTTTGATACAGAACTTTTACTTTACAAACTTTAACATGTCATTGTCAAATTTTAAATTTGAAAGTTTAAATGTCTACGAGAAAAAATTGGAAATCAGCTCTTAGCATAATACTGCCTTCTTTATTGTACCATGGTTTCAACCAGCTACTTTGACAACATCATTTTTTACTACTTATACAATAAGAAATTAATATTTGTTGTAACAACAATATATTTTATTTGAAGTCCTGTTCGTTAATAGGGGATCTGCTTTCATATCCAGGTGAAGGAAATGCGCAAATTGAACTGGATGCGCCCACAGAGGCCTAGGTATCATCTGAGTGGGCTTGGCCGGACAGTTGAAGAGGTGCAGCACGTCATGTGGTCCCTGATGGCCGGCGGGACAAATGTCCGGGACGTTAGCGTCAATTCGTGCACAATAAGAATTCAGGCGGCTGCACCATCCAGATCTCGGCTGAGCCAGAACCACACACGTCTGCCGAGGAAGTACCTTCTCCTTAGGTAAAATCTCCGGGGAATGTTTCCCTAGCACTACATTCACACTGTAGCAGGATACTGCTGCTGCGACTTTATCAGCGTGAATGTTGTTCAGACCTGCCTAAGAGTTTCGATGATCTAAAGGTTCTCTCGTGTACCGTTGGACCTCTCCCTCTAGATTATGAAGATCGTACCTGATCTGCCTGGGCGGAGGCATCCTGTCCAAGAGATGGTGGTTAGGATGACTAAGGACCTTCGTCTCCACATGCAGATGGTCCTCAGAAGGCATATGAAGACACCCCGTTGATGTACTGCGGACGGCATTCTGGTAAGTCTTAATTTTCTTCCACTGCGTCGTACCCACATTCGCCGACCACACCGGTGCTGAATAATATGTGTTCAATTATTGAACCATTGTCATGTCCCCATATTCATACAGCGTGGGCGATTTAACATTTTTAATTTGAATCGGCAGCAAAAAAAATTCTGATAATATTTTCAAATTTCTGGTTTATTGGAAAGGTTCAACTTAGTCAGTTAATAATGGAACACAATATCATTCATATGACTACCACAACTGGCTCGGCAGTACCTCATTCGATCAACCCAATTTTTCAGTATATTTTAGATTGTTTTTAGGTCGAATCTTTTCAGCGGCAAATTCAATTTTATGTTTCAACGCTTTGATTGTCTCTGGATGCTGTGCGTAAAATTTATACATAATGGCTCCCGGCAGAAAATAATGCAAAGGGCTCAAATCACAGCTCCGAGGAGTCCAATTGACATCACAAATTCTAGTAATTATTTGATTTTTAACAGTGCGTAAAATATCGATGGTTGTGTGACATTGGCCCCATTTTACTGAAACCAATTGTCGTCCATGTCATTCTCTCTTTTTGTTTCGTTGAGCATATCGCAGTAACGCATACCGTTGCTGGTAACGGCGACTCTTTGCTCATTTTTGAAGAAAAATGGCCCAATGATGCCGCATGCCCAAAATCTGCACCAAACAGTGACTCGTTGTGGATGCATTGGCTTCTTAATCGTCACGTGTGGGTTCTCTGAACTCCATATGCGGCAATTTTGCTTATTGACATAGCCACCGAGATGAAAATTTACAAAACAAATTGGTTTTCCACGAATTTTATTTATTTCTAGTAACAGAGATCAGATGGCTTTGAAGTTCCGAGGCGCTATATAACGCCTGTCCATAGCTGACCGTCTTTAAACCCGGCTGAAGGAGGAAGTTTTGATTAGAAAAATGTTTTTCAATGCCCCGAGGGCACCATGTACCCTTGTTCAGTATTTTTCCGAAAATATCTGCTTCATTCTGGGGGGGGGGGGGGGGGGGGGGGGGTGGCGTGCCAAATTTTCTTATGTGAATCTTTGTCATTATAAATTGTAAGAATTACATTTCGGCAAATGTGCAGTTTATGGCCAAATTTTCTTATGTGAATCTTTGCCATTATAAATTGTAAGAATTACATTTCGGCAAATGTGCAGTTTATGGGGTCTGGGGTACACGGGGCCTTGAAATTGATTTTTAATAGAAACTTCTAGAAAATCATTTTCAAGAGCCTATGTACCCTTGTTCATTATTTTTTTCGGAAATACCCGCTTTGTACTAGGGGGCGTTCCATATTTTCTTTCGGGAACTTTTGCCAATACAATTTGTGGGAATTTCATTTCAGCGAAAGTGCAGTTTATGGGTTCATTGGGGGCGCGGAAGCTTTCGGAACCTTGAAGTTGATTTTAATTTAAACTTTTTTCTGTGTGGACGGCCTTCCGCCTTGCTTAAAGAATATCAACTATGAACAGGCGTAATGGAGAAACTCAGGACTTTAAAACCTCCCGATATTGATCACAGTCTCCGGAATTTTGATAAAAAAATTTTAAACCAAGGAAAAAAAATTTATTTTCCTAATTTCAGAAACAGTTCGACGCCCATTTATGATTTGTTGGCAGAAATCAAAAAACTGACCAGGTTCAAATAAAATTTTTTTGAAATAATTTTAAGGTAATAGTCCAACTAAGAAAAATCCGCAAATATTTTTTCATAGAAATTGTTTTTTAGGCTCCAGAGCCATTCAAAATGAGCGATTTGTATCCAGAATTAATTATTATTGTAGTTTTGTTCTTAAGTAGTTGATCGAAAACATTTTTCGAAGACGTATTTTTAGCCGGAATCGTATTGGCTTATAATTTTTGAATATTTGAGTTTTAATTTTTTAAATCTTATAAAAATTATTTTTAATTAAATTTTTAATTTGCATTTCATTTTTTTTTATTTTCATTTATTGATATTCAAAAGCCTTTAGGCCTTATATAGTTACAAAATTACTTCAGATTTGTTTAAAATATACAAAAAAAACTTAAAGTAAGATTAAACAATTTAATATCAATAATTATTAAGTCAAGTTTACGTTTAAATAAAAAAAAAAAATTGATATCCCAAATTACGCAAAAAAAGGTATTAATGAAAGACTACTAAATAAGTTTCGTAGTGTAACAGCAGCATGAAAGTGAAACACACTAAGACTACTAGCCAATACTATTGTTTCAAATCAAATCAAAGACAAAGAAATACCCGTAGAAAACCATTTTTTTAATTATTTACAAATCATTATGTTTCACATGTTGAAATATTTTTTTTCTTATAAGTATGGCAGGAGTAATGAAATGATCTGAGCGAGACAGGCAAACTATTAAAAATGCGAGCAACTCTCACGTGAAATGATCGACCTAAATCAGAATTCAATCGGAGAAATATAAGCTGTGGATTTCTTCTGGACCTTCCAAACTGAAAAAACTCAACTACAAAGATTGGTGTCTGAAAATTTTACAACTTAAAGAAGTGAAGTAAACTCCTTATTTTTGTAAACTCCATAAGGCTACAATGCAAAAAACCTATCAATGTACTCCGAAACGTGCCGCCGAATATTAAGGGAATATAAATACCTCACCACACGATTGAATGCTCGACGAATCTTATCCATGACCTTAGCCACTGCTCCAGAGTAAACTTCAATATAATACAGAAATATTGGCATAACAATCGCATGTACGAGTATTATTCTAATTTTAATGTGTAGTGGAAGAGACAATTCCAAGTTGTACAACTTTCGCAAAGTAAAGTTAACTCTGGAAACCATGGAAACAGCATGAGCCTCAAACTTTAACTTATTATCAAGAGTAATACCAAGACATTGAATATTATCAACGAATTCGATTACACTATTTGATACAGACACTACAACATTGTTCTCCAAAGGACTGCCAAAGAACATTGCTTTCGTTTTATTCACATTGACTGTAAGTCCATTACTGGACAAATTATATGTAACGAAATTTATATTACTCTGCAACACGTCTAAGAAGTCCTAGCTTCACTTTAACAACAATTGAACATCATCAGCAAAAGGAACACCGGAGCTGGTTTCAACAATAACAAACATATCATTATTATACATTACAAACAAAAGCGGTCCAAGAACAGAACCCTGAGGAACTCCACTACTAACTGGAAGCAAATCTGAGGAACAACCATTTAAACATACATACTGTCTTCTATCAAACAAATACGACTGCAATAGCCTACACGCGGAACTTGGGAACCCATACGAAAAGTATAACTTCTCAATAAGCTGCGCATGATCCAATCGGTCAAATGCCTTCTCTAGATCAAGCGATAGAAGAACGCAGCAACCACGATCAACAGTAACTTTTCTTATATTGTCAGTCAGACCGATTAATGCGGAAGTTGTACTTCGATTATACCTGAAACCAGACTGACAATCATGGAGCATTGAAAAAGCATTGATCCTGGAGACCATTTGGATTTTGAGAATATGTTCTACTTTCTTTGACAAAATTGGCATAATGGAAATCGGTCTATAATCTTCCGCATGTCGAGCATTTTTCTTGCGATTGGGAATAACTTTTCCAATTTTCCATAAGGCTGGGATTGAAGAATTAGTGATAATTGTATTAATCAGGTGAAGCATATAATCACCAACGTACGGAAAAACAATATGTTAAAATTTGAGAGTGTAACCATCAAACCCAACAGATTTTGACTTAATCTTACCAAAAGCTTCAGCCATTTCACTAAAATTAATAGAATGAAAAGAAAATCCACCAAGATTATTACTTGCAAATATCGGGTGACTCCTATGGTTGTTCGACTGGTTAGAGGAAAAACAACAATTTAAATCAAAGACATCGACATCATGAACAACATTTTTATCTTTACCAATTCCGCTCTTGTTCAAAATTGACCATATTTCCTTACTCGACTTATTTAAGAATAGTTTGCTATGAGCGGAACGCTTAATTCTCCTAACAATACTTTTTATTTTATAACGACACCTACAATATATGCGCCAATTATCAGCATTTCTGTTATGCAAATAAGCTTTGTAGGAAAGATCTCGCAAAGATAGATGATACCTTATTTCAGCACATTTGAACCAATCGTCTCTTGTTGCGAATGTACGAGTAAGTGGACGCCTTCTTACTGGAACAATAGAATGCAAAACATCAAGACTGCTATTCAAATATTTTTAGGTGAATATGTGAAAAATTATAAAATAACAAAGTATTCGCCAATTTATTTTGATATTCATTTTTTTAAAAGTGTATGATGAATTTTGTTGATATGTTAAATTTTGTTGATATGGATTTTACAAGAAAACCGCGAATGTTACATAAAAACCGATAACATTTTTGAAATCAGCGTATTTTAATCCATTCAGAAATGCATTTCATTGCATTCTGAAAACTCCTTTTATTTGTCTCCAATGCTAGTATGGGAACGAAGCCCTGTGCGGCGGCTTCACGCAATTTACAGTGGAATTGGCCTACATTCTCTTTGGGTCCAAGGGGTACACGATCTACTATTTTATGACACAAGTGCACCACTAGCAATTTCATTTCGTTTGAGAGTGAAAGTGGGCGGTCTTTTCATTTCATTTGCAAGGCCCTGAGGGCCCTCTGGACCTAAGTTCATGAATTTTTCATAATTTTTTTTTTAATTTTCGTCACGACCCTTATACTGCTTTTCAGCCTCCATTTCAAGTGGAATTCGGTAAGAATTTGAATCCGATCCTAATCCAATATGTGAAAACAAGGGTTAAAAAACACTGTATTCAAAAATTCTTACTTGGCAAACTTTTAGAAAGCTGTTAAAAACCTATCAAATTCATTTCAGTAAAATTCTCACATTTATAAAAAAAAAAATTAATATAATTCCAAATTTGAAGTCACGTTCCGTTAAATAAATTTAAATATTTAAGTTTAAAATCTAGAAAAAAAAACAGAGTAACAATGGCCAGCGAGCAGGATCAAACTACGCCCTTATCCGAGCAAGTGACAGCCACGCCCGAAGTCGTAACAGGTCCATTAGAAAACACAGACGTGGCCGATGAAGAGGAAGGCGGTGAAGGCAATTTTCCTCTTTCAATGGAAGAGGAAACAGAAATCCCGATCGCAGGATATGATGATGAAGAAGAAGACTTTACTCTCCTTAGCTCATCACCCGACAATCCAGATAATGCTCGAGATTACGCAGAATACAAGAGACTTCTGAAAGCAATTAAATATCAAAATGCCACCATAGAGGGTATTAAATCTCAAATTCAGAAGTTAAATTGTAAGAATTGCCTTGACACTTCGGAAAGAAAGGAACTTAAAAGTCTCTACGACTGCTTGGAGCTGGAAATGGACAAGATACGATATCTCATGAATGCAGCTATTCACTTGCAAAATTTTGGCTCACATAGACGATACCGGGAAATCGATGTGGTCACTACATTCGACGAGGATAAAATGGAACCCATACCTATGGCTTGTGACACCATGCCAGTTCGAATATCCAATAAAGCTGCCATAAAAAGCAAATCTGCTACAGGTTGGAGGGCTTCTGGCGGCGATACAACCAGTGATCTGGAAAAATCTTGTTCTTATCAAAATTCCGAAGATTTTTGCGCAAGTGAAGCGCAAAAGTTGATGAAAGACATGTGTGCAGCTTTACAAACAAAAAGCGATAATAGTCGACAAAATCCCTGTAAGCGGAAGTCCAAAGATGAGGCCATGGGAAAACTTAAGCAACGCATAAGAGATATGCAGCTTTCCATAGATAAATTAAACGAAGAAATTTGCAGGCGAAACGATAGCCGCAAAGCCAAAGAAATTTGTGGCTCCTGCATAAAAACTAAACACAAATCATGTCCTAGTTCGAACCAAGCGATATGTCCTTCCGCATGTTCTTCGTCTAAAGCTCAGCAATTCCAAAGGTTGAAGGATAACTACATGTATCTGTTGAAAGAGTTTAGCAAGAAGGAAGGGGAGCTCAAAGAAATAACCAAGAGGTATACATTTTATTTTAGAAATTTCGAATTTATCTGTTTAACAACACTGAAAAAAAATCTGCGGCAGAAGGTTTGTTCGTATAGTTGATTTGGAGCTGCTACTCGTACACAAGAATTTGGACTCCGATTTGCCAGATTTAAGATTTTGTGCTGAATAGGAACAACTTTCCCCTTTGTGCTATGATAATATGATAACTCATAAAGTTGTGTGCATTTTCTAAAACATTGTGGTACCAAAGGCGAAAGTTGTTCACATTTCGTACATCTTGAATAACTCGGTCAAATTTAATCAGATTGTAAAGTTTATTAGCTTGTTGCACGCGGATTTTGATAGGTTTTTGTGAAAATGCAGCACTGAAAAAGAATCCAAAAAATGTAGGCAGCTCAAAGTAATTTTTTGTAACGAAAACTCGAAATGTTGCCTATACTTAGTAGGGACATAAAAACTGTTACATACGATGTATGCTGTAAAATAAAAAGTACTGAATGTTTTAGACCAAATATTTTTCAATATATTTATGGATGTATATTGTATCCAAAAAGAATCTACTTATTCGAAATGTCCGCCTTTTGCCTTTACACACGACTTAAGTCGCACTGGCCAATCGTCAATAGCTGCACGAACCTCGCCAATTGAAAAATTGGCCACAGCTCGAACCAAAGCAGTCTTAAGAGATCCAATGTTGAGGTAGCTTTTGTGAAAAACCTTGTCCTCTAAAACCGTCCACAATTTGTAATCCAATGGGGTCAAATCTGGACTGGTTTTGGAACAGGGAATTGTTATGAGGCTTCACAACAGCTTCCAAAACGGTTTCTTGGTAAACTTTGGCCGATGTTTTGTCTCCTTGTTCGCAGAAATGTAGGTCAGTTGACCCCATCGTAAAAGACACCCCACCAAACCATGACTGAAGCTGGGTGATGACCCTTGTCCACCCTTGGGATCAGTTCAGATGCTTCCTTAGATGACCGCGCATACACTATCATTTTGCTTGTTAAATTTTTCCAGAACGGTAAAAATTTTTTCATCTGTGAACAAAATTTTTCTGTGCATGTTATCAGCGTGCTTCACCAAAAGACGTTTGCATTTTTCAATCCTATTTTTTTTAAAGCTGCAGTCATAAATGTCCGATACATCGTTTGAAAGCCCCAAGTCTTTTTTAATGACTCGACTCAGGGACTTTTGCGTGATATTCATCTCACGGGCCATGTTTTTCTTTTTTAGGAGCGGATTTCTGTGAATTCTTGATTTAACGGCTTTGATGACATGGAGTGTTCGAACAGAGCGTGGGCGGTGTTCGAACATCTCCAGTCTCCTCAAACAGTTTTATGCATCGGTAGACGAACATGCGGCTAATCCCTAGTGGCCGGAGCGTTTTGAAAATATCGCTTTTTTCATTTCACATTTGAAAAGCGCTATTACTGCGATACACGGTTCTCATTACCTGACCACTCCATGATGAAAGTTTTAACAATTTTAAAATCCCGTTACAGACAAACGCTATTGAGGTTAGCTTTCAAAACCCACATGACATTAACGGGGTATGTTCAGTTCTACTATTGAAATGGGTGTGTTCATTGTTGTAACAGTATTTATGTCCCTACTAAGTATTTTCAACAATTCTTATCCAAAATAAAAGCGCTGCATATCATCATTGTAAAGGTCAAATTCTCCTCTAAACACCAAGCACAAGTTTTTCACATATGTATGCATAAAGCAGTTAAAGGTACTTTTATTAAAAAAACGAAAATAACGGTTTATTTGAATATCTTTTAAACTAGAGCGAGTCTGGCTATTCGGAGGCTAGATTCGTGATCAGCAGACACAAATCAAATCAATCATTTGACTATCAAACTTTTTGCCGCAAATTTAGTGTTGACTAGTGTAATTATCGTATTAATCGTAAGAGGAGTTGAGTATGTGGTTGTCGTGATAAATAGTTATCACAGTTTGATAGGAAGGTAATTTTCGAACGTTCCTGAAAATAATTCTAAACATTAGAATCCCTTTTTTAAGTTTCTTTTGTACTTCCTACAAAATTTTACAATGAGTATAGGCTTTTAAATTTGTTTAGAGAAAAACAATTTATCAATTGTAAGCAAAAACTGCACTGAAATACTAGCTGACCCGGCAAACGTTCTTTTGCCTTCCATTTTCATTAGAATGTGAACAAATATAGGGTGGGCGATTTAATATTTTAAATTTAAATATTCTGTCAATTGTTTCAAATTTCTGTTTTTGTTGGAAAGGTTTAACTTTGTCATTTAAAAATGAAACACCATCCGACGCGGTTTCGTTTCGCCCAATGGGCTGAAGATTGCTTGGCACGAGATGACGAATTTTACCGAAAATTGTGTTTTCAGATAAAGCTCATTTTCATCTCGGTAGCTATGTCAATAAGCAAAATTGCCGCATAAGTGGTTTAGAAAATCCATACGTGACTATTGAAAACTAGTCACTATTTGGTGTGGGATTTGTGCTGGCGGCGTAATTATACAATTTTTCTTGGAAAATAAGCAAGGTGAGCACTACAGCGCCATGCCCCACGAATTTTTGTTTTAAAAAAGTTCAATAGAATGACATCGACGGCATTTGGTTTCGACAAGGCGGGGCCACATGTCACACAGCCAACGCAACGATCGATATTTTATGCTCTGTTTTTGAAAATCGAATGAATAATCAGCCGAAATTGTGATGTCAATTGGCCGCCCCGGAGCTGTGATTTGAGCCCTTGAAATTATTTTCGGTGAGGTGAGCCGTTTGAATTATTTTCGGTCATTAAGAATAATTGTTAGACAAACATCCAGAGACAATTGAGGCGTTGCAGTGTGTAATCGAAAATGCCATTTAAGAGATTCAACCCGAAACAATCTGAAAAATTGGGTTGATCGGACGAAGTACTGCCAACCATTTGTGGTAGTCATATGAATGTGTTCCATTATAAAATCACAAATTCAACCTCTTCCAATAAAACCAGAAATTTGAAAAAAATTTAGTACTTTTTTTAAGCCGAATCATATTAAAATGTTAAATCTCCCACCCGTTATGTGTACAATTGAATTGATATATGGGCCTTTGTTGTCAGGTTTCCTCCAGAATATCTAGCCGATAAAGAACTTCGAAACAAGAGTCAAAATTAAGCCCGTCCCTGCAAAAAGTGAAAAATGTAGAAAAAATGACCGTTGCTGATTTGCCTTTAACCTATCATAACGGCTGCAGTAAGTTATTATAGGTGGCATGGAGACAGTAATGAAGGTTGTTGTTGTTGTAAAAACAATATATTTTATTTTGAAGTCTTGGGGGATCTGCTTCGATATCCAGGTGGAGAAAATGCGCCATTTTAACTGGATGCTTCCACAGAGACCTGGGTGTCAGCTGAGAGGGCTTGGTCGGACATTTGAAGAGGTGCAGCACGTTATGTGGTCCCTGATGGCAGGCAGGACAGATGTCCGAAACGTTAGCATCAATTCGTGCGCAGAAAGAATTGAGGCGGCTGCACCATCCAGATCTCAGCTGCGCCAGAACCACGCGCATATGCAAATGTAGTACCTTCTCCTCAGGATGTTCCCCTAGCACTACATTCACACTAGCTGGATACTGCTGCTGCGACTTTATCAGCGTGAATGTTGTTCAGACCTGCCTGATAGTTTCGATGATCTAAAGGCTCTCTCTTATACCGCTGGACCTCTCTCTCTAGGTCATGAAGATCGTACCTGATCTGCCTGGGCAGAGGCATCCTGTCTAAGAGGTGGTGGTTAGGATGACTGCTGCGAAAACACCCTAGCAGGTATTGCTTAGACAGCAGGAAATTGTGCACGGTAAGGATCTTCGTCTCCTCATGTAGATGGTCCTCAGAAGACACCTTGTTGATGTTCTAAGGGCGGCTTTCTGGCAAGTCTGAATTTTCTTCCACTGCGTTGTACTCACGTTTGCCGACCATGCAGTTGCTGCTTAGTTTGCTACAGACCGACCTATCGCTTTGTAAGAGGTCAAAAAGGTTTCTTTGTCGGCTTCACAAGTACTGCCGGCAAGTGACTTTAGGACCTTGTTTCTAATTTTGAGTTTATCGCAGATGGTTGTAGCGTGTGCAGAGGATAGAAAAAGGCTGTCCAATGTAACCCCAAGGATTTTGGGGTAGTTGATAGTCGGGATGTTGACGTCATCGCCTATCACATTGAGTGACAACGGCACCTCTGCGGTCCATGCAGTAAACAGCGTGGCTGATGTTTTGGAGGCGGATATTTTGATATTCCTCGCGGTGAAAAAGCGTAGTAAGTCAGTGAGGTAAGAGTTTATTTATTGCATATGTCATCCACTTAAGGTCCTGACGCCAGAATTGTGCAATCATCAGCGTAAACACAATTTTAACGTCGTCTGGTGGTGCAGGAAGTTTAGAGAGGTAAAGGTTAAACAGAGCCGGGGATATCACTCCACCCTGGGGAACTCCATGTTTAACTCTACGAGGCTTCGACTTCCTGTCTCTAAATTCTACATATGACTGGCGCCCACACATAAAGTTTACGACCCAACGTTTCAAACGGGGCGGAAAAGGCGTTTCTACGATGTCCTCGAACAGAGTGGCATGATTGACCTTGTCGAAGGCTTTTGTTAGATCAAGAGCCACGAGGACCGTTTTGTCGTTAGGCTTGTTCTGGTTAAGGCCTCGACTTATTCGAGTACGTGTGGTGATGGCGTGTACAGCAGTTGTTGTTCTGTGCTGCTTGCGGAACCCATGCTGATGATCAGCACAAGGAAAGTGATCGATCAGGCTGGGAAGGAGCAGTGCTACAAGCGTCTTTGCTACTGGAGAAAGCAAGGAGATCGGCCTGTACGAATCACCTTTACTTGCGACTTTGCCTGGCTTCAGTAGCGGGACTACTCTGCCCATTTTTCAGGCATCGGGAAGTAAGTGAGTGGCTAGCGACAGATTGAGCACTTTGGTCATGTACTCTACTCCCGGGGTATCCAAGTGCTTAAACGTCAGCATTAGGATTCCGTCCGGACCCAGCTTGCCCTTTGATGGCTATGCGCTGCGTATGACATGGGCAACTTCGCCAACGGTAAATTGTGGTGGTGCCTCTTCGACTCGCAAAGCGCGGATACAACGCAATACTCTCCTTTCCTCCTTATCAATAATGAAGTTAGTTTTGTTTGGCGTTTCACGAGGACCAGTTCATGGTTCGTTATTGTTTAGAATTTTTGACAATGATTAACGGATATACACATCCAATTGTCCATATTTATTAGGAACGTCTTGGACTTACCAATGACATGTAAAGATTATAGTAATCATTTCGCAGTCCCATGACAGCTGGTTCTATGGACCGGATTGACCCGAAGAGCAATTCTTCGGCCAAGGACTGTCACCCCGGCACATAGTTGCCGCTACAACAACTAGTAATCAGTTCATGTGTAGACTAGTTCGCCAGGGCCAGTCGAACGAATTGTCAGCTAGTCTGCAATAATGCCAGACAAGTAACTGTGGAAATATTAGGAAGATGATCAAATAAGGCATTATTTTAATTAAGTGTCATCAAATATTTAATTTAATAATAAGATCCCTGTAAGTTAACAACAGAATGTAAAAGATTCAGATTCGTCTTATTACTTTATTACAGTGATTCACGAATGCACTGTTAAATTTCGGTGTCAGATTATAAAACATTTTGGTCCGCAGAACATGATTGTAAATGCCCTTCTTTCTCTACGCTTCTAGGTTGAAAAATTCATGTGGTTCTGGATGCGGCACCGGTGGCGCAGAAACTAATCCGGGCTACAATGCTGACGCATCGGAAATACATTTGCTAACCAATCGTGTTAACGATCTAAAAGAAGAACAAATAGAATTCAAATGTCTTATGAGAGAACAATCCTCACAATTGGAAGATTATCGCAATAAGTACCTTACCGCTCAACAGAAGGTCGAAGAACAGTGCGCCCTAATTGAGAAGCTCAATATGAACAATAAACGTATTGAGAAGCAAATCAATTTGGAGGTTAAAGAAATACGATGCAAGTTTCAAGAAAAACTCAATGAGCTGCTACAATATCCTAAACTTTTAGAGAATGAACAAATCAAAGTTGTCAAGCTATGTAAAGAAAAAGAGGATTTAGAGAATAAACTAATGATAGTCTGCAAAGAGTTAAAATCCCACAAAAACCTGTCCGAAAATAAGGCTGGTGGCGAGGTAGTAGATTGTAAACCACAACTACAAAAATGTCAACAGGAATTGCACGAGGCTAAGAAGACCATGGAAGACATTCAACGTCAACGCTCTTTGTACTGCGAACAGTTAAAGGAGACCCAAGAAGACTTGGATTGTTTGCGTTCAGAATCAGCTAAGATCATTGCTCGTCTAAAGGAGCGCTGCGACCTTATTAAAAATCAACAGCAGGAACATATCGATCGTTTGGAGAAGCAGTTGGCCCAATGTCGAGCCACAGCCTGTCTCTCGGTTAGTGATCGTGAATGTGTAATACGTGAAATGCAAGGACAACTTAATACCCTGTCTTATAGTTTTGACTCCGCTCAGAAACAAATTAAAACTCTGCGAAATCATATTGCCTACATGTCCAATGAGAATTGTTTCCCTGCCAAGTGTTGAGGTAATAAGAAGCAACAGTTTCATTTTACTTTTCGTAACCAAATCAATCATACGTTAAATATATGTATTTATTTTTAAAATGTTGTGATTTGGTATCACACCCTTAAACAGAATAAATCATTAAGTTTTTCTTGCAAAATATTTGAACGTCATTTGAATAAAGCTACGTAAATGATTCGAAACGACCGTATGATAAATGGAGAAAAGGTGGGAAGAAATGTAGTAACTGGATATAGTAGTAGAGGGCCCGCTTGTAAATGTATTCAAATTAGAGGGATTTGACGGCTAAACGCTTCATTTTGGGAGCTTTCTTTTTGGCCTGACGTTTTTGTTCCTTGGCCTCCCAACGACGTTGCTTTTCTGGATCATCTTCGGCCATAATGCGATCTTTTTCTAGCTTGCGTTTGTCTTCACGACGCTGGGCAGCAGCTTCAGCACGAGCCGCATGGGTGCTCTTCAAGAATTCCTCTTCGACGCGACTGCGATTCTTTTCAGCTTTTTGTTGGCCCTATAAACAGAAATATATTTGAGTAAATGGCAATTTTGTCAAACGGTTTAACGCTACCTCCTTGGACAAACGGTATCCTTTAAGACGCTCCATTAAATAAAAAATGAGTATCAACAATGGTTTAACAGCTTCCATATCACCATCTTTAGGTAGGTTAAATCCAGCCATAAGCACTGGCTTTGTTTCAGGTTGTTTCAAATTATTGGCATCTTCTTGTTGCACAGGACCACTAAATTGGTCTGAGATATGAATATAATCTATGAATTGCTGGTATTTGCTGAGAGCCGTTATTATGCGGTTCTCAAGAATACCAGATGTGGCTTCGGGGATTTCCGAAAGTACACTGAAACCAGAGGGCACATTGTAGCGTGTCTCTGGTTTACTGACTAGAGTACAATATTTGCTCTGAAATTTTATAAATGAGACAGATTGGCAAATATTCAACATCGTAGCCATATTTAAGGGATGCTTACCAAATCGGCATATTCTTTAAAAGACTTGGTAATCGTCTTCTTAGTGCCAACACAGAATACAAATGGATCCATTACACCACGTGTCAGATCAACTTTAATGTGCAACTGATCTTGTTGGGGTCGCATCAGACCCGCTACCAGTGAAACCAAGTCCTGTCGCTTGATCATTTTCAACTCAACCAACATGCCCTCACAACAAGTGCGGCCTGAACACCAAAGCGTATACAAACTTTCACTCTCCTTCATAACACCGGGATTTTCATTGTCGACCTTGCCATCATCACCGACCAGAACAAAGTTGTCATCGAGCAAACCTTTGTGGGTCGTGTACCACAAATGGGCAAGTCTGGCATTTTTCGCTTTACCGGCAAAGAAATTTGTGAAGTAGACCATAAGACCGGCCAACATCAGCATTTCCATCCAGTATGAATCCCAATGAGTTCTATGTGGACGTACAATTATTTATAAAAAGTTGTTGAATAAATATGAATAATTTCCAACTTACCTGAAGTGCATGGGGATTTTGGCAACCGTTAGTTTTGGTTCGGGCGCTTTTTTATCCACCGTCTCTTCTTTGGTGTCACCGCCATCGAACCCTTCGAATTCTTCATCATCTTTGAAAAATTCATCTTCATCTTCCACGATACCATCCTCTTCGTCATCTTGGATATTGGTGGACATTTTTACGGCCTCCTTCTCCTTGACCACGGACGGTTTCGCGGCAGCAGGAGCCGCATTGTCTTCGCCTCCAGCCGGAATGGGCACTTCTATAAAGTCATCGTCACTATCGAAATCTTCGAATTCTGCAAAGTCATTATCTTCAAATGATGACGCCGATACGGGTGATAATTTGTATGTGGCAAAAGCGCATACGAAAAATGTAATCAATAAAGCTTTTATTAGCTTCATTTTTATATAGAACGAATATTTAACAAAAATATTTTCTAAAGATGAGACCAAACATAACCTCAAACTCTATGGGGGGACTGAGGTCAAATGGTTGTCACGAATTAGTCGTTTGTTTTGTTACCTTGATAGGTAACACAGTTTAATCTTATCACTAATAGATGCCCTGCTTTAATTTTATCTCCAATTTAACCAAACCAATTGAGCACGTCACAATGTTTTAATTAAATACAAAAAATTTCTAAATCAGGGTAGGTCCAGAGTTGCCCATTCATCGGAGAACTTACAATTCATGGGATTTGATGACTTACAAAAGTGAAAGGGGGTGAGCAGTCTGACGTGTGTCGAATTGTATTAATAGTAGATCGAATAGACACTCATATTTGTTAAACGTCATTTGAATATGTTAGAAATTATCGCGATTAATTTAATCTGGATTATTATTTTGGATGCGTGTTTTTTACATTAGGAATATATGTCTCCCTCTTTGGTAGTCAAACGAAAATAAACGTTTTTTTCTATTTGTTTAATTTATAAACAATAGGATTTTGGTTAAAATGACGAAAAGAAAGTTCCGTGTTTGTGTGTAAAACCAAAATGTATATTTTTGATTTTACAACATGTGTTGCTTGTTAACAGTTTTTCAGTGCTGTTGGCCAGCTGTACACTAAAGGATGGTACTTAAATCGTTCACGCGAATTTTTTAAGGAAAAATCATATTTTGCTTATCTGAAACTTACATTCAAAGATTTGTGTTGTCGTCTACATGTTTTTGCGTGTTTTGACACAAATTCATATATTATTTTTTGTGTCGATTTGGACTGAAATTTTGTCAAAAACTTGTCTTCTATTCAAATGTAGATGCAGGAGGTATCGAGCATGTAAATCCCTACTTAATGTGTTAAGCAAATAAAAACGAAATAAACAAACGAGCTAAAAATAAAATTTAAACTTTTTACTGAAGCTTTAGGTTGTCAATTTTAATACGACTTTAGGTGTTTTAAATATAAAAATAATATTTTTAAAAAGTGAATTGCTTCACAAGCTTGTAGGATCAGGTTTATGTTGTTTGTCACTGGAGGGAGGAAAAGTAAGTCAACGACAAACAACATCAAAGCTTATTCTATTCGCCATTAAAGCCTTTTTGAGCAAACATTTACAACGAGTATTCATTGAAGAACATTTGTTTACGCAAATTGTTTGTATTTACAGATGATTAATTGCAGCTCTGTTTCGTTGTACCTATACGGAAGCTGGCTACCCTGAAACGAATAACAAAATAAATAACAAACAAACGTCAAAGGGAAGAGCAACAACATCGCAAAGTAGAGAAAGACCAATTTTAGTTAGAGAAAATAAAAATAAAATTGTGATGAATTCAAGTCGTTCCACGTCCAGCTCGTCGTCAGGCTCAACAAGTAGTGGCAGCACTAGTTGTTCCGACACGTCAACCTCGGAAACGGAAACAAGTACTTCAAGTGATGAAAAACCCTTAAATTCCAGAGGCAGAGGTGGTCAACACGAACACGACAAAGCGAAACAATTACAAAAACCGTTCGGTGGTGCGGCGCCAAAAAACAATGATACAGAAAATAAAACACCATCTAAAGTTAATCCCAGCAATGGAAATGTAGGGGCAAAACTGGCCAACAAGTCAGCATTTGCCTATTCGAGCGACGATGACACTCCGCCAGCAAAGAAGCCAGTGAAAAGATTATCATCGGCTGCTGTTCCCACTACACCGACAACCAGCCAGAGAAGGAAAAATTCTGGAACATTTACTTTGACAGCTTCTAAACTGCAGACCAAGACGCAATCTGAAACGACAACCGAAATTAAGAACTCGAAGGCGAGTGAGGAAGTTGAAAAGGAGAAACCCCAGAATCTGGGCTTCGAACATTCCGAGAAAGGCTCGACTTCCACGACAACAGCCATCAAAAAGACTAAACAGCAGGACCCAGCAAAAGTGGTGGCATCGAAAACAACAACTAATGCCAGTTCCCCCACAGATCAGCCCGCAAAAGGGAAACAGCCACCCAAACGTGGTAGTGGACCGCCCGTACCAAAAAACGCCGTCCCCACATCCCGAAGGAGATGTTCCGATGAATCGGAGTATGATACCGCCTCAGGATCTGAAGATTCAAGCAGCAGTAGCAGTGAAAGTGAAAGTAGTGATACTTCATTTTCTTCCAAGGCTGGAAGGGGGAAACGAACTAAGGCTAGACTTTCGGGAAGTGCTACCAAGAACAACAAACATGATCAATCGAATTCTGATGAGGCAGCAAATACTTCTAAAGACATAAAAAATAGAAAACTTACGCGTTCTCTGAGCAACAGACGTACACAACAGCAATTGAAGACTTCAGCTGGTGCTGGTCCGGGACAATTCTGTTCGGATAGTGATTCGGAAATTGTCAACGGGGTCGATGCCAAACGCAGTCTTTGCAAAAGTCCCACAAAGAAACCATTTATTGGAGTAGTAGGCGGCAATCTCACCAAGTGTAGTGTGAAAAAGGAGGGCAGTAACAACGGATTTTCACACTTGTCCCGCGCATCGTCACCTCCGCAGCAGGAAAAGCGATGTCCGGTTGATGGTTGCGATTCATCTGGCCATTTGAGTGGTAACTTAGATCGGCACTTTTTACCCGAAGCTTGTCCCATATATCACAACATGTCTGTGTCAGAATGCAAGGAAAGAGCAAATGAACGTAAAATACGTGGAGAAACACGTCCAAAATCATCTGCTAATACAAATAATTTGGACGCTCATAAGACAACGCCATCGTCCAGGCACAATCAAACCCCAGATCAAAAAGAGTTCTATAATAAAATCAGAGAATCGAGGTCTCGCTTCAAGCCCATTGCTGAGGTGGTAAATAGTGACAAAGTGAAATTGGAAAAGGATTGCAATGATGATGACCGCGAGCCGAGCTTGGTGGGTCTAGTGCCAGACTACGATATGCAACTATTCCGAGATGCCCAGGCTTTGGCTAGTGAGAAAATAGAGGAGGAAGTGAAAGATTTGCCGATTGGAAAGGGCATAAAGTGAGTATCGGTTTATTGTGGTAACATTAAACTTTGCGCGAATGACACTTAGCAGTTACGGACAAGACAATAATTTTGTTTTTATTTTAAATTTTCCAGATATATTACGATGGGCAAATATAAAATGAAGGTGTGGTATCAGTCGCCCTATCCCGAGGACGTTTCTCGTCTGCCTCAAATGTATATTTGTGAATTCTGTTTGCGTTACCAAAAATCGGAAACGGGCATAAAACGTCATGCACAAAAGTGCGTCTGGCGCCATCCGCCCGGCGATGAAATCTATCGCAAAGGCAAGCTGCAGGTGTGGCAGGTCGATGGCAAACGTCACAAACAATATTGTCAGCATTTGTGTTTGTTGGCTAAATTCTTTTTGGATCACAAAACCCTGTATTATGATGTGGAACCATTCCTCTTTTATATAATGACCCTGGCCGATGTTGATGGCTGTCATACCGTCGGGTATTTCAGTAAAGTAAGTAAAATGTATTGCATACAAAAACATTTATTACACATGTAAGATTTAAAAATATCCTAGGTAAATTTGGTGTCTGAAAAATGTGATACAATACATTTATTGTATATTATATTTCCTTTATTTTTCTGCAAGATTTCTCCACTTGTTTCTATCGTTACTTTCTTCCCATGAGAAATCCAGTTTTGATATGTTTCGCCGTCTACTGCCTTGTGGGTTCCATTCAAGCACATCTCTACAAAATTTGTTGGGGAGGGTTTGCGCAGAGTATGACCGATCCATTACCTCATTACCTCTTTATTATTTGTATTTTATTGGCGTCTCGTTTGTTTTCGTCCACAGGTCTGTGTTGGAAATAGTGATCGGCCAAAATATCCTGCAGATAATTCGAAGAATTAACATATTTGTGCTTGGATCTTCTGGACAAATACATGTGTCGTCAGCCATGTTTCACTTCCGTACAAAAACGGTGGCTTTGCACATGCGTTGCATAAACGTAATTTGGTGTGAAGGGAAATTTGCCTTCAACGCCAAACATGGGTTGGTCTGCCGAATGCGGACCGGGCTTTTCCTAGTTTTTACTGAATGTCTTCGTCTATACAGCCATTAATTGGTATCATGCAACCCAAATAGCAGAAAGAGTTCATATATCGAAAATTTGTTGGTAATGTCGTTGTTACTACACATCGCTTTGGTTTTCTATATATTCACTGACAAACCATCGATTACAGATAGGTTTACCAGCTTGTTTAATTGCTCTGCATATCGCTGTGTCTATGCGGCATATACTCTTCGCAAAGTCGAGGTCTTCGAGGAGGTTATGCCTCTCCTGCTTCACTCTTGATGTCTCTATATTATACTTTCCATTGTTGTGGAAGGTTGAAGGATGTACACAGAGTCAACATCTTCTCTATTGCTGCCGACTTCAACGTGTTTCACTATTGTCTCCGTATTCTATCTTGTACTCTACTATGTTGTTCATTGAGTTGGCTCTTGCCTTTCCCTTATTTTGGTTGCAATTTCGATCAGTTTCCTTTCATCCGTAAATTTAATCAATTCCATGCGCTTAATAGTTCTCTGGTTGTTATGTTGTTTGTAGAGTTTGTTTAATTTTAGTTTTACAGTAGCAATTACCAACTCGTAGTCTCTGTCTATGTCTGCTACGCGTGTCTGCCGAGGAAGCATAATCTTCTCAAGTGAAATCTCCGGGGAATGTTCCTCTAGCACTACATTTACACTATAGCTGGATACTGCTGTTGAGACTTCATCAGCGTGAATGTCTTTCAGATAGTTTTGATAATATAAAGGCTCTTGGTAAAGGCTTGTACCGCTGGACCTATCTCTCAAGATCATGAAGATCTGCCTGGGCGAAGGCAATTTGTCCAAGAGATGGTGTTTAGGATGACTACTGCGAAGACACCTAAGCAGGTATTGCTTTGACAACAAGAAATTGTGTATGCACAGGGTGAGGACCTTTTTCTCCTCATATAGATAGTCCTCAGAAGACATAAGGAGACACCCTGTTGATGTTCTGAGAACGGCATTCTGGCAAGTCTGAATTTTCTGGGGCATTATCATCTCTCTGGCATACGTTGTTTATATATGTAGCTAGTTGCTCGTTTAAAGCGTACTTCATGCTATGTTTGACATCTTCGGTGGGTTACTGTAAAAATGGGTGGTTATAACTCGATCGTTGATGGGTTCCCACTAGCAGAATGATTTGCTCGGTCGCTTGGAAATCATAAAGGCTATCTCTTTATAAAGTTTCATAAATCGTTTGGTGTCCGGATAGGTAGGTGATTGGGTCATCGTACCCTAGGATGGTAGCGGGGCTGCTACTTTGCGGACGCCATCCCGTCCTGTGTAGTATATTGAGTATTTAGAAGCGCCAATTACTAGCCACGTCGTTCCATTGATCATTGCCAACTCGAACATTTGGGCGACGCTCGTTGAAGAGGTCCTCCGAGACCCTTCCCTTTGAAGCGCTGATCTGTCCGCGACTGTCTCTTTGAGGTTGATACATTTATTCTACATTAAAACATTTCGCTTGGCTTTTTGAAGTTGGACAAAAAATAAAACAAGCAGAAGGTATTAAGCTTTATTGTTTGCAAATCTTTTTATTAGCCCTTATGGTCGCTCGTAACGCTCTGCAAATATTGCTGATTATGGTAGATATTCCTTGGCGAGACAGCGGTACAATATCGAGTCTCGCCGATGCTATAGGTCGTATTTGTCAAACGTGAGGGACAATTTTCAAAAGAACCCTAAATCATTTTATAGTTTTGTTAATTTAAAATGTCGAACATCTTCTAAGCCATCAAGAATACGATTTAATGGTGTTGAGTTCTCAGGTGATCAGTCGACTGAAAACAGTTTTGCTGACTTTTTCGAAAATACATGTTCTTAATGTTTGTTTAACCCTGGAATTTTGTACCCTTACAGCATTTCCTAAGTAAATCAGATAGTTCCTCCTGCTAATAGTTCCTTACTTATTGACTTTAATTTGCATCGTCCTAAACCTTGGAGTCTGTAGTCTGGTATTCCGAATTTCTGAATACCTTTCTTACACTTATCTTTATTATTAAAAGGCTGTTTTGAATCCCTGTATTACCCTTATACTTATTTTTAATTCATCATTGGAATTGTGGTACTTTCCTGATTTATAGAAAAGGTCTTACTTGTTCCGACTTCAAAAATCGGAGGAATTACAAAATTAAGCGCAATTCCTAAGTTATTTGAAAAAAAATATTTTGTATAAAACTTGTCTTCTATTAAAATGTGGAGGTCTGGAGAGCCGGTTAATCCCTGTTTAATCCGGTAAAGCAAAACTACCGAAACAAACAAACGAGCTTAACATACGTAACGAATTTGGTTTCACATAATGTGGACCCTATACTCATCCATGCCAACACGGATTTCGTGAGGGTCATTTCACTATTACTAAGCTACTCTAGCTTTCTTCTGATGCATGGAGTTATGTAGATTAAAAAACATAAAGAGTAAATCATTTAAAAGATTCAAAAGAACAGGACTAACTGCTGATTATGGTAGATATTCCATAGCGAGACAACGGTACAATATCGAGGCTCGTCGATGCTATAGGTCGTACTTGACAAGAGTTAGGGACAATTTTAAAAAAGACCCTAAGTCATTTTATCGATTTGTTAATTTAAAACGTCGAACGTCTTCTAAGCCATCGAGAATAAGATTTAATGGTGTTGAGTTCTCAAGCGATCAGTCTATTGCAAACTGTTTTGCTGACTTTTTCGAAAATACATATTCACTACGTTCGTTTAATCCTGCAATTCCGTACCCTTACAAAATTTCATCAGTAGGTCAAACAATTCCTCCTTTTTTAGATTTTTCACTTATTGAATTAAACTTGCATCGTCTTAAACCCACTAGTACTTCTGGACCCAATGGCATTCCGAATCTTTTATTGAAAGGCTGCTCGGAATCCCTGGTCTTACCCTTATCCTTATTATTTAATTCATCATTACAATTGGGGTACTTTCCTGATTTATAGAAACGGTCTTACTTGTTCCCACTACACAAATCTGGTAGTCTGTTGGATGTATCGAACTATAGAGGGATTGCTAAATTAAGCGCAATTCCTAAGTTATTTGAAAAAATTGTAACAAATTTTGTTTCACATAATGTGGCGCCCATACTCCATCCATGCCAACATGGATTTCGTAAGGGTCACTCTACTATTACAAATCTACTTCAGTTTTCCTCTGAAGTTATAATTGCATTTATTCGTCGCAAGCAAACTGACGTTATATATACTGATTTTAGTAAGGCATTTGATAAAGTAAATCACAGACTATTACTATTCAAGTTAAACAAAATTGGGTTTAGTAATAATTTCATAAGTTGGCTTTCCTCCTACCTAATTGGGAGGGAACAAGTAGTTTTATTTGAAAAAAGTCTTTCTAGATCAATTCGTATTTCCTCTGGTGTCCCACAGGGCAGCCATCTTGGACCTATTCTCATTTTACTATTCATTAACGACTTGCCCGACTCTATTATCAACTCTAATTTACTAATGTTTGCAGACGACGTTAAATTATTTTCCTCTTATGCTAGCTTTGCGGACAGTCACATACTGCAGGGTGATTTGGACAGATTTGGTACTTGGTGTGAATTTAATTTTATGGAATTAAACCTTAAAAAGTGTAAGCATATGTGCTTTTCTAGACGTAGTTTGTTGGCTACTAAATTTAATTTATGTGGCTCTGAATTGGCATCGGTTGATTCATTTATTGATCTCGGGTTTATGATGGATAGAAAGTTGAATTTTAATAACCATATCATTACTATGGTAAATAAAGCGTATGGTGTCTTTTATTTTGTGAAACGCTGGGCAAAAGAGTTTACTGATCCATATACTACGAAACAGCTTTATATTTCCCTAGTTAGGCCAATTTTAGAATATGGATCAGTGGTTTGGGATCCCCAATATGATTACTATGTTAACAAAATTGAGTTCGTGCAGAAAAAATTTTTAATATTCTGCTTAAGAGGTCTTCACTGGAATACTGTTTATGAACTTCCTTCTTTTAATAGCAGGTTAAATCTTATTAAATTGCCCTCATTGAAGAGTAGGCGAACTATGATGAATACGATGATGGTATATAAAATTATATGTGGGGTTGTGGCTTCTGAATACTTAATATCAAAAATTTCTATTAACGTCCCATTTAAACCTACTAGATACTATCAGTTCTTACACTTGGATTTTCAAAGGCACAATTATGCATGTGGTGACCCATTTCGTAGAATGTGTGCTGATTTTAATTCGTTATATCATTTAATTGATTTCTCCTTAGGTTTTGATTCATTAAAAACTGTAATAATTTTTTATTTAAACTCATTACACCGAGGCTCATTGTCTTCATAACAATTTAGGCTGCTATAAACAATTTTAGTAATTGTTATTATTCGTAAATACTTATGTATATTATGCTTTATATTATTTTTATTAGATTTTAATATTGTAATAAAGAAAGGTGGTGGTTATATTTTGATTTTGTATTGCATGCTTCTAGTCCTTCTCATACTTTGATTGGATTGTATTATTGTATTAAATTAAGGTGGTAGTTATATTATAAAGTACTAATTTGGTGTTTATATTTTCAAGTGATTATTATTAATATTTTTTTTGTACCGATTGGCTGTTGATAAATATCTGTAGCTAATTTACATTACATCATCTCCATTATGGATCAGTCCATAATGTGGACGTTGTCCCTACGTCATAAGGACGTGGCCTCCTCGGTCGGCAGGGGCGGGTGTGAGTGGCGTGGGAACGTTCGTCTAAAACAAAAAAAAAAAATTTGGTGGTCCAACTAAAACGCAGTAAAATGTTCTCGTTCTGAAAAAAAGTCAGTCGGACAGTCTGTCAATATGGTAGGAATTGTTTCAGTGAGACGCATGCGTCTTACTCTTCGACAATAATACTTCGCATATGCATAATCAATGCAATGCTTCGTATTTATAGATCGTTTAGCTAGTAGAGACCATATCGGCAGCACACATATATGGTACCGAAGAGCCGTCCCATACCAACGGCGAAACGTGCGTCTACCAGATGGTGATGTGTTTGCTTTAACTTCACTGACTTACATTTCCTTCGCTCTATGATAAAAAACAACAACAAAAACGTAATATTACGTATTAGCTGGTGGAGTAATCCACTCTTTTAAAAAATAAACGCTTCATGTCAATTGTAAATATGTAAAACAAAAAGTTTTCAGAGAATAATTTTTTTAATATTTTTTATTATGATAGAAGGATCTAAGACAATTATGTGTGAAACGAAATGTCGGTCAGATGCTCGACACGGCCATATTTTTAATGGTCCATATTTTCAATAACAAAGACATAATGGAGGTTCAATGGCGTTAATAAGCCGAACTATCTCCTCCTTTAGCTCTTGATTTGTTTTTGGCTTATTGACGTACACTTTTTCTTTAAATATCCTTAAAGAAAGAAGTCAAAAGGTGTCAAATTACATGATCGTGGCGGCCAATTAACATCGCCACGACGTAAGATAACACGGCCATGGAATTTATCGCGCAAAACATTCATTGTTTCATTGGCTTTTTGGTAAGTGGCACCATCCTGTTGGACCCATATATCGTCCAAGCCATACCCTTAGTTTGTGGCCACAAGAAGTCTGTTGTCATCTCGCAATAGCGAACACCATAAACGGTAACTGCTTGGCCGACAGCCCAAACACCGCACCAAACTGTCGCTCTTTGTGGATGCTTCGGCTTTTCAACAATCACTCGTGGATTCTCATTTGCCCAAATGCGGCGATTCTGATTGTTAACGAATCCAATGTGGACTCATTTGGTTAATTGACAAAAAAAATCACGAAGTGAACGAAATGCCTGTTGAACGCGAATTTTCGAAAAACGCTTCAACAATCTTAACGCGCTGCTCAATTGTGTACCTCTTCATGGTTTAATTTTTTCAAACACTGAAACAAAGAGATATTAAATTAAGTTGGGCAAAAATACTCATGATCAAAAAATGTGTATGGTTTTGTCTTTGGATTTAGAAAAAGCCTTCGTAGGGTAGATTTTGGAATTTTGATAAATAAATTGCATAAAGATTATGGGCTTGGGAAAAGTGCCTGTAGTTTAATGCTTTCTTATTTATGTGGTAGAAAGCAGTTTGTTCGTGTCAATGGAGCCGCATCGTCTGTTTTGTCTGTTAGGAGTGGGGTCCCTCGGGCTCTGTTCTTGGTCCAATTTTGTTTGTGCTGTTTATTAATGACCTTTTCATAAGTCTATGCGATTGGTGTACACCATACTCTTTTGCTGATGAGTTCAGCTATAATTTTGCGGAGAAATCCAGTATTTGGATGTTTTACAAGCCAAAACTAATTATGATTTAAAATTATTGAGCGTATGGATGTCCTCTAACAAACTTAGTAGTAATCCTTCTAAAACAAAGGCGATACTGTTTTCATCATCATCTTTTATCAACCTAGATTTGCAATACAATGGTACTTCTATAGAGTTCTTTTAGAGTATTACGTGTTTGGGAATAGTACTGGATAACAAATGTTGCTTTGAGCAGCATATTCGCAGTATTGCTTCACGTATTAGTTTCACACTTCGTCAACTATACACCAATTTAGTTTTACCTCGTTGGGTAAAAACAAAACTGGTTCATGGCTTAAGTATGCCAAATATTTTGTACTGCCTAGAGGTATATACAGGAACTACTCAAAGTAATATCAATATTATAAAGACAGTGCTTCATAGAGTTATGCGTAAAACCGTACGCTCACATATCGCCGTTTGTGAATGACTTTTTAGGCTGTTCCTTTGTAGAATTTGTGCACCTTCGGTTGCTATATTTTTTTTACAAGATATACAAACTTCAATCTCCTTTGTTCCTAGCAAATTCATTTGTCTTCAGTCACTCAATTCGCAACAGACAGTTAATTATTCCAAAGGTAACACCGCTTATGGATCGATCATTCCTCGTAAGAGTAGCCCGACTATTTAACATTTTGCTCAGCAGTTTAAAAACGTTTATTTTGTCTTCCTTGACATTTCGTAAACATTTAATGGAACATTTTCGTTCAAGTACAGAGTAATGCTTTTATTTATATGTTTTTTTCTTTGGTTTCTTGATTATCATCATCAGGTTTTTTTTCTCTTCTATTAGGAAAAATTAGGATAATTTTAATTTATATTATTTTTTTGATTTTATACTGAATTTTTTCTAGTAGTTTATGATGTTCTATTTAACATTTTGATGCATATTGTAATTTAGCTTTAATAGGCCACAATGGGCTTCGAATTACATGTCAATAAAGAAATGAAATGAAAAAACTTGGCGTTATGTAAGTCACACAATTAACATGGTGTGACTTACAATTTAACTCGATATATCATTTAATTGACTTTTCCTTAAGTTTGGATGCATTAAAATCTATAACTATTTTTTTATTTAAATGCATTGTCTTCGTAACAATTTAAACTACTTGTCATATACTAATTTCTTATTGTTTAATTATACAGGGTGGGCCAAAAGTTATCATGGGATTAACAACTTTATTAACTTTTTTGTTTATTAATTTTTTTCTCAGATTATATACATAAGTATAATATACAAAATGGACATTTTTTTACACTAAGTATGAAAAATAATGTCACTTAAATGACCCCCGTTTTCAGCTTCGCAATGATCGGCTCGTTTTAGAGCATTTCCATAACATCTATCAAAATTTGTGGTTAGCGTTAGAATTTCTGCAACAATGTTGGCCTTAAGTTGAAGGATTGTCTCGGGCTTGTTCACAAATACTCGCTCCTTCAAATAACCCCAAAGAAAATAGTCGGTGCTGACAAATCTGGCGATCGCGATGGCCAAATAATTTCCGAATTTCTGGAAATTGGTCGCTTTCCAAAAATTTGACTTAAAGGTGTCTTTGTGTCTCGGGCAGTGTGGGCAGTGGCTCCGTTCTGCTGAAATCACATCTCAGGTCTGTTGTCAAGAGCAGGACGTTAAAAAATGTTTTATAATAAACCGATACCGCTCTCCATTTACGGTTACGGCACTTTCATCTTCATTCTCGAAGAAGTAAGGCCCAATGATATTTGCAGATGTAATCCCACACCATACACCTAATGGGGTGCTCTTGGATTTTCAGAACCCCAGAATCTAAAATTCTGCTTAATAACATAGCCATTTAAATAAAAATGAGCTTCATCACTCATGCGTTTGCGTTAAAATAATTGATAACTGATTTAAATAATAAAATTCTATTATTCTGGTTCTTTGTTCAGTTGAGAATCTCTGAAATACAAAAAATATATAAACAAAAAAGTTATTAAATTTGTAAACCGCGTGGTAATATTTGTAAACCACCCTGTATAAAAAATTAATTTTCAAAATGAACCGTCTATTATTCTAAATTTGTTGACACTCTAATTAAGAATATGGCAAACAACCCCTCGGTTGGGACCGCCAGTGTAAATCTCTACAGCCATGTAAAAATCTTTTCAAGGAAAAGCATTACCCGCTCGGAACCAGCTTTAAAAAGTAGGTGCTTGTCAAAATGGGTATAAAAGTCATGTCGGGCACAAATTACTTATTTCCGCATGTTTTCTTAGGTGATGCTAAGAATAATAATAAGTACTACAGAGTCTGATACAGGGTGGCGCGCCAATTGTGCTACAATAAGAAATTCAAATAATTTTTTTTATTACTTTAAATGTTTCTCATATATTTTTTTATGGTATAGAAAATTCAATTTAATTTTATACTCGTATGACTATTTTTTTTCTTTTTTTATTCATTTATTTCGTACCAAATAATATTTACAATTCAAAAACAAATTATTGTCCCAGCGCCACGTGGACATTTTATGTTTGAAGATGTTGAAAACTAAATTTCCTCCATACTCATCCACGCATTTGCAACACCTGATTAGAAAATTATTGTTTTAATGGACTGCTTTAATTCCGTCAAATTCCTTAGTTTCGTTTTGTAAATTTCTTGCTTGGCATAACCCCATAAAAATTCTAGTACAGTCAGGTCCACTGACCTTGGGGGGCCAGCGGAAAGTGGAATTTCTGGATGCTAATTTTTTTGAAAATTTTCGTTGGAGCTCTGCCTTAATCGGTCTGGCTATATGTGCAAATGCTCCATCTTGCTGGAACCAAATGCTGTTTAATCGGGTACGTCTTCGGCGCTGTTCTGGGTAAAAAACTCATTTAGCATTTTTAAATAACGAACCCCAACGAAGCCTAAATTCCCTTTGAACGGAAATACGGGAATGCAAAGCTTGGTACCGCTGCACTATCCAAATCCTCTGTTTGGTATCCCAAGCATTTATTTTAAAAATTTTGGTAAACATTAGTCTTGGCAGTTCATATTTGGCAGTCGTGAAGTAGGCGTGGCAAATTTGTTATGGAAAAATATTCAATAATCCAACGTGTTTTAATCGTTGAAACATTTTATCAAAATCAATCATCGATTACTGTGACGATGAGAAAGTTACGTGACATTTTTGGGAGAAACAACGTGCCAACAAAACGCACTATTTATCGTGTAGTGAATGATTTCGAGAAAGTGGGTCTGTAGCTGAAAGGCCCAAGCGTGGACCACAACGTACTGCAAGATCGGCTTAAAACATTACTGCTGCTCAAGAAAGTGTTCAAAACTACCTCACCAACCTCTATTCGACGACGTGCCCAGCAGCTTGGTCTTCAAAGAACAACTTTGGCCACAATTTTGCACAAGGATTTGCCTTTGTTTCAGTTGACACAAGAGCTTCTTAGACAAGACCATTTACGCCGCCGTACATATGCCAATAGGATGTTACAGCTCGCCCATGCCAACCACGATTTTCATGAAAAAATCATAATGAGTGACTAGGCACATTTTCATTTGAATGAATACGAGTATGTAAATAAACAGAATAGTCGGTTCTGGGCAATGGAAACCCCTCAAGTTATTCATCAGTCACCTTTGCATCCATTCAAAGTGCCAGTCTGATGTGCAATTTGGTCAGGAGAAATCATTGGACCTTACTTCTATGAAAATGAATACGGCGTAACGGTAACTGTCAATGGGGAGCGATTTCGTGATATAATTAAACACTTTTTAACGCCAGGACTGCATGGGCTTGAATAACATGTGGTATCAACAAGACGGTGCCACATCGCAAACAGCCAGAATTACAATGGAATTAATGCGAGACCTCTTTCCACAACAGGTTATTCCAAGAAACGGTGATGTTAATTGACCTCCACGGTCGCCTGATTTGCCTGCTCCGGACTTATTTTTGTGGGGATATCTGAAAAGCAAGGTTTATGCAAACAAATGAGAAACGCTTGAGCAACTCAAATTAAATATTCGTGATGAAATTAATGACATACCGCGTGAAATGTTAGAGATTGCAATGAAAATTGTGCTCAAAGGGGCTCGCATTTGTGAGGCTAACTGAGGCGGACATTTACGAGGGTTGCTATATATATTTCTGACATTTCCATTGGAAAGTTTAACATTTTATAAACGTACTCAGAACGTTTTGACGTACGACCATCATTTCTGTTGTTTACAGTGACTTGAAAAAATCAATTTGGCGAAAAAAAGGACTTAACTCGTGAACATTTTCGTGCGATCATTTTTCACAACTTTCGACGTTGATTATCACGACAAGAGTGCATCGACGAACTTAAATCATTGTATGGCGATGACGCACCATCCTATAGCACTGTGAAAACTGGTGTAATGAATTTAATCGTGGCCGACGCTCGTTCAAAGACGAAGGTCGTAACGTACGTTACGTTGTGCCAGAAAACATTAATACCGTGCGTGAACTGATAATGCAAGATCGTCATGTGACATACCGTGAGATAGAGGCATCCTTAGGCATTTATTCCACCAGCATACATTCGATATTACATGAACACCTGGCAGTAAAAAAGGGTTGTTTTCGTTGGATCCCGCACAAATTGGCAATCGCTCAAAAAAAGGCTCGTGTCAATTGGTGCAAAGAAATTTTGAAAAAATACGATCGCGGTGCTTCAAAAGACGTTTATAAGATCGTCACAGGTGACGAATCATGGATCTATGCGTTTGAGCCCGAAACAAAACAGCAATGGAAGAAGCACATCGAAGCAAATGGTCGCCTGTTTTTTTTGGCAAAACTGGTCATTTGGCGACTGTTCCGCTTGAGCAACGTAGGAGGTCAATTCTGAGTAGTAAACCACAATTTGTTTGCCTGTCTTCGGAGAAATTCCAAAAACGAACAAGAGAAGACGAATCATTGTGCACCATGACAATGCGAGCTCTCACACATCGGCTCAAACCAGCGCCTTTTTGACCGGCCAAAACTGGTCATCCGCCGTACAGCCCTGACTTGGCATCCAATGACTGCTTTTTATTCCCGCACATCAAGAAAAAAATGCGTGGTTTTCGTCGCCAAAGCGTTCAAAAACCATGTTTTGGAGGTGTCTCAATCGGAGTGGAAGAAGTGCTTCGACCATTGGTTTGATCGCATTCAAAAGTGTATAAATCATGCTGGAGAATACTTTGAAAAACAATAAAACGATTTTGATGGGAAATATTCGCATTTTCATTATTAGGCCAGAAACATATATATGTGACAGCGCATAGAGAAAGCGACCGCACGCTCATTTCCACAATAGAGGTGCCAACATTTGAAGGAAATTATTTTTAAAAAAATAAATGCCATAAAATGTCCTTTCAAATTACCAATAAAGATTCCACACTTGATTTAATTTTTTTTGTTCTGAAAAAATACACCTAGATAGATCACCCTTTATAAGGAATGTACGAAAAGCATAATAAGAAGAATGTTTCGATAAAGGTACATATGTGACAGCGCTTAGAGAAAGGGACCTAAGGGTAAAAAAAATAAATTTTCACTTTTCTTTTTTTGATGTGGGCAACATCTGAGCATCGAATGAGACCGATCCCATGCCCCAAAAGTGTTCCCTCCCAGAGATATGCGCGTTTTATGAAAGTGAAGTCGACGATTCTAAGCGCAAATAGAAAGGGGCCTAATCTTTAAAATGACTTCTGAACAAAACTGGTTTTTAGCCTTAGGTCCCTTTCTATTTTGCGCGTCACATATATATAGCAGCCCTCGTATCTGATATTGTATTCCATACTTAGTTGCCGACATTAATAATACATTTATCAATGTAAAATACATCCTGTTTCATTTTATTAAAAATTATAAACAAAGTAGTATACCTTTCCGAAGGACACCCTGTACTAAGTTATTACGTTTTGTTTTTGTAGCACGATTTGTGCGCCATCCTGTATTACCTTTGGTAGTCTTTCGTTCTACGTTGACGGGGTTCGTTTTGTTGCAAACATTATGACAGACGAAGTGAATATACATTCCATTTTAGGGTGAATGATATAAATATAATGGATGGGGTTTCCCACCCATTTCGGCACATACACACCTTTGGCTACGCTGAACTGGTGTGGGTTTTTTCGTCCGTTCTTGACCATACCCAAAAATATTCCGATTAACATACAAAGTAAGAGTAAAGTAGTTTAGTCTGAAGTGTAGACTTGAGTGCACATTTTTTGCTGTTTTTGCCTTGTTTTGTCTGTGTTCATTTTTTTGCTGTCTGTCTACGGCTGTACCCATACATACAAACATCAGTATCGTATCGTATATTGTATATATGTATGCACATATATAGAGGAGTACGGTATGTGGATGTGTATGTAGTTTACACTTCCCAAAATGTAAAACCTTTTGTTTCAAGTACTTTAACCTAACTGCCAACAGCTGTATACAACAATCTGCATACATACTTACAGAAATATGTGTGTATGTCTGTATGTACAATGTATGAAAATTGTTGTAGGACTTGCGGAATAAAACTGGATTCCTACCAAAAACAAAAACAGAGCAGAAAAAAAAAATTGAAAAGAGGAGAGAAATACAGACGCCAAAAAAATAAGGTAGGGCAGGGCAATGTAGTGTAATGTAATGTGGCCCTCAAAGGGACGATGCCGTCAACATCATCATCATCATCATGAACAACAACAATGAATGAACCAACGACATCGAATACAGAACAGACTGGGTTTGTGTTACAAATTGCGCATGTCGTGCCGTTGACTTTTGTTCTACCCTCCATACTACATCTCAGCACTTCTAGTACATACACATACATTTCGTTCGTACATGTCTGCATATATAGCGACTGTCTAGGATTTTGCAAAAAAAAAAGCAATAAAGAAAGACGAGAAAAAACGTTCGACTACTTTACTTTAATCAAGAAATATGAAATATTTAAATTATTACTTTTTCACATTACTGCGTTTAAATACTAGGATTTTCTAAAACCAAATATTATACACGCGGTTTTCTCTTTTCACTAGTGATCCTGTCATCCACAAAGTTTGGTTTCTTTTTATTGACGACTGACTACTCTACCTTCAACAAACTGCTTGCTCATGGCTAGGTTTCTTTCTTTTTTGGCAGACACATCATGTTTGGCTAACTGTGATGATGATGTTGGCGGTACGGGTGGTGGTGTTGTCGGTGTCATAGTCCTTTGGCGTGCGTCTGGTCTGGTGCAAAATCGTAGTTCATCGCTAGATGATTGTGCGTAGTCGACGTTTGCTCTTTGATATTGCAGCAATATAATGAGGTCGTGGACCTTTACTTACATTTTAGGGTATGCAAACAACAATGGCTATGTATTTGCCAATTTCTCCAGTTTCTTTCTCCTATAAAAGAATTCGAAAACAATTCCCTTATTGGAATTTCATTTGAAAGTACAAGAAAACCATACATGATATTAATAGAATAATCTGGAATTAAGACCGCCAAGATTAGAATTTAAATAGAGAAAAGAGGAAATAAAAAAGCCACCTATAGTAGGTACCATTTAAAATAATAAATTTGAAAAGGCTGTAAAAAAACATTTTTTTTAATTTCTGGTTTTATTGGAAAATTTGAACTTTGTCATTTAATAATGGAACACAATACCATACAACTGGCTCGGCAGTACCTCATCCGATCAACCCAATTTTTCAGTACATTTTCGATTGTTTCTGGTCGAATCTCTTAAACGTCAACTTCGATTTCTTATTTCAACACTTCAATTGTCTCTGGATACTTTGCGTAACATTTTTCCTAACATTTTTCCTTTGCGTAACATTTCCCCCACAACAAATCATCCAAAGGGCTGGAATCACAGGTCCGAGGCAGGCAATTGGCATCACATTTTGGTTGATAATTCGATTTTCCAAAAACAGTGCGTAAATATCGATGATTGCGTTGGATGTGTGGTTGTTGTAGCGGCCTGGATGACAGCCGTGCCTTGCGGCTGTCGTGTTGGCTGTGTGACATGTGGCCCCGTCTTGTTGAAACCAAATGTCTCGAATTTTTGGAAACAAAAATTCGTTTTCATTTTCGAAGACAATTGACGCCTACACCAAACAGTGACTCGCTATGCATTCATTGGCTTCTCAATAGTCACGTGTGGGTCCTCTGAACCCCATTTGTGGCAATTTAGACACCGAGATGAAAATAAGCTTCAACTAAAAACATAATTTTTTTTAAATTCTTCATCTCCTGCCAAACAATCTTCAGCCTATTGGGCGAAGCGAAAACGCATCGGATGGTCACGAGGCTTCAGTTCTTGGACCAATTGAACATTAAAAGCTTTCATACCGATGTCTTTATGCTAAATTATTTTCAAAGAAGTGCGATGACGACTTGATGTTGATGTACGAAGGCAGACCAATAATTTGGTGACTTTTCGAACAAAACTGTTTTTTTTTTGCAAAAAAAATATTTTTCAACATAATCTCCATTTAGCTTAATCCTCTTAGTCCAATGTTTCTCCAATTTTTGTATCCCTTCCAAAAAAATTAAATTTTTCGAGGTCCATAAATTAGTTTGATCAATAATTTCATCGTTGGAAATGAATCTCTTTCAACCGAGCCATTTGTTTAGGTTTGGAAATAGTCACTGGGGGCCAAACCCAATTACCCGTGCATTATCTTGATGAAATGGTAATCGCGCCACGCATCTTGCTGACAGCTTTCTTAAACCCCACTGATCATGTAAAATCGAAAACCACACTGCCATATGAAATGCGTATGGCATCAACAATCTCACGCATTTTTACTCGTCGATCGGCCAACACCATATCGTGGATTTTTTCGACATTTTCAGGTGTATTTACCTCAAACTTTCAACGTCATATGTACTTGTTCGACCACAACGAAAATCAGTAAACTACATTTTTACCATTGAAATCGATAGTGCAGAGTCGCCATTGTAATTATTAAGCTTTTCCTTGGTTTAATTGACGGTTTTTTCTGCAAAAAATAATGTTTAATGAGCACTCGTAATTTACTTTTTTTCCATTTTTAACAAAATCCACAAGGTTGTATGTTTTGAACATCTGTTAAACACAAACTAAATGATAGAACTCTCTCAAAATTTGACAGTAGTCTATTAACAGATGGTACTTGATCGGAGCAGTGTAGCATTTCATATAATTACGAGGAAAGTTGGAAAAGTCACGGAATTATTGCTCTGTATTCGTATGCTCTAGGACATTCCCAGCCACAGCAGCAATGTTTTCTATTGAAATCACTGGACGAAAATGTTCTCTGGTTGGATGTCCAATAATTATCCATTTTTATGAACTCGCTTCAAAAATTGACGCGCAAACTGTACTAAATGCCGATCTCATCTCGAAAATGTTCAACGTAAATTTAGTACAGTTGCGTTAAAGTCTCACTGCTTTGAAAGTTAGTTTTTAACATTTTCCAATTTTGTTCGAGTGTATCCCATTTTGCAAATGCCAAACAGAAACCTGTAAATAGAAATAAAAAAGAATGTTATTCTTCCTTAAAACACAAACACTTTAAGTTGCTTCTCAAATTACTTTCGCTATAAACAAAATAAAATAATATGAATAAAATACTTAGTAAGGGCATAAATACTGTTACAACATTGAACACACCCATTCCAATATTAGAACTGAACAACCCCGTTAATGTCATATGGGTTTTGAAAGCTAACCTCAATAGCGTTAGTCTGTAACGGGATTTTAAAATTGTTTCAACTTTCATCATGGCGTGGTCAGATAATGAGAACCGTATCGCTGTAATAGCGCTTTTCAAGTGTGAAATGAAAAAAGCGATATTTTCAAAACGCTCCGGCCACTAGGGATTAGCCGCATGTGCGTCTACCGATGCATAAAACTGTTTGAGGAGACTGGAGATGTAAAAGGCCGCCACCGGTCGGGCCGCCCACGCTCTGTTCGAACACCGCATGTCATCAAATCCGTTAAATCAAGAATTCACAGAAATCCGCTCCGAAATCAGAAAATCATGACCCGTGACTTGGGACTTGGGGCTTTCAAACGACGTACCGGACATTTATTGACTGCAGCTTTAAAAAAATAGGATTGAAAAATGCATACGTCTTTTGGTGAAGCACGCTGATAACTTGCACAGAAAAATTTTGTTCACCGATGAAAAAATTTTTACCGTTCAGGAAAAATTTAACAATCAAAATGATAGAGTGTATGCGCGGTCATCTAAGGAAGCATCTGAACTGATCCCAACGGTGGAAAAGGGTCATCACCCAGCTTCAGTCATGGTTTGGTGGGGTGTCTCTTAAGATGGGGTCACTGACCTGCATTTCTGCGAACAAAGAGTCAAAACATCGGCCAAAGTTTACAAAGAAAACGTTTTGGAAGCCTCTTAACAATTCGCTGTTTAAAAACCAGCCATGGACTTTCCAGCAAGATTCTGCGCCGGCCAATAAGGCTAAAACGTCCCAGGCCTGGCTTCGAAACAATTTGCCAGCGTTCATTTCCTCTGAAGAATGGCCCTCAGGCAGTCCAGATTTGAACCCAATAGATTACAAATTGTGGACTGTTTTAGAGGACAAGGTTTTTCACAAAAGCTACCCCAACATTGGATCTCTTAAGACTGCTTTGGCTCGAGCTGTGGCCAATTTTCCAATGGACGAGGTTCGTGCAGCTATTGACGATTGGCCAGTGCGACTTAAGGCGTGTGTAAAGGCAACAGGTAGACATTTCGAATAAGTAGTTTCTTTTTGGATAAAATATACATCTATAAATATATTAAAGAATATTTGGTTTAAAAACATTCAGTACTTTTTATTTTACAGCATAAAACGTGTCTAACAGTATTTATGTCCCTACTAAGTAGATTAATTCGCAACAGATAGCACTTTGTCTACTACGAGTAGACTTATATATAGTGTATTGAAGATGGCTTAGGTTCCAAATGTGCGTTTTTATAGTCTTCGAAACTTACTAAATTCCCACAATATTCCAATATTAAAACATACGGGAAAACTTCACTTATATTAGTGTTCTGTAAACGATATTATTCATACTGGCAGGGACCTATTATTTTATGAAGCCTTCAAACGGTTAAAGCATATTATGGAGAAGATTTTATAAACATGGCTTAGAGATAAATTTCTCTCTAAATGACGATGACATTTAAATCTGGGCTTACTTGTAAAACAAAAAAAAACCTAAAAAGGGTAACTTTATACGAAGTTTTTTCAAGAACATTATTATTATTCCTATTGCCATTGTAAATTAGTCAATAAAGTGGTTAAATAGAATCTTGCGTAAACTTTAAAAATAAAGGAGATTTTTTCCTTCACACAGAAGAAAATTTGATGGGTCAATTTGGTCTTTATTGATAAACAATGAAAACAAAGACAATTTCCGTTGAATTATTGCAAATGATTAGGTAATATACTAGGGTTGAATAACCTTTCGCCATTGACGACAATCATTGTTGTTGTTGTATCGACACACGTAGTGCCGGGGTGACAGCCCAAAGATTGCTGCGTCGGGTCAATCCGGTACAAAGAACCGGCTGTCTTGCGGCTGGACGACTATCGTCTTTGTTGTTCTAACAACAGCAATCGTATACTTTGTTTTGAAGTCCTGTTCGTCTAGAGGGGATTGCTTCGATAACCAGGTGGAAGAAAAGCGCCATTAGAACTGGATGCGTCCACAGAGACCTGGAGGGTCAGCTGAGTGGGCTAGGCCGGACAATTAAAAAGGTTCAGCACGTCATGTGGTCCCAGATGGTAGGCGGGACAAACATCCGGAACCTTAGCATCAAATTGTGCCCAATTCTAATTGAGGCGACTGCACCATCCAGATCTTCTGCTCAGATGAAATCTCCGGGGGATGTTCCCCCAGCACTGCACTCACACTATAGCTGGATACTGCTGCTGCGACTTCATCAGCGTGAATGTCGTTCAGACCCGCCTGATAGTTTCGATGATCTAAAGGCTCTCTCTCTTGTACCGCTCTCTCTAGATCATAAAGATCGTCCGTGATCGGCCTAGGCGGAGGCATCCTGTCCATGTGATGGTGGTTAGGATGACTACTGCAAAGACACCCAAGCAGGTATTGCTAAGACAACAAGAAATTGTGTCTGTGCACGGTAAGGACCTTCGTCTCCTCATGCAGATGGTCTCAGAAGACGTAATGAGGCACCCTGTTAATGTTCTGAGGGCGGCATTCTGGCAAGTCTGAATTTTCTTCCACTGCGTCGTACTTACGTTTGCCGACTACACCGGCGCTAAGTAGTTCTTACGACTATCGTCTTTGGCGGCGGGTATGTCTGTTTCGTTTTTTTAATTGAAGTCTTTAATGCTCCTATAAGCTTTAATTGCAATTTTTGTCAAATTATTTATATTTGCATCAGGATGGCTATCATTTTGTTTCGCGGATTGAGAAATACGCATAAATGTTGTTTTATTGTAGTTGGCAACATATGCCGAGGTTTAAAACATATGCCTTCAAAAGATTCATCCAGAGCAATCAATAAAGTCGATAAGTGTAGAACATTTGAAATTATATTTAGCTGTAACAAGTTAATTTTTGCTATTTTATAAGGCAAACTGATAAATACCGAAATCAGAAATTCGAATAACTACTGATGTCCATTTATCCGATGTAGAAGTGACCGAAGAGATTGTGGGTTCTAAAGCCATCGCAAAGGATTGCTATGGGGGTTTCTTGATAAGATTGTAAGCACTAGGCGCGAAAATTGTCATAAATTTAACAATGGTGTTTCAATACAATTAACGCACTATCTATCTGACAACGCCTATTTGTCGTACAACTAATCCTAATCCAATACTTATATGTATAACAATGGAAAGCGAGTACCCATTAATGGCAAAGGTAGCAAAAAAAGCATTTTTCAATCTTTGCCACTGCTGTCCCGTGTGAGATATTACTTTCGCATTCAGTTCTTTTTTTTACTTAAATTCGGAGCAAAATTTCTTCAAAAAATTTAAATATGATTATCTTTTTAAGATCAATTGATGCGGACATGTGGTTCCACGTATGTATGTATATTAATCGAATGCTTTGAAAAAGAAACTTTAGTTAGTTTTTAAAAAATAGAATACGAATAATTTACAAACTACCAGATGATTATTAGTTTTTAATCAATCTTATTTTTTTAGTAAAATTTTTTTATACAAAAAAATTGGTTTTTATTCTAAAATACTGCATTTTCTTGTTTGTCCCTAATGAAAAAAGTCGACTAATCGACCTTTTTATACTAAAAAGTCGATTTTTGTTTTTTTTTGTAATAGTCGACATTAAGTCTTAAGTACTTATTTATTAAGAACTGTGGAGTTTTATTACAACAATTTGAAGTTATCGCCTTAACGACCACAGAATAAATCAAACATACCTATTGTATACATATATCGCTCAAATTTATTTAATTAGTCGAAGTTCCTACTTAAAGTTAAATTGTTAAAAGCGTCGAAAATATTGGTTTTAAAATAAGTTCCAGCTAAAATTTTAATTAAGGTAAACATCCCATTTCCAAATACTCCCCGGGAGAAAGTCGTCCTATTCTAAACAAACGGGAAGAAGAGTAATAGGGAGAAAGAATTTCGATTTTTCGAAGTCAGCTGTTTCGCGTCAGTTGTTTTGTTTTTCCATCAATTTGCAAGGAATTTTTATGAAGCTGCAAACGTACAAAGTGAATATAACAAAAAAAGTATAAAAACCATATAAAAATGATCAGTGTTGCGTTTGTAATAGCAAAAAACATCTGCTCCATATTGTGGCATCCACCGGTTCGTCTGGAAAATTTGAGGTTTTGTGCCGCCTAGTGCCGTCGTACATACTTATTTAGATCGCCCATACCTGAAAAACGTTTTGCATTTTCGTCATTTGTGAATTTTTGTGATACTTTTTAAAATTGTTAGCGGTAACATTGGACCCTGTATAAGTACCAGTCCTTCCAACCTAATCTTGATCACTTCTATCAATCAGATTGCAGAAAGCGTCTTATAATTACAAATATGATTGGAATCTAGTGAGAACCCTGCATTGTTCATTTATTCCATTGCAATCTGCACTATGGGTTGTGCCTAAAACTTTGATACGTGTACATATGTACAGGGCATATACATATGTATAGGAACTATGTAAAGTATTACTACTACTCCTCATACGAATACTACATCTGCAACTACTATTACTATAATTTCATTTATATCTAATATTCCGATATTGTTGTTCATGTTGTTGTTAATAATAATGCAGATAGTAGTACATATGTATGTACATGCAGATGTATATATATACATTCCTTTGTCATATAGTATGTGCATGTTTCTCCTCTTCTAACGCAGGAGCAGCACTATTTTTGTATCCATTGGTATCACCCATCTGCAACCTATGCCCATAGCCAGCCATCCAGCCAGCCACCCAACCGACATCCACTTCAAAAATAACGCGGCTACAACTATACAAAGATGCTGGCTGGTGTCCTTTAAAGTTTTGTGTCTGAGTATGTCTGCCAGCCTGTCTGTCCTTTTATGTGTCTGCATCCTTTTTATGTACAATTTATGTATTATTCTGCGCACATTTATTTACAAAAGCTTCTCTGCGTCTGTACTACGAACGAACGTACGTACAAACGTACGTGCACGAATGGATGGATGATGGGTACGTCGGTACGTACACCCAGACACATCATCATCATCATCACCATCATTGCCAAAACGAGATACATTTTTAAACCATGGTCATTGAACTTCCAAAAATTCTTGCAAACATGTGGTAAGGTGATGTGGATGGATGAATCCACCGCCACGCCACACATGTACACACGTATTCTATAGACGTTTGTTCGGAAATTTTAAAACGTTTTATTAACAAACTCTTGTTATTTTTAATTTCTTATAGATCTTCTATACATATTTATGTGGAATAATGTTTTACCGTTTTCAAATTTCAGGAGAAAAACTCATTTTATAATGTTTCTTGCATACTAACCCTCCCACCATATCAACGGAAAGGATACGGAAGATTGCTCATTGATTTCAGTAAGTAAAATGTAGATAATATTGAATGAAATAATTCCAATATTTTTGAAATCATGTCTTTCATTTACTTAAAAACACTCGCAATGTTGTTACGCTCCAAAAGTTCGTTAAATTAAATGGAATAAATTTAGATTCGGAAAACTTCAGTGCTCAAAATGTTCTATTTCGTTTTCATGTTAGAGTCTAAACATGAAACGCTGCCGGTCTATCAGTGCTTAACACAAGAGTCGATCTTTAAAACTGTATTTGTGTGATTATAAAAAAGACAAATGTTTTCGTTTAACAAATTTTCGATTTTTTTTAACAAACTGTTTGCCTACATTTATAATTGTCCGACATGGGGGTAAGTTTGGTTTTTTGTACAAGTGCCTATTTATTTAAAAATGGAAACTAGGCTTTTTGTTTTGCTGAATGTTTAAAAATTCTATTTGAAATGTGTTTTTGTAATGAATACACAGCTTTCAGGGTTATAAATGTTTGCCGGATATTCCTATAGAAGGTAGGTAATGTCCAGTACCTTATCCGATCAACCACACCATTAAGTTACTGTTAATGACTCTAGTACAAACGTGAAACAATTTATAATAATCCTAAGCCGGGTATACCCCCTAGAAAAAATAATGGAAATAATACCCAAGAAATCACTTTTCTTCTACTCGTATATAAGAAAGTAAAAAGGATAAGCCATTTTAAATTTTAATCGGTACTGATAATTTTCATAAATATCTGGTTTTATTGGCGAACTGTGTCATATAATAATAATGGAGCACTATTCGATGCCTTTTCGCTTCGCCCAATAGGCTAAAGTGTGTTTGGCAGAAGATGAACAATTTTACCGAAAAAATCGTGTCTTCAGATGAATCTCATTTTCATCTCGGTGGCTATGTCAATAAGCAAAATTGCCGCATATGGGGCTCAGAGAACCCACACGTAACTATTGAGAAGCCAAAGCATCCACAACGAGTCACTGTTTGGTGTGGATTTTAAGCTGGCGGCATCATTGGGCATTTTTCATCGAAAATGCGCAAGGAGCCGCCATTTACGTCAGCGGTAAGTGTAACCACGCCATGCTCACCGAACTTTTGTTTCCAAAAAAAGAAATCATGAAAAGGACATGGACGACAGTTGGTTTCAACAAGACGGGCCACGAGACATACGAGGGTTGCTATTTAAGTACCTGACAAAACTAGTGTTGCCAAATGCAAACTGGAACTTCCCTTAGAAACTTTGGCATTTTTTAACACAACTTCACTCAGAACGTTTCTCATTTGAGGTGTTGAAAAACTCATCTCAGTCAAAAAATGGAATTATCCTGTGAACATTTTTGTGCGATGATTTTTCACGATTTTCGCCGTGGGTTATCGAGTCAAGAGTGTTTAAATCAACTTGTTTCGACTTTTGGCGATGAAGCACCATCAAAAACCACTGTAAATCGCTGGTACCAAGAGTTCAGTATCGGACGCCGTTCGCTCCAGGATGAATCTTGTGAAGGACGTCCAACTTCGGTCACTTTGCCAGAAACCATCGATGCTGTGCGTAAACTTATTAAGCAGGGCCGACATGTGAATTCCGTGAGATTGAGGCATTCTTGGGCATTATTATGACGAGCATCAATAAGATATTGCATGTTCATTTGGTCGTAAAAAATGGTTCTTGTGGATCCCACATAATTTGACGAATGCTCAAAAAAAGGCTCGTATTGATTGGTGCAAAGAAATTGTGAAAAAAATACGACCAAAATACGTTTATAAGATCGTCACAGGTGACGAATTATGGATCTATGCGTATGAGCCCGAAACAAAACAGCAATCGACCGTGTGGGTCTTCGAAGACGAGCCAAATCCAATGAAAGTTGTTCGTGGAAGAAGCACTTGGAAGCAAATGGTCGCCTATTTCTTCGGCAAAACTGGTCATGTGGCGACTGTTCCGTTTGAGCAACGTAGGACGCTAAATTCTGAGTGGTACACCACAATTTGTTTGCCTGAAGTCTTCCGAGAAATTCGAAAACGAACAAGAGAAGACGAATCATTGTACACCATGACAATGCGAGCTCTCACACATCGGCTCAAACCAGCGCCTTTTTGACCGGTCGAAACGTCGAATTGATGGGTCATCCGCCGTACAGCCCTGACTTGGCGCCCAATGACTTATTTTTATTCCCGCACATCAAGAAAAAAATTCGTGGTCAACGATTTTCGTCGCCATAAAATGCTGTTGAAGCGTTCGAAACCATAGTTTGGAGGTGCCTCAATCGAAATAGAAAAAGTGCTTCGATAATCCGTTTGAGCGCATGCAAAAGTGTATAAATCATGCTGGAGAATACTTTGAAAAACAATAAAAAAAAATGTTGGTTTTTATTATTAAGCCTAGTCATCCGCCGTACAGCCCTGACTTGGCGCCCAATGTCTTCTTTTTATTCCCGCACATCAAGAAAAAAATTCGTGGTCAACGATTTTCGTCGCCATAAAATGCTGTTGAAGCGTTCGAAAAATATAGTTTGGAGGTGCCTCAATCGAAATAAAAAAAGTGCTTCGATAATCGGTTTGAGCGCATGCAAGAGTGTATAAATCATGTTGGAGAATACTTTGAAAAACAATAAAAAAAAATTTGGTTTTTATTATTAAGCCTAGAATTTGTATCTTTTGGAATTTAGTTAAATGCCCTGACGCCCGCCCATTTTACATTTAATTTTATCTATGAACTTAGTTCACGATTTAAATATGTATGTTTTCCGGAAAAACATCTAAAAGACTCCTTAGACATATCATATTGAACTTGGAAGTTCCGACAACGTCTACAATCTTATAACGGAAGATTATACAGCGAAATCAGAACGTGACAAATACGCAATAGTCGAGCTAGCCAAAACTAACTCTGTGCTTGTGGCAAAACTCATCAAGTCAGAGTTAACAAAATCTTGAGTGCCAACTTTACACTGATTCAAATTAAAATACAAAGCAATCTAGAATTTGTAATGACAAGGTAGAAACCACTTGAAAGTTGTCCAATTACTCATTAGCGTGTTAAAGAAGTTACTGTGCATAGCATACATACATATGTAGGTACCATGTACATACATGATTATTTTTAAAAATAGATTCTAAAAATATTCTTCCTTTCGCGAAAATTTATTACAAACAATTAAAATGCTTTGCAATCAGTCTTTCATTCATTTTCCCCGAAGTTGTGTAAATCCCTTTATATATGTCCGTACATATGAGTATATAAACATGCACGTAGACATATGTATTATATACTTATATATGTATATAGTATGTACATATGTATATACAATGAAGTCTACCTTTCCGTGTTAATGCCTGCAGACAAAGCCAGACAGTTTAAGAGTTATTCAGCCAGCCTTTAGGAAAAAAACAGAACGAAATGAAACCAAAAAGAAAAGCCAAACAATGGAAATTATAGATGAAAGCAAACTAACTACCCTGGCTAAAACATATTCGGGCAATAGGAAGACCAACCAGACCGAGCAGCAGACCAGACCGACCACACACTCTCGCACAGAAACTCACACGCCACCGAAGAGAGGAGACCACTGCACACTGCAGACGTAGGGAAAACTTTTTAAGTGACATTGACCTTAGACGACATTGCCTGCTTGTATGTTGCCGCCGAGCTTTGCTACGTTCTTGTTGTTGTTGTATTTAAGCCACATATGCATGTGCAAACATAACGAAATAAAGAACAATGAACAGTACCTGCATATTCGCCCGCTCGTATGTCCACGTACGACTCGATCCGTGCAAATTTCATAAATACACATAAGAATGATTTTCCCAAACCTCCACTTATGAGGTGGTAGCTAGTCAGTCCGCCATTCGGCTACGTTGTTGCCACTCACGGCCAGCTGGAATGAGGATAAAAATCATTATGGAAGGGTGATACAATTTGACAACAAATATTGCACACATGTGTAGTTAGAGTACCTCTGGTGGCTACCATCGGAATACCGACTCGTATTGGCAGTCGCTGTTCTTTGGTTTGGAACGTTGCACTGCTGTCGTGTTGCTAACCGCCAATATAATCAAGCGAACACGTTTACAAGGGCCCAGACTACACGAAGCGAGTAGGTAGAACAATTCAGCGACCTGTGCAGATTTTAAAAATTAGTGTTAACAAATTGGAATTAAACTTGAAAGCCACTTGCAAGATATTGCATTAGGGTTTATATTTCTACATACCATAAATAGATTATTGACCTAAATGCTGCAGTTCATCCTGAGTAGCCATGAAAGTTTTTTGTTTCCTATTAAAAAAAAGTAAACGCATTAGAAATAGAAAACTTATGTTATTATAGCCAAGAAGGTTGTAAAAATTTGCGCAGGCGCAGCTTAACTAGTTTCACTATCCTACTCGTTGTGTCCACTTGTTCTATAAAAGAAAACTAACTTGAATTTTTTAAAATTATACGAGGGCTGCTATATATATTTGTGGCCTAATAATGAAAATGAGAATATTTATCATTAAAATTGGTTTTATTGTTTTTCAAAGTATTCTGCTGCTTGATTTATACACTTTTGCATGCGCTCAAACCAATTGTCGAAGCACTTTTTCCACTCCGATTAAGACACCTCCAAAACATGATTTTTGAACGCTTCAACAGCATCTTCTGGCGACGAAAATCGTTGACCACGCGATTAAGACACCTCCAAAATATGATTTTTGAACGCTTCAACAGCATCTTCTGGCGACGAAAATCGTTGACCACGCATTTTTTTCTTGATGTTTTTGGGTGCCAAATCAGAGCTGTACGACGGATGACCCATCAATTCGACGTTTTGGCCGGTCAAAAAGGCGCTGGTTTGAGCCGATGTGTGCGAGCTCGCATTGTCATGGTGCATAATGATTCGTCTTCTCTTGTTCGTTTTTCGAATTTCTCCGAAGACTTCAGGCAAAGAAATTGTGGTGTACCACTCAGAATCGACCGTCCTACGTAGCTCCAGCGGAACAGTCGTCACATGACCAGTTTTGCCGAAGAAACAGGCGACCATTTGCTTCGAAGTGCTTCTTCCACCAACAACTTTCGTTGGATTTGGCTCGTCTTCGAAGACCCACACGGTTGATTGCTGTTCTGTTTCAGGCTCATACGCATAGAGCCATGATTCGTCACCTGTGGCGATCTTATAAACGTCTGTTGAAGCACCGCGATCGTATTTTTTTACAATTTCTTTGCACCAATCGACACGAGGCTTTTTTAGAGCGATTGTCAAACTTTGCAAAGATCTAACGAGAACAACCCCATTTTACGGCCAGGTGTTCATGCAATATCGAATGTATGCTGGTGAAAGCAATGCCCAAAGATGCCTCTATCTCACGGTATGTCACATGACGATTTTGCATTATCAGTTCACGCAAGGCATCAAAGTTCTCTGGCACAACGGTCGTTTTTGGACGACCTTCGTCTTTGAGCGAGCGTCGGCCACGATTGAATTCATTAAACCAGTTTTTCACAGTGCTATAGAATGATGCTTCATCGCCAAACAAAGATTTTAGTGCATCATGCACTCTTGTCGTGATGATCCACGTCGAAAGTTGTGAAAAATGATCGCACGAAAATGTTCACGAGTTAATTCCATTTTTTTGCCAAATGGATTTTTTCAAGTCACTGTAAACAACACAAGTGATGGTCGTACGTCAAAACGTTCTGAGTACGTTAATGCTAGAAAATGTCAAACTTTCCAATGGAAATGTCAGATGGCGCCAGGCATCACTTGCCTAGACCAGAAATATATATAGCAACCCTCGTACATCATTTTGCAAAAGGAAAAGAACCAACAGTGGTTAACAATTCCCACTGTAAGAAATTTCCTCCGATATCACTAATCTTTTTCAGGGAGGAAAGGCCCACATTTGGACACGGCGTTTAGAATTTGCAAATCACTGGTAGTTGGTATACTATCTCACGTTATCACGATTTATGGGTGCTAAATCTCTAAATTAGTTATAGCTTTGAGGAAATGTTTCCGTAGCACTGGTCTATTACTTGCTACTCCCTTTTAATGAAGGAAAATTTTTCTGGCTTTGATGTACAACTTGAAAGACTCTCTATTTACATGGCTTCTAGTACCATTACATTACCTAGCGATGGCCTTCATGATATATTTTGGCGTCACATAGATTCACCTGAAGATAAAACCTTACTACTTTTTCACTGTACCATCCAAGCCCGTCTCTTCCCATTTTGGACTCCAGTATTTTAATTGATGACATTCTTAGTGTTCATGGTAAGGACATCACAAGTCCACTCGTCTTTAAGTCTCTCTTGGCCGATATGATTTTATCTTACGGGCGACAGACGACCTTGTACACGGATGGCTCTTTTGATGGTGCTAACACCTCTTTTTCAGTTTTAAGCCAAGTAACCGAAAGTCAGCCGGCTCTCGCCGGCTGCCAGATAGAAGGGACATCTTCTCGGCTGAGTTGGCCGCTGTCATATCAGCTATGAAATTTGTGTCAGCCCAGCAAGGAAGAACGCACATCAGTACTGGCGGCCTTAGTGTTCTTAGAGTCATGCTAAAGAACCGTAAAGGGTTGTAACGGCTGATCAAACTAGAGGTATTTTTTTAATATAAAAAAAAAATAAAAAAATTCAAATACAGTGTAAAACCTTTAGTGTATATTACAAAGAACATTTTCTAATGAATGTTATTTTTTAAATATAATTACCTTCGAAAGTTGGCCGCAACTACGCCTCAGGGTATCCATTCTGAAGGTCCTATTTCGGCTAACTCGTTCGAGCATTTCGACCGGTATGGCGTTAATGACATGCGTAATGTTGGCTTCCAAAACCTGAATCGTAGCCGGTTTGTCAGCAGACTTTGCACTTTACGTAGCTCCAAAGAAAAAAGTCTAAAGGTGTGATAACACACGATCTACGCGGTCAATTCCCCGTTCCAAAACTTGAAATTATCTGCTCTTCGATAATTTTATTTATTGACATTGCTGTTGAGCCAGAAGAGGGCCGCCTCATCACTGAACAACATTTTGGTCAAAAACAGTTTCTCATCGAACGCTCATTTCCATAATTCAATTGCGCAATTTGGATACGTTGATGCGGTGTAAGTCTTTCCATGATGAAATGGCAAACAATGCTGAAAAGAAAAAAATAAAGTTTAAGACAACTTACAAGCGTAATCTGTAAAAAAAAAACTATTAAAAAATACCTCTAGATTGATCACCCGATACAATTACATACTATCCTCAGCGCGCCAAGCTTTCGTTATTATTCTTTAAATCTCTTCACATATCGGCATAAATGACAATGATCAAACCTGTCCCACCATGCTTTCCTAATGCAATCATCTCTCAGTACAGCTCCATGAGAGCCAATGTCGATTTTGATAATTGGCATCGAGCGGAGATATTGTTGAGACTAGAAATTCCCACGATAGATAAAGCAGACTACAATGCACAATTAAGCTGAACGGACTTTCTCATCTTGGCCCGGCTAAGGGTGAACAAGTCCATATTTTATACCAGATATTGTTACCACACTTGCGATCCCACGACAGCCGCTTCTATGCACCGACCCGAAGGAGGAATTCTTTGGCCAAGGTCTTCCACCCCGGAACTTACGTCAAAGTACAAAGACATTAACAACATGACCACACTAGCCCTAGCAGATGTTATTCTGTTCAGAATTTCTTTCAGTCAATCATTTTTAATACGAGTATCCTTCATCTAGAATCGATAAACTCTTAGGAAAAATGCTTGGCTGTTCCAGGGAGAGGACTTGCTTCCTAGAACACACTTTAAATCTAATTCTCAATTTGTAATCTTCAGATTTTCTCTTACTCTCCATCATTGTTCATAGTTGAACATGTTTTATATTGTGTGCTGGGTAATGTGGTATTCTTAAGTGCAGCCCATAAAATTGTTAACTGCATTCTTGAGGTACTATTTGTACGCTCGCACATGATCATGAGTTTCCACATGGTGATAATGACCGGTTATAAGAGCAGCCGGTTATAAGACACAAGAAATGTGACACTATTTGTGTATTTAGGATTGTGTACGGTTGTTAAAGGTCAGCGGAGAATCCCTCAATTTGTAATCACCAGCAGACCGATAGTTCTATACTATTTTTAAGAAGTAAAATTTTTAATATACCTACATTTATTTCAAATAAAAGTTAGTATCTTACAAGTACTCACAAGTGAATGACGTGTCATTTGCTCAATCATTAAAATGCCTTTTCAAATCACGTAAATAATATCTAGCTTCTTTCTTTTCCATTTCACTATCTACTATCACTACTCTATTTAAGTCTCTGAATTAATAAATATACAGGTGCAATGACCTAGTTAGTTACCCGGCGCCTTCAAACCGATATTTTAAAAAAGTTTAGCTCGATTGTTTTATTTCGATATTTTGCTTTAACACGCTGAACAGGGATTAACCGGATCGAGGCCTCTTGCATTAACATTTTAATAGATGACAAGTTTTTAACAAAATGGCAAAGTAAACTGAAAAAAAGAATAATTTTAGTTGCAAATCTTACTTTTTTTCTTCACACAACTGCCCACGAAAACAAATTTAATTTAATAAATCGCCCCTCTAGATGATAGTAGATGATAGTTCCCATTCTGAGAACATGTCTTTATTCATTTCATTTATAGATATTCAATAAGTAACCCAGCATTTAGGCCATATATAGTTACAACATTACATCAGACTTATTTAAAATATACAAAAAAAATTATATTAAACAATTTAAGTATACATTACAAAAAAATAACCCAAATTACGCAAAAAAGGCATTAATGAAAGGCTACTCGTACTAGATAAGTTTTGCGTAGTGTAACATGAAAACGAAACACACTAAGACTACTAGCAAATACGAGGGCGGATCGGAAACTTCTTAGCCTAGCACAAAAAGCGCGGTATAAACAGAAAAAACTTAAGTGTTTTGGAAACTTCCATCTCTGCTATGAACACATGTTAAATTTTGTTTCGATCTGGCAACTCCTTCATATAGAAACAGGTGTTCACAAAAAACGCATCCGCGATTTTTTTACAATGGAAAAATTAGAAATGCGTGGTGTCATTAAATATTTACATAAAAAAGGTTTATCGGGACAAGAAATTCATAATGATATGGTGAATGTGTTAGGTGAAAGCGCTCCTTCATATGCAACAGTAAAAAATTGGGTTGCTGAATTTAAACGTGGTCGTACAAGCATTGAAGATGAACCACGTAGTGGACGTCCAAAAACAGCAACAACAACAGAAATTGTAGCCAAAGTGCATGATATGGTATTAAATGATCGACGAATAAAAGTGCGTGAAATAGCTAATATCATGGGCATCTCAAATGATCGAGTCCATTTAATTTTGCACGAAGAACTACAGATGAAAAAGCTTTCTGCAAGATGGGTGCCGGACTTGTTAACAGTCGACCAAAAACGCATAAGAATGAACATTTCTCAAGCTTGTTTGGATCGTTTTCAGCGAAATAAAATGGATTTTAAGCGTCGTTTCATAACTGTTGATGAGACATGGATCCACCACTATACTCCAGAGACAAAAGAACAATCCAAACAATGGACTGAAGCTGGAGGAAGTGCCCCAAAGAAGGCAAAAACAATTCAATCGGCTAGTAAGGTTATGGCAACGGGTTTTTGGGACTTCAAAGGTATTTTATTGATTGACTATCTGCAAAAGGGTAAAACAATAAATTCAGAGTACTATTGCAACCGAGAAAAACGTCCTGGCTTACAACACAAAAAAATAATTTTTTATCAAGACAACGCACCAGCGCACATGAGTGTTTTAACAATGGCTAAAATCAACGAATTAAAGTACGAGTTGCTTGACCACCCACCTTATTCTCCTGATTTAGTTCCCAGTGACTTTTACCTGTTCCCAAATCTAAAAAAAATCCTTGCTGGCAAGCGTTTTACCTCAAATGAAGATGCAATTACAGTTGTAAACCACTATTTTGAAGACCTTGAGGAAAACTATTTTAATCAAGGGATAGAACTGCTAGATAAGCGTTGGACTAAGTGTATTGAAGTTTCAGGAGATTATATTGAAAAATAAAAATATTTTTGAAAAACTAACTATTCTCTTTCATTGATAGGCTAAGAACTTTCCGAACCGCCCTCGTACTACGAGTATTTGTTCAAAGCAAAAATAGAGCACCCGTAGAAAACACTTTTTTATTTATTTACAAATCATTATGTTGCACATATTGAAAAATGTTTTCATATAATTATGGCAGGAGTAATTAAATGATCTGAGTCAGACAAGCAAACTATACGAGCAACTCTCACGTGAAATGATCGTCCTAACTCAGAATTCAATCGGGGAATAATAAGCTGTGGATTTCTTCTGGACCTTCTAAACTGAAAAAACGCAACTACAAAGATTGGTGTCTGAAGTTTATACAACTTATAAAAGTGAAGTAAACTCCATATTTTTGTAAACTCCATGAAGCTACAATGCAAAAACCTAAAGACTGGTGTCTGAAGTCTATACAACTTATAAAAGTGAAGTAAACACCATATTTTTGTAAACTCCATGAAGCTACAATGCAAAAACCTATCTATATACTGCGAAACGTGCTGCGAATATTAATGAAATGTAAATACCGCACTACACACTTGAATGCTCGACGAATCTTCTCCATGACCTGAGCCACGGCTCCAGAGTAAACAGCCAAATTAAACGGTAAGAAATTAATATTACTCTGCAACACGTTTAAGAAGTCTAAATTTCCCTTAAACAACAATTGAACATCATCAGCAAAAGCAAAAGAAACACAGGAGCTGACTAACAAGGCTATAACAATCGTAATTTAGTAATACATATTATCCCAAAAACACCCATTTTAAAAAAATACAATATCATTAAAAAAAATGGCACGCACAAATTAATTCCACATTAATTTAATACTTTTTCGAAGAATGGACGAAAAGAACACTCCAATCTTAGAGATAGGATGTTAAAGTGTTCTACGAGAATAAACTCCATACAATTCTACAAAAGACATCTCATCACTAAAATTCGCTTACACAATGTATATTTTACTTTTTAACTTATTTCATACGGTAACGACTTTCAAAATAAAAAATTTCCTCGGCCAATAAAAAATAACTGGGACCTATCAGGGACGTCCTTGTGGTAATTTACTATAATCACCTAAGTCTTTCATTTCTATAAGAAATCATACACCCTCGAAAGGCTGAAATTTTGTTGCACAGTGTTATATGCTACAACAGAGAACAACACGCCCATTGGGCGAAGCGAAAACGCATCGGATGGTGTTCCATTAATGAATGACAAAGTTCAACCTTATCAATAAATTCAGAAAATTTAAAAAGAAATCATTAGGACAGTTTTTTTTTTGCAACCGATGGGATGTTGGTGATTGCAACAGAAAGTTTGTTTATCCACCGAATATTTATAGTTCGAACCGATTTTTCTCGGCGTGTATGAAAAGAATTAAAACAACAACAATTTTTGAACATTGATGTTGTCGAGCTCTACGATAATTACGATTTTTCTCTTAAGGAAGAAACAGGTTTCGAAGATGTTGTCATTGTATAAAACACAACAAACAATTAATCCTTGAAGCTGCAGTTATGCATAAACTAGTGGTTTGCAACGCTGCCTTCTTGACATAGCTTCTGAGCCAAAAATGGTCTTTGTCCGAGAAGATGTTTTTTTGGGCTATATCCGTATCTCCAGCCGACGCTCTCAGAATCCAATTCGCATACTTATGCCACTGTTTATGATCAAACGGCATTATTTTCTGCACAAGCGCAATCCTATATGTGACGCGCAAAATAGAAAGGGACCTAAGGGTAAAAACCAGTTTTGTTCAGGAGAGCCATTTTAAAGATTTAAATACGTGTATCTTTGGTGTACCATCACTTTCATAAAACGCGCATATCTCTGGGAGGAAACACTTTTGGGGCATGGGATCGGTCTCATTCGATGCTCAGATGTTGTCCACATTAAAAAAAATAAAAAAGTGAAAATTGATTTTTTTTACCCTTAGGTCTCTTTTTCTATGCGCTGTCACATATGGATGAAGGCCAAAATGCAACCCCAAAATAAGCCGGGTTGAGGATGGAGTTAACAAATAGGGCGCCGATTGCTAATTTGACAAGAAAACGTCTTAGAACTTAAAATTCTCTTTTCAATGCTCTTAGGCAGAAGAAAGTCAAAAATTTTAAACTTTTCACTACAATAGTGTAGGCTCGGTCACCTTTATAATCGCATTACTAGCTTGAAAGAGCAGTATAAAGTCCCCTAAAGATCCTACTGCTAGTTTCAGGTATTCGTCTGGTTTTTCTCATGATAGTAATTCCATTGGCTGATCACGCATTTGGCATTAAGTTGCTGGTCTTTGCGTTGTAACCACAATGCTGTTGTTCAAAAGTGAACCCCTTTGCACGTTGTCCTTTTCCATGCTTCGTCTGGCTAGGTGTGTACGAGTACAAACATACTTGCATACTTATGAAAATTGGTAATTTTATTTTTTGTTTTTTTTTTTGGGGTAAAATGGAACTCGCACTTTTTCCGTCATTGCATTGCGAAATACGTCCGAATAGGTCTCTATGTATGAGTCTGTGCTCCTGTACATACACATGCCCGTACGTACGTACGGAATATGCATGTATGTATATATTACTGGCAACAAAGGTCAGGATAGGTCATAACGAAAAGGCGTCGACCATACACATTAGTGTTTGTGCAAAGACGATTACACTCCTTTTGATTCGATTCAGTGCAGTGTTTCATGAGGTAGACGAGTACATCGTCTACCGTGCAACTAACAATTTGGTAGGCGGAATTGGTAGCAATATTTAAAGAAGGTTAAGGTAGCCGTTTAGCCATATAGCCGCAACAAGCCGGCCCCCAGTTCCCTGCTAGTGGGATTTCTCTCTTGTGAACCTAATTTTCGGTGTGAGTTAAATATTTTAATATTTAACAACGGGTGGTTAAATTTTTAGGGCCGATGTCACTTCTTGCCACCATTGATGACGTTTAGAATGGTCAAGAGGCTTTAGTTCTTGAGTCAATTGTACCTTATAAGCGTGTAAATGCAAGTCTTTATCAACGACGAGCGTGAGAGGTGGAATTGTTGGGCTCGACGACGAGTTGAGGTGGACCGCTCTTCAGTCACACTACCGCGAACAGCAGCAATATTTTCTGCAGTACGAGCATGCACTGGTTGTTTCACTTCTCCTACAGACCCGGTTGGTTCAATTTTTTGCACGATTTTTCCAATTGTACGCACATTTGGACCGAAAAAGTCACGTAGTGCACGATATGCATTTTCATAATAAGTTTAAATCACTTTAACGCGTTGCTCGCTTGTGTATATTTCCATGGTTCAAATTGAGTTAGTCTGAAATTGAGAAATATCAAATGAAATACAGAAAAAAAACTGGACGTTTTGGTGTGGTTCACATTTAACATGGGCCCTTAAAATTTAACCAATTATAAAAACGTCTGTGAGGTACATTTTGTTATACCACTAGCAACTTGATCATTTTCTTCATATTCCGCTTAATAATGGTCCAATATATTTAAATTGGTTGGAATTCATGAACAGTTGGGGGGGGGGTTCCCCTTTATTGCAACGAATTTAGCTTTATTTTCTTCTATTAATGTCCTTATATTTAATTTGCTAAAGCAAAACTTACTCTCCATTATTTTTAGATCCAACTGTCAACACTGACTGTTCGACAGTATCTCCTATCTATTATATACACTGCGCGTCATCAGGTTAGCACGACCCCATAAGCTTAATATAATTGCTCTTGTAGTTGTTGTTGTTAAGATGCAGCAACATTTTTTACTCTATATTTCTAATCTTCGTATACTCCATCATTGGCAAAGTGAATATGCGAAGAAATGATCCCGTTATCTGGTTTTTGCTACTTTCTATTATTTTTGATGGAAAAGTGTGCTCTATTTTTGCGTCATCAGGTTAGCACATGTAAATTCTTTTTTATTTATCTTTAACAGTTGAACGCGTATTACATTCAAATTTTGTGTACTGCTCAAGTAGCCTATTAGCTTTAATATGAGTAAAGGAAAGTCGCTATCCGTAGAGGAGAAATCCAAAATTGAAGCTTACAAGGAAGCAGGGCTGTCAATAAGTTCAATATCCAAAACAAAATGGGCAGAAGTCGTAAAGTTATATCATCATTCCTGAGCAATAAGTTGAAATATGGCAAAAAATAATAAAGGAGGCAATAATAGAGTGATTTCCGCTGCTGATAAGAGAGCAATTTTGAGAGAAGCCTCGAACTCCCTAGCCTCGACCGCAAAGATCAGGGCAAATGTTAATGTTAAAGCGAGCTTATCTACAATTGAAAGAGTGATACGTAGTGCACCCCATTTAAAAAGACTCAAATTGAAGAAAAAACCCCCACTGAACGTTGCTCGAAAGGAAGTGCGCTTGGATTTTGCGCGGGAGCACATGACATGGAATTCTGATTGGCGCTACGTTGTCTTCTCGGATGAAAAAAAAATTTATTCGGAAGGTCCAGATGGATACAACTACTACTTCCATGATCTTCGCAAAGAGGAGCACCAGTTGGATCGCCTTCATAGTAGGGTTGGGGGTGTGGGAGCCATCTCCTATTATGGTACGTGCGAGTTACAGTTTTTGACTACAAATATGAACGCAAACACCTACAAAAAAGTACTTGAAATAGCTTTTCCCATTTTCAAAACTTGTTCGGAAATCTGCCATGGACTTTCCAACATGATAATGCCCCGATCCACACTGCCCGGGTGGTTAAAGTTATGGATTGAGGACCAAAATGTCCGTTTAATGCAGTGGCCACCTTATTCACCCGACATTAATATAATAAAAAACGTATGGGGATGGCTGTCTCGTAAAGTTTACGAGTCTGGGAAACAATATTCCAACAAAGAGGACCTAAATGAAGGCATTTCTCTAAATTATATTGGAAAATTGTATGAGTCCCTTCCCAATCGGAACTATGAGGTCATTCTCAACAAAGGAGGATCGACACATTATTAAATTTTATTTAAAAATGTTTAAATTTCTATATATAAAAGTTCATAAATAATTTCATGGCTAAAAACCTTATCAACCATGAAAAAAACGTGATCTGTGCTAACCTGATGACCAAATTTGAATTGTTATTTTTTGTGTTATTTTCGAAAAAATCCAAAAATATATTTTAAAAATAAAAGGCCAGCATTTTTTGTTTTATTGAACTCAGAATTGAATCGGCCATAAACGAAAATAATTTAGATTAATTTTAAAACCATTAGTGTTTTAAGTTTCGATCCTAAACCACTGACACGAGGGTATGTGCTAACCTGATGACGCGCAGTGTATAAAAAAGGAGTCCTCAAAGGTCCATCTAAAGATAGGTTTCATCGTCCATAAATATGTATTTTTTAGCAACTTGTACGACATGGTGGTCTTTCAATGTATGTGATGCGCAAAATAGAAAGGCACCTAAGGGTGAAAACCAGTTTTGTTCAGGAGAGCCATTTTTAAGATTTAAATACGCGTATCTTTGGTGTACCATCACTTTCATAAAACGCGCATATCTCTGGGAGGGAACACTTTTGGGGCATGGGATCGGCCTCATTCGATGCTCAGATGTTGTATACATCACACAAAAAAAAAGTGAAAATTGATTTTTTTACCCTTAGGTCCCTTTCTCTATGCGCTGTCACATATAGAGCCTCGTTTTTATATATTTTACGTTTGGGTTTTAAAAGATCTTCAGAGTATGTCTTCTCTTGACTCTTTGAATCGTGGAGACTGGTTACATAATGTATCACCGAATCACACGCTGATTTGACTTTTTTATTTATTGAGTAGGTACTTTTTGATTGCGGTTTTGGGGCATTTGGAGAGTAAATCTCTTCATTTTTTAGCAAATCTTTAAGTCCGCATTTACACGTGGAATTTACCGTCTGCAATTTTTATGTTCTTAGAAGAGAGAGAGAGAGGTAAGAAGAACGGAACGGGGAAAAAACCACCAAGTGTTTTGCAATTCCTTTTCAGCCCAATTTAAAATATTGATGAGTTGCTTGGGAATTCATTTTTTCCCGGGAATAAAATCCTTCTGTTCTAAACAGTAGGGGAAGGGAATAACTCAAGATAGAGAAAATTTCGAATATTCAAAGTCCGCTGTTTCGTTTTGACTTAAAATTTACATAACATTTTTAGAAATTTTAATCGTTAAGAGTAAAGACAAACCAAAAACAAACCTACGTTTCTTTTATAAAGATAGGTACGAAACTAGTATATGGAAAGACTATCCATTGAAATTTATTAATTTCAAATACAAGGGCAGACATTAAGTAAATGCCATATTTCTGCTATTTGAAATCGGTCTAGGATATATAGTAAATTAGGATATATAGTAATATATAGTAAATTAATCTACCCCCTCAAACCTATCCAGGGGCCGAGTAGGTTTGACCAGAGATGCCCCAAAAGGGGCGCCTAGGATTGACGATCTATATTAATTAAATGCCTTATTTCTCCAATATTAATTAGGTCTGTAATATGTCGATAATTGGGTCGTAATCACTCCCTAAGAGTTACTATATACTATATATGCAAGGCGAATTTATATATAATATAGAATGCCATTTTTGAAGCTTCTTAAGGGACACTTTTGGTCCACCTTAATCGATGGGCGAGGTGCCCCTTAAGATGCCTCCAAAAGTGGCATTCTATATTATATATAAATTCGTCTTGCATGTATGTATAGTAAATAAAGCCGTAATCTGCTCCTTCAGAGCTATCTAGGGACACCTGCTTGGCCGATTAAGTGCGACTGGAAGTGCCTCTATTAATGACATTCTATATAAGGGACAAACGTTTAGTACATGCCATATACCTCCGATCTGAAATCCGTCTAACATATAACGTAAATTAGGTCGTAATATACTCCCTCATATTTATCTACGGACACCTCGATGGTCGATGAAGTTCCCCTAAAGGAGCCTCCAGGAATAGCACACAGTGGGAAATAAAGAGTCACAAACATTTCTTATAATTTCACCTATCTTGCGCTTCCCGCCATCACTTCCCGCCCAGGCGGTAGGGCCGGCCAGGTATTAGGAGGTCTACCACTTCTCCTGCACGATATTGCTATTTTCCAACGCCAATATTTGATGGCCAAACCTAATCATTTAAACCTTCTATTAGGACACGGATTAATGCTACCGCTTTCTTTTCCCATGATTACGATTTTGAGATTACGTTTAGCTAAAATATCCTTATTATTTTCCACAGGAATCGGTAAAAAAACACCTGCAGTAATAGTTGTGTTGGTTGTAGATCGTTTGCTGAGGTCTTTTATGACGCAAACACAATATGAGGTATGTAGTGTACATTTGAGGAGCAAATGCAAAGTTTGGTTCGGATTCTGAAGGATCCGAAAGGATAGCTTGCCGTTTAGACCCGGCAGTGTGCAAAATCTTCACGTGAGCGACCTAAAGAGAACAAATACGTTCGTGAAGGATTAATCGTCTTTTTGTTTATTTTAGGGTTTAAGGTGAAGGCGGTGTTCAAGCTTAGGACCATGGACCGATATTAATATGTAGACCGCCGTTTCTATGTAGCAGCTAGGAATTATTTCGGTCATGTCCCCCTTTTCGGTAGTTTTTTGATTTCTTCTGTATTGAGTTCAGAGCGTAGTGATTAAGATATTGCCACAAGTCTGTAATGATACGTAGTATGAGCTTTGCACTAGAAGTGAGGTCAGCCTTAAGCATCTTCTTGAGTACCTAGCTTAAGCTTAAAGCCTGCTTGCACCTTTCATTTATTTTAGACACTAATTTGTGGCTTGTTACTTCTCTTAAAGCCGCCAGACTATCAACATTGAACCAAAAAAAACCGATTATTTTTTGGTAAACCCGATATTTGCTTTATATTACGAACAACATTTGCAACATGGATCGATAAAGTTGTCTCGACGTTTCTCCCATTCTTGTGCACTCAGTCACTACTGCTGCATTGGAATCAGAATGGCAAAAACGAAAAATGCAGTCAGGAAAATGATGGTAACGTTGACGTTACTCCACGGCTGTATTGTTGTTGCTGCTGGTTTTGTTGGCATTATTGCTTTTAACGTTTATATGGTAACGCACAAGAACTTTTACGTCGCGTCGCGTTTCGTAGAGGGATGTCTCGGCGGCTGTATATGTGTGCGCCAAATGGAGGCGGCGGTGGAGGTGGCGACGTCAGCGGCAGTTGTGTCTACGTTTTACAAATTTCATTCAACCCCTCGGAGGGCTTGTAACAGTAATTTGTTGAAACTGAAATGAGTTCCGAGGGGGGTTCTGCAGAAATTTAGACGCCATCGAATTTTAAAGCAATAAACAAATAAAATCATAAGCTGCTGCTGCCGCTACTGCTGTGTTGCATTGCATGCGAGTATTTCGCAGAGCAACGAGAGAAAGAGAGTTTAAGAGAACGAAACAACAACCCTTCGAACGGAATCACCTACCGACTACACGTTAGTCAATAGAGTCCGTCTGTCCATGTGGTGGTTGACTGCCGGTCTGGATGGCTGGATGGCGGGCGGGCTGGCTGGCAGGTTGACTGTCTGGCCACATTGTAGCACATAATGTGAAAGTAGAAACGATTCATAAATACATACATACATATGTATGTATGTGTGTATAGACGGCGACGACAGCGGCGAGTTCTCTCACAACCATTCTGCACACGGAAAGAAGTAGAAGTTGTTACTCCTCGTGCATTGGGTTGAATGGACTAAAGTTAAACTTCGTTGTTGTTTTTATTATTATTGTTGTCGTAGTCTTAGTCATAGAGCCGAGCCGAGTCGAGTCAGTCAGAATGAGTAATCATCACCATCATCATGCGAGTACATACATACATATGTACGTACATAAGGAGATAGTCAAAGAGTTTTGCTGTGCTCTGTGGTAACAGAAGAGGTCATTTGCAGTTTGTTTCACTTCTCATACTTTCCGATTCTCAACAATGAGCAAGGATGGCGGCGGCGTTACTGTCTAGACAAGTGAACATTTTTTTCCTCTTCTTCTGCTACAACAACGGATAACAATGCACATTTTTTTTAACTTTACGTTTTTTCCATGAAGTACGTGATTGTTTGATTTAATCAGAGTATAAAAAAAATTATTAAATTTTAAATCAATCTCATTTCAATCCTTTTGGATGTAACCATCAAACAGCTTGGCCACCTAGAACAACAGATATTTTCATATTTGTCGTAGAATATTTGCTGAAATTAGCACGCATAGCATCAGGAATGGGGTCCACAGTTATAGGGTATTACAAATTATAATTATTTCAAGTCTAGCCTACTCATGGCAAGGAAATTACGAACGAGGCAGTGTTAAAAGGTCCCTAGCCCTATTTTGGAAAAGGGACGGACACATGATAAAATAAACAATTAAAATGTTGTTAAGTTCGGCCAGGCCGAATATAATAGACCCTCCACTGCGGATTTGTATTGAAATGATCCGCTAAATATGCTAAAACCGTAAAATACATCCATATTTGGATTCGTAGTGAAATTTGCATTAAAGTACCCATATGCCCATATATACCAATATTCACTTCTTAAGACACTATGGACCGTTTTTATGAACACTTCGGTCCAAATAACTGACCCAAACTTCAGCCAAATCTTCAATAGAAATCCATATTTATTTCGTAGATTTGTAGTGAAATTCGGTTTAATTTGAGTTCACATATATCCCTAATTACAATTAATCACTCGTTTTGGCCACACGGGCCGTTTTTTGTCCAAAAATGTAAGTCCAAATTTTAGACAGGTTCTGATTATAAAATATATTTATAAATAGATTATATGTCTACGTTTATTAGCGAACTTTTTAAAGGATTAAAGGATCCATAGAGATGTTTTTGTGCCACAAGGCCCGAAAAATAGAGCATATATTCCCTTTTTTGAGGTATTAAGTGCGTCTCAAAGAATAATCCCCATTAAGCCATTAGTCCACAAAAAATAATGATGACTTGAGAAAATGCCTTAAGTTTTTTTTCGATGTACCTTTAATCTCTTAAAGGGAAACTTTTTCCTCCAGGGCCGACAATTAACAAATCCCAAGCAGATTGAAACCATAAGCCATCATCGAGCAAAATTTTATCGTCATAGCTTATTTCGTTTGACCGTACTCGTGCATTCAACCTAAACACGGACGGATCGTCTTAGAACTGTACGATGATCAGTTATTTATTTAGTGGTGAATTAGATAGTGAATCGTCTGTAAAAAAAGTACTGATAATGTTTTTCAAATTTCTGGATTTATTGGAAAGGTCATTTAATAATGGAACACCAGCCGATGCCTTTTTAGCTTCGCCCAATGTGCTAAAAATTGTTTGGCAGGAGATGACGAATTTTACCACAAAATCTTGTTTTTAGAAGCTCATTTTTGGCATCATTGGGTCATTTTTCTTCGAAAATGAGCCAGGGCCGCCGTTACCATCGCGTCTGTATAAAAAAAATTCTATGATTTTTTACAAAAACTGCTATAACTTTTTCTTATTTTGTGCAAATTTTGGAGAGATCCAGAATTGTGGTAAAATTGGCAGCAGAAAACGAAATTTTTCAAAAAAAAAATTTTTTTTTGATTTCTTTTTTTATTGAAAAGATGAAAGATGCATTTCGTACTAATTAAGATAGTCCATTTTTAAGAAAATTGGATAAGAATAGCCGAAGTTTTGGGCAAATAAATGAAAATAGTCATCACGTATAGTTTTCACGATATCTTGAAAGCTATACGTGATGAGACAAAACGGACACTCAGTTCGAATTCAGGAGATCATTTTACATAAGGATCAGTTGGTTTTGTCCAAAGGAGGATTTTGTTGCAGAACGCAGTGTTTTTGAATTTGGAATAATCACCCGAAATGGTGATGTCAAATTGTCCGCCTCAAGGCTTTGATTAGAGCCCTTAGGATTATATGCTGTGGGGAACCATTAAGGACAAATGTTACGCAAAGCATCCAAAGACAATTGAAGCGTTGACACACAAAATCGAACTTGCCATTGAAGAGATTCGACCCGACACAATCAAAAATGTACTGAAAAATTTGGTCGATCGGACGAATTACTGCCTAGCCAGTTGCGGTAATCATATGAATGATATTGTGTTCCATTATTAACCTTTCAGTTAACCAGTTTAACCTTTCCAATAAAACCAGAAATTTAAAAAAAATTATGTTCTTTTTTTACAGCCGATTTAAATTTAAAATTTTAAATAGGCCACCCTATATTTACTCACTGCACTTTTCAATTTGTGTTATTTCTTTAGAACGATTTAGTTCGTCTTAGTATAATGAAGCTCCTATGAGTATAATTGGAAGGTTTACTCGACGACGGGAAATTTTAAACTTCACTGGTTTTTTTGCGTCTTTGGCTGCGGATATACTATGTAGTTCGACCCAACCGATTTGAAGTGGATAACTTTTTTCCTAAGAACATTGTAATTTAGGGTTCTTATACACCTGGAAAGGAAAAGCTAGGCGTAGCCATAAAAATTTATTCCGACCACTTAGAGTAACTTTTGGAATAGATTTATCTGATCCATCCAAAATAATCTCTTACTCGTAAAGTCGACGGTATTTACAATTTAGAAAACCAGCCGCTGAATAGCTTTTAAATGTTCTTACACGACTTTAACCTGAGTTTAATAATATTCCTGTCTATAAAAACCATTAGCCGTACGGAGCCAACATTAAACAGTAGGTTCCAGTCTGTGAGTATAAGAATTATATCGCACACAGCTCACAGGTTTGAGAGATTTTCCCTGTTAGTTCCTAAATGGAATGTGGAGAATTCGTATGCATGTTCCTTTATAGCCCGCACACAAGAGTATTCTCTAATGGGCAAGTTGCATCAGTTTTTTTGTTTGAAATTTTGTTCAGGTTAGTTTGTTTGCAAAGGGCTTCACATGTTTACAGGACAAAAATCGTTCACAATCGACCGGATCGGTCCATGTTTTATATAATCCTTTTGATTACGGTCTAACCGACCTAAGAGCAGAAAATGTAGTCACATTTCAACAAGATTTGGTTTGGAACACTTGTGAATTGTGAAGGTGTTGCGCTTAATAAGCGATATTTGTACATATATCTTTTGTATATCTGAGCGATATTTGTATGACGATTAAGCTTTAATTTGTTATCATTAGTAGGCGAAGCTAATAATTCTAAAGACTTTGCAATTATAGGTCATGAACAAAGTTAAAGTGCTGTAAAAAGTGTGGCAAGGGTACACATTCCTAACTCGTTAGACCAATTTTAAAAATATTACTCACTTATGTGAGTATTTTGAAAAGTGCTATCAATTTATTGTCCGATATGGGCTTTGTTTGTATTATAAATTCAATTGAAATTGTATTCAACGCGTTTCCTAAGTATTTTAATTATATTCGCAAGTACTAGGGTGTGCAGTTTCCCGCAATTTTATTTATTCATATTCCGTGATCCCGGGACGCGATATGAGATTTTTAATATATAATTTACGTTATACTTGTATAAGACCTGAAGGCTCGGTTACTTTTTTAATATCAATAATTTTAACGAATAAAAATTAACAAATATACCTTTAATGTTATAAAAATGTTGCAACAAAATGGTGTAATTTTCTTAATTCACTCTTTGTAAGAATAATTAATCCATTTGTCAACTCTTGGGAAGCATTTTTTTCTTATCTTGTTAGAGAAAGTAGTTAAGAATCAATGATATTAAGAAGCATACTCCAGTAGTTTTGTAAAAGTTTTGAGCTTCTTTTTAGACAGCGATCCGCGACATACTTCAATGTTACGCTGTTTCTTGGGTTGGTAAAAGTAGATTCTAAAATTTATTCAATTAACTGATCATTATTACAACAATAATTCCGTGTCTTTTCAAATAAAACACATTTTTTTCATAAAAACAATATTTTTCAACATAATCTTCTTTTAGCTCGATATACTTAGTCCAACGTTTCTCCAATTTTTGTAGGAAGTAGGAAATAGTCACTGGGGGCTAAATCCAGAGAATATGGCGGATGAGGTACCAATTCGTAACCCCATTCATGCAATTTTGCCATTGAGACTGCACACGTGTTAACCCGTGCATTATTTTGATGAAATAGTATTCGCGGCACGCATCCTGCTGACGGCTTTCTTAAACCCAACTGATCCTGTAAAATCGAAACCACACTGCCATATGAAATGCGTACGGTATCAACAATCTCACGCACTTTTACTCTTCGATCGGCCAACAACATATCGTGGATTTTTCGACATTTCTGGGGGTATTGACCTTATTTGGCCGTCCAGAACTTTCAGAGTCATTTGTACTTGTGCGACCACAACGAAAGTCAGTAAACCAATTTTTTTTTACCATTGAAATCGATGGTGCAGAGTCCCCATAGTATTTATCAAGCTTTTCCTTGGTTTAATTGACGTCTTCTTTCCACAAAAAATAATGTTTAATGAGCTCTCGAAATTTACTTTTTTCCATTTTGAACAAAATCCACAAGGTTGTACGTTTTAAACAGCTGTTAAACACAAACTAAATGACAGAACTCCCTTAAAATTTGACAGTACCTTTGGTGCAAGCTTTCTGTTGGAAATAATATAAAAAATTGCAGGATTAAAAACTTTCGGAAATAAAGATTCTAACGTAGAATGGAAAATATAATGAAAAATTTGCGATTTATTTTGAATTTCATTAGTCTTAACAACAAAAAATCATTTCTCATAAAAACTAACAAATTTTTTATACAAAATGTACAGCAAAGTCCAGGGAGTGGCACAGTTTTGCTATATTTGGTCTGTTATTTGACTAAAGGTATAAAATATTTGGAGTATTACGAGCATTGCTATTTATATTTCGGGTCCTGAAAATACTAGTATTCACAGATGCAAACTGGAAACTTTGACATTTTTTAGCATAACTTCACTCAGAACGTCTTGTCATTTGAGGGCGAATTGTTTTGTTTACAATGTGTTGAAAAGTTCATTTCAGTCAAAAAATCGAATTATCCCGTTAGCAGTTTCGTGCGATGATTTTTTACGATTTTCGGCGTGGGTTTGTCGAGACAAGAGTGTTTAAATCAACTTGTTTCGAATTTTGGCGATAAAGCACCATCAAAACCCAGTGTTAATCGCTGGTACCAAGAGTTTAGTCTCGGACGCCGTTCGCTCCAGGATGAATTCGTGAAGGACGTCCAACTTTGCTCACTTTGCCAGAAACCATCGATGCTGTGCCTCAACTGATTAAGCAATACCGTGAGATTGAGGCATCCTTGGGCATTAGAATGAGAAGCATCAATAAGATATTGCATGTTCATTTGGCCGTGAAAAAAATTTGTAACTAATGCTTAAAAAAAGGGTGCGTATAGATTGGTGCAAAGATATGTTGAAAAAGTATAACTGCGGTAGCTCAAATGCAGTGTATAACATTGTCACAGGTGACGAATCATGTATCTATGCATATGAACCCGAAACAAAGCAGCAATCGATCGTATGGGTCTTTCAAGTCGTGGAAAAAGTACATCGAAGCAAATGATTGCGTTTTTTTCGGTATAACCGGCCATGTTGCCACAGTGCCTTTAATGGAACGTAGGACGGTCAATTCTGAGTGGTATACACTGTTTGCCAAAAGTGTTCGAAGAAATAAGAAAAGATCATAAGAGAAGACGGATCATTTTGCATCACGACAATGAGAGCTGTCACACATCAGCTGAAACGATGAGTTATTTGACCACTCAAGATGTCGAATCGATGGGCCATCCACCGTACAGCCCTGATTTGGCACCCAATGACTTCATCTTATTCCCTAGCATCAAGAAAACAAATGTGTGGCCAACGTTTTTCATCGCCCGAAGCAGCTGTTGAAGCGTTCAAAAATCATGTTTTGGAGGTTTCGCAATCGGAGTGGAGAAAGTGCTTCGAAAATTGGTTTTGCGCATGCAAAAGTGTATTGATCTTAAAGGAGAATATTTTGAAAAACAATAAAACCATTTCCAATGATAAATTATTGTGTTTTTGTTGCCGGACTCCAAATATTAATAGCAATTCTCGTATTAAAGAAAATAGCAATATTCGTTAAGTAATGCAGCTTATGAATGCGACCAGCTACAGCCAAAGTATCAATCATCTATCCTAAATAGTCAGCCATTTTTCAAATTTCTGGTTTTTTGGAAAGATTAAACTTTGTCATGCAAAAATGGAACGCCGTTTTTGCTTCCACCAAGGCGCTGAACATTGTTTGACAGGAGGCGAAGAATTTTACTGAAAAATTGTATTTTATTAGATGAAGCTCATTTTCATCTCAGTGGCATTGTAAATAATCAAAATTTTCGCACATGAGGTTCAAAGGACCCACACGTGACTACTCGTATTGAGAAGCCAATGCATTTACAACGAGACACTGTTTTGTGTGGATTTTTTCTTCTAAAATAAGCAAGAAGCCGCCGCTACTGTCAACGGTGAGCGTTACCGCGCCAAGCTCAGCGAATTTTAATTTCCAAAAATTCAAAAGAATGACATGAACGATATTTGGTTTCAACAAGACGAGGCCACATCTAACACAGCCAACGCAAGCATCGGTATTTTACGCACTGCTTTTGAAAATCGAATAGTCAGCCGAAATTGTGATGTCAATTGTCCGCCGTGGAACTGGGAGCTTGAGACCTTTGGATTATTTTCTGTGGGGAGCGATTAAGGATTAATGTTACGCAAAGCATCCAGAGACAATTGAAGCGTTGTAAAATGAAATCAAAGTTGTCATTAAAGAGTTTCGACCCGAAAACGTACTGAAAAATTGGGTTGATTGGGTGAAGTACTACTGCCGAACCAGTTGTGGTAGTCATATGAATGATATTGTTTAGAATATAGGTCAATTAAATTAACTTCAGTAGGCTAATTTTTAGAAAAATTAATCGACATTTTATTAGATAGATCGAATTTAAATTCAATTGGCTTTTGGAGTGAGCGCCGATATAAAAAATATTGACCTATTTTTTTAAGTAGGATCAAATACGAATTTTTACAAAAAAAATATGCATAAAAGATAAAAGGTAATTTATGCAAAGTATGCCTTAAAACCATTTTATTTTACATAATACACAAAAAATGTGAATTACTCACCAAAATATGCATATTTTTGCATTTTCGGTAAAATGTGCACTTAAAAATTAAGGGCATTTTATTGCAAAATCGCTGATTCGCAAAGATATTCAATAAATGTTACTTATAGATAACAAATATGCATTTGCATAAAATTCCGAACCCTACTAATTACACTTATCATTCATTCTGTTGTCATCATTTTAGGTTACCTTCTAACCAGAGTCGAGGGCAAAATTGGTTCCCCGGAAAAACCACTCTCGGATTTGGGTCTTATATCGTACCGCTCATATTGGAAAGACGTACTCTTGGATTATCTATGCAACCGCACGGGAAATACTTTAAGCATTAAAGATGTCTCACAGGTATGTGGTGTATTATGGACGTAGCACATTTGGAATCGACGTGGCTCTGTTTCTTTGTCACATGTCGACGACTCATACACATTTTTGTACATTCCAGGAAATGGCCATATATTCATATGACATTGTCAGTACGCTACAGGCTTTGGGTATGATGAAGTATTGGAAGGGCAAACATATTGTGCTCAAAAAACAGGTAAACTTTATTTCGCAAAAGATTCAAGTTTTTATGCGATCAGTCATCGGCACCAATAAAAATGCGTTTACAATTGCCTACTTGCAGGATGTGTTGGACGACTACGAGGAGCGAAAAAAACGGCGTGGAACTTTTCCCAAAATCGACGAAGGTTGCTTGCGTTGGATTCCTTTTGTGCCCACGCAAAATAATGTCTCTCCCTGAAAAAGGGTTATACCCAACTATGATTAAGTCTTTTTTATATGTATTTAGTTTAATTAGTATTTTTTTAATTTATTGTACGTATGTGTATGTATTTGTGAATGAACAAAAGAAATGTTTTAACTTTAAGGTCACACTACAGCCACCACTGTGTTTCTTTCTTCTTTGTTCATTTTCACACAAGTGTTCTCGGTTGTGGCTTTTCTCTGTTTGTTTGCTGTGTCAGGCGACGCCGGATAGACGGACGGACAAACAAACCGACAAGATACTGTGAATTTGGCAGTGATTAGTCACACATGCGCTTTTGCAGGTAAGAGTTTCGCACACAAACACATTATTTGGCTGCACGAACTGAAATGTTTGCTGTCGGGCTGGGCTGTTTGTTCTCCCTCTCTTTAAACTTTTGCCGGTTTTAGCATTTTCTTGGTGGCGTTCCGTTCCGTCCGCCCAAAACTATTCACGTTGCACCACACAAGTAAGCAGCAGATTGCACATATATAATAAAATATTACATAGTCGGTACATAGGTAAGTATGGATGTACTTGCAATGCACATGCAGGCAGACAAACCTTCACACTCTCACCCATTGCTTTGGGTTCTCATATTGGTATTAGCTAGCTGGTACTCCAACGGCTGCATACAGTATCGTGCCAACAAATTGAGAGACCAATTTAGTGTTAGCATAATTCGGCTAGCCAAGATGAGGTCATAGCAATAGCATTAGCCCGGCTAAAGAAGAACAAGGCCGCAGGTGGCGGCAGAATACCGACAGAGCGTATAAGACCGGATGAAACGAGCTGATAAGGTGCATGAACCAGCTGGCCTGCATAATCTGGCATAATGAAAGCGTGCAAGACTAAACGTATGCCTGTTACTGCTAGAGAAACGTTGCAACGAAAGACCTGCGAATCGGTGAAGGCTAGTCAGTCAGCCTCGAATCCATCGTAAGCAAAGCTTTGAAAAAAATATTTAAAATATACAAAAAAGGGCCGTAGTTGCAACTAGATGCTACTTATAATTTTGGCTTAGACCAACAGAAAGACAAGGAACCAACTCTACCCAATAGCCGTGTTCTTTTAAGGTTACTAAACAAGCATTTGTATGGAAGTTACTCGGTAAGCAAGCGAGTTGGCTGCTACTCGGTAACGAAACGAGTTAGAGTTACCTAGCTTATTTTTTTAACAAAAAAAAACATTATGACACACCCGGTTTGTACAACTAAATCAAAAACATATGTTTTTTTCTATTGATACAGAAAGAAAATGAAAAAAAAATAGAAAAAGCGCGATAAAACTATTTCCATAAATTGTATTGATTCTTTCTTGTGAGCTGAAGATGATGAGCTGGAAGAGACTATAATGTCTTCAAGAAGGTCACAGTCGTTGTTGTGGGACATTTTTATAAATAACTCCAGTATCTGTATCAAATATTCAGTGAAAAAAAAAAATAATTATCTTAAGCCCGCTACATAGTTCGCCTTTTAATGTGAAGAAATCTTAAACTTCAACAATAAACCTTTGTGAAGTTGCGGTAAAATTTGAAAAAAAAAGAATCTTGACAAACCCTCATTTATGAGTCATTTCCGCAGCGCCATATACTCATACGTCTAAGTTTTTCACGATCTTAGTTCCAGGCTTTAAATACATATAAAATCATTATGGTTCTTACTTGTCCTTGTCTGGAGTTCACGTGAAATGCTGTACTGGACGAAATAAAATTTGTCAATAAAATGTTTACAAAACAAGAAACTATCTATACGAAGTAACTAAATTGTTTTTTTTGGGCAAATGCTGCCATCTGATTTAAAATGTTTTGGAACATTGCAAGAATGCCATATTGCTAACTAACTAGGTAACTAAGCTAGTTACCTGAAAAGAACACGGCTAATGTCAATCCAAACTTAGGTTAAAATTTGCCTTAGATCAATGTTTCTATCCAGTTCTTATGGATAAGATGTTGCTGTAAGTAATAATGAAATCATGGCTAATGATCAGCATACTATAGGGTGATCAATCTAGAGGTGGCATTTATTAGCATTGACGTACTCGGAACGTTTTGACGTACGACCATCATTTGTGTTGTTTACAGTGACTTGAAAAATCAATTTGGCAAAAAAAATGGAATTAACTCGTGAACATTTTCGTGCGATCATTTTTCACAACTTTCGACGTCAATTATCACGACAAGAGTGCATCGATGAACTTAAATCTTTGTAAGGCGATGAAGCACCATCCTATAGCACAGTGAAACACTGGATTAATGAATGAATTCAATCGTGGCCGACGCTCGCTCAAAGAAGAAGGTCGTCCACAAACGACCGTTGTGCCAGAGAACATTGATGCCGTGCGAGAACTGATAATGCAAGATCGTCATGTGACATACCGTGAGATGGAGGCATCCTTGGGAATTTCCTCCAACAGCATACATTCGATATTGCATGAACACCTGGTCGTAAAAAAGGTTCGTTCTCGTTGGGTCCCTCACAATTTGACAATCGCTCAAAAAAAGGCTTGTGTCGGTTGGTGCAAAGAAATTTTGAAAAAAATACGATCGCAGTGCTTTAAAGACGTTTTTTAGATCGTTACAGGTGACATATCATGGATCTATGCGTATGAACCCGAAACAAAACAGCAATTGGTCCTCGAAGACGAGCCAAATCCAACGAATGTTGTTCGTGGAAGAAGCACTTCGAAGGAAATGGTCGCCTGTTTCTTCGGCAAAACTGGTCATGTGGCGACTGTTGCGCTTGAGCAACGTAGGACGGCCAATTCTGAGTGGTACACCAAAATTTCTTTGCCTGAAGTCTTCCGAGAAATTCAAAAAACGAACAAGAAAAGACGAATCATTGTGCACCATGACAATGCAAGCCCTCACACATCGGCTCAAACCAGCGCCTTTTTGACCGGCCAAAACGTCGAATTGATGGGCCATCCTCCGTACAGCCCTGACTTGGCACCCAATGACTTCTTTATATTACCGCACATCAAGAAAAAAATGCTGGGTCAACGATTTTCGTCGCCAGAATATGCTGTTAAAGCGTTCAAAAACCATGTTTTGGAGGAGTGGAAAAAGTGCTTCGACAGTTGGAGCGCATGCAAAAGTGTAAAGTATACATCATGCTGGAGAATACTTTGAAAAACAATAAAACCATTTTTGATGATAAATATTTGCATTTTCATTATTATGCCAGAAATATATATTGCAGGCCTCTAAGTTGGGGATGTTTAAAATTGATATAATTTTGTTTATCTTTTGAATGTAGTTGGAAAGATATACAGCCCGATTATTAATACTCCCCGGGAGATAATTCCCGGGGAATTTATTTTTTCCGGGAATAAAATCCCGGAAGCAAATTATTTTTATGAAGTTTCACACGTACATATTGAACAAAGTGAATTTAAAAAAAAAACTATTAGGGCCTCTACCAGTTCCTCTAGGATTTTTAGTTTTTTTGCCGCCTTGTGCCATCGTACATACTTCTTTTGACAGATCATACCTGAAAAAGGTTTCGCATTTTCGTCATTTGTGCATTATGGTTCAACCGTAATGCATGATGTTAATTGTGAGTCACACTTAAAGTCAAGTTTTTTGCTGAACTGAATTTAGCATTTCTTTGGTTTAGCGTTTGACAAACTCAACCATAAAGAAGTACACAATTCAGCAGCGCGTAAAGACTGTTGAAGCTTTTTACGAAAATGGGGGTTATCTCAAAATGCACTTCGTTATTTTTTGGTCAGCATAATCAACCAAATATGTCCACAGTGCATTATTTAACAAGCTAAATTGCCTCATTTGGGCAAATGAGAATCCAACAGTGATTGTAAATAAACCGATGCATCCACAGCAGTGACTGTTTGCAGTGATTTATGGGCTGGCGGTCCGACCAAGCAGTTACTGTGAATGGTGTTCGCTATCGCGAGATGATAACGGACTTCTTGCGGCCAGTAATTGAGGATATGGTCCAGGACAATATGTGGTTTCAACAGGATTCTGCCACTTGGCACACAGCCAACAACACAATAGCTCTTCTGCAGAAGAAATTCAACGGTCACTATGATCATGTGATAAAGAAAAAGTGTACGTCAATAAGACAAGTCCAATTCAAGAGCTAATGGAAGATAGAATTCAGAAAAATAACGACATTGAACCTCCATTATGTCTCATTGTCGCCAATTGTCACACAGCCAACGAAAATATGGCGATGTTAATTGGTCGCCACGATCATGTGGTTTTACACCATTGTACTTCTTTCTTTGGGGATATTTAAAAAAAAAGTGCGTCAATAACCAAGAATAATTCGTTAGCTAAAGGATAAGATAAAGGTGTCTCAGAGTCATTGAAGATATGGATCATCCGATAGAGGTATGCGATCGAAGCTGTTTCAAACATAATTGTCACGGATCCTTCATAATGAAAAATATTAAGATAATTCTCTGAAAACTTTGAAAAAATGAAAAATATTAAATTCTTACATATTTAGGCACAACTCCCTTGCAATTTGTTGGCGGAATTATTCATAATTTTTTAGCACATTCTCCCTTTTTTGATATTCAAATACCTACTTTACTTCTAAGAGAAATTGTTATGGATCATTTGTGTAAGAAGTACAGCTGCAGTACAGCATCAGGTCCAGTTTTAATAAATGTCCGAGGGTGAGTTTGGTATGCTAATCATAGCATATTGAATTTTATTATGTCTATTCTACTGCATTTGGGAGAGGAGGTATCAGGTCAGGTGTGTGGTCCCCATTTATAATTGTGTACCAGTTGGAACTGATGTCTAATGTTTAATTCCTAACAATTACGCCGAATTGTTCTTAAATGTACATGTTCAAGTAATTTTTATCCAAATTAGGGGCAGTATGAATAGGAGAGTTAGCTGTACTTTTGACAGCAAGATCCTCGAATTCATTTCCCATTGTGCTTCAGTGTCCAGAAAACCACAGCAGTAATATGTTAGGATATATCTTTGCTAATAAATGTCTGAAATAAGATAGCTGGGATAAGTACTCGTACAAGTCACTTATAATGCACAATACTTAATTTGAGAAAAATTGGATTTTGCATCTAGAGCTGCAGGACCACAAATTGGCAGGTCCCTTTTTTCGCTCCTAACGTACCATGTTATGGTTTCTTATAACGTACAAGTACCAAGTTATTGGTCGCTCATAACGAACCATGCGAATTTTGACCAAGATCGGTTTTAATTTTGGCTTCTAGAGCGGCAAGACCTCATAAAGTGAGGAACCTTTTTGTGAGAGCTATTTGGGATCATTGGCTAACATGAGATGAGTTTTTTTAACGGTATTAGGTTCAGTCCCATGGGCGATAGATAAGAAACGGATTTCATATGTGGCTTCGACTTGCAAACTTTAAAATCTTATAGGACCCTTATGTTACATCAAAACCCGGACTGATACTTACTTGTGGCAATATTAAGTTAAGATCGGGATAATTGGTTGACAAGCGATGAGTTTTATTTTAACGGTATTAGGTTCAGTCCCATGGGCGATAGATAAGAAACAAATTTCATGTGGATTCGATTTGCAAATTTTAAAATCTTATAGGACCCTTATATACATCAAAACACGGACTGATACTTGTGGCAATATTAAGTTAAGATCATATTTGCGACCAGAACTTTAATCACAATGATAAGAGGGAACCTAGCGGCGAATAGTGAGCGTCCTCTTTAAGCACATTTTTAATATACTCATGGATACCAAACCGGAAAGCTTCCTTTGGCGAAAAGCTTCCTTTGGCCTAGCTGATTTTGGATTTGTTCCAAAAGAGAAACATCCTTATGCCCCGCAACGCCTTGGCTAAAAATTGTAATGTTATCACAACGATAGAGGAACCTTGGGATGAATAGCAACCGCCCTCTCCGTAACATTTTCCACATTTGTAATATAATCCTGAAGATCAAACCGAGCGAAGAGCCTCCTTCGGCCTATCCGATTTTGGTTTTCTGCCGAAAAAGAAAATCCGTATGCCTTGCAAATCTCATGACCAAACATTGCAACGTTACAAAGATGGCTAGAAGACGATAGGTCGGAGTGGTAGAATACTGCCGCCTGTGTGAGGATAAGAGTGAGACAGTAGAGCGTCTTGTGTGTAGATGCCCGTCCCTAAAGAAAAGTCAGCGTAGTTACCTGGGGAAGTAGTTTCTTGAAGAACTGAAATTGTTATCCTATTGCAAAGACCTACAGAAAAGTGGTAGTTAATTGGGGAAGCAATTTCTTGAAGATCTGCAAGAATTATCAGACTGCAAGATACGTGGCAGTTTTTATAAACGGACCGTAAAAAGCCCCCACACATTTAGTCCAAATCGATACCGACCTCGAATGGAGAGTAAAAAAACAAATGTGCTATCATCTTTAGGTTGATGATTTGACAATATGCTATAAGGCTGTCAGCTATGGACAGGCGTAATCAGGTGATTTTGGGACGTTAAAGTCGTCTGCAATTAATCTCTGGTGCAGGTACTTATTTATTTAATTTTTTAAATTTTTTTTACCCTTATTGTCCATGGGGGTCGTGAGAGGTCTCGTTTTTTTCCTGCGTCATTCTGAAGGGAATGGCACATTGTGTTGTTTCTCTAGGGGTGTCCCTTATAAACAGAACTTCAGCAAGTTATGTATACCAACTTATATTTCGATATTTTAGTAGATCTGCGTGGTCATCTTACCTTTAAATTGTTGCATTCTCTTTATGTCAGCCATCTTTTTTCCCAGCTTCTGCATGTTCGACTTTGAAAGTTGATTGAATTATCAACAATATCCTTGCTTTTATGTGGAATTCCTTAAGCTAAGTGCAGAGTACCATTCACGATCCTTCGTTCGAACGAATAGTAAAAGATTTGCTAATATTGTGGCTTTGTACCTTGACTTGAAAAATATTTATGATTTTTCCGATTATTTTTGTTTAAAGAAACCCTAAAATGCTTGTAAAATAAAAATGACGTTTAGAAGAGTTGCCAACTTTATGTTAAAAACAATTCAAAAGTGCTACCATTGGTTGATCACTTGCAAATGAAAAAATTTCCTATTGTTTTCAAATAAAGGGTGGTTAAATTATAAGGGCCGATGTGAACCATTCCTAAACGTCAAGCTTTTTTCTGCATTTTATTTGACATTTCACAATTTCAGACTAACTCAATTTGAACCATGGAAAGATACACAAGCGAACAACGCGTTAAAGTTATTCAGGCTTATTATGAAAATACATATCGTGTACTTCGTGATTTTTGTCAGTCAATTTAATCGTACAACCGGGAAATTTTAGCAAACCGGGTCTGTAGGAGATGTGAAAATACCAGTGCATGCTCGTACAGTTCGTACTGCAGAAAATATTGCTGCTGTTCTCGTTAGTGTGGCTGAAGAGCCGTCCACCTAAACAGGTCGTCGTGCTCAACAATTGCACCTCTCACGCTCGTCGTTAATGAACATTATGTAATTGACTCAATAACTAAAGCATCTTTACCATTCCAAACGTCATCAATGGTCAGAATGGTGGCAAGAAATGGCATCGGCTCTTAAAATTTGACCACCCTTTATGTACACACAATTACATCAGTTTCTTAGTGCCTATTTAGCTGAAGAAACTAAATCGATAAAATTAATAACAAATAAAATATCGGCTATCTCATAGGTGAAATACCACTAACAAAGCCGTAGTTGATTTATTAAGTTGACGATAACTAATTCATCGAATCATACAACATAACTTTGTTCCTAGTTTTACTATGTAGTAATTTTCCAGGTCGTTGGAATTAGTTTTTTTTGTATGGAGATAAAGATCGGGAAAACTACTACTTTTACTAGGCTGAAAAGGCTGTAATGAAGAAAAATTGTACATAAAGCACTCACAAAGCAAATACGTTTAAAGCTAATTTAAAGAGGCCTTTAATTCCGAAACCACATTTTAAATGTATGGAAAAACCAAAAAAAAAAAACTGTGTGGTGAATACAACGGGTGTTTCAACGTAAAACCACGGCTTTCTCATAACAAATTACAAACGCATCTGCGGAACTATACGACTGTCGCAACAAAAATATTCGGCTATGCGTTCAGAACGTAGTAATGCCGTTAAAGCTAGTCTATTCACTGCAAGTTTTAGGAAATTATGGGGATAACAAAATAAAATTTTGGGAACCGATTTATTAAACCTGGTAACACTGGGCGTATGCGCTACTTTTTAAAAGTAGATAACATAACTTATACGGTGTGTACGGCATGTCGCACGAAATTTGAACAATTGGATCTTATGACATGAATCGAAAATAATCATTCATGATAAAGATAATTGTCTCATCGTCCCGAAATTTAAGAATATTACACAGAGAGGCACATCTTCTCAAACCGTTACCGGCACTTCGAGGCGTATGTATTGGTTGTTGGGGTGCTTTTACTATTTCTTTTTCAAAATGGTTTTTAATGCCCGTTCGTTTGAAAAGTAAGCCTTTGAAATATTGATTTACTAAAACAGCTGTTTCTTTTTACTTGGCAAATTTTCTGTGTAGAGAAATACATATGGGTATTTCCAGGATCGTGAACGGGACACTCGTACGCTTTAAAGCTAATGTGTATTTGGTCTTTATATTGGTTTTATGTACAGTTTTATACCTATAAGCGCTTACATAGCACCATTTGCGACTAAAAGTTGATATTTTTATAAATTATAATTGGTTATTAATCAAATTTGCCGTTAATCCCATTTTTTTGTCCCCACATGCGGTTGGCATTTCTCACTTTATAGGATTTGCCACATGCCTTAAATCGCAAGTTGTGGCAGATTATAATTTTTAGAAAATCTTCCCATTCATAATAATTCCAGCCAAAAGTGTAAAAAACAGCATTACAAATTTAACCGAAATATTCAAAGATTGTGTGTAGATTTTTAGCGATCCTATTTTTTTGCCCGCGACTGTATATGTATTTGACAAATATAAGTGTGTTCGAAAATTATTGCTAATAAATGAATGATTAAAAATTAGAGATGGAAGGATATCTTCATCAATTTAAAGTCGCATTTCCTTTATACACTTTGGTGCAAAAGTATGCATGTATTTATATTAGTGAAGCTATGCAGCCGACAAAAAGTTCTTTGTATCTACTACACACATACATACATATGTAAATGCCCATTATGCTGTTACATACGAAACAATGTGCCGAATATAAAGGAATATATGTATGCACATACTTGCATACATTTTTGTTTCATTTAATTTGTCTGTTTGTGGACATGTAACATGTATGACCACCAGACACGCCAATATAATTTCTTATTGTATTTGTATAGTCAGTCAATTCAATGGGCATGAATGTACATACCTATACTTATATAGAGAGAAAGAGAGAAGAAATTCATATATGCAACGAACATATGTACATGTGTGTCCATATAAATCTTCTGCCGGCTACGCAGAAATATTAATACCATCACTTTTGTTTGTTACTGCTTTTTATTCAGTATTCTTTCTCACACCGAACAGAATTGTCAAAACTTGCCGAAATGCATATGTACACACGTACATACATACAAACATATGTAGTTGGTATGTTCGTACTTACGTACGTCTGATGAATCTCTAAACCTTTATGTACATGGCGGCATACGAAAGCATTGTCACGACACACACATGTTGGATGTTGGAGAAAATCCTAGTTAAAGCTGGAATATATTAGGGGTATTCAGAAACTGGCATTTCGCAAATGTTTAACAAAAGGCTACTAACTCCAAAATTTTCAGTAGATGCAAAAAACTGTTGCCTAAGCCTTTAAATTTGAAAGTTTTATGTTTTTGTTGATGACTATGAAAAAATTTTTGTGTGTAAAATTGTGTCCTCTGATGGTTATTGGGAATGCATATTCTACAGGTTAATCCGGGTAAGAACAGTTTTCAGCAGTCGGTTAATGTATAGGATGGAGCATTTAAAATTTTAAGTTTGAATTGGCTGTAAAAAAAAGAACTGTTATTTTTTTCAAATTTCTGGTTTTATTGAAAAGGTTGAACTTTTTCATTTTATAATGGAACACCATCCGGTGCGTTTTCGTTTTGACCAATGGGCTGAAGATTGTTTGGCAGGACATAAGGAAAACTCGTGTTTCAAATGAAGTTCATTTTCATCACGGTGGCTAAGTCAATAAACAAAATTGCCGTGGTTCAAAAAACGCACACGTGACTATTGCTCCCACAACGAGTCTCTGTTTGGTGAGGGATTTGGGCTGGCGGCATCATTGAACCATTCGAAAATCTCACCGTTAACGGTGAGCGTTACCGCGCTATGCTCAACGAATTTTTGTTTCCAAAAAATCAATACAATTACATGGACGACATTTGGTGCCAACAAGAATAATCAGTCGGAATTGTGATGTCATTTGGCCGCCTCGGAGCTGTGATTTGAGCTCTTTAGATAAATTTTACGCTTTTCATCCAGAGACAATTGAAGCGTTGAAACATGAAATCGAAGTTGCCATTAAAGAGATTCGACCCGAAACAATCAAAAATGTACTGTACAGTCATTTGAATTAACGATCTGTCTCTGACCTTAACGTGAGTAAATACCTTACTGGCATAAAAAGGATATGTAGAAAACAATGTTTTAAAATTTTATTATTTTTGGTAAAATCGGTTCAACATATATGATGTTCATGTATATCTAAATCTGAGCCGATTTTCTTTAATCCTCACATCGTACGTCCTTTACCCAAAACACTTGTTACAAATTGTTATCGAGATTGGATGTATGATGTTGTTTCTGGAGCTTAAAACAAAAAATCGGATAAACAGGCTTTACCTAAATCGACCCATTTCCTTCAATTATTCTGTAATCGGTTAGATCTCAAATAGGGTACTGGGGCATGAACCGATCTATCCCAAAATGTTGTTGAAATCAAAAACATACAATAAGTTATAAAAAAATTGATCTGTGCAAAATATCGCTACAACATTTGAAGATAAAGAACAAAAAATACGCTGTAGAACAATACAAAAAATTGAAATTTCAAAAAAATACAATTCCCATTTTTAGATTTTGAAAATGTTTAAAATGACAATTTATTTATTATTATAAAATTAATTTATGCCAAAAACGAAATAGTTTTTAAGTGAAAATCCCTTAATTCGCTACGAGAAAGTAGTTAAAATCGCCACAGCTGCGTTTTTTTTAAACAATTTTCAGAACAGTGTTTTTATGATGAAAAATCACCAGCATTAGTGGAAAAAACACCAAGTTGGCATCGCTGTTTTGTTGAAATCTGTTAATATTTGCCGTTATGGTGGTCATTGACATCTGATTAAAAAAGCACGTTTCTATAGAGATTATATGACCGATCCGCTCAAATTAGTCTTGTGTATACGATTACGCTTAAAACCAAATTTCGTTAGAATCCGATGAGCTCTTTCGAATATCTAGGGTACATTTGCGTGATTGCTTTATAAGAACATAGCCAAAGTTATTATAATTTTAATAGTCCTTGGCCGAAAATCATATACATATAAACTTTTGTAAAGTTTAGTCGAGATCGGTCTATATTTTTAGAATTTTTCACTTCAAGCAGTGTATTACAAACATTAGTATGGTAAGTTGATTTTCGAGCCCCCATCACCCCCAATAGATAATCGGATCTCTATTCCAATACATATCCAAGTTCTGATTTCCACCACCTAGTACAAACTTACTAGCGTCCTTCTCATCAGCTGAGAATGCATAAGATAACATATGATGGCATGGCATAACCTTCAGAATTTTTTGGATACCTTCTTCCTCCGCAAAGAAACAGAATTATAAAAAACAACAACAAACACATACACAACATCGCGACTGTGGGGCGAGCACTGAAATCCAACAACAATAAAGAATAAAGGCTGCAGCTTGTTAGTTGTGTGGTGGAGTATGGAGTACGCGAGAAGTAGTACATGCTTGCTTCTTGTTGTTGTTTTTATTTGATTATAGACAATAATGTCTGGTCTGGTCGGCCACCATCTTCTCTTCTCAGATGGCAGCAACGAGCAACCGGCAACAACAATATCTCAAACAAACAAAACAGCAGCAGACAACAGGGCTGCCAACCGCAGTCAATAAAAAATAGTCATTTTCGAAAATATAAATCAAAGTAATATCTTCACACACAAGTTAGTCAATTTTCACATAAGAATTCTATTTTATTTACGAGTGGCTACTCTCGCAAGCTATGTTATCACATCTGTTTGTCAAATGGGGACTTAAGTAAGCGGAGAATTTATATACACAACTTGTAATCAATGTTTTGTAGTAGCGAAAGACGACTTATCACTTTTTTGTGCTTACTATACCGACCTGCCTCACACTTATTTTCCGAGATATACAAACTAATTATTGCATTCTTTGAATATAAGTAAAAGAAAAAAATATTATAAACACAAGCTGCGTAATGGTTATTTCAATAGAAAGGCATATTTATAAAGAAACGAAAAAATATAATTTATTCTATTTTTTCTTTCCATGATCTGGCGGGAATCTCAAGTTTTGCCTAGACGTGAAACACTTACATTTTCTTACTACGAACTAATTGAATACTATGGTTTGCCATAGAAGTTTTAAGTCTTCAGTTTACGTTCTTTTCTACTTACCTATCTTTACACAAACTGAGAGTTGCTGCAAGTAAAGTTTCCTAGTGTAAATGGGGACTTAGACCCTATTTATACGAGACAACATTATTTGCTTCAATTTTTATGATTCCATTTTGAACTTGCCGTTTGTGTTTACACAAGGCAATTCGATTACGGCCATTTTTGTTTTCATTATTGTACTTTCTGACACTGTGATTTATTAGTTCTGATTTTTGTATGAAAAAATACTATAATTATATGCGGCTAACTTAAAATTATGAAAAACACAAAGGGAATTGAGAGTTTTTTTCCAGTCCCCTTACTTCTCTCTTCAACGAACTGAAAGTTGCGACAAGTAAAGTTGCGTCCCTCTAAGAAAACCGGCACGAAAACGAAACGTTGGCGAAGTCATTTTTTCATACAAGACTACGAAAACGAACCGATTTTGCGATGCGTAAATGCACCGTAAACGTTAATTTCGGAATAAGAGAATTAGAAAAAAAGTAGTAGTTTGAATGTATTGGTAGTACGCCAAGGCTAAGCTAAAGTAGTACTTTTACGTAACACTAAAGCGGTCCGTTTTCGTAATACCAGAGTGTTGCGTTTACGTAACACTGAAGCGGTACGTTTTTGTACTGAATTTCTTTCTCTATCGAAATAATATAAGCTTTTTTATACTGAAGAATTAATGTTGCATATATTGTGAATGATATGTAGATATAAATATACTACAAACGTTTTATAAATACCTATTATATTAACACTTACAAAAGCTGATTTTGTTTAACAACAATCAGATCATTACACTTCAAACATCAACTAAAACAATTAAAGTGTTCTGTCAACATGGCTGCCCGAATAAGAAAAAACAGTTAATGCCGTTACCATTAAGAAAAAACAGTTCGTTTTCGTATCGCAAAAACGGCACGTAAACGGATTGTTTTAGGTACTTTTTGGTTTAAATACGTTCGTTTTCATTACGCAAAATCACTTCCATTTCGTACCGTAAAAAACGGCACGTTTACGAAGAGTTTTACGCAGAATTAATTTCGTCGTATTTTTATATGAAAAACTATGCAAGTGTTAGTGATATGGCGGTCCGTATGCAGTTCGTTTTCGCTCCGCAAAATGCGTTACGTTTATTTTTCTTGGAGGGGTAGTGTAAATGGGAATTTACACTGAAATGTCGTCAATCGTCATATGGTAAAATTTAAGCTTAAAAATCGTCAAAATAAAGATAAATCGGTAAAACTGGCAGCCCTGGCAGACAGTGCAGACGGAGAAAGAAATAAACCGAATCACACGAATGTAAAAAATATGAACGACGACGAATTGCGAATATCCGAATATCGCTAGCATTCGCCGGTTCGTGGTGAGAGCGAGAATGCATATAACGCATACAATCGCAAAATGTCGCTGCTCTAAACCTTAATATATATGTATGTAAGTACCTTAATATATATGTATGTACATATGCACGTACATGCAGCGCAAACTTTTTGGCTTTTGATTGAACGACGACATTGAATACCGCTCATTTGATCGCCAACAGCCGAGCCGGTATGAACGGTCTTGCTTAAGGAACTTTGTGTCTGCTAGCTCCAAAGAGCAAAGAATTTTGAAAATAAAGATGTGTTCAAAAATATTCAGTGTAGTTTTGTACTTGAATTTTTTTTTGCTTTTGTATAAACAAGACGCCGCTCATAGAACTTTTTGTTTTTCAATAAACAACATTATTAACTAAAAATATATTCGTATGAAAAGTGTGTGGTGGCTCGTCATCGCATTGTGAACTTTTTTACTTGCGTGGTGGTTTGAATAATTGGTGACGCATGGTAAAGCTGTGTGTGAGTGTGCTCTCAAGTTAAACAAATTGAAAAAAGAAATAATACAAAAAAACGGCCATAATAAAATAACTAAAGAAAGAAAACGCAATAAGAGTGAATTGTGAAATTCAAACCGGCATTCAACTAATGAAGGAAACGCAGCAGCAGCCGCGACAAATTAAAGGTTCACATACAAACATTTTTGTACATGCATATGCACAAAAGCAGACTAAAGCTCTTCCCGTTGAAATTTATGGAACTTTCCCGATAATTCATTGAAAAATCAAATCGAAGCTATACAAGGGGGATTTATTTATAGCCGGGAAGCATCGAACAACCGCAGTACGGGTATTTAAAATATAATACATTTTTAAAGTGATATATCAGATCTCTTAGCAGATTTTCGGTTATTTCTTTTATCTGTCTACCTCCGTCCGTCCGTAGTGTTTGTAGAGGCACTCTCGTGAAGAGCAAGAATGACGCAAGTGCCGATTTAAATGATGTTGGTTTACACTGCCGCACACCAAAGGAAAAATTCATGCGTTTAGCTCATGACAAACGCAAGAAACACACAATTCATTTCTTTGGATTATTGCAACGCTGGAGGAGGGAGTTGAAATATTTCGCTAAAGACGGAAACTTCAGTATATTGGTTAAATAATGTGCTGTTTGTCCACACAAACTCATACATTCCCACTTGCTATGTCAATATCACGTACATCCCGAAGAATGTTGTGGGTAATAAGTCGCGAAAAATGCCGGTTGCCCGAGGCGACCGGCCAAGTAAAGAGAAGGCACAAGAGCTTAAGAGAGGGAGAGTTAAGATCTTTAAAAAGTATTGTGGCTGCAAGCTCACTAAGGTTGCCAACCCTTCAAAACGACTTAAAGTGAGAATAAATGATGAGCTCCCCACGTTTTTTTTTTAATTCTTTTCGTCTGTGTTGCGGAAGAAAGGGCGAATATGGAAATCACAAAGAAGTGTGAAGAAACTTTTTCTTTGGGTGTCTGGAAGTAATTAGAAGTGTACATCATATCTTCTCATGAGTTTACTCGACAGCAAAAAACAAAATTTAAAAAGCGGTCTCTTTTTTTCGTTAAGTCGTGGAATCGCTCAATATTGATCATTCGTCTTACTAACGAACGGAACGACCGGTCTTTTCGTTTCATTTCATTTTTTTTATGATGCGGTGCGGTTTCTCACATACCATCATCAGCAGTCTAGAGCTAGCTAATCATATGGCTGGCTGGTTCGTTGTGTCTGATTTGGCTGTTGGAAGCAGAAAGAGCGAACAGGAGAATGAAAAAGACCCAGTTTGTCGTGAATGTGTTTGTCTATATAAACTGATCTCTAAAGTGTAGTCAACATTTTTAGTTTTGCCGGTAAGTGTGCTTTTAAAACTAAGCTCAAATTATATTGCTGGTATTCGCGAAGAAAAAGCCGAAATAGAAACGAAAACAAGTGATAAAAAACATATGCATGATTTTTTTTAACAAAACGGCAACTAAAGTGAGGTTATAATCAAGTCCCGAGTGCCCCACCCAGTCTAGCTAACGACGAAGAACCATCAAACCACGTCGTTGCAATATATATGATTTATATACATATATAATACATAGTGTACTACATACATATGTGTATAGGTATGGTACAAACGTTGAGAAAATAAAACAGGGAACATAATATAAAAAGAAACCAGGCGGTGGCGTCTCATAAGAATATTCAAATTCGCATGGACTGGGTTTTTCTTGTTCACCAAGCATAATTTACCAGATACAAAATGTTTGCTCGCTCTCTTCCAAGTGATTCGATCATTTGAAAGCCATTTTAAAAATTGGCAACGCTTAAACGACAGCGGCAATTAAAAGACTGTTAGCCACATGTTTGTGTATTTCCCCAAATCAGTTGAGGGAATCAGTCAAAGTACTAACACTTGTATCAACCATTACTTTGGTAACTCCCCACCGGCGTTTATGTCGCTCTAACTTAACACCACAAACATACAGACACACTTGAGTGAGTGGGCCCAGAAGACTTTTTTTCATTAAATATATGTGTCTCATATAGGTTTGTGCAAAAAATTAAAAAAATACCCAAATAAATGTTTTCTAGTTTTTTTCAATGTATTGGGGCACGTGTTTTATATTATTTTTGTTTAAGTATTTGTGAGAGAGGGAGAGAAATGCGAATCTTTATCTGTAAAAAAAGTTTGAGGCCGTCTGCGCTCATTAAAAAATATAGAAAAAACATGACAACCAGCACACATTCATTCTGCTGCTTGGTAACAGCAGCGAAAATATCGCAACAAAACTTGTACCTTGCTTGCTCGCTTTCAAAATCAAGCGCAAAAAAAATGTCTTACAGCATTTGTGCAGAAAAGCAGAGAAGTGCAGAGTGCAAGGGGAGCCAGAAGAGCGCAATACTGCCAACAAACAACTGTCGAAAAAGCCATATGGTATATGGGTTCTTCGGATACCAAACGAATGAACACAACGAAAGAGAAACAGATCGTTGCGTTACCAATGTATTTATTGTTTGCCTTGCCAGCCACCAGCAGCAGCAGGCAGCAAAAATACACATGCAAATATTTTTTAACGCAATTTCAAATTTAGAAACCAGGGTCATTTCTGGGTCTCCACTGCAGACAGATATTTCATAGAATAGCAAAATTCGATTCAGTTCATAATATTGTAAAAACAAAAAATAAATATGTAAAATAATCATTTATGGTGTGAACCCGAGCTGAGCTATAGTATCACACCACAATCTAGAATTTTTTGCTGCTGTCTGTAAGAAAGAAAAATTGTAATTGCATGACGTCATATCCATTTATCACAATTTTAAATGAATTACTCACCACCACCATCCAGCGGTAAGTTATACGATTGTACTTTATTCTTTTGTCTGCCCAGCTAAGTGTTGGTTGGGCATGAGTTTTGGAATCAATGTGTTGTCAACCATGATCAACCATACTATGGAAAAAACAACAATTAAGAGAGAGAGGCAACTTGAATAACTCTACACACTCACACACTTCATTTTCATGGAAGTCTTATTCATGTACTGAAGCAAACACGATAAAAAAGAAATAACTACGCTGACTGGTTATATTAAAAGTGACTATGCCAATTTCTTCGTACTAATAAAGAGAGATTTGTTTTAATGTGATTTCCGGAAATTAACAAAATTTGGAATAAAATTAACTCTTAGCCCACCAAGTGTGTGAGTTGGTGTTAACCGTATCTTTTTTTTTACAAACAATTGTTTGGAGCCAAACATTTTGTTGGCAACACTACGAAGATATGATCCAAAAAGTTAAGCTTTTCATGCTAAGCCAAACACAAAAATTCTCCATATTTGTATATGGTGAGTAAGCATCATGAGTTCAAAAGAAAAATAAAGAATTAAACAAAAAAAACCAGTCATTGTGAATAATAACAACAACAACTAAGCCTTTGTTCGTTTGGCTCGAACATGGCAGCCGCGAACGGATTTGCACATTTGCTCGTGTACGTACGTACATTTCCATGTGTAGATCGTTAACCTTAACCATTTTTTTACAAGGCGCGGACACAAGGTCGTACGACTGGAGTTATAAATTCTCGCTCTCTTTCTCTCGGGCTGGCTCTCTCTCGCCGCAACCCATTGTGGAGACATATTGCAATTATTCAATCCAAAAGCTTACATACATACTACTCCACATCTGTATGGTTGCATATATAAATGGGTGTGTGTGGGGTTACAACATGAGTGAACAAAAAAAGAGTATAAAAAAATAACACGATAACTTTAAGAAAACGTCTAACACTCTGCGCGCTAATCAGAGACCGAGGCTGAATATTGAAAAGTGCAGTCAGGTACCTGAAGTAGCGCGCGAAGTTTTAGGCACTGACATCATGATGAACGTACCATAAAGTGTCTACGCCCGTGGAGCATGTTGTAGTCGTCTTTGGGTGCAGCAGCAGCAACAACGGATGGATTTGCGATTATAAACCCAAATTCAGTGTGAAAAAAATAATGAAAATGTCCCATGTCTATTGTACTTCATCAGGTGCTCTGGTGCATTAAAAACCCGGCACATGTTGAAGTACATTCAATGTGGGGCGAATATCGTTGGATGTGACTTGTCTGTGTCCATAATCATTTTTTTTTGTCAATTTATGTACATACATATTATATTTTATCTATTTTATATAGAGATGACACATGTTATATACATATGTATGTATGTACACCTAGGTTTTCGAAGCTGCAGTGGGAATTCTAACGCTCATCAACAAAGTGGACCTAGATTTTGTGACGCACATAAACGAAGTGGACCTCGATTTTCGGAACTGGAGTCTGAATTCTTACGCACATCATCGAAGTGGACCCAACACAAGTACGCATTTCCAGAAACATCGTGTAAACGACCAAGGTGCTGCATTAAAACAGGAGATTCAGCCAAATTGTACTTCCCTAGAAGTAAATTCGTTAGAGCGTTTCCAAAATCAAATTGTTATTAAGCGTAAATATAAAATAAAAATTATTACTTTTAACAATTCTTATTCTTTTTTATTCTATAGGATGGGCATTGGACGAAAAAAAAAACGAAAATTCAGTTGAAAAAAATCACATTAACTTTTTTAGAAAATCACATACTAAACAACTGAATCGTATGAGGGATCAGGATGTTGAAACAAGCAAAAAATATTTGGCAAAAACAGCTGTTCCTTTGAAAAATGACAAAAACTAACACAAAAAACGGTACCGTCCTCCTAAACAATGGCATACCTACGCAAATAAATGAAACATTCAATGAGATGAAACATTCAATTATATTTTAGTGGTTTGGGAGAGGAGGGGAAAAACAAAAAGAAGAAACTACGCAAAAGTGGTAGAAAAAAACATTAATGAAGGGACTAGGATTTTTTCTCTAAAATGTATTACTGCAACCGGCATTAATACAAGAAAAAGAAAACGTGTAAACCCTCTCCCAAACCACTTAAGCAGATAAATTCCATACCCATTACATGAACCTGAAATAAATTATTGGATAATTTTTAATAATGTAGGGTGGCGATTTGACATTTTAAATTTGAATCAGCTGTAAAAAAAATGACTGATAATTTTTTTCGCTTCGCCTAATGAGCTAAAGATTCATTGGCAGGAGATGAAGACTCACCAAATAATCTTGTTTTCAGATGAAGCTCATTTTCATTTCCATGGCTATGTCAATAAAAAATTGCCGCATACGAAGTTCAAAATTGACGCATACACGTGACTATTGAGAAGCCAATGCATACACAACGAGTCACTGTTTGGTGTACATTTTGGGTTTGCGACGTCATTGGGCCATCTTTCTTCGAAATTGAGCAAGGAGTCGCCGTTACGTCAATGGTTGGTTTTACTGCGTCATGCTCAACGAAGTTTTTCAGATAAGGACCGCCGTGACTGTTGTAGAAGTCATATGAATCGGATTGTGTTCCATTATTAAATGACAAAGTTTAACCATTCCAATAAAACCAGAAATTTGAAAAAATTATCAGTACTTTTTTTTACAGCCGATTTAAATGTTAAATCACCCACCCTGTATTTAGGCATAAATGCACATAAAACAGCTGTTCCTTTAAAAAATGACCAGAAAAAATTGAGATTCAACTATTTCAATTATTTTATAGTGGTCAAAAAAAAGGGGAAGGGAAACAAAAAATGATAGTTCACGAAAGTGCCGTCTTCATTAGGGCTTACAGACATTAAGATATTTACTGTCATTACAATAGGGATTTGGGGCTTTGAACCCTTCTTTTAAAATATATCACTGCAACCCGGATTTTAGTTGTAAAAATGGTTAACACAAGGTGCAAAAGGCATGGAAACCCTTTTTCCAAACCACTTAAATATATAAATGTACTCCCACTACATGGAGCTAAAATTTTTTTTAGATAATTCATCGTAAGGTCATTTCCTTAAATATGTGTACATTATTGTACAAGACGGTGTCTCTTTCGATCTATGATGGTCTAATTCGATACAATAAAACCCTTCCGATTTGGGTCCTTTTTCTAGAAACTATATATCAAATCCAACCTTGCTCTTGCTTTTGTTTGCTTAGGGAGTTATGAGCTACCCTGGTTTTACATAGCCGACATACAGGGCTCCGTGCCGCTTTGAGAACCAACCTGTCGCTTTAAAATATACAAATGTGATCCGATTTCGAATTTTATTATAAGACAATTATATATTTCCAAGGCATGAAAACTCCTTTCCCAAACCACTTAAGTAAACGTACTCCCACTACATGGAACTGAGAAAATTTTTTGGATAACTCATCTTAAGGTCATTTCCTTAAATATGTGTACATTATTGTACAAGATAGAGGGCGGTGTCTTTTACGATCTATTATGGACTTTTTTCGATATAAGAAACCCACCCGATTTGTATCCTTTTGTTCTAGAAACCACATCTCAAATCCAACCTTGCTCATGTTCGTGTTTGCTTAGGGCTCCGTTCAGCTGGGAGAACCTGTCGCTTTAAAATATACAAATGAGATCCGATTTCGAATTTTATTATAAAAAAAACCAAACAAAATCTGGTTAAACTGCAACGTTTCGATTCAATTATGTATTGTCAAGTCCAAAATTACGATCTTATGCACTGCCGATATACTGATGCAGAGCTCTCAACATATTTTTATATGATGGACTTGTTCCGAAAACTGGCGAAATCAAACTTCATCTATCCCATATATAAGGTGGGCGATTTAACACTTTAAATTTAAATCGTCTGTAAAAAAGAACCTCATCCGATTAACAAAATTGTTTAGTACATTTTCATTTGTATCGGGTCGAATCTCTTCAATGGCAACTTCGATTTCGTGTTTCAACGCAAACAGTAACATTTATCCTTAATGGCTCCCCACAGACAATTATCCAAATGGTTCATATTACAGCTCCGAACGGCCAATTGAGATCACAATTTCGGCTTCGAATAAGCATTCGATTTTCATTAACAGTGGATAAAATAACTATGGTTGCGTTGGCTGTGTGACATGTGGCTTTGCCTTGTTAAAACCAAATGTCGTGAATGTAATTCTCGTGAAGTTTTGGAAACAAAAATTCGTTCGGCAAGTCGCGGTAACGATCACCGTTGACGGTAACGTGGCTCCTTGCCCATTTTCGAAGAAAAAAGGCTCAATGATGGCGCTAGCCCAAAATCCAAACCAAACAGTCACTCGTAGATACATTGGCTTCTCAATAGTCACGTGTGGGTACTCTATACCCTGTATGCGGCAATTTTTGATATTGACGTAGCCACCGAGATAAAATGAGCATCTAAAAACACGATTTTCGGTAAAATTCTTCGTCTCCTGCCAAACAATTTTTAGCCCAAATGGGCGATGCGAAAACGCATTGAAATTTAAAAAATTAACAGTACTTTTTTACAGCCGATTTAAAATGTTAAATCGCCACTTTATATTAGCCGAGGAGTAAACAATTGTAGACCCCGATCCAGAACACTGATACGTCATCATATATGAAAAAATCCTATAAAATAGGGTTGAGGATCAGTAATATCAATCGAAAAAAGCAAATGAAACGTGAAATCGGATATAGCCAAACCAAGGCAGTGATTCTGTTTTTATTGGTAGAAAAACTCTAAGGAGGGATAGCTTCCTTTTAGTTGCTACCAACAGCAGCGCTACATGATTATAGCCTGTACCGCAGTATGGTGTAGAGTACAATTAGTGAATATTCACATGGTCGTCACAGTAAACTGAAATGACCTTAAATGATTTCCGATCAACGCCTTTTAAAATTCTTCCACATCGGCCCATGTTTTCATTAAAACACATGCCACCTGTTTAACATAACGGTATTACCTCAAAATATTCAGATTTAAATTAGCTTTTTCCCCTTTGAAAGTCTTTCATTGCTTTCTTCACTCGTTAAGAACACTTCAAGTGACTAAGCTAACAGTTTGTTGTGCCCACTGGAAATTAAATACATATGTAGTTGTGAGGCATAACCATTTTGTTTTGACCCTGTTCATGATTTGGCATAACCCCGAATTGATACCATGCAGCTTAAGAAGCTGCACATTAGGTCTGATTTTAAATCAAGTCGAAGCCATGTTTAGGAAAATTCCCGTACAAACGTACCTACAGAATGATAAGTTTCTGGATAGGAGCCACATATTAAATTCGATCTAGCTTATATAGGCTGATCCATCTAGAGGTATTTTTTCCAAAATAAAAAAAAAATAAAATTCAAATCAAGTGTCGAATCGTTATTGTCCATACGAAAGGACATTTTATGCCATTAATTTTTTGAATATAATTTCCTGGATAGGTGCCACAAATTAAATTCGATCTAGCTTATATAGGCTGATCTATCTAGAGGTATTTTTTATCAAAATAAAAAAAATACTAAAATTCAAATCAAGTGTGGAATCGTTATTGTCCATACGAAAGGACATTTTATGCCATTAATTTTTTGAATATAATTTCCTTCAAATGTTGGCAACTGTAATATGGAAATGAGCGTTCGGCGAAAAACAAGAAGATCCGCTGTTTTCGACTAAAATTGTGTTCAGAGATGAGGTCCATTTCTGGCGCGACGGCAACTTCAATACACAATCCCACGACAGTCGGTTCTACGCACCGGATTGACCCGAAGCAGCAATTCTTCGGCCAAGGGCTGTCACCTCGACACTGTGTGTGCCGCTACAACAAAAACAAAATTGCCGCATTTGTGCTGAAGAGGAACCAGTAGAGGTTCAAGAGGTGCCATTATATCCAGAGAAAACCACTGTTTTGGTGTTGGTGGAATCATCGGTCTATATTTTTTCAAAAATGATGATGGTCGAAACGTAACTTTTAATTGTGCTCACTATTGCTCTATCATATCGGACTTTTTACTACCTGAAATTGATGCCCGTAATCTTGACGACACTTGGTTTCAACAGGACGGTGTCACTTGCCATACAATGGATCTATTGAGAGGTCATTTCGAAAAGCAGCGAATTTCACGTTTTGGACAGGTGAGTTGGCCACCTAGATCGAGTGATATCACACCTTTAGACTTTTTTCTTTGGAGCTACGGAAAGTCAAAAGTCTATGCTGACAAACCAGCTATGATTCAGGTCGTGGAAGCCAACATTGCGCGTGTCACTCACGCCATACCGGTCGAAATGCTCGAATGAGTCATCCCAAAATTGCACCCTCAGGATGGACACCCTGAAGCGTAGTTGCGACCAACATTTGAAGGAAATTTTATTCAAACAATAAATGGCATACAATTTCCTTCGAATGAATAAAAAAAGATTCCACACTTGATTTGAAGTTTAGTATTTTTTTATTTTGAAAAAATACCTCTAGAAGGATCACCTACTATATGTATGCCTGCCGCTTAAGAACGCACATATTAATAACGATCTTGCCAAATTTCGCATACTTTAAATTTGAATCGGCTGTAAAAAAGTAAAATTAATTTTTTCAAATTTCTGGTTTTTTTGGAAAGGTTTAACTTTGTCACTTAATTATGGAACACCATCCGATGCTTTAATGCTTTCCCCAGTAAGCTGAAGATTGTTTGGCAGAAGGTTAAAATTTATGCACTGTCATTGTATTTAGTGTTTTCATAAGGCCGTCCTATAAATATCCCTCCTGCATAATACATTTTGTATTCTCTGTATTCCAGAATGATGTGTGGTATCGTGGTATAGCCTGTCCGAGTGTACTTTTTTTACTCTTTACGACAGGATGAAGATTATCAATTTTTTTGTTCTTCAATTGCTACTAAATCTCCCAAATCTTGTTGCTAATACTGAAAAATAACAACAATAAAAATTAAAACAGGAAAAAAAAATAAAAAGAGAAAATGAAGAATAAAATTGTAACAAAAATACAATGTTCTATGTCTTATGGCCCACCCAGTACCTACAACGTGGCGCATGTGTAATGTCATAATAGTCGGCTTCTTTTGAGGTAACCAGCTTAGTTACCTAGTTAGTAATATTGCAATCTGACAGCAGCGCACAACTTTTTTTATATGGCAACATTGTTCCTCTTTGTATACACCAAAGAGAATTGAACTAAAATGGGTTCTTTCGTCGAATTCGCCAAAAGCAGACAATAAAAAAAATCAATGAAATATAATAATTCACTCCTTCTGTATCTCAAATACTACGTGTCTGTTTGTCCGTAATCAAAGATCGACGAACCTTTCGTAAAGATTCTTGATTGCACCACTAGAAAATTTGATTCAAAGAGTTCGAATTTCTCTCTTACATGCCACTCTTTATACAAATTAGAACATTTTTTACTCAAATACAATTTACATTGTCTATATAAGGTTCATTCTGAGATTATGGGCCACTTTGTTGTCCTTGGTTGTTTCAAGCGGGAAAAATAAAATATATTATACTTTATTATTTACTATACAATAAATGTTTATAGGACCTTTAAAGTCTTTAAAATTGCTTTAAAAAAAATTATTTGTTCCTTAAAAAATTTCCTACCAAAGTGTTTAAATATCACATCCCTAGCACTACATTCAATTGAAATTTTCTCAATTTTTTACAAAAATATTAATTATTTATTTAATAAAACCAGTCCATAGTAAGAAATAGTTTTCAATTAATTTTATTGCTACGAGTATTAACGATTATAATTTTTTATTCAATTTATATTTTTATAGATGTTTATTTTCTGTCCCTGAAAATACACAGTATTCCCCTGTACAATCTAATATTCGCTAAAATTCAAACTCCAAACCAATCCTGATTTCAAGCAACTCAAATATGATTGAACATTACTTGAAGTGGGTGCACATCTAAAAGTTTTTTCGTCAACAGTCTTATCAATGAAAGAGAATAGTTAGTTTTTCAAAAATATTTTTATTTAGCTCGTTTGTTTTATTTCGGTCTGTTGCTTTTACACATTGAACAGGGATTAAACCGGCTCAATACCTCTTGCTTCTATATTTTAATAGAAGACAAGTTTTTAACAAAATGGCAAAGTGACTCACTCTTGCATTTTTAACAAAATGCAAGAGTGAGTTGTATTTTCGTGGGCAATTGTGTGAAGAAAACTTGAAAAGTAAGGTTTACAACAGTAGTTCTCATTCGTTTGTGGAGAGCCTGGCCTTATAGAGTTCGGTTTTACTTTCAACAATTGCAGCAAGGCTTTCTGAAGAGGGTTGTCACGGACCCGAAATCATGATAAAAGTAGTGTGCAGCCACGAAAATCAATGTCACTTTGCCATTTTGTTAAAAACTTGTCTTCTATTTAAATATAGAAGCAAGAGGTCTTGAGCCGGTTTAATCCCTGTTCAATATTTTTATTTTTCAATATAATCTCCTGAAACTTCAATACACTTAGTCCAACGCTTATCTAGCAATTCTATCCCTTGATTAAAATAGTTTTCCTCATGGTCTTCAAAATAGTGGTTTACAACTGTAATTGCATCTTCATTTGAGGTAAAACGCTTGCCAGCAAGGAATTTTTTTAGATTTGGGAACAGGTAAAAGTCACTGGGAGCTAAATCAGGAGAATAAAGTGGGTGGTCAAGCAACTCGTACTTTATTCAATTCGTTGATTTTAGCCATTGTTAAAACACTCTTGTGCGCTGGTGCGTTGTCTTGATAAAAAATTATTATAAGCCAGGACGTTTTTCTCGAATTTGTACATTTAATTGACCTAAAAGGTTGCAATAGTACTCTGAATTTATTGTTTTACCTTTTTGCAGATAGTCAATCAATAAAATACATTTGAAGTCCCAAAAAACCGTTGCCATAACCTTACCAGCCGATTGAATTGTTTTTGCCTTCTTTGGGGCACTTCCTCCAGCTTCAGTCCATTGTTTGGATTGTTCTTTTGTCTCTGGAGTATAGTGGTGGATCCATGTCTCATCAACAGTTATGAAACGACGCTTAAAATCCATTTTATTTCGCTGAAAACGATCCAATCAAGCTTGAGAAATGATCATTCTTATGCGTTTTTGGTCGACTGTTAACAAGTCCGGCACCCATCTTGCAGAAAGCTTTTTCATCTGTAGTTCTTCATGCAAAATTATATGGACTCGATCATTTGAGATGCCCATGATATTAGCTATTTCACGCACTTTTATTCGTCGATCATTTAATACCATATCATGCACTTTGGCTACAATTTCTGTTGTTGTTGCTGTTTTTGGACGTCCACTACGTGATTCATCTTCAATGCTTGTACGACCACGTTTAAATTCAGCAACCCAATTTTTTACTGTTGCATATGAAGGAGCATTTTCACCTAACACATTCACTATATCATTATGAATTTCTTGTCCCGATAAACCTTTTTTATGTAAATATTTAATGACACCACGCATTTCTAATTTTCCCATTGTAAAAAAATCGCGGATGCGTCTTTTGTGAACACCTGTTTCTATATGAAGGCGTTGCCAGATCGAAACAAAATTTAACGTGTTCATAGCAGAGATGGAAGTTTCCAAAACACTTAAGTTTTTCTGTTTATACCGCGCTTTTTGTGCTAGGCTAAGAAGTTTCCGAACCGTCCTCGTAAGTCGTGTTTTTTCACTCGTTGCGAACGTTCACACTTAAGTGGGTCATTCCCCTGAGTTGTTTTTTTAAAAAGATAATTTATAAATTTTATAATTTTGCAAGTGTTTTTTTGTGTTTATTGCAAATATACACTTCCAGCTCAAGTCAATTTTGTAAGGGTAAGTACTTAAGTATACATTTCAGAGAGTTTTGTAGAAATTCATCATTCCCGTGCCGAAATTTTTCACAGGGATATGACGATTAACAGATTTTTTTCTTTTATTATTTTTACAAAAGAACTGAATTTAAATGAATTTGTTGATTTTAAAGAAAAAATACTATATATTTTCAATGAGTCATTACCCTGGAGGGTAGTGATTCCGTTAAAAATTTAAATTTTGAGTTGTACCTTTTAAAAATGACTAGCCTTTCTTAGAACTAAGACATCAACCTGAATTAAATATTAAATTCTGCAAAAAATCGAATTCCAAAAATGATGTCGAAATTGACCCATAATCTCAAAATCTATATCTTTGTATATAAGCTCATAACACAATTTACCACCTAACATCGTTAATAATTCTGCTACTATTTTGTAAACAATAAGTTAGAACTACCTACATACATATTAGCGCATATGATCAAGTTATCCGGAGCCTTTTAACAATATTTTATTAATTTAGTTCTAAAATGTATTGATAAATAAATAATAAATCAAATTTCTTTGCGCTATTAGTTTTAGTTAATTTCAATTATCACATCCCGTGCATAACTCGCCTATATAACCTCTTCTTGATTGATTATTTTTTGTATCCATAACAAAAAACATATGTTTTTATATTAGTTCTTAGTGGAAAAGTATATGTGGTTACTCTTACTCTCTTGTTTAGCGACTTGAGGACAACTCTCTTGTATATTGAGTAACTTCAAATCAAATGCTAGCTTAGTAACCTGAAAATAACACAGCTAATGTGAATTGCCTGCCATTTTCTTAGAAATGCAAAAAAGTGAGTATGTATCTGTTTTTAAGAAAAGTTCATTTAAATATGTAAAATTTATTGAGATATTACTTTTACAGCACCTGGAATTATAACCATATTCTCGGAACGTAATCAATGGCGAATAGTATACAAGCTTTGGCCCGGCTGAACTTACTAATATTTCACTTTCTTTTAAAGATTGTGATGAAGTTTTAAGAAAACAGACATAAAATAGAAACAGGACCAGCGTTGACGTTGAGAGGAGATTCTATGCCATTGTGGTTTTAAACATGGCCAAGAACTTTCTTTTCGGAGAATGGTTGAGGACCATTTGTGACGCGCAAAATAGAAAGGGACCTAAGGGTAAAAACCAGTTTTGTTCAGGAGAGTCATTTTAAAGATTTAAATACGTGTATCTTTGGTGTACCATCACTTTCATGAAACTCTCTGGGAGGGAACACTTTTGGAGCATGGGATCGGTCTCATTCGATGCTCAAATGTTTTCCACATCAAAAAAAAGTGAAAATTGATTTTTTTTACCCTTAGGTCCCTTTCTATATGCGCTGTCACATTTAAATTTATCAATGCTTCCGACTGCATTGAAACTACATGCAAAACGACAACCTTTCTAGTGATTTTAAGCAAATGAAAATCAACTGCAGTCCCTTTAGGGGATCAGGCTTCGTCGCAGTTCTAAGATCACCTTATCTTCCACAGTACCATTACGGTTTTCGAATAGTACTCGTAGCTGTATTACATCTAGATTCAGTCCCACATACTTCTACTCAAACGAACAAAGTCAGCATCCAAACACAGATTTTGAATAGGATTATGATAGATTTATTATAAACCTGTGTGGGTGGGGTATCACCTGTGAGTTATCAGGTGAATGTAGCTTTCGCAACCTTGAAATATCTATACAAACTACCAAGGTAACGACACTTAACGTGAGAATAGTTTTAATCCCATACAAAATTGGTCGTATTCAAAATGAGAAAGAAGCACCGGCTTAAATTTAGACTGAAATGGTAATCATTATCTATACAATTTAGTTAAGATAAATTCTAAATATCCGTCGTTAATTCTAAATATCCGTCGTAAATTATTAGTTTGGAACCCATGCGCTGTTTATGAATGTAATAAATAAAGAAACAGAATTAATTTGGTATGCTGATGCGTCATTATAATAATAAAAACATCTATCCATTTTTGTTTTTAAATTATGTATTTGTACGGGTTGTGAAAGTAACGAATAAAAATAAATTATTTTTTCGATAGATTTTCAATGATTTTACAAGCTTTGAGGAATATACTACAATTTCAATTGTATACTTATATTTCGCTGATTTAATAATTTTATAATAAAAATTGAAAAATTAAAAAGAAAGCCTAAAATAGGATGATGGCAGAGAGCGCGCTCAAAGCCGAGCTGAAAGCTGATTAAAATTCATAAAACTGTGTCCATATAAATTAGTACAAATCAGCGGCAGGATGGAAGAGTGAAAGCCGAGCCGAGCTGAAAGATAATTGAATGGAAGAAGAATGTTTTCATGTTTTTTCGAGCTAATTGTGGCTTATATGCAAAGATTTAAATTGTTTGTAATTTGTAAACGGTTCTTGACGTTTTTATACTGTTGAAATAATATTAAACAAATTTTTTTAAATTTAACTCATCATATTTATAATTAATTGATTTATCATAGTTCTGATTAATCAGAAATTTTGCTTATTATATTAGTTAATTAATCACGTTATTGATTGGCCCAAATATTGACTAATCCATGTTTTATGTTTATTTTAAGTGGCAAAAAACTACAAAACATTCATAAGTACCAAACACATCAAAAACAGTGCGGATTTCAGCATTCACTCTGCCATCCCTAAATTTCCTTCAAGCTTGACTTTGAGCGCGAACTCTGCCATCACCCCTAATCTTAGCAGACCACCCATGATTCTGAAGTAAAATCTCTCTCTCCCTTTTTATGTAGAGATATATTACTTCACTTATTTAGTATGTACAAAACTCAAAATAACTCGAACCAAATTTCATTAAAAACTAAAATATTTCATCTATGATCGCTAAGATTTCAAATTGAAAGGTAAATGGGGCTATATAAAACCATGGACTGATATTGTAGTTTTTAATTGCACATGTTTTTATTTGTGCTTACTATGTCACTCATCATTTTATTTTTTTGGTGGTATTCAGCTGAAACGAAAAGGAAATTACAACCGTTACAGTTTACTGCGTTCAGTTTGTTGGCCATTTGGATTTTATATGGGAATAAGTCCAAATCTTTGTGCATAATTGACTGCTTATATCCATTTGAGCAGATAAGCTTCTTGTCGAAACTGTTGGATTGTTTTGTATAGCAGCAGCGATTGTTTCCTCCGTCCAAACTGAAGGGTTTCGATGGTAAGGTCTTCTGTTGATAGTCCCGTGCTCGGTAAAATTGTTAACAAGTCTCATTACGGCCCATCTGCTCGGAATACTTCGCCAAACGTGCGGCTATACTCTCTTTGAACCGAAGCTACGGACTCCAGTGCGTGATAGCAGCGGTCAATCCAAATTCTTGTTTAGGTCTCCCAGTTTGTTTAATCTAAAAATCAATCTACAAAATAAAATAATTAAAAAAAATTGGTAACGGCTTTCAACAGCTTCAGTGTTCCTGACCTATTACAGAGGTTTATTCACAAAGGTGATATGGATCGGTTCAAAGCCGGTTCGGTTATTTACGCTATATGACGTCAAATCATTTACCCAACAACAAATAATCAGATGCAACCCTTCGAATTTCGATTGTCAAACTTGATGACGACATACACGTCAAATTCATTTGACATTTGTGAAAAAAACATCAAATAATAAAGTAGTGAATCTGCCAAACGTGTGACAATTATAAATATGATAAAAATTTCTCTAAGTTGTAGTTCTTAAAGTGATTTTTTTCATGCGATCAATCATCATCAAGGCTTTAGTGTCCAAATCGCAGATAAGAGGCGTTCAAGATTGATGATAATACGTTTTAGGAATTTGGTGCGCAATCGATCCATTGTGGCATGGCGCGCTATCCTGCATGAACCAGATTCCGCCAAATCCATGTCTTCAATTCGAGTAATAAAAATGTGGTTAACATATCGCCCACCGATGACCGAAACGTTGTTTCCAACTTCATTTCAAAGAAAAATGTCCCTAAACTGTCACTGTGGATGCATTAGCTTCTCAAGAATGACGTGTGGGTTTTCGCGGCGGCTACGTTAACAAACGTACTAACGAATATCAGCCTCGTCAGAAAAAGGTAATTTTTCGCCCAAAATCCTTGTTTAATACAAGCTGCTCTCAGGGACAATGAAGCGGATAGTCGTGCGCCTTCAGTTTCTTAGTCAAATGGACCTTGTTAGCGAATAAACGGAGAACTTTATGAAGAATTCTCCTTAAGCTAGTCCGTAGTGTCGATATCGACGGCGAGTCGATGTGCTTGAATTGAGCTGTTTACTATCGGCTACTGCAGCCACATTCTCGTCTGTACGACCATGGGGTCCATGAGTGTTGTCCACTAGCATGCCAGTCTCCCGAACTAGTTCCACAAACTTAAACAGCAGGCGCGATGTATTTTTAAATGTGTTTCTAAGTTTTTATTTTCAATTTGAATTTCAACACAGTAAGCAGACAAAAATGTCAACAATGAGAAAAAATCAAAAATATGTCACAACCTCCCCATATTAAAAAAAAAATAATCAGCTGTTCGCTTGACTTTACCTTATATAATAGTATTATGCCAACATTTACATCTGTCAAAATGAAGGCACATGAATGCACAAAAAAAGACAGTACAGTAAGATCTCGTTAATCCGAATAAATGATTGCAGATCATAATTCGGATAATCAAAAATTCGGATTATTGGATACTTTCGTCTTCACGTGTGTTCAAAAGAGCACTATACCTACCCAGTAAGCCAAATTTGCCGACAATGTCTGATATCAGACAATTCTGAACAATATCGAAATGTCGGCAAAAACATCAGAGTTCCCTCAGAGAAGTAGTTCAAATTTCAGGTCAATCCTCCAATATGTTTGTCGTAACGAACTCGGTAAGAATTCTTACCGAAACGGAATTTTTTTTCCGATTATCGTACAGAATTCTGACCGAACTCTGAACGTTTGATTAGCTGGGCTATGCGAGGGATTTTTATTGTGTTTGGAGGAAAACTACTGCCGGCAGTTTTCGTTAGCTGCATGCCATTAAAAATAGTTACAGCACAATTATTGCTTGCGGTATTATTATAGTAAAGTGTCGCTCTCCGAATCTGCAGACACCCCTGCTTGTAACTAAAAGTCTTTTGTAAAACAAAAATATTTTTTTCTTTTTGATTGTTTATATTCAGAATTTACCATGACATAAGCTCAGAATTCGGTTCGAAATGTCGGTAAAAACATCAGAATTTAAAAAGACTTTTTGCCAGAATTCTTACCGAAGTCGTTCAGAATTAGTTCAGAATTCTATACGAGAAATCGAAATTCGAATCATATTTCCATTTCGAATTTCCAAAGAAATGGACAAAACATCAGAATTCCCTCAGAGATGTAATTCAGAATTCGTCACAACCCTCTCATGTGTTCTTCGTTACGAACTCGCTAAAAATTCTGATCCGAAATCGGAACACTTTGCCGATTGTCGTACAGAATTCAGGCCGAATTCTGAAGGTTTGGTTTGATTGTTCACAGTAAATACAATGTTTAAAAAGTATAATTATATATTTAAACCGAGGTATAACGTTTTTCAATTTTAAAAACCAAAAAAATGTTTTTTTTTAAATAAGGCATACAATTTTCAGAATCAAAAATAACTTATTATAACGAACCTTAAAAAATAATAATAAAAACAATAATAAACCTTATGTTATTGAGAATTTATAAGAGATTTTTAAAAAATACAGAAGTGAGGTCTTAAAAAAATCTGTTCTTTTTACTGAATTGTAATGAAGATTGTATTCAGCCAAATTAGACTGCGCTCGGACTATGACACACTTAAAATAATTTATATTAATAACTTTACATATTTTGATGTCAATTCGGATTACAAAATACAATGAATTCGGAGTATGTAGTAAAGGGAAAACGTAGTTCGGATTACTGAATAAATCTGATTACCGAGGTCTTACTGTACTTCAAAATTTATTCCCTCAATTTTACAATTGACAAAGAGAGTTCTACCGAAAATTCCTGGCGCAGCACAAAAAAAATTCTACCGAAAATTCCTGGCGCAGCACAAAATAAAATAAGAAATAGGTGCTTCACATCTGTCAAAATTTGGGTATGCGTTGGTCTAAATAGCTGACAGCTTATGCTTTCTTATTAATGTGGTAGAAAGCAGTTTGTTCATGTCAATGGAGTCGCATCGTCTGTTTTGTCTGGTAGGAGTGGGGTCCCTCAGGGCTCTGTTCTTGTTTAAAAATTCCTTGTCCAAACAATAATCAGAACATTCATTTTCGTTTGCAGATGGTGAAAAAAGTCTATACTGCTCTTATAATCATCCCTGTAACAGTTGCAAATTACGCGACGTTTTCGTTTCAGCTGAGTTCCACCAACCGAAAATAGCTAAACGGAATTTACCAGTGGTAGATTTCGTTTGCTTTTTTTCATCTATTTCATATGGGTGCGAGAATTTCGTTTTAGGTGAAACTAGGCTTGAGTACGAACAAAAATAGCTAAACGAAATTTACCATTAGTAAATTTGCTACATGTATTTCTTATTGGATCTAAAATTTACTTTTAGTGAATAATATTCTTAAAATGTGAACTACCTGTGTCAAATCTATCAACATTTAGGTATACGTCTGTCTGACAAAATTTTGTTACTTCAATCAGCATAGACAAAATTGTAATTTCCATGCCAAAATTAATTCACCCAATTTTACCGCAGACTTCTTATGAAAATGCCGTTACCATTTGAAATACAGTTAAATGCTCTCTTTTGTAAACCCATCACTAGCGCCATCTAGGAAGAGCACATAAACAACATTGACATTTCAATGGGTAAACTCACCGCCAGCGTGCTATCAGTCTAACTTGAGTTTCTTTTCACCATTCGCGAATAAGAAGCAGTGTATTGACTTTGCAAGTTGTCAAATGAGTTTTGACAATTTGGAAAAAAGTTTCTGTAGTCGATTGGAGATACGAGATACGAACGATTTGACCTACTAAAAGGTGCAAAAGGTCGGTGGAAATCGGTTTACATTTTGCAATTGTTCGAACAAACCTTGTTTCCATAACAATCAGATTAACAAACAAGAAGTAGTGTATTAAAACGTCCACCATCAAATCAACGAAATAACAGTGTAATCAATCGGAATATTAAACTTTCGTGTGCAAAAATGTTAAGAACAATTGCAAGCCGCAACGAATGGATTCTCCGCAGATCTGTGGCCAAGGCTTCGCGTTCTGCTGCCCGTGTACTCAGCACTCAAGTGGCTAGGACCGTGCCCTTAATCAGGTGGGCCCCCACTAACATATTTAACCCAAACACCAAACCGTCGTAGCATGCAGGCCTTTTGGAACCGTCAAATTGGAATGCAATTGCAAATTTCTATGCAGTTTTAAGGTTATAAACTGCTGTTGTGTAATCTCAATGTCAGTGTTCGTTCGTACATTCAGTGATGAAAGAAAGGCAAGCAAGAAAAGCAGCAGTGATTGTTTTGTGGAGGGGTAATTGAAACATGAAAAGACGTAACTCGTAACTAATAAATATTGCAATTCTTTAACAACCAAAGAACGCGCTTATAATTAGTATGCTCTGCATGCCTGCATATGTGAATGCTAGTGAGTGTCTCTCTTGTATTAGAGAGAACTAGGGGCGACCATTGATTATAAGGGCGATGCGGGAGATACGAGCGTGTGTAGGAAGGTTTCCATATTGACATTTCGCGTAACATACGCTAGTCGTATGATGCACACCACCATGGTGGGTTATCAGCAGCATATATGCTAGTGCGTCACTGATAACATATGACAGTTGGAATGGAAAAGTGGCCGTTTACCGTTTACCCCACAAAAAGTAATCGAAACTGATCGAATGTTGCTTTTTTGCTCTTTAGTTTGGCAAGAGAACATATGTTTTGTTTACGCGCAAAATTTTCTTCATTGAGTTTGTTGTTTTACTTGCGAACTTTTTTTCTCTTTCGGCGTGTTTTTTGATTATATATGAATCTATATTACTTTCTTGGGGTCGTTGTCATGTGAGAGCCGGCATATATGCGTAAATAACGAATAACTGCTTTGTTAGTGGTAATTTGTTGAAAGCACTTGGACCTATCGTGGAGTGGAATCCTTTAGATTTTTTTGGTCCTTGCTTACGTCAGCCGGGATGTAACAGCGAAAAAGACGCAAGCAAAACTCGCTTTATAATAAAATTCAATAGAAAATTTTGCAACGCTCTTAAACTCTTAAATGTTAAAAATCAAATATTTATATTTACAAAGATATAGAAGTTTCAATTTATCGAAATTCAGACGTAATATACAAAATACCAAAAAAAAACTAGTGTAAAACTTTTTTTGGCGCTTACGTCTTTTTCACGGTAAAGGCTCCATATCTGAAGGTAACTTCAGTGGTTGGAGAAACAAGATGGTATGCGATAGCAATAAAAAACTTTGGGGGAGTATAAATCGGCAACCATACGATAGAGCGTGGTATGAATATACTATTCTTGAGACATTACCCGTATACAAAAAAAAATTATTGCACCCCAGAGGCAATGAGGTGGGTTACATTTCGCTTGCTAGTTAAATGACAATCTATAATACCTCATCAATTTCTTTTGATCCCTTTTAGAGTGCCCAAAAAAAAAAGGTTTTCAAAAAAACAGCATTTCGGAAAACCGGCATATACAGGGTGGGCGATTAAACCTTTAAAATTTGAACGGCTGTAAAAAAGTACTGATAATTTCTTCAAATTTCTTATTTTATTTTTAAGGTTGAACTTTGTCAATGGAACACAATATCATTCATATGACTACCACAACTGGCTCGGCAGTACCTTATACGATCAACCCAATTTTTTAGTACATTTTCGATTGTTTCGGTCGAATCGCTTTAACGGCAACATCGATTTCATGTTTCATCGCTTTAATTGTCTCTTGATGCTATGAGTAACATGTATCTTTAACGGCTCCCCACAGCATATAATCCAAAGCGCTCAAATCACAGCTCCGATGCGGCAAATTGACATCACAATTTCGGCTGATTCTTCAATTTTCAAAAACAGTGCGTAAAATATCGATGGTTTCGATGGCTGTGAGACTTGTGGCACCGTCTTGTTGAAACCAAATGTCGTCCATGGCATTCTCTTAAATTTTTGGGGGGAAAAATTCGTTTAGCACGACGCCGTAACGCTCACCGTTGACGGTAACGGCGGCTCCTTGCTCTTTTTCGAAGATTAATGGCCCAATGATTCCGCCAGCCAAAAATCCACACCAAACAGTGGCTCGTTGTGGATGCATTGGCTTCTCAACGGTCACGTGTGTCTTCTCTGAACCCCACCGAGGTACAAAATGAGCTTCTTCATATCCTGCCAAACAATCTTCAGGCCGTTGGGCGAGCAAAATCGCATCGGCTGATGTTGCATTATTACGAGGGTTGCAATATATACTTCTGGCGCCATCTGACATTTCCATTGGAAAGTTTGACATTTTTAGCATAAACGTACTCAGAACGTTTTGACGTACGACCATCATTTGTGTTGTTTACAGTGACTTGAAAAAATCAATTTGGCAAAAAAAATGGAATTAACTCGTGAACATTTTCGTGCGATCATTTTTCACACGACAAGAGTGCATCTATGAACTTAAATCTTTGTATGGCGATGAAGCACCATCCTGTAGCACTGTGAAAAACTGGTTTAATGAATTCAATGTGAGGCCGACGCTCGCTCCAAGAAGAAGGTCATGAAGGTCGTCCAAAAACGGCCGTTGTGCCAGAGAACATTGATGCCGTGCGTGAACTGATAATGCAAGATCGTCATGCATTATCAGTGAGATAGAGGCATCCTTAGGCATTTCTTCCACCAGCATACATTCGATATTGCATAAACACCTGGCCGTAAAAAAGGTTTGTTCTCATTGGATCCCGCACAATTTGACAATCGCTCAAAAAAAGGCTCGTGTCGATTGGTGCAAAGAAATTTTGAAAAAATACGATCGCGGTGCTTCAAAAGACGTTTATAAGATCGTTAGAGGTAGACGAATCATGGATCTATGCGTATGAGCCCGAAACAAAACAGCAATTGACCGTGTGGGTCTTCGAAGACGAGCCAAATCCAACGAAAGTTGTTCGTGGAAGAAGCACTTCGAAGCTAATGGTCGCCTGTTCCTTTGGCAAAACTGGTCATGTGGCGACTGTTGCGCTTGAGCAACGTAGGACGGTCAATTCTGAGTGGCACACCACAATTTGTTTGTTTATTTCTTTTTATTCCCGCACATCAAGAAAAAAATGCGTGGTCAACGATTTTCGTCGCCAGAACATGCTGTTGAAGCGTTCAAAAACCACGTTTGGGAGGTTTCTCAATCGGAGTGGAAAAAGTGCTTCGATCATTGGTTTGAGCTCATGCAAAAGTGTATAAATCATGCTGGAGAATACTTTGAAAAACAATAAAACCATTTTTGATGAAAAATATTCGCGTTTTCATTATTGGGCCAGATATATATCATGTCGATTATGCACGCCGACGGATTTGCTTCGGATCGGATTGACTCGAACCGCACTCGACTCACTTTGTTAGGAAAATGGTATTAGGTAATCCGTCGGATGACTACATTACCAACATGAAGCCGATGTTACATTACAGCTGCGAAATTAACATTTATAAACAAATAAAAAACAAAAGTAATAAAGAAAGTGCGCTGAAATTGTCATAAATTTTAAAAGAAATAAAATATTACAATTATAAAAATTTGCAATGAATTCGTCAATTGGATTTTTTATAAATTGTGAAGAAAAAAGTGGCAATAGAAGACAGGTACGGAACAGGGCCGTAAGTGTTTTTAAGCTAGCTGATGTAGCTGGGCCTTCCACCTCTTCGGTTGCCTGTTCCACCTCAACATCAACATTCATTGATTCCACCGCCCTTGAGGTTGAAGGAATGCCATCGCGAGTTCTTACAGTAAAGGCGCCTTCATTTCTCTCACGCCCTGGCAATCCAAAACTCGCCACCTTTGGTATGCCATCGACAATGGTGTTTATGGATGTGATGGCAACCACTTCTTCCTCCAAACTGGACAAAAACATCTGGGTGTTTTGACCACCTCCAGTGCTGTTCTGCTCTCTCTTGTTGTGGGTGAGCTTCTTCTTAATGCCGGACTTGTAGTCTGACCACACCTAAACATAAAGTAACTTTCATCGAATGTTGAACCAGAAGAAACTTTGATATACGTACCTTCTTCCACTCAGCGACGCTCTTACATGGCGGTCCTAAATTATTCAGCTCTGCCGCCAAGGAGTCCCAAAATTGTAAAACAGCATCTGGAGATTGTTTGGTCATGTTGGTGGCAATGTCAGGGTGCTTCTTCATATTCTCTACCATAGTAGTGAACTGAGAGCGGTTTGTCGTACGCTGTCTATAAAAAAACAAATAATTTAACCCGTTTACATACACATTTTATTTTTTCTCATCTTACCTCTTAGCTTCCATTAGAAAATAAATTAAATCAAATTAAATAAAGAAAAACACAACCAAAAACTAACATGTCCGCACCAAATCAGCGATGATTTTCTTTCGGATATTTTTGTGTGCGAAGTGAGTCGCATTCAGAATACATAATTGCCATTTTTCCGCAACTGCACTACCATCGGCTTATATAATACCAAAATACGCAACTGCGGAAAAAATCCGATCCGATGCCATCCGTCGGCGTGCATAATCGACACGTATATATAGCAGCCCTCGTAAATGACAAAGTTCAAACTTTCCAATAAAACCAGCAATTTGAAAAATTATCAGTATTTTTTTTACAGGCGATTTAAATTTAAAGTTTTAAATGCCCCACTCTAAACGAGAGACAGATAATGGTCTTGTCACCCTGCGTTGTTCTTATTTATTTTGTAAAACTTTTCAATATATTAGTATATCAATCTTCTGTCATAACCCCATCAGCAATGCTTAGCTCTGGGCACAAACAGAGCAACTCCCTGTCGAAATTGAGATCCGAAGATGAAAATGGTTTGGACACAGCTTGCAAATTTCACAGTCCGACATAAGAAGAAACGCTTTTGAATGGTTTCCTCAAGGCAGCAAATGAAGAGGCGTTCAAATCACCCTTGGCGATGGCAGCTTGATATGGAAAAAGCAAAAATACACAAATCTTGATTTTGGGACGAGCTGAAACCCTTTGCAGAAGACAAAGAAGAATGGCAAGCAATCGTTAAAGAACAACAGGAATTTATTTGTAATGTCTCTGGTAAAAAACAGGTCACTGAAAAAATTTTCAGATGTTCCGGTTGGGACTTAAACCTGTAATTACTTGTTTGATAATCGTGCAAACTAACCATTGCGGCCCACTAATTCTGTACTTCAGGAAGTCTGAACACCAATTGAATTTGTTGGTATGGAACCAAAAGATCGAGATATCACAGTTCCATTATATCAAAGCACTGCCATACAAAACTTTTATATTTCCTACACTCACTCGATCGGTTTTTAACAACCGGAATTTGAAAAAACACGAAAAAACATCCGGGTGCCCGTAACCTTATGCTATGAAATATTTGTGGGTGATCGTGATCTACATTTACTTTCTAAAGGATTGTTAAATTTTAAGGGTCGATGTTGAATGTGAACCACGCCTAAACTTCAAGTTTTTTCTGCATTTTATTTGATATTTCTCAATTTCAGACTTACACAATTTGAACCATGGAATGATACACAAGCGAGCAACGCGTTAAAGTTATTCAGGCTTATTATGAAAAGGAAAATCATTTTTCGAAGAAATTCATGTTCAGTACTCGTAATGGGGCACATTTTCACCTCAGTGGACTTGTCAATAAGCAGAATTGTCGCATTTCCAAGAGTGATTGTCGAAAAAACAATGCACCCACAAAGAGTGACTGTTTGGTGCGGTTTATGGGCTGGCGGCATCATCGGTCCGTATTTTTCCAAAACGAGCCCAGTCAGGCAGTTACTGTGAATGGTGTTCGCTATCGTGCGATGATAACGAACTTGTGGATAATATGTGGTGGGACGATGCCACTTGCCACACAACTAACGCAATCCCACGACAGTCGGTTCTGTGGACCGGATTGACCCGAAGAACAATTCTTCGGCCAAGGGCTGTCAATCCGGCACATAGTTGCCGCTACAATAACACAACTAACAAAACAATGGCTCTTTTGCGCGACAAATCAACCCCGGCCCCTTAAAATTTATCCACCCTATATATTTCGATAATCTATAGCAAACTGTTTTGGATTTTTAATAACAAAAACTTTTTATTAAGATACATATTAATAATGATGTTTACCAACATTTTTATCTCTAACACAAAACATAAAATATTGATTAGGGAATTTGCAATAATTTTAGCATAATAATCTGTTTACGATTGCCTTATATATCGATAACAGCTCAAGAAGTAACAACTGGTAGCGATACGAACATTAAAGGGCCAAAAAACTTAAGTGTTAAACACGGGTTATTAAAACAAAAAACGAAATGGTTTCAAAGATACAGGCACGCTTTTGCGTTTAATCTTACGTAGTATAAGTGTGAACATTTGGTAAACAGAAACAATAAAATAAATATAAACAATTTGCCGATAGTTTAAGATAATTGAAATACCGAACGAAGAGGACAGCGGTCGATTTTAAGTTTTATCTTTGCTTTTTATTTGTTGTAAAATTTAATTCCTGATGACATTCTTTATCAGACACTCTTTGCCAGAAAAAAATATCTAATAAAAAACGAATCCTTCATATGAATCAACCAATTTATTAAATTTCCGTTGTTTTAAAACAATTATTGTCTTTTTTGAGACTTGAGCACATTTTATGAAATAAATTTCTGTCTACCTATTAACAATCTTAACAGTCTATAATCGAACCCTGTGTTTCTCTCAAGTATCAGATTTTAATACGTAGAAACGTTTTTTAATTTTGTTTTTATAAACAATTGTTAAACAATTATGTTGAAAATGAAAAAAGAAAATCTGGAACTATATTCTTGAATTTCTGAAGAAAACTATTTCAAATATAAAATCGATATATTTTAGAAAGTTAAAATTATTATTTCATCTAATTAAATTAAACGTTTTCTTTTAAACGATGAAAAATATTCACAGATAATTTCCGAACAGAGATATTTATCAAAGAAACTTAACATTAGAAATTATATTTAGCAATTCTAAAAAAAAAGCAAAATTACTTTTTAAGTTTCGAACTGGTGAAAGAAGTTCAGCAACCATTTGCCCTAAGCATTTAAGGTGATATTTTTTGTACATTAGTAATGAAACAGTTTGCAATTCTCATTTTTCCTGACGTAGACAGGTAATCGTTGACTTGTGTTCGTCTGATATTCTTTTTGGTGATCTACATATGTGACGCGCAAAATAGAAAGGAACCTAAGGGTAAAAACCAGTTTTGTTCAGGAGAGTAATTTAAAAGATTTAAATACGTGTATCATCACTTTCACTTTCATAAAAAGCGCATATCTCTGGGAGGGAACACTTTTGGGGCATGGGATCGGTCTCATTCGATGCTCAGATGTTGTCCACATCAAAAAAAAAGAAGTGAAAATTGATTTTTTACCCTTAGGTACCTTTCTCTATGCGCTGTCACATATAATGCGACCCAAAAGTACCGTCATCATTACTATCGACATTTAACTTTTTAGCGCAATTTACAGTATCGAACATAACATTTGCAACCAAAATACAAATTTCATAATTTTGTCTTGTACAAAGTATGGAATGTTGTTATTCGAAACTGTTGTTCACTTATCTAAAAGTGGTCAGTCATTTTAAACAACAATTAATTTGATTTTTTTAACATTTCGAATTTTGTGCTAACCGTTTTTTTGAACAAAGTCACTACTTAAGCAAGACAAAAACATCCTAGCATCTTTTTGGAATATGCTCAGTTAAATAAAATGTTTATTCATTGATTAACCACGCCATGCAAATTGGAGCGGGTTTAAAATTACATTCGTATTTTTAACTACTTAGTAGGGACATAAATACGGTTACACACGTTTTATGCTGTAAAATAAAAAGTAATGAATGTTTTTGGACCAAATATATTTTAATGTATTTATATATTATATTGTATGTATTGTATCCAAAAAGAATCTACATATTCGGAATGTCCTCCTTTTGCTTTTACACACGCCTTAAGTCGCACTGGCCAATCGTCAATAGCTGCACGAACCTCGTCCATTGGAAAATTGGCCAAACCTCGAACCAAAGCAGTCTTAAGAGATCCAATGTTAGGGTATCTTTTGTGACAAACCTTGTCCTCTAAAACCGTCCACAATTTGTAATCCAATGGTTTCAAATCTGGACTGCCTGAGGGCCATTCCTTAGAGGAAATGAACGCTGGCAAATTCTTTCGAAGCCAGGCCTGAGACGTTTTAAGTTTATGTGCCGGCGCAGAATCCTGCTGGCTTCACAACAGCTTCAAAAACAGTTTCTTGGTAAACTTTGGGCGATGTTTTGACTCCTTGTTCGCCGAAATGCAGGTCATTGACCCCTTCGAAAGAGATACCGCACCAAACCATGACTGAAGCTGGGTGATGACCCTTTTCCGCCCTTGGGATCAGTTCAGATGCTTCCTTGTTAAATTTTTCCTGAACGGTAACAATTTTTTCATCGGTGAAAAAACTTTTTCTGTGCAAGTTATCAGCGTGCTTCACCAAAAGACGTTTGCATTTTTCAATCCTATTTTTTTAAAGTTACATTCAATAAATGTCCGGTAAGTCGTTTGAAAGCCCCAAGTCTTTTTTAATGATTCGACTCATGGACTTTTGCGTGCTATTCATCTCACGGGCCATGATTTTCTGTTTTCGGAGCGGATTTCTGTGAATTCTTGATTTTGATGACATGCGGTGTTCGAACAGAGCGTGGGCGTCCCGACCGGTGGCGGTATTTTACATCTCCAGTCTCCTCAAACAGTTTTATGCATCGGTAGACGAACATGCGGCTAATCCCTAGTGGCCGGAGCGTTTTGGAAATATCGTTTTCATTTCACACTTGAAAAGCGCTATTGCAGCGATACGGTTCTCATTATCTGACCACTCCATGATGAAAGTTGAAACAATTTTAAAATCCCGTTACAGACTAACGCTATTGAGGTTAGCTTTCAAACCCCATATGCCATGAACGGGGTATGTTCAGTTCTACTATTGAAATGGGTGTGTTCAATGTTGTAACAGTATTTATGTGACGCGCAAAATAGAAAGGGACCTAAGGTTAAAAACCAATTTTGTTCAGGAGAGCCATTTTAAAGATTAGGTAACTTTCTATTTGCGCTTAGAATCGTCGACTTCGCTTTCATTAAACGCGCATATCTCTGGGAGGGAACACTTTTTGGCATGGGATCGGTCTCATTCGATGCCATGATGTTGTCCACATCAAAAAATGATTTTTTTTACCCTTAGGCCCCTTTATCTATGCGCTGTCACATATTACGATCAATTAACCGGAGGTTTTAGACTTCGGTGACTTGTCCATTGCATTACATTATTAATTTGTTGCAAAAAAATAATTTTTTATTACCTGCGAGGTATGTTTGGTATTGCCATTTTGAAAACTTTAACGTATCAGCATTTCCCAGTCAGCTTATGGCAACAAAACATTGTCAAGGATATCTGTTTTAACCCATCTATCCATAATACCACGTGTAAGGTAAAATAGGCCTAACTCTTTGACTATAAAACATCAGAACAAATACAATTAAAATCCCTTTCTTGAATAACTTTATGCTTTCTCTTTAAATACAATGTTTAAAAGAACTATAAAGTAACAACAACAGTTTTCATAGACCAACGAAACATATCAAAAAACAAAAGTCAAAATGTTATAAAAATGAAATTAATGTTTGCTTATAATGGCGGTCTACTTTTACATTAATAAACAAAAAATTTAATTAACAGAATCACAGATTTTCTAGAAGGCAAAATTATGAAATTTGTATGCTGGTCCCAAATGTTTTTGTCCATAGTTTATGAATTTACGAAGTTTATTTCACGCAAAAGTTGTATTTTTAATAAATAATTCTATTGAGAAAGGCAAGCAAAAAAATATAGTCCATTCTTAAATCTATAAACATTTTGTTCAGTTAAGAAAAACAATTATTTTGGCAGAAAAAACTTTTTTGTTGAGTGTTTTATTGTAGGGAAAAATATATTTTTTTTTAAAAAAAATATTTTGAAAATAAAGTTTTTGTTTTTTAACTTAAACAATAATTATATTCAAAGATATTTTAGAGTTTTCATCGTTAAGGATTCAAATGAAGACAATTTTACTTATTAGCACAAATATTTATTACTAAAATTTAAAATATGTTTGAACATTAATAATTAATATTTAATATTTTTTTAAACAAGCGAATGTTAGTTGGTCTTCTGCCATTTTCAGTACAGAAAACCTCACTTCTTTTATAAAACTAGTAAATAGAAGTAAAAATGTCGTTAAGTTCGGCCAGGCCGAGCCTTGTATACCCACCACAGTCTGTTGTCCGTTTTTTGGGCCCATTCATATGCGTTCATCCCGATTCTTAGCCAACACCTCTAAATTATTCTATATCTTGATTGGTAGCAAAATTTTATTCAATTTAAGTACACATTGATTGGTTGATTAAGAACTGAATATTGTTTTTTAAGGGTTTTTGGGACGCTGAATCCAAATATGCACTTGGTTTTTTCTATCAGCTCGGTTTTCCGCTATATACTATTATGTCAAAAATTAAGCCACTACTTATATTGGAATAATTTAAAAACGGTTTACCATATTTAGTAAAAAAAAATTCAAAATTTGTCAACAAAATTATCTTTAAGCCGTGCATATATGGTCTTAAATTTGCTAGGTAGTTTCAGAGATATTACTGAAGTTTTGAAGAAAAAAAAATTTATTGCTGAAGTTTTGAAGAAAAAAGAAATTTATAAAATAAATTTTGTTCTTGAAAAATACATAAAAAATAAAAATACGAAAAATCGCAGTTTTGGTTCAAAAGCTTTAGAGATATCGCTAAAGTTCTGAAAAAAAATTATAAAAAAATATACATTAAAAATAAAAACGCGACAAAAATCACCGTTTTGGTCTAAACGCATTCAATATATTTGAAATGAGCTTTATTTTATTGAAATCGGTGCAGAACTTTTGATTAATATGCGTGTGTTTGCTGCTGTGTGTAAAGGTAACTTAAAAAAAATGGAAAAATGGAGATTCGATTTAAAATCAGCGAACCTAAATTAGTAAAAAAAATCTATGAAGTTCCAGTCAAGACAAAAAAGTTTAATATCGAAATAAACAAGAGTTACAGTTTTGGCCATGCGGGTCGTTTGTTGGGCCATATGAGTCTTAAAGTCCAGCAAATATGCCATTTTTTGAGGTACTAAGTGCATCCCAACTAACAGTACCCATTTTAAATATTGTCCATCCACAAAAAATTGTGGTTTGTTATACAAATGCTCAAAGAAGTGTACTTTTTACCGATGTAGCTTAAAAATAACCTGACAGTCAGTTTTTCAAAACACGTTTTAGAATAAAAAAAAACAAAATTCGGGTTTTCTAAATATCCCGTTTTTTACTTACTGTGAATAAAACCTGAAATGCCGATTTTTTGAAACCCACATTTATAATACAATCTAGGGCGGGCGAAGATCGCCTTAGAATTTTACGACGATCAATAATATGTATCGTGTACATTTTTGATTTTTTTGTAGAAGGGCTGTATAAAGTCATGGACAAATATGGTCCTTGTTATAAACAGTGAATGTCTATGCCATGAAACTACTTCGTGTCAAATTCCGTCGAGATCAGACTATAAATAAAGATTCTAAAACGCCGGTACCTGAACTCGGGAAGGTACTTTGTATAGGGGCTATATGAAAACATTAACCGATTTGGCCTAAATAGTAGGCCTTGCCCAAAAGACAGTTTCATATCTAGAGGGCTGCTATATATATTTCTGGCATAATAATGAAAATGCGAATATTTATCATCAAAAATGGTTTTTTTTATTGTTTTTCAAAGTATTCTCCAGCATGATTTATACACTTTTGCATGCGCTCAAAGCAATTGTCGAAGAACTTTTTCCACTCCGATTGAGACACCTTCAAAATATGTGTTTTGAACGCTTCAATAGCATCTTCTAGCGACGAAAATCGTTGACCACGCATTTTTTTTAAAGAAGTCATGGGTGTCAAGTCAGGGCTGTACGGCGGATGACCCATCAATTCGACGTTTTGGGCGGTTAAAAAGGCGCTGGTTTGAGCCGATGTGTGAGAGCTCGCATTGTCATGATGCACAATGATTCGTCTTTTCTTGTTCGTTTTTCGAATTTCTTCGAAGACTTCAGACAAACAACCACGCAGAATTGACCGTCCTACGTTGCTCTAGCGGAGCAGTCGCTACATGCCCAGTTTTGCGAAGAAACAAGCGACCATTTGCTTCGAAGTGCTTCTTCCACGAACAACTTTCGGCGGATTTGGCTCGTCTTCGAAGAGTCTCATACGCATAGATCCATGATTCGTAACCTGTGACATTCTTATGAACGACTTTTGAAGCACGCGATCGCATTTTTTCAAAATTTCTTTGCACCAATCGACACGAGCCTTTGAGCGATTGTCAAATTGTGCGGGATCCAACGAGAACAAACCTTTTTTACGGCCAGGTGTTTATGCAATATCGAATGTATGCTGGTGGAAGAAATGCCCAAGGATGCCTCTATCTCACGGTATGTCACATGACGATCTTGCGGCATCAATGTTCTTTGGCACAACGGCCGTTTTTGGACGACTTTCACGACCTTCTTCTTTGAGCGAGCGTCGGCTACGATTGAATTCATTAAACCAGTTATCACAGTGCTATAGAATGGTATTTCATGCCATACAAAGATTTAAGTTCATCGATGCACTCTTGTCGTGATAATCCACGTCGAAAGTTGTGAAAAATGATCGCACTAAAATGTTCACGAGTTAATTCTATTTTTTGCCAAATTGATTTTTTCAATTCACTGTAAAAAACACAAATGATGGTCGTACGTCAAAACGTTCGGAGTACGTTCATGCTAAAAATGTCAAACTTTCCAATGAAAATGTCAAATGGCGCCAGGCAACTCTTAGTGTTGCCTAGGCCAGAAATATATATAGCAGCAAAGGTCAATCCTATGGTACCGACTTTTATACAAAATACCCCAAAAAGTGTAATTCTTACAGAAGTTGTTTGAGTCTTTGTATAGAGAAACTTTTTCCCTCTGATTTGATTTGGTCCATTATAAATTCCTAACAGCTTGCAGCAACAGTACATTTCTCTACAATGTTTGGACTTTCATGGTTGATTATTGTGACCGCTATTGTGCTTTCAACAGACACACTGACGGACGGAGGTCAGACATCGCTACTCCCATCCTATGGTGGGGAATATAAAAAGGCCTATGTGAAAAACTAACTTTTTTTTAAAAAAGGCCTAAGTGACATTTTTGTATATGTTACAGCGCAAAGAGAAAGGGGCCTAAGGGTAAAAAATCAATTTTAATTTTTTTCTTTTTTTGATGTGGACAACATCTGAGCATCGAATGAGACCGATCCCATGAACGAAAAGTGTTCCCTCCCAGAGATATGCGCGTTTTATGAAAGTGAAGTTGACGATTCTAAGCGCAAATAGAAAGGGACCTTATCTTTAAAATGGCTCTCCTGAACAAAACTTTTCATCAACTTTTCACTTTTTTTTGATGTGGACAACATCTGAGCATCGAATGAGACCGATCCCACGCCCCAAAAGTGTTCCCTCCCAGAGATATGCCCGTTTTATAAAAGTAAACTCGACGATTCTAAGCGCAAATAGAAAGGGACCTAATCCTGAACAAAACTGGTTTTTAGCCTTAGGTCCCTTTCTATTTTGCGCGTCACATATATTGGCGTGTCATTCAAAAACGCGAATGGAACCCATTTTTTTAGTGAAAACTGGGTTATCCGTTTACGAATCGACTGCAGTTACTAATTTTTAGAAATTCCGCGAAATGAATAAATGCAACAGTTTTTTGGCTCTCCTTTAAAGTATCGGAAAAACACAGAAGCCTTCTGCTGGGAACACTCGGAACAATATTTTGAGCTGTTGCAACGAAATGACAAACTTAGTATAGCATCCGCTCTTCAGTGGAGGGTATGACAAAATGTAAAACATTTTCCGGTCCTTGGTTTTTCTCCAAATCAGTAAGCTATACCAATATATGTACATATTTGAAGGCTTACTTATCGGAGGTAAAGCATTGTTCAAACATGAATTTTTTGTAGGGAACTCTTACATGGCTCAGAGATTAATCTCTTATTTGTGGATGACCAGTAATTGTGACTGGCAAAAAAATCAAAAATTCTTCATAGTATTTGAACTTGGTTTTACTGATAAGAGTCTAATTTTAAAATTCACCATCGTGCTTTTCCTTGAAGAAAAATTAATTACTATACATGCTGCGACATGCTAGGGCATTTTTAAGATTCCAATCTCAATAAAAATCCTATAATGAGTCATAGGATTTTATTTAACTTACCCTTAATTCAATGTATTTTTTCTATTCGCAGAGCTTCAACACAAATTTTGGTTGCACCCTCCAAACCTTTGGGAGCATGGAACACAAATTTTGTACGCGCCTATGCCGATTATCCCGATCACATAAAAGTGGCTTTGCCCGCCTTGTCACCCACCATGGAACAGGGTACCATAATCAGTTGGGAAAAGAAAGAAGGCGACAAACTAAATGAAGGCAAGTTTAGCAACTGCAATCATATACGTTGAATGACGAAGTAATTACAATTTTAGGTGATTTATTGGCTGAAATTGAAACCGACAAGGCCACCATGGGTTTTGAAACACCCGAAGAAGGCTACTTGGCCAAAATCATGATTGCTGCCGGCACCAAAGATGTGGCGATTGGCAAATTGGTGTGCATTATCGTTCAGGATGCTGCCGACGTGGCCGCCTTTAAGGACTTTAAGGACACAGCGGGAGCTGCCACTCCTCCACCACCACCGGCCGCTGCGGCTGCCCCACCACCGCCACCACCCGTCGCTGCCGCTGCTCCCCCACCACCACCACCTCCACCAGCCGCTGCACCTGCTGGCGGTAAGCCTATGACTGCTGTGGAACAGCGCGGTCCACGTGTTTATGCCAGCCCCATGGCTAAGAAATTGGCTGAAGCCCAGCAATTACGTTTAGAAGGTTTAATATTGAAATCCTTTTGTGTTTATAACTGTTCAGCTTTGCACTTACTAATTCCATACCTTTGCATGCAGGTCGTGGCAGTGGTGTTTACGGCTCAATTAAATCATCCGATCTTGCAGGCATGTCTGCTGCTCAGCCCACGGCTGCCGCTGCTGGCCCAGTTGCACCTCAGGGTGGCTACATCGACATCCCTGTCAGTAACATAAGAGGTGTTATTGCCAAACGTCTATTGGAGTCCAAACAACAAATACCTCATTACTATGTCACCGTCGAGTGCCAAGTGGATAATGTGAGCATTGAACAATTATTTATTTCTATAACCTATCGATTTATCTTTTTACCCTTTCCCTATCCTGGAGTAGCTCATGAAACTCCGTGCTAAAATCAACAAGAAATATGAGAAACAAGGCGTTAAAGTTTCGGTGAATGATTTTATCATTAAAGCCACTGCCGCAGCTTGTCGCAAAGTCCCAGAATCCAATAGTTATTGGATGGGCAATGTTATCAGACAGTAAGGAAATCGTCCAAAATGTGTTTGCTCGACGACAGAATATTTTTATTAAAGTGACAATCAACTAATCTTTTTATTTTATCATAAATAGGTTTGACAATGTTGATGTCTCCGTGGCTGTTTCTACCGATCGCGGCCTAATAACTCCAATTATCTTCAGTGCTGATCGCAAAGGAGTTATTGATATTTCCAAAGAAATTAAAGAATTAGCTGCAAAGGCCAGAGAAAACAAGCTTAAACCGCAAGAATTTCAAGGAGGCACTGTCAGCGTTTCCAATTTGGGCATGTTTGGTAAGTTAAATGCATTTATTTTTATAAATTTCCTTGAAATACTTGTCATTGTACGACTTTTCGCACAAAACACTGTTTTTTTTTTGCAAACAAAAAAATATTTTTCGACATAATCTCCTTTTAGCTCAATACACTTAGCCCAACGTTTCTCCAATTTTAGTATCCCTTCCAAGAAAATAGGATTTTTCAAGGTCCATAAAATAGGGATTTGTTTGATCAATAATTTTATCGTTAGAACTAAACCTCTTTCCTCCGAGTCATTTCTTTAGGTTTTGGAAATATTGAATAGTAACTGGCGGATTCGTGCAATTTTGCCATTGAGACTGCACACGTGTGCACCCGTGGACTATCTTGATTAAAAAAATATTTCTTCTTGGCCATATGGGGTCGTTTCTTTTTTAATCGCTGTTAAAACGGTCCAATAAGTTGGCACAATATTCGCCGTTCATTGTTTTTCCCTTTTGAAGGTAATCGATGGGGATTATCCCGCGTGCATCCCAAAAAACTGTTGTCATCACCTTATTGACCGACAAAGTCACTTTGGCCTTCTTCGGACCCGTTTCACCCGGAGAAACCTATTGTTGACTGCTGCTTGGGTCTTATGCCGCAAAAACGCATTCGAATTGCGGTTAAACAGCTCCATAGAATCCGTTGAAGTTGTCACACGATTACGTTTATGGTCAATTGAGAGCAAACGCGGCAGACAGCTTGCAGGCAGCTTTCCTAAACCAAACTGATGATGTAAAATCGAAACCACACTGCCATATAAAATGCGTATGTCATCAACAATCTCACGCACTTTTACTCTTCGATCGGCCAGCACAACATAGAAGATTTTTTCGACATTGTACCTCAATTGGCCGTTCAGATCGTTCAGCTTAATTTGACCACAATAAAATGAGTAAAACACTTTTTTACCATTAATATTGATGGTGCAGAGTATTTAGCAAGCTTTTCCATGGTTTGATTGACGATTTTTTTCTGTAAAAAATAATGTTTAATGAGCACTTGAAATTCACTTTGTTATTTTTAACAAAACCCACGAGGTTGTATGTTTTGAACAGCTGTTAAACACAAATTAAATGACGGAACTCTCTCTCGAAATTTGACAGTAGCCTATTAACAGATGGTATTTGATGGGAGCAGTGTTGCATTTCATATACGGCATTTATAAGCCGTCGTAATTTTGTTTAATTTGTTTCGATTTATATAGAATGGGCGACTTAACAATTTATATGTATTTGAATCGGCTGTAAAAAGAAAGTCATGATAATATTTTCAAATTTCTGGTTTTATGGGAAAGGTTGAACTTTGTTATTTAATAATGGAACATCATCCGATGCGTTTTCGCACAAGAAGATTTTTTGGCTAGAGATAAAGAATTTAACGAAAAACAATGTTTCAGGCGAAGCTCATTTTCATCTCGGTGGCTATAACAATAAGTACAGAGTTTGGTGTGGATTTTGGGTTGGCGACATCATTGGGCCATATTGGCGAAAATGAGCAAGAAGCCGCCGTTACCACGCCATGCTCAACAAATTTTTGTTTCCAAAAAATTCAAGAGAATGACATGCACGACATTCGGTTTCAACAAGACGGGGCCACATGTCACATAGCCAACGTCACCATCGATATTTTATGCACTGTTTTTGAAAATCGAGTAATCAGCGGAAATTGTAATGTCAATTGGCCGTCTCGGAGCTGTGATTTGAGCCCTTTGGATTATTTTCTGTTGGCAGCCATTAAGGATAAATTTTACGCAAACCATCCAGAGACAATTGAAGCGTTGAAACATAAAATCGAAGTTGCCATCGAAGAGATTCGACCTTAAACTTTCAAAAATGTACTTACAAATTTGGTTGATCGGATGAGCTACTGCCGCGTCAGTTGTGGTAGTCATACGAATAATACTGTGTTCCATTATTAATTGAAAAAGTTCAATATGTGACAGCGCATAGAGAAAGGGACCTAAGGATAAAAAAATCAATTTTCACTTTTTTTTTGATGTGGACAACATCTGAGCATCGAATGTTCCCTCCCAGAGATATGCGCGTTTTATGAAAGTGATGTTTAAATATTTAAAATGGCTCTCCTGAAGAAAACTGTTTTTACCCTTAGGTCCCTTTCTATTTTGCGCGTCACATATTCTAATTAAACCAAAAATTCGAAAAATGCATCAGTCCTTTTTTTTACAGACGATGTCAATTTAAAATGGTTAATCGCCCACCCAGTATATATCGAAACAAAGAAAACAAAATTATATTCGATTAAAGGCCAGTGGAATAGGGTATTCCATTTCGAGGTTCCCTATATTTTTAAAGAAAAAAACAGAAAAAATACGTCTCAGATGGTCCATCCGTTGAGTCCAATTTTTGATGACTCGTTCGAGCATTTCGACTGGTAACTGGCGAATGACACGCGTGATGTTTTGCTCCAAGGCCTGCATCGAAGCGGGTTTGTCCGCATAAACTTTAGACTTTACATATCTCCGCAGGAAACAGTCTAACGGTCTGATATCACACGATCTTGGTGGCCAATCGACCGGCCCAAAACGTGAAATTATATGCTTAACGAAGTGTTCTCTTAATAAATCCATTGATTGATGCGATTTGTGGAAAGTGGCGCCGTCTTGTTGAAACCAAATGTCGCCGAGATCACGAGCATCAATTTCAGGCATCAAATAGTCGGTTATCATGGCACGATAACGGTCGCCATTGACGGTTACGTTTTCACCGGCATCATTTTTAAAGAAATATGGACCGATGATTCCTTCGGCCCACAAACCACACCAAACCGTTGTTTTCTCTGGATGAAGTGACAGCTCCTGAACCTCTTCTGGTTGCTCTTCGTCCCAAACGCGGCAATTTTGTTTGTTTACATACCCATTGAGCCAGAAATGGGCCTCATCGCTGAAAAAATTTGGTTCGAAAACGCAATAAAGTTGAACGATTTGTAAACGTTGTTCAGGCGTAAGTCTTTCCATGATGAAATGCCAAAAAAATACTAAACAAAAACACATGATTTGTCAAAAAAGGCTATTGAAATAAGTATTTCTACTTGGATCCCCCATTACTTTTTGTAATGGGTTTTCCATTAAGACATACTTTTATACTCGTATATTAAAACATCACAGAATATTTAAGATATAGAGTTCAAAGTAGTGCAAATATTAAATTTTTAGAATGAAATTCGGTCATATGACCACCACGAGCCCGTGTACAGCGATCTATTATTTGGCCCCAATTTTCCACCACTATTGCACAATTTCAAACGGAAAGTTGGCAATTTCGCATTGGATGTTGTCTCTGAGCTCGTCTAAAGTTGGTGGCTTGTTGACATAGACCAATGACTTGATGAGGCCCCACAAAGGAATTGCAATGGCGTTAAATCGCATGAACGAGGTGGCCATTCGATCGATCCATTTCTCGAGATAACACGTTCACCGAATTTGCCTTTCAGTAAATCGATTGTAACGCGTGCAGTGTGGCTAGTGGCACCGCCTTGTTGAAAGCACGTATCGGCGATGTCGAGCTTAACCAATTCTGGCCTAAAACTATATTCTAACATGACACGATAGCGCTGTCAATAGACTGTAACATGATGAACTTTTACATCCCACCACCGGCATTAAAACCACAAAGTAATTTTTTGCGGATGCAATTGGGTGTTGAAGCTCATGTGGGTTTGTTACTGTCAAATAACGCATATTTTGTTTATTGAAAATACCACTCGGCCAAAAATGACCACCTCTCGCGTAAGACGATTATAACGGCCGAAAATTGGAGTAAGCGCTCTTACAGTTGCGACCAGCGACTCAGAATTTCGGTAGTAATTTTTAATGAATTCCAAACTTTGCTCGTAAGTGAACTTTACCCTCATGAAAATGTTGACATCGACTAACGCTTTGATACTGAAAGATTATTAAAAATGTTTGAGGGTGCATTGCCATAAAGATACTTAATTGTTATGACCCTATTGGTAAACCCTTTATGTCAAAGATATTCCACAAACAAGTTCGCCTTTTTAACTTTCTAATAATTTTGATGCTTTTGTTTTGCGCAGTACTGTATAAGGTTTTCATCCATACTATATTTCTATAAGAACTATGCGTTTTCTTGTCTAGTCCGATTTTTTTTAATCTACCTTTGAATTTATTTTTTAACGTACATGTCTTTAAAAATATCCAAATTTTCTTGTCTACTTCTAGGCGTTTCACAATTCTGTGCTGTTATCAATCCACCACAGTCTTGCATTTTAGCAATAGGCACAACTTCCAAGAAACTCTTACCTGATCCCGACAGTCTAAAAGGGTAAATAAGTTCTCCTCTTGGCGTAAAAACTTTAATAAATTAACAACTTGTCCCCTTTTTTAGCTTCAAAGAAGTGAACGTAATGAACGTTACCCTATCCGCTGATCACAGAACAGTCGATGGTGCTGTTGCTGCCAAGTGGTTACAACACTTCAGCGATTTCATTGAAGATCCCGCTAACATGATTCTATAAATAAAATCTCCCTCTACACTCACACAAACACACCTTAAGATTTATAGAAAATATGCCATCATAAAGTAACCTGCCATCGATGAATGAATGAATGCATGGAAGAGAAGTTATCATACAGCAACCCAACGGATCACGTTAACACTTTGTAGGAATAAAAAGAAAATAAAAAACAAAACAACAACCGGCGATTGAGGTGTTTAATATGTGAAGAAAACAAAATGCTTAATTGAAATTATTTTATTTTTGTTTTAAATATTAGTTTGTTATGTTTACAAAAGAAATTGTATTTACTATTTTTTGTTAAAAAGTATTGCCTCAGCAAGCAACAATCAATTGCAATTGTTATGTGCAGATAGATCTCCAGGGTTTGCCAGAGACCGACCGCTATCGATGTAGTTTTAAATGAGATGTACCAAAATGAACTTTTGCAGCATTGACATTGAAAAAAATGGCAGGCAAATCCTGCCTATTAGATTTCCTTAAATTATTATTTGTATTTATACCCATGAGATAATGAGGCTTTTTTGGTTTTGAATCAATTGTTGTTAAATTGAAATAATTGGCATTAGCAAAAGATCGGTTTTTAAGGAACATTGTTGTTACGTTTCGTATTAAAAACTAAAAGAAAGTACGAATAAACCTAGAAGAAGACACCACTAATGGAATTTATTGGAAACATGTTTTCTTTATTTTTATTTTTGTTTTATTATTATTGTACGATAATTAAACTATACTTATGTATATAAAAAGACACAGAATATTTGGAATGATTTTAACTTAAACAAACCGAACTGTAGTGCAGTGCAGTGTTTTACCACTTTGCCGGACCGAATTCCGCCCACTCTTTGATGTAACCTTCGTGGCACTCTACAGCATCGATCCATTCCTTGCCGCTATAATCGATTTTGGGTAATTTGCCCTTGTAATTTTCGGGCAGAATTTCGGGAGACAAAAACTTTTGCAAGGACTTCATATCACTGCCATGGAAATGCATCTGAAAGTACACAAACACACAGCAGTTAATAAAATTCATTAAGGGGAAAGAAACTCCATTCAAAACTTACTCTCTTGTTCAATTTCTCTCTAACAAAAGGCTTAAACAAGGCCCAGACCATTTTGAAAATGAACGGTTGCTTGACAAAGTGCACCTCCTTGGTGCGCAACGGCATGGCATCCTGTATGAAGGTCAGCAAACGTTTCGAAAACGTCGGCGTCAATGCTTTCACCTGTCTCATGGACAAACCATCAAAGTCCATTACGCAAACAACACCACGCACTTGCGTTTCTATTTCCAGTTGAGCGGCAATATGTACCAAATACAACATGCGAAAGACATCATCGGCTGACACATGACTGGGATTCCACAATTCACCACAGTTCACAATCAAGACACGACGGCCCAGTTGATCACAATTCTTAAGGACATTGATAACGTTGCCGTTCACGAATTGATCCCTAACTTGATCCACACACAAACCGTGTACGAGACTGGCGTTATCTTTGCGGAAAGAAGCGGTGGTTTTCATCTGCAATTAAACGAAGAAAGATAAAAAACCAATTACTTTACAATCAATCGTCAACATCATCGCGGTTTCATTCGCAATTTTGGAGTTTATGGAAGTAACGCTTGCACGCACTAGCGGGTGAACTATCTTTATGGGCTGTAAAAGAATCCAGCACACTGGCCACTGATCGATTAGGTAAGTGATCATAAAACGTTACTACCACTTCCACTTATCTGGTCCGCCAAACAATAAATATAAATATTATCGATAGTGCCAATACATATATAAAAATAATATCGATATCGCGTAAGTGGTAGTTCAATGAACATTAAACCTAATAACACTAAGCATCATGTTTAGGAATATAACTAAAGTATTTTAATGATTTATAGATTTTGAATTTCAAAATCCAAATATTTCAGCAACTACCATACGAATGAAGCATTAAATTTATAAATGCTTCATTCGTTTGGTTATTCTGCCTCCTAAGAAAGAAAGTCACAAGCGCCAAAATTCCAAAATTGAGATAAGGGCTGTTTCGAAACCGTGAATGCGTTTTTGAGTTTTGTAATAAACATGAAATACTGATTTCCAACTGTAAATGACTAAAACGTTAAGCAACATGGTCACATCTACCACTTCCAACGTGTTTCGAAGTCAAAAAAAAATAAATATCTCGAAACTACTAAAATGGAGATAAGACTTTTTTTCTTAGGAGGGCAGTATTCCCGTCGTGCTCTTCGACGTAAGACAGCGTCGTATCTAGTTGTTGTTGTACCAATAATATACTCGTTCTTTGTTTTGAAGTCCTGTTCGTCTTTAGGGAATTTAAGCTGGATGCGTCTTAAAAGACCTGGGGGTCAGCTGAGTGGGCTTGGCCGGACAATTGAAGGGGTAAAGCTCGTTATGTGGTTCCTGATGGCATCAATTCGCACCCAATACACATTGAGGCGGCTGCACTATCCACATCTCAGCTGGGCAAAAACACGCGCTTCTGCCGAGGAAGCGTTGTTTTAGCGGCAACTCTGTGTCGGAGTGACAGCCCTTGGTCGAAGAATTGTTGTTTCGGGTCATTTAGGTTTATAGAACCGGCTGTCGTAAGTTCTGCCGTGGAAGCGTCTTCTGCTCTGGCGATAAATTCTCCGGGGGATGTACCCCTAGCACTACATGTACGCTATAGCAGGATACTGCTGCTGCTACTTTATCAGCGTGAATGTCGTTCAGAGCTGCCTGATAGTTTAGATGATCCAACGGCTCTCTCTTGTACCGCTGGACATCTCTCTCTAGATCATGAAGATCGTACCAGATCCTGGCAGATCTGATTGTGATTGTGTCTGCGCACGGTAAAGACCTTCGTCTTCTCATGAAGATGGTCCCCAGAAGACACCCTGTTGATGTTCTGAGGGCGGTATTCTGGCAAGTCTTCCACTGCGTCGTACTCATGTTCTCCGACCTATCGCTTTGTTACGAGATTAATAAGGTTTCTTTGTCGGCTACCCAAGTACTGCCGGCAAGTGACCTGAGGACCTTGTTCCTACTTTTAAGCTTATCGCAGATAGCTGTAGCATGTGTAGAGGATCCAAAAAGGCCGTCCAATGTGACCCCAAAGATTTTGGGATAGTTGGTAGTCGGGAGGTTAACTCATCGACTTTCACATTAAGTGACATTCGCACCTCTGCGGTCTATGCAGTAAACAGTGTGGCTGAAGATTTGGGTTAGAATATTTTCATATTCTTCGCAGTGAGGAAGCGTGAAGTCAGTGAGGTAATAGATTATTTTCTCGCAGATGTTATCCACTTAAGGTCGTGACACCAGAATTGTGCAATCATCAGCGCACGACACAATTTCAACTCTGTCTGGTGGTGCAGGAATTTTAGAAAGGTAAAGGTTAAACAGTGTCGGTGATAACAGCTCACCCTGGGAAACTCCCTGTTTAACACTACGAGGCTTCGATCTGCTGTACTTATGTTCTATATATGACTGACGCCCACACATACAGTTTACGACTCAACGTTTCAAACTAGGCGGAAGGAACGTTTCTGCAATATCCTCGAACAGAGTGGTATGATTGACCTTGTCGAACACCTTGGTAAGGTCAAGAGCCACGAGGATGATGATGTCGTATAATGCAGTTGTTGGGCTATGCTGCTTGTGGAACCCATGCTGATGATCAGCACATGTCCTATTAGGCTGGGGAGAAGCGGAGCTCTAAGCGTGTTTGCTATTGGCTAAAACAAGCAGATCGGTCTGTACGATTCGTCTTTGCTTGCGTCTTTGTCTGGCTTCAGTAGCGGTATCACTCTGCCCATTATCCGGTATCGGGAATTAAGTGAATAGCTAACGACAGATTGAGCACTATGGTCATGTTCCCTTGGATACCCGGGGTATCCAAGCGCTTCAACATCAGTACTGACATTCCGTGCAGACCCAGCGCCTTTCTTTGCGCTGCGAATGACATGGGCAACTTCATCAACGGTTAGTTATGGTGGTGACTCGGAGAGCGCGGATACGACGCAATACTCTAATTTTGCGCCTTATCGCTTCTGGGTGCTTAATAAAAAGCCGGTTAAAATAACTCGCGCACCGCTTCGGATTTGTCACTGTTCGGTCACCGAACGTGACGGCTGTCAGGTTATTTATTTTTCAGAGTTAGTGAGCGGTTTGAACGTTGTCCACAATTTTCCAATTCCAGAAGTTAAGTTGCGCTGCTTTAAGTGATCTAGTGATCCGCTTATATTCGTTGATCAACCTAGTGATCTCAGATTTAAGATCCCTAATTCTAGGGACAGCAGGGTTGGAGCGACGAATGTCATCACGCTCATCAGCGAGTCCCGCTGTCTCTGCTGATAAATTTGGTCGTTTCTCGAGTATTCAACCAGCAGGAATATGGCGAGCGGCTGCTGTTCTTGATGGTCCGGAACTTCTTCTCGTTTACATGAACATCCGAGGGAATGGGTAGACTACAGCTGCGGCATTCCAATCAGCCTTTTTGATTGAGATTCGTACGGCGTTCAGAGATTATGAAGTCGGATGGTCTGTTGATAAAGAGGATTATGGAAATGTGGTCTGATCCTAGCGAGATGACGGGTTGTTAGGCGATTTCGCTGATTACACCAGGCGATGCTATAGTTATATCTGGCAAGCTAAGGCAATCGCCCATAATCCGCGAGGGAAACCTCGAACCTCAGAACCACGAGCAATCAATTTGCTCTGCCAAAGCTATGCCCCTCTGGTCTTTGTCTAGGAGAGAATGCAGTTCGTGGTGAACATTCTCCTAGAAAGGACTTTAACAAAGCATTAAAAACAAAACATTTACTTATGTGTATTTTGTAACGCTAAAAAGAAACTGTCAACTAAGCCGATGTTAGCGCCACTGGTGCGGAAGACGAAATCAATTTCCACTTAGTCAGATGGAGGAAGCTGTGCCGAATCTGATAGTTTAAGTAACTGCTCGACCCTAAGGTTACCGTTCAGGGAGTCCAATGCAAAAATCAAGAAAATTTATGCGAGGTCCCAGTGATAGATCGTACTGTGTTCCTCGCGGAAAGGAAACAGAGAAAAAGTTCTATACTGAAAATAAGTGTACAAATTAAAAAAAAAAACGTTTATTCAAGATGTACGATGGCAGATCTATACTTCCGTGATTCCCCTGTAGTTATAAGAAATACAACACTGCTCCCATCAAGTACCATCTGTTACTAGACTACTGTCAAACTTTGAGGGATTTTCGTCAATAAGTTTATGTTAAACAGCTGTTAAAAACGTACAACCTCGTGGAGATTGCTAAGAAACGGCTCGCTGGAAAGAGATTCAGCTCCAACGATGAAATTATTGATCAAACAAATTCCTATTTTATGGACCTCGAAAATGCTATTTTTGGAAGGTATACAAAAATTGGAGAAACGTTGGACTAAGTGTATTGTGCTAGAAGGAGATTATGTTGAAAAATATTTAGTTTTTTGCAAAAAACCTGCGTTTTATTCGAAAAGTCAAGGAATTATTGATTTGCCCTCGCATTTTGCCTTCATTTCCTTCGGCGTTCGTTTTAAATGTTATTAACATAAGACAAATAGTCTTCAAATTCATAAAAGGTCTCAGAAAGCGTCTTGCAAATTGGCTGGCTGTGTCAGTCTCAAGTTAAAATCATAACCAACACTCTGGTACAATCGAAAACGCATAAGATGGTGTTCATTATTAAATAACAAAGTTCAAACTTTCAAATAAAACCAGAAATATGAAATTTTTTGTTTACAGCCGATTAAATGGCCCGCCCGTTAGCACAATTGGTGCGCCACCCTGTACAAGCAATAAGCTCAAAGCGGCTTAAAATAAGCTAAAACATGGTCCGAATTGATAAAAACTAAATCGTAAATGCCGGTGTCTTTACGAGTAAAATGTCAGAACTACTCTAGAAAATGCATTTGCCGTTCGGAGCTGGCGTTAAACAGTTGGTCCTGGTCAGTGAGTATACGATTTTTATCGTAAACAGCTCACTGATGTGAAACAAGTTTACCCTTGTTCCTTCATGAGATGTTGTGGAACTTAAGTAAATAAGTACTTTTATTTAATCTTTTAAGTTTAATGTGCCGCCATGGAAGGACTGTTAATTTTGCCTTTTGACAATTGCCCAATAGGCGGATCTACATAAATTTGACTAAACGAATATACGTTTGAGTTTCGTCTTGAAAGACTCGACAACAGTGTGCCCTAATTATGGAGCATTTCAAATATTATTTAAATAATTGTTCTTATCATTTTGTTTCAAAATATATAAATCCGTTTCAAATCTTCTGCAATTCACAGATTAAACGTATACATGCATTTCCATTTGGAAACTTCATAATCAGTATTGAGTAATTAAGTAATATACACATGAGCCAATGTATGGCTGCTGGACATGGGCGGGATCTTATCACGGAATGAAACCAGACTCTAGAGTTCAAAGGCGTTCTTTTCAACACATAAATAGTAGAACGTTCAAAATGGTTTGGTATAACAACAACTTGTGAAATGGAGTGAAAATGTCGCTACTCTGAAAAGCAAATGATTGCAGTCGGAATTTGTACTTTCACAATATTGAGCGGAAAATGAATCTATTAAATTAATGTAAATCAAACATTAAAAAAATAGTTTGATTTCATATAATTTAATTTAATTACAATAAAGAGTTTTAAGTGGGGTCAATAAGTTATTCTAGTTAAAACAGTTTGTGTGAAAATATTGGCAACACAATATTATTTTAATAATATATATTTCGAAGAGCTATATTATTCGAAAAACTAATAAACAAATGGGCGGAATCTGTTACATAAATTGGTATATGTGATAATGTCCGTTTTCTAATGGTAACTCACTTAGGAGGTAGCTAACGCGATAACTTCACACCAGTGTTTAAGAATATAATAATGATTTTGTTTACAAAAAAATTATAGACAATTTCCGTTTGATTGAAATAAATAGAATTCTTTTGGAAAGAAAGTTATTCAAGAATAACCATTAGCGATTTGAAACGAGCTCGGTTATTACTCGCTTAGGAGGTCGCTAACGCGAAAGCTTCACACCAGTTTAAGGAACATAAAAATGATTTTGTTTACAGAAAATTATAGACAATATAAGTTAAAACCCGTTTGTTTTAATTAATTAAAATTTTTTTTGGAAAGAAAGTTATTTAAGAATAGCCATTAGGCGAGCTCGGTTAGTACTCGCTTAGGAGTTCGCTAACGCGATAACTTCACACCAGTTTAAAGGAATATAAAAATGATTTTGTTTACAGAAAATGATAGACAATTTGCGTTAAAACCGGGTTGTTTTAAATAATTAAAAGTTTTTTGGAAAGAAAGTTATTTAAGAATAGCCATTAGCGACTTTAAGCGAGCCTGGTTATTACTCGCTCAGAAGGTCGCTAACGCGATAACTTCACACCAATTTAAGGGAATGAAAAAATGATTTTGTTTAGAGAAAATTATAGACAATTTAAGTTAAAACCCGTTTGTTTTAAATAATTATAATTTTTTTGGAAAGGAGGTTATTCAAGAATAGCCATTAGCGATTTTAAGCGAGCTCGGTTATTACTCGCTTAGGAGGTCGCTAATGCGATAACTTCCACCAGTTTACAAGAATATAAAAATGATTTTGTTTACAGAAAATTATAGACAATTTGCGTTTAAACCCGTTTGTTTTAAATAATTAAAAATTTTTTGGAAAGAAAGCTATTCAAGAATAACTATTAGGTATTTTAAGCGAACTCGGTTATTACTCGATTAGGAGGTCGCAAAAGCGATAACATAGTTTAAAGCCGTTTGTTTTAAATAATAAAAATGTTTGGGAAGAAAGTTATTCAAAAATAACCATTAGCGAATTTAAGCGAGCTCTGTCATTACTCGCTTATAAAGGGTGTCCCAAGAAGAACGCAATTTTTAAATTTGGCAACATTCGAAGTGTCATTGTTTGACATTTGAACAATTGTTATTGTTTGTTAGTAGAAGGTACGAGGTTAGTAAAAATGGAGCGCTACACGAATGAACAACGCATTCTCATTGTGAAATTGTTTTATAAAAATGGTGAAAGTTTTGCGGCTACAGTTCGCAAATTGCGATCAATTTGGGGTCACAATAATGCTCGAAAAGAGTCAACTTTAAAGAGATTAATGGATAAATTTGCCGAAACTGGGTCAATTTTGACGAAAGATTTGCATCTTCATGCATACAAAATTCAATTGACTCAGGAACTGAAGCCAGCTGACCATGGACAGCGAAGGGAGTTCGTTAATTGGGTATTGGAGAGACAACATGAAAATGCTGATTTTGCCAATAAAAACATCTTCAGTGACGAGGCCCATTTTCATCTTGATGGCTTCGTCAATAGGCAGAATTGTCGCATTTGGGGTGCGGAAAATCCTCGAGTGATTCACGAGAAGCAAATGCATCCTCAACGTGTCACTGTGTGGTGTGGTTTTTGGGCTGGAGGAATCATTGGACCTTTTTTTATGAAAATGAGGCAGGTCAAGCGCAAACAGTCAATGGTGTTTGGTATCGTGAAATGATAACCAGTTTTTTCTTGCCTAGAATTGAAGAAATGAATGTGGAGGGCATGTGGTTCCAACAAGACGGCGCCACATGTCATACAGCAAGAGAAACAATTCAATTGCTGCATCAGTCATTTCCCGGTCGTGTTATTTCGCGTTTTGGAGATCAGAATTGGCCGTCTAGATCGTGCGATTTAACACCATTAGATTTTTTGTCTTTGGGGTTTTTTGAAGTCGATGGTTTACGCGAATAAGCCGACGACGACTCAAGCCTTAAAAGACGAAATTGGACGCTGCATTAATGAAATACCGCGGCATTCATGCAAAACGGTCATTGAAAACGTCATTAAAAGATCGCGTGCATGCCAGCAAAGCCGCGGCGGCCATCTGCACGATATATTGTTCCATACATAACCTCATTCTGTCTACTTTACGATATAATAAAGTTTCACGATTTTTTCTTAAATATCTGTGTTTTATTTAAAATTTAAAAATTGCGCTCTTCTTGGGACACCCTTTAGTATTGCTTGAATAACTTTTTTTCTACATAAACCAAATTTTCAAATCAAACGGCTTTTGACGTATAAAGCAAATCAGTTCTTGTATACAAAGAAGTTTCAAAAAATTCTGGATTGGTTTAAAGCTATCGTCGTAGCGACCGCCTAATATCAGACACATTACAAGTTATTGGGCTAGTCTTTTTCCAACTTCTTGCAAACATTTTTTTTCACAAAGTGGACGTTTACGATTATTTCACATTTGTTTCTAATCTAATTCTTACAAAAAAAATTTAGTCGGTTGGGTACGTACACCAATCTTTTATTTGAAAGCGCCTCTGCCTGGAGTTTGTCTAAGTCCGGACTTAATATGTGTCCAATGTGTCCTGATTTAGTAGGAATGCAACGTACATGGTGGTTGATGAAAGCCAATGCCAAAAAAATTGAATAACTTTTTTTCTATTAAATAAATCTGGTTATTTTTTTTATTTTGCAGATTGATTTTTAGATTTAACAAAAACGGATAACTGGGACTGAAACAAGAATTTGGATTGTCCGCCGCTTTTACGCACTAGAGTCCGTAGTTTTGGTTCAAAGAGAGTAAAGGCGCACGTTTGGCGTTAGATGGACCATAATGAGACTTCTTCACAATTTTGCCTAGCATGGGACAGTCAACAGAAGACCTTACCATCGAAACCCTTCAGTTCGGCGGAGGAAACAATCGCTGCTGTAGCTGCTGTTATACAAAACATACCAAGAGTTTCGATAAGAAGCTCATCTGCTCAAATGGGTATAAGCAGAAAGTCATTGCAGTCAATTATGCACAAAGATTTGGACTTCTTCCCATAGAAAATTCAAAACTGAACGCTTGGAATTTTGCAGGAAGTTGCTTCAAATGGCGGAAGAGGACGGAAACATGTTGAACTGTATTTTCATGCCTGACGAGGCACATTTCGATTTAAAGGGCAACATAAATAAACAAAATTTTCGAATATGGAGTGCTTCCAACCCACAGATACTCCATGAGACGGAATTGCACCCACTTCAAGTCACAGTGTGGTGTGCAGTTTCATCACGCTGCATTGCCGGGCCCAACTTCTTCGAAGAAAACGGTCACACCGTTACGGTTACTGGTCACTTGAGCTTGTTGGGAGAATTTATTCTATCCAGAATTACGCCGAATGAGAATTTCTTTCAACTCTGTTTGGTTTCAGCAGGATGGTGCAACTCCTCACATAGCCTGGCCTGTTATGACAGAAATGCGACGAAAATTTCCCAATAAGCTGTTATCCAGAAACTCCCCATTCCGTTGGCCCCCAGGTCGCCTGACCTTACTGCACCTGACTTTTTCTTGTGGGGTTATTGCAAACAGGAAGTCTACGAAGCAAAACAAACAAATTTGAATGAACTAAAGCAATCCATTCGAGAAACAATTGCGGCTATTCCTATCTCAACTCTCCGAGCAGTAATGAACAAATTTTTGGTAAGATGCCACACATGCATCAACGAGCGTTTAAATTCCATTATTTTTTAAACTAATTAAGCTATATTTAATAAAATTGAATGAGCTTTAACTATCAATAAAGGAAAAATGAATTACATACACTAAAAAAAGTTATTTAAGTTTCTTAATGTAGCAATATTCATCAGCCACCCTGTAACATGATTGGTCCTATAGGTTTTGTGTACATATTACGAGTACACTGAAAAAATAAATTAATGGTAATAAGTCGCTCATAACGCACCAAGCTAATGAATTGACTTTTTGACGGATGAAACTCAACTTGGGAGAGACCTTTGTATGAGAATATATGAAATATGGATATAGTAATTTTAAACCTGAATTGATAGTCTAGTTTTTTTAGGGATAATTGGTGGTCCCTCAAAGTGTACCACGCGTATTGAAAATAGGCAGTTCCAAAACACATGTTGACGGAAGTTAAATTAATCACAGTATATCCTTCTTGAAAACATTACAAATGACTTTGTCTAGTTAATTAAAAACTTGCTTTGTTAATTCCTTTATAGTTTTAAGAATTGATCTTCCACTAACTGGATATTATGAATATCGTTTTTCCAATTACCCGGGATGCCGGAAAATCACGAACAAATAAAAAATGAGATAAATCAACCATTTTTTTTGTCTCAAAAGTAATTTTTAAAATAAAAAACCACTAGCCAATGGTACAATAAACAAGGTAAAGCCACTAGCCAATGGTACAATAAACAAGGTAAAGCTGCTAGCATATGGTACAATAAACAAGGTAAAGCCACTAGCCAATGGCTTCTAGTTCGATATCTTAATCTGTAAATCAACGACGTAGTCACGCATTTTATAATATTATGAGACTTTATGTCATTGAGAAAAATACTGCACCAGACGGAACGTGCACTGATCCTTGTGTAATGTGTGGAAAAAGCACCTGTTCGCACAGACTTTATACTCGTACCACCTACTGCTTGGAAGATGAATTGATGAATCTTAAATAAGATAATTTTCTAATTTCGAGCTAATTTTAATCGACTGCGGTCAAATTTAGCAGATTCCGACTCCACAACCCTTTAAATAACATCGAAGCCCCATCGATATAAATAAAGTGTAATGTTGTACAGGGTGGGCGATTTAGAATTATAAATTTTAATTGGCTTAAAAAAGTTATGACAATTTTTTCAAATTTTTGATTTTAGTGGAAAGTTTGAACTTTGTCCTTTAATAAAGGAACACAATATCATGCATATGACTACCACAACTGACTCGGTAGAACCTCATCCAATCAATCCAATATTTTAGTATATTTTCGATTGTCGATTGATTCGGGTCGAATCTCTTCAATGGTAACTTTGATTTCGTGTTTAAACTCTTCAATTGTTTCTGGTTTCTATGTGCAACCTTTATCCTCAATGGCTCCCCACAGAAAATAATCGAAAGGGCTCAAATCAGAGCTCCGAGACGGCCAATTGGTATCACAATTTCGGCTGATTACACTGTTCTGCAACAAAATCCTCCTTTGGGCGAAACCAGCTGCTCCTTATGTTGTTGTTGTAGCGGCAAACTGTACCGGGGTGACAGCCCTTGGCCGAAGAATTGCTGCTTCGGGTCCATCCGGTGCGTAGAACCGGCTGTAGTGGGATCGCTGATCCTTACGTAAAATGATCTCCCGAGTCTGAATTGGAAGTCCGTTTTGTCACGTATAGTTTTCGAGATATCGTGATTTTACTGACTTTTTTTTTTATTAATTTGCACTAAACTTCGGTAATTCTTATCCGATTCATTTAAAAATTTCATTTCATTTGAGCAATATGATTTGGTAAGAAATGCATCTTTCATGTTAATTTATAAAAATCGAATAAAAATTGTGAAAGTTACAGACAAAAGAAATCAAAATTTGTTTTTTTTGTCGAATTTTTTTTTTCAACAGCCAATTGCACCCCGATTCTGGAGCTTCCCACTAGTTTTTTTTTTGCAAAAAATTATAAAGAACGCACTGTAACGATTCCAATGTGGTGTATTTTTTAATAAGCTGACGAAAATTGCCTGAGTTATAGCTGAGTTTGTAAAAATCATAGGATACCGGTAGCGCTCACCGTTTACGTTGACGGTGAGTTTTAACGCCAGCCCAAAATCAACGCCAACCAGCGACTCTTTGTGGATGCATTGCCTTCTACATAGTAACTTATTTTGCTTATTGACGTAGCCAACGAGATGAAAATGAGCTTAATCTGAAAACGCGCGGCTCCTTGCTCATTTTTCCCCACCGAAGATAAATGGCCCAATGATGCCGCCAGCCCAAAATCCACAACAAACAGTGACTCGTTGTGGATGCATTGGCTTCTCAAAAGTCACGTATGGTTCTCTTAACCTCATATGCCGCAATCTTGCTTATTGACATAGCCATCGAGATGAAAATGAGTTTCATCTGAAAACACGATTTTTCGGTAAAATTCTTTATTTTCTGCCAACAAATCTTCAGACCATTGGGGGAAGCAAAAACGGTGCTCCATAATGGCAAAATTCAACCTTTTCAATAAAACTAAAAATTTGAACAAATTTCGGTATTTTTTTACAGACGGTACTTTTTTAGAATGTTAAATCGCCCGCCCTATACTGGGTGATTCATTCACGACTGGGCACGTTTCACCAGCGTATTTCTTGGCTCATTTCATGAAAATATGTCCATCTACGACCATGCCCGAAAATGCAAGGGTGCGAAATGGCAGCGGTTTGAAAACCTTTTTTCTTCTTAAAAGATAGTCCTACCTCTTATCTTTCTTAAATTACCTAAACGAAGACCTACAGTTACAAAGTCAGGACTATTTGATTGAAATGCAACATTTTTTTGTTTTAATTTACAAAAACAAATAAATGTGTGCTGTTATTTCGCTTCAAAAAAATCCATTTCAGTCAAATAGTCATAACTTTGGAACTGTAGGACCTCTGGTCTTCGTATAGGTTATTCATGGCCAAAAGTCGAAACAAGTTGATTTAAACACTCTTGTCTCGATAACCCACGCCGTAAAATATCATCGCATGAAAATGTTCACGGGTCAATTCCATTTTTTGACTGCGATTAGTTTTTCAACACACTGTAAACAAAAAAAATTAGCCCTTAAATGACAAAACGTTCTGAGTGAAGTTATGCTAAAAATGTCAAACTTTCCAATGGAAGTTCCACTTTGCATCTGGGAACACTAGTATTGTCAGGACCCGAAATATAAATAGCAACCCTAGCCATAACTTTGGAACGGTAATAACTCGTTTAGTTTGTTTTGGAAAGGTAAGAGGTAGGGCTATCTTTTAAGAGAGAGAAAAAAAAACAAAAATATCCGACCACTGGTTCAGAACTTTGCAATTTCACCCTAGTACCCTTTGACCACCAATCCGAAAATTTTCAAACCGCTGCCATTTGGCCCACTATCTTCTAAGAGAAAAAAATATTAGACCACTGAAGGCCCCACCCATATAATTAAAGCGTAATGTTGTAGCTTTTCAGGAAAAAATTTCCCCATCTCAAAAAAAAGCAGTTGATCTTTAAACCAAATTTTGTGAAATTTTCATTCACTCTCTTCAAAAAATAGTTTCGCTTGATTTAAATCCATTTCGGTTACCTTTTCGAATGCACTCTGCGGATAGAAATGACAGGCTCTCAGGAATATCACCAAGAAGTCATCGTCATCTTTGTAACAGATATCGGGGCAGGAATTCAAAAGTTCGCGCAATTCTTTGATGGCCGCCTCCTTAACTTCCGGCGTTTCGCGCAATTCATTTTTGGCGATTTCCATTGTTTCGGGTGTCACATAGCCGGTGCGAATATTAAAGGCTTCTTCACTGTTTGTATTAGACATGCTGCTGACTGCTGACAATAGACGATTGTAAAGGGGGAAAAATAAACAAATTAGAACTAGATTCATAAGCCATATTAAGAAGCGTTTACATTATCCAAAAGCGCAAGTCAGGCGATCAGTTGGAAAGAAATGATTTGCATAGTTAATAGGATATTAACATTGGCGCGATGCAGTTACTGCTCGTTCAACTTGATTGGATAGTGTAGACGTTATTATAAATGGGCGTATCATAAGATGATTGCCTACTTTAATAGAAAATCAAAATTACTTAATTGTAATTGCAAATTAAACAAACATTTGTTTTGATAATTCAGACATGCTATCGTAATTGGTTTAAGTTGTTCTATCAGCACTTACGTTATTTTTTTTTTTAATTTTGTTGATGTATTAGCAAGTTATCACAGGATTTTCTTGTTTTTGATTTTATTAATATTTCTAGTCGTTTGGAATGATAATCAGCCGCGATATCACTTGTTATTAATCGACTGCCAACACGGGACGGAATGTGAGAGTTCTTAAGACGACGCTGGTATTTGTTGGCTGTTCACCATTCGCGGTTTTCCATGCTACTGATGTCGAAGTGTGAACGTTGGTCCCTTGTGAACCCAAAATTATTGCATGTAGTCCAGTTGACGACGTCGGCCGTCATCACACCAGCCTTTAAGATTGGAGAACGGCGCCTCAGTACACAGACCGCAGTACGTATACGTCGAAGTCTTCTAAGCCCGGCGACAGCGCTTCATATTGTTCTTTGTTGTTATTGACGCTGGAAATCGGTTTCTTATCGCTAATAACATTAAGAACAGAGCACAATTATTTGGAAACTAAAATGAAAATAAAACAAAACAAAAATTAAAATATAAAACCTTACGAGACGACAACAACAAGCACGAACAATAACTTTGTGTAACGTGAACGTACTACAGGGCAAATGGGACAAAGAGTGAGAGAGAGCGAGTGATTGAAATTTGTTACTCCTCTACATATGATTATGTCGTAGAAAATTTTGGTTTTATCGTCAGCCGAACTTACCTCTCTGGCATTTGGTTCCACGTAATTTTTGTGACAAGTCCAAAGGGTCATTTCTGCCATTGGCTTCATTTACGATGATGACGAATAATCCAGTACGCTCGCTTTACGTGCCTGGGGTGAGACTATGATGATCTCTTGACATTTACAAGATCACCCAACATCTCTGAGGGTTAGTACATTTCTGGAAATAAAAAAAAAAAACAAATATTTAATTGCCCAAAAGCATGTTCGAGGTGTAATTAGTAAAACTTCAATGTTTTACATATTCAAAAATATTTTGTATGATTTTCATTTTTCATAAAACTGAAAACATTTGCAAAATAATTTTACGTACCTGCCTGCATTTTATAATCGGCTCTCATTTTCTAAATCAATCGATTCTCTTTGCAAGAGAGTATCCTTATCAGTTTCACGTTTGTGTGTGTGTGTTTTTAACTTTATTTTAAAGTGGGTTTAATCAATTTTGCTTTTCTCTCTTTGAGTTGATTAAAACCACCCCACACACAGTCAACCTTTTAGCTGGCCCATCATCAGTCATTAGTATTTAGGTGAAATAATTGCTGTTATTAAATTGATTACCCACCTTCGATTTTTTTTCCATTGACTGAGTTAACACACGCTCGCACATTTCTTCGATCTATGGACCCCAATGCCGTGAAGTCAGCAAATGTTATCTCAATAAATACTTTTCGTTTTATTTTTTTCAAGAAAGTTAAAATTTGAATCATAATAACGTCAAGTGGATACATTTCCATTGGTAAACATAGACTTTGATATACCCTCTGTTCCAAACAAAGCTTGACGATTTTTACAACATATAATTGAGTGGGTTATCCCACGTTCGAGTATTCAATCAAGGCTTGGAGTGTATTGATTGAACATTTGATTTCTTAAGTCCTATGGCGTGTTCTAGTGGTACTCGTTTATTAAAAGAGTAAGTAATCGATAAGGCGATAACTTTAAAACTTTACCAGAATTTTTTAAACTTCTTTGTATACAAAAACTGATTGGCTTTATGCTAATAAACCATTTGATCGGAAAATTTGTAATTTTTTAGAAAAAAAGTGATTTAAGAAAAACTAAAAGCGAGTAATAACCGAGCTTGCTTAACTTTCTTCCCAAATTTTTTTTATTTTTTAGACTTCTATATATATATTTATATTTCTGGCCTAATAATGAAAATGCGAATATTTATCATCAAAAATGGTTTTATTGTTTTTCAAAGTATTCCCCAGCATGATTTATATCACTTTTGCATGCGCTCAAACCAATTGTCGAAGCACTCTTTTACACTCAAAAACATGGTCTTTGAAGACCACGCATTTTTTTCTTGATGTGCGGGAATAAAACGAGGTCATTGGGTGCCAAGTAAGGGCTGTGCGGCGGATGACCAATCAATTCGACGTTTTGGCCGGTCAAAAAGTCGCTGGTTTGAGCCGATGTGTGAGAGCTCGCATTGTCATAGTGTAGAATGATTTGTCTTCTCTTGTTCGTTTTTCGAATTTCTCTGAAGACTTCAAGCAACCAAATTGTGGTGTACCACTCAGAATTGACCGTCCTACGATGCTCAAGCGGAACAGTCGCCACATGACCAGTTTTGCCGAAGAAACAGGCGACCATTTGCTTCGAAGCGCTTCTTCCACGAACGACTTTCGTTGGATATGGCTCGTCTTCGAAGACCACACGGTCAATTGCTGTTTTGTTTCGGGCACATACGCATAGATCCATGATTCGTCACCTGTGACGATCTTATAAACGCCTTTTGAAGCACCGCGATCTTATTTTTTTCAAAATTTCTTTGCACCAATCGACACGAGCATTTTTTTGAGCGATTGTCAAATTGTGCAGGATCCAACGAGAACAAACCTTTTTTACGACAGGCGTTCATGCAATATCAATATATGCTGGTGGAAGAAATGCCCAAGGATGCCTCTATCTCACGGTATGTCACATGACGATCTTGCATTATCAGTTCACGCACGGCATCAATGTTCTCGGCCTAGATTGAATTCATTAAAACAGTTTTTCACAGTGCTATAGGATGGTGCTTCATCGCCATACAAAGATTTAAGTTCATCGATGCACTCTTGTCGTGATAATACACGTCGAAAGTAGTGAAAAATGATCGCACGAAAATGTTTACGAGTTAATTCCATTTTTTTTTGCCAAATTGATTTTTTTCATGTCACTGTAAACAACACAAATGATGGTCATACGTTCTGGGTAATGTCAATCGTTCGTTTAAAGACATTTGTAACTTTCACAAACGGTACATAATTCCATAATTTCAAGTTGAAGCCGATTTTCTAGTGACAAAACATGTGTATTTCATTAATTAATAAGCAGGAAGATATTAATTATTGAACAGTATTTTTTTTAAATATCGAAACATATTTTTTTAAGAACTTTTTATTTTACGTCTCGGTAGAGGCGCAAGAAATGCCCATAGGCACCACCTGATCAAAAAAAATTATTCATCAACAATTTTTTGGCAGAACTTTATTCGAATAGACAAATCCAGAGGGTTTAAATTGCTTGTAATTTGGACTTAGTACGGAAACAAGTTTAAGTAATCATGAATTATCCGTTGTAATGGCCGTCTTCTAACTGGAATTTGCGCCGATAAGTTTCGAGTCGAAACGCTTGGATTTGTCTGAACTGACGACTATACAGCCGCGATGGTGTCTTGAAAGTGAACAAAGGGATCTCGATAGTACGGCTTTATGCGATGCTTCCAGATTCGGCGAACATGTTTACCAGCCTCTATTAGTCCATTTTCTCGGGGAAGTCCCGCCTAATTCCCTTGGGAGGGAAATGCAGGACTGCAATGCGTGGTACCGCTGCACTATCCAAATCCTCTTTTCGGTATCCCAACGATTCATTTTAATAAATTTAAATATGTACCAAACTTCCAAATAAAAAAAGAATAAGCCGATTGCTCACACAGATAAAAAGTTATTACGTTTTGTTTTTCTAGCACGATTCGTGCGCCACCCAGTTTACATAACGGGTGATCAATCAAGAGGTATTTTTTTCAATAGGTGTTTTTTCACAGATTATGCATGAGTTGTGTTAAACTTTATTCTTTTCAGTTTTGTTTGGCATTTCATCATGGAAAGGCTTACAACGGGAAAACCACGGTTTGGTGCGGTTTATGGGCCGGTGAATCATCGGTCCGTATTTTTTCAAATTTGTAACGGGTGATTAATCTAGAGGTATGTTTTATTTAATAGGGTTTTTACACGGATTACGTGAGTTGTTGTAAACTGTATTTTTTCTGTATTGTTTGCCATTCAATCATGGAAAAATGTACACTGTTTTCAAGCATTTCGCCATACCGGTCGAGTCATCCAAAATTGGACCCTCAGAATGAACACCCTGAGGTGTAGTTGCAGCCAACATTTAAAGGAAATTATATTCAAATGGACAATAAAGATTCCACATTTGAATTTTTGTATTTTTTTATTTTGAAAAATACCCGATTTAAAAATATCACTTGATAATGGCTAGACCGCGTTGGCTTATTTATTTGTTGTTGTATTGAGGACAAGGTTTATGTAAATAAATAAACAAAGATGATATCCTACCATTTAAATCCAAAAGAGAATATCCAATGTTATTTTTATGTAGAATTGTACATGGGTATATTTCCGAATGACGTTTTAGAAAGAAATATGGGAAAAAGCGGAGTGGAAGAATCAAAAAAGGAATCAGGTTATTGAGTCTGAATCTGTGTTGCCAATGTAGCTCTTTTCGGAAGTTTTTTTCAGAAGTTATAAAGCTTTAAATAAAAATATAATTTAAAGACATTTTTCAATTCATTACGATTTACAGGGTGGGCGATTTAAAATTCGAATCGGCTGTAAAAAAAGGTACTGAATTGAACTTTGTCATTTTATAATCGAACACCATGTGATGCGTTTTCGCTTCGCCCAATGGGTTGAAGATTGATGGACAGGAGATAAGGAATTTGACCGAAAAAACGAGTTTTCAGAAGAAGCTCATTTTTATCTCGGTGGCTATGTCAAAAATCAAAATTGCCGCCTATGGGGTTCAGAAAAAATTCACGTGACTATTGAGAAGCCAATGCATTTAAAACTAGTCACTGTTTGGTGTGGATGGGCAGGGAAAGACAACTTAAAGAATTAGGCGGAAAATTACATAAAAAACTAATGCTACAACTAAAATTTGTATAAGACTTTTTTTTAACTGGAAATCAGTTCAAGCTTGGACAGATTTAAAAAGCGTCGCTAAAAATTTGATAATATTTCCGAACATTTTTAAATAAACCGTGGATGATTAGCAATGATTTCGAAATCTGAACAGGGCTATACTTGTCGTGTAACTAAACTTTACAAAGTTGGGATGAAAATATGATAAAAGTGGTGTTTTCTATGTGAGTTCTTTACAGATGTGAAGTTTTAGAAATTTAGCAAGGCACCATTAGTTTGAGACTTGGTACAATAGACAAGGTATAGCTACCAGCCCAATAACAAAAAAAATAAATTCACTTTACTCTTAAAGTCATTTAATACTTTTTTTTGAAAGTTTAAAATTGGATTTTAACTTTTCAAAGTTCAACAATTGTCGCTGTCAAACTTGAAATACTACAAGAAAAAATTTTAAATCACTTTTCGAAGTTTACCAATTGTTGTGGTCAAATTTAAAAATTAAAATTACTTCGAGAAAAAATTGTAAATCACCTTAATAATAGCATGGTTTGACAGAACTATTTGCTAAGGTTTTTGGAAAGAATTTCCTTCACTAAAATGCGAGTTTTGACAATGTGCGACTTTAAAATTTTACAGTCTATGACAACTTTTTAAAATAACAATTGAATTTTTTGTCAAGATGTTGTTTTATTAAGTACGTGATTTTAGGTGGTTTTTAAATTAGCAAAAATACCACCAGTGCGGCGTCGTCACTCAGCAATCGAACGATATAATCGGAGAGTAAATGAGACTAACGATGAGCATAGTCTGCGTTTGAAGGAAATTCGTATGCGATTTTTTTGAGCGCAATCCATTTTGACTATAGAACAATGAATACAGTCGTGTTCGACTCGCTCTGTTAGCACATCACGTACGGAATCAGCAAAACAGACTACCGCTTGCCACAATTCCATATATGCTGCAGAGGAATCGATCAACTGTGGAACAATGAACACTGTCGACAGATTAATACCTTTCAATATCGACACGACGCGCCAGGACTATGATGAGCTGTTGGAAAGGTGATTGTGACACAATTGGCACGGCTACCAGATCTATTGACCTTATTACTTTCTAAACAAGATCCTCGATCAGCATTTGGAGATTATTTTGAGGTACAACCGTTCATATTGTCGAAGAATGGGGTTTTAGTAACGAAACTTATTTTTCTACTCCCACGCACATCAGAAATATCCACAGCTACAGATATAAATGTACAGGAATACGAGGATCAGCAACGCAGGCCGGGTCAGCTAGTGGAAAATTAAAATTAAAAATGTCTTCTTCCAGGAAATATCGAACTATATTCAAAATAAGATTTATTTTTTCGGACTCAAATTAAAAGTTGTTTTTGCTCGTATGCACCCTGTACACGAATCGAGCAACAAAAATAATACATAACAACTTTTTTCTGAGTGAGAAATCGGCTTATTTGAAAGGTTAGTATTTAAATATATTAAAATGAAAGCTTGGGATACCGAAAAGAGGATTTGGATAGTGCAGCGGTACCACGCTATGCAGTCCTGCATGTCCGTCCAAAGATAAATTGGGCTGGTAAACATATTTGCCGAATATGAAAGCATCGCAAGAAGACCGCGCCATCGAGATATCTATGTTCGGGTTCATGACATCATCGCGGCATTAGCATCGTCAATTCAGGCCAATCAAAGCGTTTCGACTAGAAACTTATCGGCACAAATTGCAGTTAGCAGACGGTAATTACAACGGATAATTTATGATGACTTAAACTTGTTTCCGTACAAAATTCAAATTACAAGCATGTTAAATTCTCTGGATTTACCTATTCGAATGGAATTTTACCAAAAAATTATTGAAATAGCCGAAGAAGACAACAGCTTGATAAATTGCTTGTTTATGTCTAATTGGGCCCATTTTGACCTAAACAAGCCGTATATGGTGAGATTCTAATCCACAACTACTCCAAGAGACGGAACTGCAGCCAGAACTGGTTACTGTGCGGTGCGCAGTTTCATCATGCTGCTTTAAAGAAAACGGTGTAACAGTGACTGTCATTAGGGATCGTTATTTAAAGATGTTGAATGAGTTTTTCTAACCAGAACTGTGCCGAAGACATATCCGATTCAATAGCATTTACTTCCAGCAAGATGGAACAACTGCACATGTAGCCAGACCGGTTTTGGCAGAGCTCCAACAAAAAAAAAACTTGAAGAATGGACATAACGCCAATTATTAACAAAAATTACTTGAAAGTTGTCCTAAATATGTGGCAACATCTTACTCTTTCTCAACATCGACAAGTATTGCAAGTTGTCCGTTTAAAAACATTACATTTAAATACTTCGGATACAACCTTGGAATCGAATTATATGGAAGGGCCCCTGAACTTTAACTCGTATGACAATTCTCAACCACAACGAATGAGAGCACTTTTATTCAACGAATTGCATAGGAAAATATAAAGTACAATGTCGCCATATTTTTATCAAAGAGAATATATCGAGCCATAAGCGCTAACCTATCGTAAGTGAAAAAATGCAAATTTTACAGGAGACGGTTTTTATTATTTATTTCAAACAACTTTATTAAAAATGCAAATGTTTTAATGCAAAAATTTAAGATTTCTACCTACTCATATAACTGTATCAAAAAACAAAAAAAAATCTGAACACATTTGCGATTGCTGCAGCAATTTGATGTGTGACTTACGATAAAATTGCTACACAATAAAATTTAAACAATCATTTACGATAAAATGCAAAAGCTTTTTTTTTGATGTTTTACTAACAATTTTGTCATTTTAAAAATACAAAACGATGAGGCTTGTCCTAACGATTATTTTTCAGCAATAAAATTTTTTTTCCAAAAATTTGACTTACGATAAGTTAGCGCTTATGGCTCGATATAATTTCTATCATTATTTTGTTGGCTATTAATTGGGACGATTGTTTGAATTGTTAAAGGCTCGAGCTCCCAGCATTCACCGATATGTCATACGCAAAACGAAGTGCATTGATTTCTCAATTGGAGGAATTTAAATTTCACAAACTTTTGATTGAAGATATATCTTTTAAAGAATCCAAATTTTCCGATACTTTGGTTTGTGTCTACACAAGCAGAAGTTTTTCTACTAGGAGGGGAGGGTATTACGAATATCAATTATTATTATATAAGTATATGCTTTATAGGGTTTCCGTCTAATATTTCGAGCGGTTGCAAATGAAATAACAAATTCAAAACACACCCCATCCTATGGTGGAGGGTATATATTTTCAAGAGACAATGACCGAGACAAATTGCATTCATTGATAGCATTCCTATCTTTGATAGTTCGAGTGTCTAGACATTGTTGTAAGACGTTTACACCCTAACATTTTCATTTGCGATAGTGAGACTGCAAATCAAATAAACGTTTTCAGTTGCAATAGCAGCATCGAAGAATTGGACGAATTTATATATCTGAGAAATTCCAAAAAGGGGTTTCTAATAATAACGAGAACAGTCTAATAAATAAAAAACTCGCTCGATAAAAATATATAGGTATTTGGTGTAATGTACAGCGTGCCCGCATGCTCGGGAGCAAAACTGTTTTCACGGCCCTCAATTCTTCACTGTAAGGCGTCTGGATCTTAATTGTAAGAGACACCGGTATGAGGAAATATGTAAACATGTATCGATAAGTATAATTTCGCCAGGGTAGTTATAAGTCATTTGGGAGTACTTTGGGAGCAGACAAGACCTTGTTGACCTCTTACATTGCGAAAGATCGGCATCGAAGTACCTAGCGCCGGTGTGGTCGGCAAATGTGAGTACGACACAGAGAGGAGACAAAGCTATAGCGCGAATGTAGTGCTAGGGGAACATCCCCCGGAGATTTCCCAAGAGAAGAATACGCTACCTTTGCAGACGCATGGTTCTGGCTCAGCCGAGAATTGGACGATGCAGCCGCCTCAATTCGTATTAGGCGCGAATTGATGCTAACGTTCCTGAAGTTTGTCGCGCCTGCCATCAGGAACCACATGACATGCTGCACCTCTTGAATTGTCCGGCCAAGGACGCATCCAGTTCAGAAGGTGCGTTTCCTTCATCCGGATATCGAAGCAGATCTCCTGTAGACGCACAGGACTTCAAAACAATAGATATTGTTGTTACAACAATATTAGTCGCTCGTTGATTTCACGAGATCCGGTGCGTAGAACCCTTCCGACTTGTGGAACCTGAAACAGCAGTTATTCGGCTAAGGGCTGCCATGTCGGCATAATGTGCCGCTAAACCATCATAGGTCGCTATATACCATGCGAAATTTAAGCAAGATCGTTTTTAATTTGTGGCCTCTAGGACGGCAGGACCTCAAGTTTGGTGTCTTTTCCACAATTTCATGAGAGTTTGTTATATATCGCTTATTACTTTTTAAACTACTAAAATTAAGTAAAATCAGATTATATCTAAACAAGAGACTACACCTACATACCAACATCAGTAGGATTCGTCCTTGGTTCCAACCTGCACAATGTCCAAAGTTTTTTTTTTATATTTATAATTGCTACCCGTGTTTCGATTATAGGAAACGAAGGTAATCGACAAATCAGATTGTAATTCCATTTTTTTTCAAGGTTTTACAACCTCACTTTATGCAGTTTCGAAGTATGCTGTAGGGTATATCTAAACATTAGGCGCATTTTATACAGCTCACAGGGAATTAATACAAATCAATTATATTATCAATTTATCACTGTAGGGTGCCTAAGTCGTGAGGGACACCGGCATGAGGCAACATGAAAACATGTATGGACCAATTTCGCCAGGCTTTTTTAGCTTTGTAGTTTTTAGTCTATCGTTGATCGCACGAAATCCGGTTCTTTGCACTAATTCATTTAGAGGATTTTTCATTCATTTATTTTCTGGTATCAAGCTGTCGTCTTATCTTTATTCAACATTGCTTGCCAACTTGTCATGGGACGACTCGCACCGAAACAACTTCAGGCTTAGTGGATACTTCAATAAACACAATCGCCACATTTGGACCCAAGAGCGCCAGAAGAGTATAAATAGGTCGGACCAACATAACCGACAATGCCGAGCACTACCGCACAGTGATAACGGATTTTTGATATGGCGCACACAGAGCCGTATAATGTGGATTTATTGACTCTGTGTGTTGAGAAGCTAATTTCGCGTTTTATTCCAATCAACTGGTCGGCTAGATTTTGTGATATCATTCCTGAATATTCTAGATGAAACAGCTATGGTTTAATATATGAACTTTAGCTTCGCGTTATTCGTTGTAGTAGCGGCAACTTTGTGCCGAGGTGACAGCCCTTGGCCGAAGAATTGCTCTTCGGGTCCATAGAACCGGCTGTCATGGGATTGGTAATTCTTGAAAAGTGATATTGCTGAAGAAGTAATTGGAGTGTGCAACTACAGAATAGACCTCCTTCAATGTAGTCTCGATTAATATTTGAATGAAATTCAATTTAAAAGTAAATATTAAAGATACAATATATTTAAAATAAAAAAATCGAAATAAGTCACACTTTACTTGCATGAAATAAGGGCTGTTCTGCAATGTCGGTGTGGTTCTTGCCAAATACATAGGTGGAGTTATCAGAGCCCGGCAGAAAGATACACTACCAACAAATGTATCGATTGATTTGAATCCCATGACAGCCGGACCGGATTGACCCGAAGCAGCAATTCTTCGGCCAAGTGCTGTTACCCCGGCACACAGTTGCCGCTACAACAATAGCCAACTCTATTGCGACAGCCGGTTCTATGGACCGAATTGATCCGAAGCAGCATTTCTTCGGTCACGCCGGCAACAACTATCAACTCCATCACGCGTAGCTGATGTTAGACTTGTCCGTTAACAGAGAATCATCTCAAAGTCGTCAAACTGTGTTTTTTAAACATACATGAGTCCTTCTATGGCGAATACATCAATTGCTTTCAAACTTAACTTCTCTTAAAGTTTTTTTAGTCGTTATCCTGGAGGCTGTGTTTTGTTTCTTTTTGTCACACGAATGTTTGATTGAAGCCATTTTTTATTATTGTTCTTCTTCTTGATTAAATGTGTTCTCTTAAAAACAACAGACTTAAATAAATGTGAGTAGGATGACGTTTACAATACCAGGGTTGCTTTTTTGCAAACAATTCGCAAAAGTTGTTTCAACAAAGCAGTCGCACACCTTTCTCTTGGCAAACGTTTAACATAAGGTTTGCTCCCAATATATGTAAGTATATATTTAATACTTAAAAAGGAATGAGTTTATAGGATTATTCAATACAGCAAACATTTCCAAGATTTTTGAAACTCAATTGCATTCGTGTGACTGTCCCCAACCCCAATTTCCGATGCCTTGTTGCCGATTTAAGGCTTTATTTTACGAATAGCTTGCTCCATATTCGTCTTAAGGGTTTGAATCATAAATGGATTGTTCGCAAAAATCGGTCCTTTACGGTAATACACGCGAAAAAGTCTAACCGTAGAGGTACCCAATCGACATCGCCGGTGTGTGAATTTTTAATTCGTGTAGGCCAATGATGGCTAGTCGGTGTTCATAGAGTGAGTCGCACACTCTCGGCCGCGACGAGGAGAGTGAGTGTCGTCCACTAGCATTAAAGTCTCACGAATTTTGTGCAGTTAGACTTTTTTGCGTGTAGTACCGTAAATCGATTTAATCGTGAGATCAAGCTCTATTACGTCAGAAGGTAGTGGACATTGGTAGTTTTAGTTGTAGACTTCAGCTAAATTCCCAAATTCCGTCTTCACATTTCTGAATATAACAATTTTTTTTACATTCGTAGGGTATACCATTTATGTTATCATTCAATTGCATATTGTTTTCCGATAGTAGTACAAGCATACACATTAAGGCGGGTAGGTTTACATAATGAAACCACTGCTCGCATTAATAACATACATACATAATCATCCCGATTGACAACTCCCTGGGATTTTTTCCCTATTTTAAACAAAATCTCCCCGGAAAATTTTTCTCTTTCCCCTCAGCCTAGTACTCTGTTCGATTTTTCATATGAAATTCTCTAAAACTCCATATAATAAAAATCAAACGAAAACCTCTACGGAAAATTGTTGCTGGTAGTACTCTGTTCATAATGGCAACATCATCTGATTTGATTAAATGAAATAATGAATTAGCAATTATTTCATATGAAATTTCACAGAACAGCTGGTCATTTTTTAATTTCTTCGGTTTTATAAAAAAGTAAAGCAAAGAAAGCAATTTCAATCAGCTGTACAAAGCAAAAACAGGCTTTCCGCCGAGAATGTATACTACTCTGCTTGTAATAATGTAACCAATCCCACGACAGCGGGTTCTATGGACCGGATTGACCCGACGAGCAATTTTTCGACCGAGGGCTGTCACCGCGGCACACAGTTGCCGCTACAACAACAACTCGGTTTGTATATAATTTTTGATTAAATGAAAGAGAATGGATCTTATATTGATAAATGTTTTATTTAATGTCGGCAATTATGTATAGAATACAATATCAGATAAATGTCCGTCTCTGTTAGCCTTGTGCAAAATTGTGGCCACAGTTGTTCTTTGAAGACCAAGCTCCTGAGCACGGCGTCGAATTGTGGTTGATGGATTGTTTAAAACACATTCTTGAGCAGCAGTACTGTTTTCAGCCGATCTTGCAGTACGTTGTGGTCCATGCTTGGCCTATCTGCTAAAGACCCTCTTCGAAATGATTCACTACACGATAAATAGTGCGTTTTGTTGGCACGTTGTTTCACCCAAAATTTTCACTATCTTTTTTATCGTCATAGTAATCGATGGTTGATTTTGATAAAATGTTTTAACGACTAAAATACGTTGGTTTATCGAATATTTTTCCATAATAAATTTGCCACGTCTCTACTTTACGACTGCCAAATATGAACTGTTAGGACTAATGTTTACCAAAGTGGCGGCAAAACAAAGTAGTATACTTTCCATGATCCCACGCCAGCCGGTTCTATGCACCAGATCGACCCGAAGGAGGAATTCTTCGGTCAAGAGCCGTCAACCCGGCACTATGTGCCGCTATAACAGCAACAGTATACCTTCCCGGCGGACAACCTGTACATATTTGGGATAAAACCAAGAAGTTGCATTCCAACCGAAACGCAATAACATTATCTTAGAAAGAAATCGCAGAGAACTAGGCTTAACTTCGAAAATGTGAAATTTTTCCCCTGGAAAAAATAGGTATTTTGTATATCAATAAAAGGGAAAATGCGATAAAACATTTTTGGAATAATTCCGCCAAAAATAGCAAGGGAGTTATGCCAAATAACGTAAGTATTTAATATTGTTCATAAAAAATGAAAACATACCATTTATTTTTTACTTTCAGGTCAAAAGCATCAAACAAAAAGCAGTTAAATGTTCTGCTTACTCAATGCAGTTGCATACTGATATTAAGTAGAGGAGCTAAACCGGGTATGGCGCTATTTGGAGGCGAAATTGAATGCTACCATCAAGAAGTGTTGCAGAGTGGAAAAAGGTATGAACAACAAAATTTGATTTATAAAGGGTCGACCAACTACAACGCACCGTGTTAATTGCAAAAAACAAAAAGTTTTCAGAGAATTGTCATAATATATTTCATTATGATAGAAGGATCTATGAAAATTTTGTGTAAAACCAAATATCGGACAAATGCTTGCCACAGCTTCGGTGGCATACTCTCTCCGAGTGCCCATATTTTCAACGACTCTGAGACATCCTTTATTATACTCGTATCCTATAGCTCTTGAATTACATTCAGGGCTGTCATAGAAACCAAAGTTGTCAATATTGGTTTTGAAAACGATAAGAAAAAATGCTTTGGTGTCATGAAAAATTATGTTGTCGGTTTTATCAGCAACAGCTGATTCGAACATTGGTTTTATTTACATTCGAAATGGACAAAACCATTTTGGTTTCATGACACCAAATGAAATCAACATTGGTTTGCAAAAACGACAATAAGCATAAGTGACATGGTTTCTGTGACAGCCCTGATTGTGTTTGAATTGAGAATTCTGTTTAAGCGACAAATGAAGTTTTTCCGACGGGAAACAACTAAATCGACTACGCTTAATCCAATAGAGCTAACCGTTTTTCTAGATTAGCTCTTAAGTTAGAAAGTAGACAAATTTTAGTTTTTATTATAACCAGACATAAACTTGCCTTGGGCCATTGCGTTAGTAAAGGGTGGTCCAACTAAAATACACGTTGTTAATTGTGAATAAAACAAAAAGTTTTCACAGAATTACACAGTACAACTTTTTTTTAGCTTTTTCGGGACTCAATTCTGATAATTGATTGTGAAAGTAGCCCCAAAAAGAAGAACTTCTGCATCATGAGTTTGGTCAAGGTACATCAAATAATAATTTAATAATTAATTTAAAGTTAGTAAGTATCGCATAGGGGAATTTGTCACGTTTTAGGCTCTTGTTTGTCATAACTCGAGAACCACTAGTCCGAATAAGCTGAAACAAAATTAAAAATTACAATTCATTTAATCTGTTCATACAACGTTTCGCTACATAAGCAACAGTTTCGCAGTTATTAATAAATGTATGAAGAAAAAAATATTTTCATTGAATTTCTCACACAAAGGATGGTGCCATCGTTTCGATGGCATTATCTTGTTTGAATTGATCCAGGTCCATATCCTAAATTTCTGGCCACAAGAAGTCCGTTATCATCTCGCAATAGCGAACACCATTCACGGTAACTGCATGATCGACCTTTTTTCCAAGAAGTCTGCTTGTAAACGAGTCCACTGTAGACAGTCGATTATGCTGACCAAAAAAATGACAATGTGCACAAAATGCATTTTTATTTGAACGCCCATTTTTGTAAAAGGCTTCAACCTTTTCTTAAAGCGCTGCCTATTTGTGTACCTCTCCATGGTTATATTTGTCAAACACTGAAGCAAAGAAATGTCGAATTAAGATAAGCCAAAAACTTGACGTTAAGGTGTGCCTCACAATTAACATCGTGCATTTTGGTTGGACAACTCTTTATAAGACGTTTAAAGCCGCCATTAAACAGTTGGTGCCGCTTAGTAAGATAATGGGATGTTAAGTTACGTTAAAATTTACCGACCCGCCTTAATGTCGCTACATCCTACGATCGAATTTCCCTCAAAACTAATAGCGATCGTGTTTATTGTTGTAGCTTTCATTTTTTGTTTTTTTTTTATGACATCGAATATTTGTGAACGCAAAAAGCCTTTGTTTTCGTTTTTATTTCAGTTTTTTAAACGTGAGGAGGGGTGGTTTCACTAAATCTTTTTGTAAGAATGAATGGGAGCTTGAGGGGTGATGTATCGCCACAAGTTGATTGCCCGCTTTACAAACTTTGAAGTAATGGGGTTTGGAGACTCATAGGTCAAAGTTCTCCGGTTTACTATCACATACACTACTCCGTCGTATAAATTAACAATTCTCCGTTTTGGGTTATGACAACAAAAACAAATGTTATCAAAACCGTTCATGTTTTATTATGAATATTCACACTAAGAAACGAACGAATGCTTGTGATAAGGTTCGATTTTGTTTTTGGAAGTATTGAGCAGCGGGTGCCAACTTAAAACAAACAAACTAGAAAGATCTGCATACAAGCGTTATTGATTATCTCTGGGTGAATTGATATTTGTTGGTAGGATTATGGGTTTCTAGGCAAAAAAGTTTGCAGGCGTCATTGAAGTCATTTCTGTTTTCAAAAGGTGATTTAAAACGGTTGATAATTTAATCACAACGGACCGGACCACCTTGATGGCACAAAAACATTAACATTTTTTTTTAGTTTTCAAGAAGTAATGAAGTTAACTAATCGTTATCGATTACAATTAGTGCCTAATTTATAGGAAATTTTGTAATTATACGCCTATTTAAATAGTACTACTAAAATAAAAATTTCCACGTTTTTGTTTTGGAAAAAAACATTGTGTTTGCGAATTACACTGTGTTGCAAAAAACCAGACATAGAATTAAACTTTTTAATTGTATTAAAAACCGTCGTTGCTATGCCTAAACAGTTTTGGCTTTGATTACATTAAAATTTATATGTGCGATAATCGCTATCGGTTTGACAATTGCTAGTGTATTTCAGAGATTATTTCAATTACGAAAGTGCGATAATCGGGATTAAACTTGTAATGTAAACGTTATACCAAAGGGTGTTTCGAAATGTATGCCGGATTTGAATTAAATAGAGAACGAAAGGGGTTTGCAAGATTTTTTAAAATAAAGCACGTAAGGTACAACTTGATACAGGGTGATTCATTCACGACTAGACAAATTTCACCAGCGTATTCCTTGGCTCATTTCATAAAAGTATGTCCATCTGCAATTTTGCCCGTAAATGCAAGCGGGCGAAATGGCAGCGGTTTGAAAATTTCGGATTGATGGTCGGAGGGTACTTGGGTAAAATTCTGAACTAGCGTTCTTAAAGTTAGCCCTACCTCTTACCTTTCCAAAATTACCAGAACGAAGCCCAGAGGTCTAACCGTTCCAAAGTTATGACTATTTGATTGAAAGGCAAACATTTTTTTTGTTAATTTACAAAAACATATTCTCTACCAAAAAATATTTTATTTCAGTCAAATTGCCCTTGTACCCTCCGACCACCAATTCGAAAATTTTCAAACCACTGCCATTTCGCTCCCTTGAATTATTTTCGGGCATGGTCGTAGATGGACATACAGGTGGCTGATGAATATTGCTACTTTAAGAAACTCAAATAACTTTTTTTCAGTGCATGGAATTCATTTTTCGTTTCTTCATGTTGAAGCTTATTCAATTTATTTAATATAGCTTAATTAGTTTTAAAAATAATAGAAATAAAATGCCCCCTTTGCTCGTTGATTCATGTGCGGCATCTTACCAAAAAGTTATTCATTACTGCTTGGAGAGTTCAGATAAGGATAACCGCTATTGTTTCTCGAATGGTTTCCTTAAGTTCAATCAAATTCGTTGGTTTTGCCTTGTAGACTTCCTGTTTGCAATAACCCCACATGAAAAATTCAGGTGCAGTAAGATCAGGCTACCTGGGAGGCCAACGGAATGTGGGGTTTCTGGATATCAGCTTATTGGGAAATTTTCGTCGCAATTCTGTCATAGCAGGCCGAGCTATGTGAGTAGTTGAACCATCTTGCTGAAACCGCACAGAGTTGAAAGAAATTCTCATTCGGCGTAGTTCAGGATAGAAAAAAATTCTCTCAACATGCTTAAGTAACTGTCTCCAGTAACCGTAACGGTGTGTTACGTGCCCCCACAATGGCACTAAGGCGGCTTTCTCTAGCTCTCGGCATCTCAGAAGGTTCCAACCCTTCCAACTTTAGTCCAGAGAAAAGAACAAAAAAACAAAAATATTAAAAAAAAACTATTTCAAAAAAAAACGATCACACACAGATACACCTTTTGACAAGGGAGCTTGATCTTTGCTCCCACTATTTTTTAAAAGACCCCAAGTTGGGCGGGCAAAGTGTGGGAGCAAAGATCAGGCTGCCTAGCGGATGTCGCCTTAGTGCCATTGTGGGGGCACGTAACAGGTGTGACCGTTTTCTTCGAAGAAGTAGAGCCCGACAATGCAGCGTGATGAAACTGCACACCACACTGTGACACGAAGTGGATGCAATTCCATCTCATGGAGTATCTGTGGGTTGGAAGCACCCCATGTTCGACAATTTTGTTTCTTTATTTATATACTGCCGGTTTAATCGAAGTTGGCCTCGTCAGACATGTTCAACATGTTTCCGTTTTCTTCCACCATTTCAAGCATCCTCTGGCAAAATTCCCAGCGAATCGGAAAGTCTGCTGTGTTCAGTTTGAACGTTCAATGACTGTCTGCTTATATCCATTTGAACAGATAAGCTTCTTGTCGAAACTGTTGGATTGTTTTGTATGGCAGCAGAGATTGCTTCCTCCGTCCGAACTGAAGGGTTTCGATGTTAAGGTCTTTTGTTGACTGTCCCATGCTCGTTAAAATTGTTAACAAATCTCATAATGGTCCATCTGCTCAAAGGATTGCCGCCAAACGTGCGCCTATACACTCTTTGAACCGAAACTACGGACTCCAGAGCGTGATAGCGGCGGACAATCCAAATTCTTGCTTCAGTGTCCCAGTTATCCATTTTTATTAATTCTAAAAATCAATCTGCAAAATAAGAAAAGAATCCCAGATTCATTACCCAGAAAAAGTTATTAAATTTTTTTTGTAGCGGCTTTCATCAGCCACCCTGTAGAAGAGGTGTTTTCGGGCTTAAATTTTTAGTTTGGGCCTCCACGATATGCAGGGGCGGAGCTACAGGGCTCCCTAAGTCCGACTGTTAGTTTAGCAACGTCTGACCAATTTCCATTTTTTTTAATCTCATCCCACTGTGCGATGCATGTCTCTCCGTCCGTATATCTAAAGCTTGTAATCAAACTACAGATTGCAATTGTTGTCCGATCTTTAAGAAATTTGGCAGAAGTAAGTTTTTTAAAGACCAGGCACGATATAGCTCCTACACACATATGTTTACCCGATTTCATGTTTTAGCTCTAGGTGTCACATATTGTATCTAATCTTAATAAAACTTTACACAAGTTTTTTGACCAAAGACGGACGCTATTGAATGTGAAGAAAATCAGTTAAGAATTAGATATAGCACTCAAATATATGCTCAACCGATTTTCATGTGTTTAGTCTAAGTAAACACATACATTCAATCCAATTTTAATGAAATTTAGCACGAGTAAGTTTTCTGGGCCAAGGAAGGACGTTAATGATTTTGAAGAAAATTGGTTCAGATTTACATATAGGATGAAACATATGTGTTCATACGATTTTATGTGATTCGCTCTAGAAGCCACATTAAACATCCTACGAGAGTTGCTATATATATTTCTGGCCTAGGCAATACTCAGTGTTGCCAGGCGCCATCTGACATATCCATTGGAAAGTTTGACATTTTTTAGCATAAACGTACTCAGAACGTTTTGACGTACGACCATCATTTGTGTTGTTTTGAAAAAATAAATTTGAAAAATTCGTGCGATAATTTTTTACAACATTCGACGTGGATTATCACGACAAGAGTGTATCGATGAACTTAAATCTTTGCATGGCAATAAAGCACCTTCCTATAGCACGTGAACAACTGGTTTAATGAATTCAATCGTGGCCGACGCTCGCTCAAAGACAAATCTCGTGAAGGTCGTCCAAAAACAGCCTTTGTGCCAGAGAACATTAAAGCCGTGCGTGAACTGATAATGCAAGATCGTCATGTGAGATAGAGGCACCCTTGGGCATTACTTCCTCCAGCTTACATTCGATATTGCATGAACACCAGACCGTAAAAAAGGTTTGTTCTCGTTGGATCCCGCACAATTTGATACTCGCTCAAAAAAAGGCTTGTGTCGATTGGTGCAAAATTTTTTTTAAAAAATACGTTCGCGGTGCTTCAGAAGACGTTTATAAGATCGTCACAGGCGACGAATCATGGATCTATGCGTATGAGCCCGAAACAAAGCAGCAATTGACCATGTGGGTCTTCGAAGCACTTGGAAGCAAATGGTCGTCTGTTTCTTCGGCAAAACTGGTCATGTGGCAACTGTTCCACTTGAGCAATGTAGGAAGGTCAATTCTGAGTGGTACACCACAATTTGTTTGCCTGAAGTCTTCGGAGAAATTCGAAAAATGAACAGGAGAAGACGAATCATTGTACACCATGACAATGCGAACTCTCACACATCGGCTCAAACGTCTTTTTGACCGGCCAAAGCGTTGAATAATTGTTGGGTCATCCGCCGTACAGCCCTGACTTGGCGCCCAATGACTTCTTTTTATTCCCGCACATCAAGAAAAAAATGCGTGGTCAACGATTTTCCTCGCCAGAAGATGCTGTTGAAGCGTTGTTTTGGAGGTGTCTCAATCGGAGTGGAAAAAGTGCTTCGACAATTGGTTTGAGCGCATGCAAAAGTGTATAAATCATGCTGGAGAATATTTTGAAAAACAATAAAACCATTTTTGATGATAAATATTTGCATTTTCATTGTTAGGCCAGAAATATATATAGCAGCCCTCGTATCAAGATGAAATTTGAAATTTTCTAGTTAAGTAAAATCGAGCAGTTATGAGTAATAAGTCATCGTTTGATATTTTAAAACAAATATTTAGGTTTAGTTAAAAAAATACTTTAAATGAGAGATCTACTTTTAAAATGTAGATGAGAGCCGGTTATACCTGTTCAATTTTAGGTTCAAAATAAAAATGTTGTGCCTTTATTACAATTTTTATTTTAATATAAATAAAAAAAAAATTTGGACGCTTATTTGAATACTCGTACGAGTATATATAAGTAGCTTAAGCTTTCGTGTGCCGGAACTTTAACAGTAAGCACAGCAGAGGCGCGATAGACAATTTTATGCGACCGGACATTAAAGGCGTGGACTTGGACGATCTTTGATTTAGCAGGCCCACCACAATTGATCTTTTGCGGCCCATGGTGCTCGTGTTAGCAGCCGTCTTAGTGGTGTGAATTGACCACCGCGGGGCTGCGATTTTTATTTGTAAGGTCCCGTGAGGGACAATCCGATAACAATTCGTGAGATGGAGCCAGAACCCGTCGACAAGGCATTGGAAAACTGCGTTGGCAGTATATTATATTTTTTAGCTATTTTTTTTGTTATATTTTTTTAATTTGATTGCTGCAAGAATCGTGTTACATAAACAAGAATCGTGTTACATAAACAAAACGTTATAACTTTGTTTTTCTATGTAAGCAATTTTCATATTCTTTTTTTTATTTGGAAGTTAATTATTTAGATTTATTTAATTTAATGTTTGGAATACCGAAAGGTCGATTTGGATAGTGCAACGGTACCATGATGCTTTGCAGTCTGCATATCCGTCCAAAGGGCATTTAGGCGGGAGTTTGGCAGAATCCGCGAGTTAACGGACCATTATGAGACCGTATCATCGAGATCCCTATGTTAGGTTCCAAGACACCAACGCGGCTGTAGGCAATTCAAGCAACACCAAGCTTTTCGATTCAAAGCTTATCGACGGAAATTGCAGTTAGCAGACAGTCATTACAACGGATAATTCATGATGTCTTAAACTTGTTTTCGTACAAAGACTAAATTACAAGTAAATTAAACTCTCTGAATTTGCCTATTCGAATGGAATTTTACCAAACAATTATTGAAAGGGCCTAAGAAGACAACAGCTTGAAAAATAGCTTGTTTATGTCAGATAAGGCCTGAACGGCAATGTTAACAAGCAAAATTGCCTATATGAAGTTAATATAATCCACAAATACTTAGTAGGGACATAAATAATGTTACAACATTGAACACACCCATTTCAATAGTAGAACTGAACATACCCCGTTAACGTCATATGGGTTTTGAAGGCTAACCTCAATAGCGTTAGTCTTCAACGGGATTTTAAAATTGTTTCAACTTTCATAATGGTGTGGTCAGATAATGAGAACCTTATCGCTGTAATAGCAGTTTTCAAGTGTGAAATGAAAAAGCGATATTTTCAAAACGCTCCGGCCACTAGGCATTAGCCGCATGTTCGTCTACCGATGCATAAAACTGTTTGAGGAGACTGGGGATGTAAAAGACGGCCACCGGTCGGGCCGCCCACGCTCTGTTCGAACACCGCATGTCATCAAAGCCGTTAAATCTAGAATTCACAGAAATCCGCTCCGAAAACAAAAAATCATGGCCCGCGAGTTGAATATCACGCAAAAGTCCATGAGTTGAATCATTAAAAAAGACTTGGGGCTTTCAAACGACGTACCGGACATTTATTGACTGCAGCTTTAATAGGATATAAAAAATGCAAACGTCTTTTGGTGAAGCACACTGATAACTTGCACAAAAAAATTGTGTTCACCGATGAAAAAAATTTTACCGTTCAGGAAAAATTTAACAAGCAAAATGATAGAGTGTATGCGCAGTCATCTAAGGAAGCATCTGAACTGATCCCTAGGGTGGAAATGGTAATCACCCAGCTTCAGTCATGGTTTGGTGAGGTGTCTCTTACGATGTGGTCACTGACCTGCATTTCTGCGAACAAGGAGTCAAAACATCGGCCAAAGTTTACCAAGAAACCGTTTTGGAAGCTGTTGTGAAGCCTCTTAACAATTCCCTGTTACAAAACCAGCCATGGACTTTTCCGCAGGATTCTGCGCCGGCCCATAAGGTTAAAACGTCCCAGATCTGGCTTCGAAACAATTTTCCAGCGTTCATTTCCTCTGAAGAATGGCCCTCAGGCAGTCCAGATTTGAACCCATTGGATTACCATTTGTGGACGGCTTTAGAGGACAAGGTTTGTCATAAAAGATACCCCAACATTGGATATCTTAAGACTGTATTTTTTACATTCAGTATTTTTTATTTACAGCATAAAACGTGTGTAACAGTATTTATGTCCCTACTAAGTACTTCATGCGACGGAACTGTTTCCCGAATGAGTTACTGTGTGATGCGCAGTTTCATCATGCTGCATTGTGGGGTTATATTTCATTGAAGAAAATTAAAGAAGAAATTAAAACGATCCCAACTTCAATTATAAAAATTATCCTTCAATGAATACTTTTCTAATCAGGTGTCTCATATACGTGGATGATCATGGAGGACATTTACGGTTTATATCTTTAAACACAAATAGTCATAAAAAATTATAAAGAATTTCTAACCAATAAAAATAATAAACGAAATATAGGGTGATCCATTTTTATTTTCATAATAAAAAAATACAAAAATTGAATTCAAGAGAATCTTTATTGTTTATTCGAAGGAAATTGTATGCCATTTTTTTAATAAAATTTCCTTCAAATGTCGACCGCAACTACGCCTCAGGGTGTCCATTATGAAAGTCCAATTTTAGATGACTCATTCGAGCATTTCGACCGTTATGGTCGAATGTTGGTTTCCAAAACCTGAATTGTAGCTGGTTTGTCGTCATAGAATTTGGACTTTACTTAGCCCAAAAAAAAAAATTCTTTAGGGGTGATATCACACGATCTAGGAGGCCAACATCAAAACGTGAAATTAGCTGCTTTTCGAAATGACCTCTCCATAGATCCATTGTTTGAGTAGCTGTATGGCAAGTGGCACCGTCCTGTTGAAACCAAGTGTCGTCAAGATTACGGGCTTCAATTTCAGGTAGCATAATGATCGATATCATGGCGCGATAGCGAGCACCATTCACGGTTACGTGCGGCCATCATCGTTTATGAAAAATATGCACCGATGATTTCACCAGCCCATAAACCGCACTAAACCATGGTTGTCTCTGGGTATAATGTTAACTCTGGAACCTCTTCTGGTTGCTTTTCAGCCCAAATGCGATTATATGCCCATATCTGAACAAAATTTTGGTCGAAAACAGTGGATCTCTTTTCATTCTCATTTCCAAAATACAGTTGCGCAGTTTGTTGCGGTGTAAGTCTTTTCATGATGAAATAGCAAACAATACTGAAAATAAAAAATAAAGTTAAACACAGCTCACGCGTAATCTGTAAAAAAAAGATATACCTCTGGATTGATCACCCCTTACATTCTCATTTCCAAAATACAGTTGCGCAATTTGTTGCGGTAAATAAAAAAATAAAGATAAACACAGCTCACGCGTAATCTGTAAAAAAAACCCCTATTGAAAGAAATACCTCTGGATTGATCACCCCTTACATTGATTAAAAAAAAGTTGTTTGAATTTCTTACTGTAGTATAATTGATGCACCACCCTGCATATTTCAGTATCAAGAACTTTTTCTTCATTACAAGCAATTTTATATAGTCATTGCCATGAACGACAAATTGCTTAAAAACATTTGTACTCGTGTAATAATAAAATGCCCATGATCTCGCTTGATTTCCAAGAAACATTTACCCTGTGTGTACTCGTATGTTACAATTCATCACCATAAGTGTTGAGTTTTGATGGGTATCTAACTTTAAATCAAACTTCCAAGTAAATATTTGCATGTCAGATTATTCTACAAATTTCTATTGAACTTCTGTGGAGTTGACTATGTTATCCAAAATTCCCAATGACTTTAATAACTAAATTAGTCAAACAAAATATTTCCCAGGTAATCGAATAACTAATGTTTTTGATTTGAGAAAAAATAACGATGTTATCCCAAACTTAAGATTCTGTTTAGTAAACGACGTATACAATTGAAAAGAAAAACTTCGAATCACTCAACAAATTGCATGATTTTATTAAAATATTATTCGTCATTGACAATGTTTGGTTTAAAAGAATGTTTGAACGTATATACGATCGAGTACGTATGGAAAATACTTACTACTACAAGGTATCGCGATACAGTTAGTGCAAAGTTTATTTAATTTCATCACCAAAGTCCGACCGAATACTTGACTTCCACCAAAAAGTGCTACTCGTCTTCGATTACGTATTCGGCGTGTACGAGTACTTAATTAATACCCCTATTACGGTTTACAACTAAACTCAGTTGAGTTGAAATTGAAACAACTCAACTATAATACAACTTAACTCCTTTTTGGTATTACGAATTACAACTAGTTTCAGTTGAAATCGTATTGACGTTGCCAACCTAAAAAAGTGATGATTTGACAACTGATTAAACAGCTGATGGTATTGCGACAAGAAATTTAAACACAAAAAAATAGATTATTGTTTGTGAAATCGTGCTTTTTGTTAATAAATCTTGTCAAGCTTTTTTATAATTATTTTTTGTGTTTCAGCTTGCATCTTTAACAGCTCTAGACGCTCAGCTTCCAAATTATTATTTTTTTTGCGATTTTTTGAAGCCGACGAATTTCTTCGCGATGCTGACGAAGTTGGGCAGTCTTCACGGTCTGCTACCTGGGGTTGAGCTGCCGTAAACGCGGCTGCAACCAAACTGTCGTACTCCATCTGTTCGTCATCCACCTCCGGTGGTATATACCCCAACGCATGTCCACCAGGTTCAACTTGCTCCCTTATTTGAATAAGTTCCACTACAGATTCCTCCACTGGATTTAGTGGGACTTCTTGCGAGGGACCACCACCAGTTGCAGTATAATTCATCCGGTTGTTGGCTAGCTTTCTTTTTAAATTTGCCTTATAGTGTATCCAAACCTACAGGAATTATCATTCCACTTTTGTTATATTGGTTTCATTTCATGATTATTACTTACTCGTCCCCACTCCTGCGCAGTTCTTGATGGCGGTCCTAAACTGTTCAATTCCATGGCAAATTCCTCCCACAATTCTTTTGTTTTGTTTTTGCTGCCTCCGAATTGTGGCTTGCCTCGTCCAGTGTCGGGATGCTTCCTCATAAGCTCAACAAGTTTTTCGAACTGGCGTGCTGTTGTAACTTTATTTTTTCTATAAATTTGTTTCAAATTGCAGATTAATTATTAATTAATTACAAATGTGTGCTTACCCGATCTCCATTTTGCTCTGATAATTTTTTTGAAACAACTGGCATTGATCAGTTGTAATTTTTTGATGATTTTGTCAACCGCACAAGCACAGGGTTGTAAACGGTAATACCACAAAAGAGTTGTAATACGATAAATTACAACTTGAAATTTTTTGAATGGTTGAGTTGTTATCGATAATACCAAATTGTAAAATTTCAACTGAAATTACAACTCAACTGAGTTTAGTTGTAAACCGTAATAGGGGCATAAATGTACAAAAAACCAAAAGATTTTATGCTGTGCAAATACGAGGGTTGCTATATATAGTATATCTGGCGTAGCCTGGCGCCATCTGACATTTTCATTGGACAGATGGACATTTTTTTTTAGCATAAACGTACTCCGAGCGTTTTAACGTACGACCATCATTTGTGCTGTTTACAGTGACTCGAAAAAATCAATTTGGAAAAAAAATGGAGTTAACTCGTGAACATTTTCGTGCGATCATTTTTCACAACTTTCGATGTGGATTATCGCGACAAGAGTGCATCGATGAGCTTAAATCTTTGTATGGCGATGAAGCACCATCCTATAGCACTGTGAAAAACTGTTTTAATGAATTCAATCGTGGCCGACGCTCGCACAATGACGAAGGTCGTCCAAAAACGGCCGTTGTGCCAGAGATCATTTATGCCGTGCGTAAACTGATAGTGCAAGATCGTCATGTGACATACCGTGAGATAGAGGCATCCTTGGGCATTTCTTGCACCAGCATACATTTGATATTGCATTAAAACCTGGCCGTAAAAAAGGTTTGTTCTCGTTGGATCCCGCACAATTTGACAATCGCTCAAAGAAATTTTGAAAAATACGATCGCTGTAGTTCAAAGGACGTTTATAAGATCGTCACAGGTGACGAATCATGGATCTATGCGTATGAGCCCTAAACAAAACAGCAATCGACCGTGTGGGTCTTCGAAGGCGAGCCAAATCCGACGAAAGTTGTTCGTGGAAGAAGCATTTCGAAGCAAATGGTCGACTGTTTCTTCGGCAAAACTGGGCATGTAGCGACTGCTCCGTTAGAGCAACGTAGGACGGTCAATTCTGAGTGGTTGTTTGCCTGAAGTCTTCGGAGAAATTCGAAAAACGAACAAGAGAAGAGGAATCATTTTGCACCATGACAATGCTACCTCTCACACATCGGCTCAAACCAGCGCCTTTTTGACCGGCCAAAATGTCGAATTGATGGGTCATCCGCCGTAAAGCCCTGACTTAGCACCCAATGACTTCTTTTTATTCCCGCACATCAAGAAAAAAATGCGTGTTAAACAGTTTTCGTCGCCAGATGATGCTGTTGAAGCGTTCAAAAACCATGTTTTTGAGGTGTCTCAATCGGAGTGGAAAAAGTGCCTCGACAATTGGTTTGAGCGCATGCTCTACTGAACAATTGTGTTTTTTAAGATAGAGGATATTGAATATAAACTGTCTATATGTATTTTTAATAATCTGTATGGCATTAGGACAGCGTGATATAATTAAAAAGTTTATATGGAAACTTCGGTTGGACAATAAAATTTTTGCCGTATATTAATGCGACGTTCGAAAAAAATCTATTCGGTCGGTCTTAAATACATACAATTGTTTGTCAATTTGTTGGACAATAAAAATTTTGCCGAATATTAATTCGACGTTCGAAAAATATCTATTCGGTCGGTCTTAAATACATACAATTGTACGTATGAATAAAGTCTAGAAAAAAATAGAGGCGTAGTTGTGGAACAGTAAATTTTTGATTTAAAAAACAATTAAAATCAACTATTTTTTATACTTTTTAACTATTGATTATATATTTATTCCCGTCGTTCAGATATGGAACATCCCAGTAAACCAAATTTGCCGACAATGTCTGATATCAGACAATTATGAACAATGTCGGAACTCTATCCAGAATTCTTACCGAAATCGTTACGAACTCTGATTTGTCTGAAGATTTTTTTTTCAGAGAAGTAGTTCAGAATATTTGTCAACCCTCTCATATATTTTTCGTTACGAACTCTGTAAGAAATCGGAACATTTTGCCGATGTTCTGAAGGTTTGGTTTGCTAAGATATGACAACTACGGATTGTCTTGTGCTTTTTATAGTTTTTGCATTAAAAACTTGTGCTATTTAGTGAGAATGAAAAATAAATGAAATGAGAGGATTTGAGAGGAGTTTCCGAATGTTCCTAAATGGGTTGTTAAGGGCAATATTTACATTCGACTTACAGCCCTTAAGCGAGAGTAATTTGTAAACTTTAGCCACTAAATAAATAGAGAATGTAGGTCCACGGATTTGAACCTGGGTGCACTTGCATAATAGTCGTGTACAATAGACATCACACAAATGCGGCCCACTTTCCATATACGAGCATGTTCCTAAAAAACAATGAATAATTTAAAGAAGGACCGTGGTGGCAAATAGAGGCTAATTTGGGCTAAACTAAACAGGACCCTCTATCGATAAACCAAAAAAGGATATACAAAACAATTATTCTACCCGATCTAAAGGGTGGTCCAAACACGAGGTTAATTGTGAGACATAACTTGACGTCATGTCAATTGGGCAGCGCGTTAAGATTTAAACGAAAATGGACTTTTAAATCAAAGTGTATTTTTTGATTGAGTGATTTTTTTGGTCGCATAATCGACTTAATGTACCCACAGTGGATTCTTAAACAAGAAGAACTGTCGCATTTCGGCAAACGAGAATCTACGACTGATTGTTGTAAAGCCGAGAATTCTGGACGATATGTGGTTCTAACAGGATGATGCCACTTGCCACACAGCCAACGAAACAATGCCACACTGCCAACAATGGCTCTTTTGCGCGAGAAATTCAATGCCGTGTTATCTTACGTCGTAGCGATGTTAATTGGCCGCCACGATCATGTGATTTCACACCGTTGGACTTCTTTCTGATAGATATTAAAAGAAAACATGTACGTCAATAAGACAAGAATACTTCAGGAGTTAAATGATGAGATAATTCGGCACATTAACGTCATTGAACCACTGAGACATGAAAAATATGTACCATCGTATAGAGGTATGCCACTAAAGCCGCGGCAAGCATTTGGCCGATATTTTGTTTCACATATAATTGTCATAGATCCTTTTACCATAATAAAAAATATTAATATAATTCTCTGAAAACTTTTTTGTTTTATTTACAATTAACATCGTGCGTTTTAGTTGGACAATCTTTCGTTATTAAAAATATCTTCTTAGTTGTAAACAATGACAATGTGTCGATCCGTCGCAACGTTTGAGAGTACACTCTTTTAGACCTTAGGCCACCGAGGGGCCACCGCTGGGTCCGGACGGAATCTCAATGCTGATGTTAAAGCACTTGGATACCCCGGGAGTAGAGTACATGACCAAAGTGATCAATCTGTCGCTAGCCACTCTGAAAAAACGTCCCTTCCGCCCGGTTTGAAACGTTGGGTCGTAAACTATATGTGTGGGCGCCAGTCATATGTAGAATTTAGAGACAGAAAGTCGAAGCCCCGTAGAGTTAAACAAGGAGTTCCCCAGGGTGGAGTTTTATCCCCGGCTCTGTTTAACCTCTACCTCTCAAAAATTCCTGCACCACCAAACGGCGTTGAAATTGTGTCGTACGCTGACGATTGCACAAGTCTGGCGTCAGGACCTAAAGTGGATGGTTGAGTTTGGGTTGCAAAAAATGTCCAGCGGTAACGGTGGTGCAATGAGGTGCACCGACTTTTAAAACGTGATTTTGCCGAATATTTACAAAAAATCTTTATAATGACGGGACCCTTTACTTTCATGAATAATTTTAATGTGTTTTTTAGCGTTACATGTTTTTTTTACTCCTATATATCGCGAAATGTTCTTGTTGTAAATACTGAGTACCCACTGTGTAATAAAAAGAGTACTGCAAATAAGTCTTGTGTATCGAATTTAAGAGCGAAGATATCAGACACTACACTCAAGAGTTTTCGAACAACGGAGAAAGAGTGAGACTTTCAAAAGCCAAGCTCAATGTGTAAGATAAACAAATATAAAATACCAATTGCTAAGTACAACGAGTGTATGGCACTTGTCCAACAAATGGGTATTAACTCAAATTGTTAAATTTTTTGTAACGCAAAGACGCACAGTGGCCCAACCTGCTCTCTAACGCAAAATTGTCCATCGCTTCTTCTAAATCTTTTGTAAAAAATAACATGACCCTCTCTATGTTTGTGCATACTTCAAATCAGGTAAATTAGCTGATTTTTGCTTTTACGGGATATTTGAAATTGTGAGTTAATACCCTTTCTACCACATGCCCTCGTATCTAATTACTTCCCATACAACAGTCAACATTTAAATCCAGTTAATAATATTGAATTTTAACTAAATATTAAAAATTTATTTGCCCACTGATGCTGTACTAATCAAATTGATTTCACTTTTTACTTCACCCGCAAAAATAATATATCTAAGATCTCATACTCGTAGAACCTAATATTATTTTTTGTCGTCTTCAGATTTAAAAAAATAGTTTTGGAATGTAAAATGGGGGGGGGATGTGAGTTAATAATTAATATCGATGTAAATCAATTATTCTAACCGAAATTGTCCATCGCTTCTTCTAAATCTTTTGTAAAAAATAACATGACCCTCTCTATGTTTGTGCATACTTAAAATCAGGTAAATTAACTGATTTTTGCTTTTACGGAATATTTGAAAATTGTGAGTTAATACCCTTTCTACCACATGCACTATCTAATTACTTCCCATACAACAGTGAACGTTTAAATCAAGTTAATAAAACTGAGTTTCAACTAAATATTAAAAATTGATTTGCCCACTGATGCTGACGTACTAATCAAATTGATTTCACTTTTTACTTCACCCGCAAAAATAATATATCTAAGATCTCATACTCGTAGAACCTAATATTATTTTTTGTCGTCTTCAGATTTAAAAAAATAGTTTTGGAATGTAAAATGGGGATGTGAGTTAATAATTAATATCGATGTAAATCAATTATTCTAACCGAAATTTATTTTATTACTTTTATTTTCGTTCCTTTGTCAGATGAGCTACTACATCTGAATCAATAACCGCGTTCTTTTCAGGTAACTAGCTTAGGTACCTAGTTAGTTAGCAATATAGTATTCTGGCAACATTTTGAATCAAATGGCAGCATAAGCCCAAAAAAGTTATTTTACAAACAAAAAAAGGCAAAGCAAATTGTGAAAGCCAATTTTGTTACTTCGTATAGTTTCTTGTTTGTACATTTTCTTGACAAATTTTATTTCGTTCAGTATAGCGTTAATCATGAACTCCGGCCAAAGACAAGTCAGAACTATAAATGTCGCTTAGGAAATCCCACATTTTTTTCAATTTTCAGCGAGATTTCACAGAACTTTATTGTTGAAATTTGCGATTTCTTCACATGAAAAGGCGAACTTAGAAGCGAGCTAAAGAGTATAATTTTTTTAAACACTGGATATTTGATACAGATACTGGAGTTATTTATAAAAATGTGCTACAACTCTTCTCTCTTCCAGCTCATTCGCAATACTCAATATAATTAATGGAAATAGTTTATCGCGCTTTTTCTATTTTCTTTCTTTCATTCTTTTCATTTTCTTTCTGTATCAATAACAAAAAAACATTTGGTTTTGGTATACAAGCGGGTGTGTCATAATATTTTTTGTTAAAAAAATAAGTCAGGTAACTCTAACTCGTATCATTACCGAGTAAATTCCATACAAAAGCTTGTTTAGTAACCTGAAAGGAACACGGCTAATGTCGAAAAGTGCTCATATGGGTATAAGTACCGTTGACAATAAAAATATATATGTGCATAAGGTAATATTCGACGTTCAAGATATTAATTATTCTAGCTAGTTCATATTCTTAATTACTAAAATGAAATTAAAAAATTAAACTTTTTTAAAGTTAGAATTATTTTTAATATCTAAGTCATCATTGTTAATTTAATTGCCCATTTAGTTAATTATTTTATGCCAGCAAACGAATCTCCAAAATTCAGTTTGTATAGCATAATAAACATTTGATTCATAACACACGTATGAGGGATTCTTTGCAAATCGGAATATACAACTGGTTTTTGCAAGATTTTAAAATTACCCCGAAGAAAACCAGTATGGTTGGGTTAACAATATTCGAACAGCATTATACTATTGTTGGCTAAATAGTTTTGTCAAAACACTATTATTATCCTTACAACAATAGTATGATTCACACACAACCATACTATTACTCCAACAACCAAATTATGATTCACCCTCAACCATAATATGATCCTAACAACCAAATGTGACCTTCTTCGAGAAAAGGGACCTAGTGTGTGAAAATGAAGTTTTGAGAAAAACGCATTGAAAGTTTCATAACGCATTATCACTGTGAACACAGCTTCAGTTGCGAAGATATGATTTGGTATGGTTAGTTATGATTGGTTGCCGACTTTGGTGACGTCATGCCTATGTGGTGACGTATTTTTTTTTCGCTTTTAGTGTGACAATACCTTTTCTATTAATGCTACCAAACGAATTACGTCCGCTCATTGCACCAAGCGGTTTATCGTTAGATCGCAAATGGTATTTGTATAAGAATGTCAGGGTCTTATGTACTGATTTACAGAAAGGGGGTTTTTTAAGCTCCTAAACCGAGTTAACCCAAAGCTAAAAAAATCGAAAAATAAATCTGAACCTACCAGCAAGAAAAAAAAATCGAAACACCAGATCACGAGAAAAAGAAAGCTGAAGTCAAAGCGCCCAAAAGAGAAAAAACTAAAATTGTCAAACGGAAGAAAATCGAAGTACCAGATTACGAAACATCGAAAAAAAAGTCTAGACTCCAAAAAAATTCGAAGATTGACGAAAAAAAACAATTTAAAACAAAAAAAAAATCAAAAAAGTAAAATTTTAATGTTTTTCTCATTTTTATCGATTTTCTTAAGTTCGTTTTGTACGTTTTTATGGGGTAAATAAATGTTTATCAGAAATCTAACTCATTTCATTTTATTCTACACCCTTTTAGGTACCAGAATCCACTCTTAAGGTCCCTTTACTCGGAGAAGGTCATATATTATGATTCTCACAACCATATTATGTTTCACATACAACTGTTGTATGATACTCCTAACTATAGTATGATTTATACGCAACCCTACAACCTTAGTACGTTCCCACTTAACGACACTGTGATCCCTAAAATTATTTACATATATGAATTGGGTTATGTTGTTATTTAACAAGAGATTATATTTAATAAATAATTTTAAAATATATCTCATTGAAAACAATAGGAACGATAGAAAAATCCGTTTAAAAGACGTTAGTGTTTTACTTATTAAAAATATTCAGTTTTACAAGTCAAAGGCCGTTTGTTGTAAAAAAAAATGATTTGCAGATAAAAGTACAAAAAATGTCGATCATACGGTATGATTGCGTAATCATATTATTGTTAATATAAAATCTAAAAACAATATTTTGTCGCACTATTTTTATTCTTAAATATGGCAATATTACTATTGTTACATTTCAACAATATTATAATTGCTAAAATCAAACTATTGTGAAAATGAAATTAAAGAAACAATACCATGGTTGTGACTGACATACTTTAATTTCACAGATCATATTATTGTTGCCGGGACCATAAAGTTACCATATTTTTTCTGTGTGTGACAGTTGTGTCCGATGCGCCGATTTCGATCAATGTGCGGTTGAATTTATAGATGTTTTCAAAAATGTCAACAACAAAAATATTTCGAAGCACCAAGATGCGCCGAGATGAAAGGCAGATTTATAAAAAATTATATTGTGTTTTGCTTATTTTTTTGATAGCTTTTTGGCAAAAATAAAATAAATATCTCATATTAATCTCAAAAATGATAACGCATTTCTCGTATCAAAAAATCTTAACTGTGTCAGAAGTTATGACATTTCAACAACAATTGATTGATCTATAACTCATCAAAAAATCCGGATAAACAAACATTTTTTACAACCCTGTTTTCAGTGAGCCCATTACATATTATTTCCCTGTATTTTTTAGGAAGTCTATTCTAATTAAAATGCTAAGTTCCTTTCTAATTTGAGTTGGCAAAAACTCACTAAGGCTATGTTTACATTTTTATATTTTTAATATCTTCCATATTAACATCAATTACAATAACAAAATTAGATGAAGAAAATGTAATCAAGTGAAAACTACATGATTTTGCCGAAGACAATTATTTACTCGAAAAAACTCCTCGACGTGGAAATGCTTTTCGGCAGAAATATTCTGTTTTTCTTAAGATGAAAAAAATATCTCAACATGCAACATGGCATGTTTTCCAACATTAAGGAAAACTAAAATCGGACACTTTACAACACTGTACCATTTGGAACACCTATAATATCACTAACATACAACAATTATTTGACACTATTAAAAGAAAACGACGCAAAGAAGCTCTACAAATGGTTTCTTTTTCACATCATATAAAATTACCGTTCGCGTTGGCTAATTTTATTATAAACATTTTCCTAGTTTAAACTGACATGTAGTTGTATCAAGTAAGATATACGAGCACAATAAAGTTTTTTACTCATACGTTGCGAGTTTTCTAACTTTCGGTGCCTTGAAACTAAAAAAGTTGATTTCGTAGAATCGATAGTAAATTGTACCATAATTACACCGAGTGTACCAGAAAATATTATTTTGTACCAACAATAGAACTGTGTAACACACTTTCCATCACTGACAGTTGTCGATGTTTACCAATTTGTAATGTTTTGCATCCAAGCATACCTAACGGTATTGACACGAGACCGTGTGTGGTTTAATTTAATTTTTTTTAAAAAGGATCAAAAAAGTAAGCCAAAGATTGATGAATATTGTGTAAAATTTTCATAATTTTTTTTTTGGAAAAATAAAACCTCCCAGCGTGTCCTGAAAAAAGCGATTATCTAACGAAAGAACAGATGATGTAGTCCGAGGTTTGAAGGGGCACCGCAATTCTACCTTTTCCAAGACGCTACCGACTATTTGCTGCCAATGCCCTTCATAATCGCTTTTTTAAGGACACGCTGGTGGATTTTTCGAAATTTAAATTTTTGCCAACAGCTTAAAGAAAAAATAATTTTAAACAAAACGATTTAATTAGTTATTTGAAAAACAAATAAATAAAATTTAAAAAGACTTAATATGTATTATGTACGGAAAAAGTGTTAAAAACTTCAAAAGAAAGAGTGCAGTTTTTTAAGTTAAAAACGAAGCTTTGAAAACGTGATTGTGGCAAAACGCTTTAAAGTTTTGAGTACTGAAACATTTTTAATAAAATGTTTATAAGCTAGTTTAATCGTCTGCTGTATCTTCCGTTTAAATCTACAACTCTCGAAAGGACACCAAATTTGTATAATCGATAGAACGTTTGATTCTAATAAAAAAGAAATCTCCGGTCTCCTATAGTCTCCGAAATATGCGCCTCGACAGTATATGGGTATCGTTGGAAAGCTATCGAAACGCCACCCCAGTGATTATAATCAGTTAAAAAGTGATAGCAACATTTTTATTTTTTCCAGACTTTTTACTTAATATTTCCTCCTAACTGGAAAAATTCTTATTTTTAAGTAATTCTTCTTGATCTGCTTTTGTAGCCAACATTTGAATCTTCTATTTAACGGATTTTTGGATGATTTAACCCTTCTACAACCGGAGGTAATACCATTTATTAAAATCGGGCCTTTTTTCAAATCAAAAGGGTTAAATTACAAAACAAAGACCCAATGAGAGAATGAAATCTTATAGTTTTGCCTATAAATTATTAGGAACAAATACGTACGCTTAAATCTGTCCTTTTCGAGTTTTACATAAACTCGGGTCAACAATATACAAAATAACGTCCCAGCAAACAATGGGTTAAAGGATCCATAAAATGTATTAACAGGTTGAAAGGTATACCCATATATCCTAGCTCTGATTCCAAATGTCACAAATATATCCAGTTGTAGTCCGAAAATTGGGGTCCTGTTACTTGGAAAATATGTGTTGCCACTAATTTTTTTTAAACTTTTTCGTTTTTAATGCCCTACAGGGCCATCATTTATATGACAATGTTCAACCTTTGCAATAAAACCAGAAATTTGAAAACATTATCAGTACTTTTATTTACAGCCGATTAAAATTTAAAATGTTAAATCTCCCACCCTGTATTTGTCTCATAGATTTTTTTCTTTTACCACTTTTACTTGCAAAAAAGGATCTACGACAATAATCTGTAAAATAAGTTGCTCTTTGTGGATGCATCGGTTTTTAAATAATCACTCGTGGATTTTCAATTGTTGGCAATTCTGCTATTGCATCATGATTGATTGATAAAAAAAAACTGTTAACGTTCGTTTTAATTGTCAAAGAGAACAAAAAATAAACTTTTTCAAACATTGCAAAAAAGTTTTGTACAATAAACATGTCAGAACACAAACGCTGAGAATCAAATTAAGTCAATTTTGTTTTAATAAATTATAAAGCAAAAACTCAAGTGATTGTTAAGTCCCCATTTACACAAGGCAATTTTACTTGCGTTATTTTTTATGATTGCCTTTTGAACTTGCCTCTTGTGTTTACACAAAGAAATGAGGGTACGGCTATTTTTTGTTTTCTTTATTGCCTTTTCTGACATTCTGTGATTTATTCGTTCCGATTTTTGTGTTAAAAAATTCTAAAATAATCTGCAGCCAACTTCACACTGCAAAAACACAATGAGAATTAACAGTACGGGTAAGTTTTTTCCATTTCCATTCCCCTTACCCCTGTCTCCAACAAACTGAGACTTGCGGCAAGTAACGTAGCCTCGTGTAAATGGGGAGTAATAAACTGTGCCATCATCATCAGAGAAAATGTAAAATCAGCTGTTTTTGTTGTTTTGACTGAAACTAAGGTTAAACTGTTCAATATTGACAAGTTAAACTACAATTAAACCCAAAAAACCAGATACGAGAAATAGCATTGAAAGTTTAAACAGTATAACCAATACACAAGGCTAAACCTCGATTGAGGTGAATCCGCACACAGCCAAACGTCAAGTTTTCCATTTCGCGAAATGAATTAAAGTTGCAGTATAAACGTAGTGTCCGTCTGTAAGTGCGTTTTGCGATAACGTCAATCATAAAAACATTTTGTGAATTTCGAAATAAATCGGAAAATTTATAAAAATATTAGTAAGAAAGCCAAATTTTCTAATATTTCACGAAATCAATTCGTGATATATGACATCGTATAAACGTAGTAAGTAGCAGGTATTAATTATTATTCTGTTGTGTGTACATACGATTCTTTCAATCTAGCCAGCGTTTACTGTGCATGTATTTATCCAGCTCCGAATTTCGAATTCAAAGATAATCGCAAACTCACTCAACTACATTTTGAGTAAACAAATGTGAGTGCGCTGTGCTGTTTGTTGTGAGTGGTAGTATTAAACTCGACTCTAGCCGATATATGGACAACATTTGTTTGCTTACATCTGATGTGGTTTAACAGAGTAGAACGTCAGTTACCTACCTGCTCACCATAAACGCGGTCACTCGTGCGTTATCCGGTCTTAAATAATTGAAATATAAAATCTTGTTAACGATCGGTCCTGGTGTTTTCTGTGTTTATAATATTTTTTTTATATTTGAATATCGGTTCAAATTGTGTGATTCTTGTTTCTCAACTAACTCTTGGACAAACTTCGATAAGCAGCCGCTGCCTAGTGTGTAAAATAGGTAAGTGGTTATTCTTTGTTGGCTAAAGAAAAGAAGAAAAACAACAATAATAGTAAACGGATCAGGTCGGGCTAGTTAATCGACACGAAATTCAAAATTGGCTTAATGCCAGCCAGTCGGTATGTCTGTCAGCCAGCCAACCAACCGACTTACCAAATTTTTGTTTTACGAAACTTCCGCAATAACAGTTTTTTTTGTGATTTTCTTGCGCTGGAGTTTCTCTACGATCCGCCACAGAGAGTAAATTGCAGTAATTGAAGTAGTGGCGGCAATAGTTGTTATTTTCTGTCGTTGCTGCTGTTTTTGTTTTCGTGAATGAAGTAAAGTGTGCGTGCTCGTTCGTGGTGTTGTGTTCAAAAGCCGCGGCGACGTTAGCGGCAGAGGCGTCGACTTTGTTGTTTCGTTGTAATAAACAAAAAAAAACGAAAAGTGTCGAAAAGTTGTAGAAATCCAAAATCCATCCCATCCAGCCAGCCAGAGCCATTCACTCTTTCGTTGGTCATACTAAAATATTTTATTGTTTAAACAATTTCCTTCCCTCCACACACATTTAAACAAATAACAATGACCAGTCCATCGTTGTTAATTTTGTTGTTGTTGCTGTTTTCATTAGTTAATTGCAGTTTGCAACACACACACACACTAAAACAATAGAGTTGGTCGATGTTAGCCGTGTAATTGAAATGTTGAAATTTCGAATGTTCAGTTAAAATCAGCCACGACCTTATTGCCCAGACACGTTTTGGACGACAACAGGTGGGTTCATCTGTATATCCCAATATGTACCATGTCTAGTTGTTTAGCTTTGCTTACAATCATTTGTTTTAATCGAGTTAAGAACAACATGATGTTTCGTAGATCAACGACAATCTTAAAAACTCAATTTTTTTTTGATTTTTTCATTTAATTTTATATAAGCATATAAAATAAAAATATATTGGATAGGGTTAACTATTTCCTGTAATTCTTGTTTCCCGGTACACAGGATTTAAGTTTTTTTTCTCAACCCGGGACGGGACGAATTTTTCACAAATATATATTTTGTTAATATTAACACACTAAAAAATTAAGTTTTTCTCAATTCAAATACAGAACTTTTCTTAACAAAGTACATTTATCAACGTTTTTTGTAAAAAATTGTACCGCGTGGGCGAAATCATTTAAAGCTGTGGTAACAAAAATAGCACCATAGACCCAGTGGCATTTTCATTAAAATGTTCCGTGTTTTTAAATATTTTAATTGAACTTGTAACTTATATTTTTGGAAAATGGTTAAAATACTTAGTAGGGACATAGATACTGTTACACACGATTTACGCTGTAAAATAAAAAGTACTGAATGTTTTTGGACCAAATATTTTTTAATATATTTATTAATGTATATTGTATCCAAAAATAATCTACTTATTCAAAGTGTCCGCCTTTTGCCTTTACACACGCCTTAAATCGCACTGGCCAATCGTCAATAGCTGCACGAACTTCGTCCATTGGAAAATTGGCCACAGCTCGAACCAAGCAGTCTTAAGAGATCCAATGTTGGGGTATCTTTTGTGACAAACCTTGCCCTGTAAAACCGTCCACAATTTGTAACTTCAAATCTGGACTGCCTGAGGTCCATTCTTCAGAGGAAATGAACGCTGGCAAATTGTTTCGAAGCCAGGCCTGGGACGTTTTAGCCTTATGGGCCGGCGCAGAACCCTGCTGGAAAGTCCATGGCTGGTTTTGGAACAAGGAATTGTTAAGAGGCTTCACAACAGCTTCCAAAACGGTTTCTTGGTAAACTTTGGCCGCTGTTTTAACTCCTTGTTCGCAGAAATGCAGGTCAGTGAGCCCAAGGGTGAAGACCCTTTTCCACCCTTGGGATCAGTTCAGATGCTTCCTTAGATGACCGCGCATACACTCTCTCATTTTGATTGTTAAATTTTTCCTGAACGGTAAAAATTTTTTCGTCGGTGAACAAAACTTTTCTGTGCAAGTTATTAGCGTGCTTACCCAAAAGATGTTTTTTTAAAGCTGCAGTCAATAAATGTCCGGTACGTCGTTTGAAAGCCCCAAGTCTTTTTTAATGATTCGACTCATGTACTTTTGCGTGATATTCATCTCACGGGCCATGATTTTCTGTTTTCGGACCGGATTTCTGTGAATTCTTGATTTAACTTGTTAAGCGGCCTGACCGGTAGCGATCTCCAGTCTCCTCAAACAGTTTTATGCATCGCTAGACGAACATGCGGCTAATCCCTAGTGGCCAGACCTTTTTGAAAATATCGCTTTTTTCATTTCACACTTGAAAAGGGCTATTACAGCGATACGGTTCTCATTATCTGACCACTCCATGATGAAAGTTGAAACAATTTTAAAATCCCGTTTCAGACTAACGCTATTGAGGTTAGCTTTCAAAACCCATATGACATTAACGGGGTATGTTCAGTTCTACTATTGGAATGGGTGTGTTCACTGTTGTAATAGTATTTATGTGCCTACTAAATAGATGTTTTTGTGCAACCTTTTCGCGGATTGCAGGCATTGCAATTATGTTCTCATAATCGATCTTGAACTGTTTCCACGCCAGCCTCACTTTGGAGTTCCTTTTTCAGTTTCATGGTAGGACTGAGAATAATAGTAAAATTCTAAAATAAAGATTTCTTAACAAAATGTTAAATTGAATATGAGTGAAAATGTAGACAAAAATACCGAAAGTCAATCTGGATAATTTGAAATCAAATTCCGAACTTCAAAGAGATAGAAGTAAAAGTTTTGGCATTAAACATAATTGAACTGCTGTAAATCTTGAATCTAGAGGCGTTAAGTCGCTCGATCTCAGTGGACGATTGAATGGACCATTTCGTAAAACATGCGATCACCAAATTTGTCCTTCAAATAATCGATTCCCACACTTTAGTATAAACTACCTTCCCCAGCAAAAAAAAAATAATTGCAAATACTTTTTAAGGAAACACTTTTTATCTTTTGCGAACGACTGCGATTGCTGTTAGTGGCTTCCAAAAAAACACTAAATATTAATAACCGGAAGTTATTTTATCCCCTTCGTAAGAAGCTCTTTTTGTTGGTGAATACTTGATGGAAATGTTTGGACTTTAATTTAGAAGGTCTTTACCGCATTTACACGAAAAATAATGGACATTTAGCTCTAATTCCTGCACCAGCTAGATCTCATAAAATCGTTGACCGAAATACGTATTCTCATTAAAAATATACAGGGTACGAAAATGAGCAATGGTTGGTCAAATAAGTAGCTTAATCGAATGAATACGTCCAATGCCAATAATTCCGAATTGAACTACTACGACTGATACTCTTAAAAAACAACCTATAGTTTACTTAATTTTTTTTTCACAAACCTCTTACGCAGGGACCTTGAGTCACTCGGGTTTTTAGTTTATTTTCTAAATTTTTTGTCAAATGAAGCGATATGATCTTAGTATTCAAATTTTTGGCCATTTTGACATTTAGAATGTAGTCCGGATTCGATTGGAAAGTAGATCTATTACATTTCCATAAGTACTTATATTCCTAAAATAAGTCTCAATACCCCGGAACACAGGGTGATAAATGGTACAATATATTTGGAAAGTCACACCCTATATCCTACATCCTGGCGATAAAAATATATGTGTGTGTTATTTCCAGTCACATCTTTCATTGACATGCCTGTCTTCTCGCATTACCTTCAAGTATAGATCTGAGTGGGTCACGCACTTCTAAGGCAGAACAAGTATGGTTCAATGAACGATAGCCGTCTCTAATGTTATGCAAATACAAAATAAACTACAAAAGTTGGTGGATATTTTTTGAGTCGATGTTGACCGTCTTTACTTTTATTGTCTAAGCTATACATACATTTATACATATACATACGAGTATGTAAGTGTATCAGGGTCGACTTCTTTGTATTTGGAAATAATTTTTAAATTTGTACGTGCGTAACTCGCAGGCAACTTCTGCAGAGAGCTGGGCAATAGTTTGTGTGCACGCTTAACGTGTTTTGAACCAGTGCGTACACTCAGAAAATTTTTTATGAAATTCAGTAAATCATTAGTTTATTTTGGTTATTATACCCTCGAAAATGTTAAAAACTCAACTGAAACTTGATATCTTTTCTTTTTTTCAAATCCATCGGAAGAATTTTCCCTATAGAAATCTCTTTCATTCGAGTATGAAATGATCGTTTGAATTGAAATTTGCTTAAGTTTTATAAGGTGGTGTAATGAAAGAAATGTGTATGCATTTTTTTTTTAATTTTTGAATGATTCGCATATACAAATGATATCAGCATTTAACGGATCTGGTATCAGAATCTATTGGAATTTGTATGGACATTAACAGCAGAAAATCGATGTAGATAAAATATGTATATGCGAATGTCGTATTATACTCCTTCCTTATAGGCTTTTCTGGCCGACAACTAAAAGGAGCTGAACTTATTTGGCGCTAATGCGACCTTAAAAATTCTACTTTTCCCACGAAATTTAAAACGACCTACAAATTGTTATGAACAACAACCGCTGGTTTTTTAGTTCACATTGAATTACTAGATGTGGAAAGAAGAAGTATTCACAATAAATATGACCAAAAGACCAATAAAAGGCAAAGAAAAAAAAACGATTTTGTATCAAATGTAATAAAAATATTAATAGCCTTTAATAACATTGTGAGGCTTTTTGGAAAATTTCATAATTTAGGCGTGTTTTATTTGAAAAGCTAAAAAATCCGCTTATATTTTTATTGATAACGCCTAATTGAGCGTTTTTTAATCTCCGCTTATTCGCCACTACGATCGGTCGAAGTTGTAAATAGTAAAGTTTTGTAGCTGTCTGAAGACAGTGTTGCCAAATCCATTTCAAGAAGAAGTATTTACAAGTATAAGTAAATATGATCAAACCTAATAAAAGGCACGATTTAGTATCAAAATTAATAATAAGACTTATAGCCTTAAATAACAACGTGAGGCCGTGTGGAAAGTTTCATATATTAAGGAGTGTTTAATTTGACAAGCTAAAAATCCGCTTATATTTTTTTGTTTCCGCCTAATTAAGCGTTTTTGCCACTACGATCGGTTCGGAGTTGTAAATAGTAAAGTTTTGTAGCTGTCAGAAGACAGTGCTGCCAAATCAATTCTATGTTAATTTTTTTAAGTTTTTTGCGAAGCCTATTTCTATTTTGATATATTTTATTTCGGCTCAATTAAGTTTTTTTTTAATATCTGCTTGTTTTGCCACTACGAGCGGTTCGGTGTTGTAAATAGTAAAGATTTTGAAGCTCTCAGAAGACAGTGCTGCCAAATTAATTTTTGTGTTAAATTTTGATGATTTTGCGCGGCCTGTTTTTTTTGGCATATCACCAAAAGTGTTGCTATTATACATTAAAAAAACATACATTATACATTAAAAAAATGGACGAACATAGTTTGCGATAAGTAATTCCACATGAGTGGATTCCACAAATTAAGGGAATTCCCATTTTTTGTTTTTACTTAACTAGCGAAATTGTTAGCTGTCAAATAAAACAAGCCCATTAATATTGAATCTTCCTTCAAAATAAAAGATTTTCAGTAAAAATATTTTATTGTTCGCAATGACATAGATGATTAATTTCGTTTTTTCCGCTTATTGACGATGTTTTTTTTTAATATTTTTTTTTACATAAAAAATACCAAAATAACGGATACAAACGAACAAATGTTAAAAAAAAATTAATTCCAAAGGCAGTATTTTTGTTACTGGAAGTGCCTTAATTTAGTTACCTTTTTACTAATATTATCTTGATTATCTCTATAAATTTGCAAACTATCAAACAGCTCTTTTTAATTCAATTATAGAGCCATAATCGGGATTAAAATCATAATCTGCACATAGCCAAAGGGTATTTTGTTTCGAGTGTTTTAGCTAATTGCAATAATTTATTAGCAGTTAATACTCGTATGTGGAACACACAAATTCTGTGCTGGGCAATAACATTCCAATATATTCTGTAAAGTTACTTGGTTGAAATTTTTAGCTTCCAAAATATCTCGATATATGCTTTATTTTAAGTACGATTTGAGTATGTATTGTAAAATTAAAACTGAGCTTTATAAATGCCTATATAACTGAACTATCTGTTTGTTTATTTGATCGACTCACTCTTAAAGACTTTCTGAGTTTACATAATATGTAAATATTTTTTACATTAACTACATAATCTAGGCAGAGCGTATATAAAGTCGAATGCATTTATTTGTTATTGATAAGTGTCAGATAGAACGCACTTTTCGACTCCCTGATTTTAGTTATGGAGCATAACATGTTGTTCGCTCCTAAAATTAATATAAAGAAGAAGAATATCAGTAAAAGTAAATTCAAGTACAATATACACAAATAGGATGTTCACAAGGGTGTACTAACTACTAAGGGATCATCTGTTGTTTGCTTACTTTTTTAATCGGCTGCTGTAAATAAGTGATAATTATTTAAACATAAACAACATACTCGTATAAATACAAAGCCAAAAACTAGACCTTAGCATATGTTTACACTAGAAATTAAACCGAAAATAAATGTCAGTTTGAATTTCACAAGTTCTTTCATATAAAAAAAACCTTGTGTTGAAGTTCCAACAGCTGTCCAACGGCTGTGTCGCCACAATGCAGTGAAGATAATGCTTTCGCTACCATTTAGTTTGTAAGTATTGCTTTTACTAAGTTGGCAACTCACTTTTCGCAAAAGCGTCAGCACCTGCCTGTAAAATAAACAAATTATGTGGTTTTACTTAAGTTCCAGAGCCCCTATGCTCCACAGGGCGTTAAGAGGAAAAAAATAAGACTTAAGTTCCACTGTCATAGTGTGAACGAAAACATCCTGTAATGTAAAAAAAACTTCCCCATCTTTACACTGCAAATTAAGTGCTTGTTTAAAAATAGAACGTTTAGTGTTTGTATTCGAAAATTTGAATTTCGGTAAATCATTGAGTATATGAACATATTTCAATCGAAATGTTAAAACATAGTCAGGAAATTAAAATATTTCGTCTCAATATAGGAAAATAAAAAAGAATATAATTAAAAAAAAAATATAAGAAAAATGCAAGTGATCGTCGTGGATGAGCGTTCTACAAATTATAAAAAAATCCTAGTGACCGTCATGGTGGGCGTTCTAAAGCAAGGCTGTAACAATTATGCAAAATAAAACATATGTTATATGTTAAGTATGTTATACTTATTTAAGCCGTGTTTTTTCTGTAAAAGTAGACCTTTTTATCTACATAGGCAGCATTAAACAAAATTAATACGGCAACATTGTTTCTATTTGTATACACCAAAGATAATTGATCAACTATATTTCATAAATTATTGTAATAAAATAATCTACGAAATATAATAATTTAATTATAAGCTACAGTTTTGCTACATTTTAATTTGAGATAGTTTATAGTTACACTTTAACCATCTCGTGCTGAAGAACCCAATACAAATTCGCCGATGACACCTCTTTTTGTTTGATTTTTTTATTGTACCTACCAGAAAACATATTTTTATACTTAGTAGGGACATAAATACTGTTACAACATTAAACACACCCATTTCAATAGTAGAACTGAACATACCCCATTAATGTCATATGGGTTTTGAAAGCTAACCTCAATAGCGTTAGTCTGTAACGGGATTTTAATATAGTTTCAACTTTCTCATGGAGTGGTCAGATAATGAGAACCGTATCGCTGTAAAAGAGCGATATTTTCAAAGCGCTCCGGCCACTAGCATAAACTGTTTAAAGATGCATAAAACTGTTTAAAGAGACTGGAGATGTAAAAGACCGCCACCGGTCGGGCCGCCCATGCTCTGTTCGAACACCGCATGTCATCAAAGCTGTTAAATCAAGAATTCACAGAAATCCGCTCCGAAATCAGAAAATCATGGCCCGTGAGATGAATATCACGCCAAAGGCCACGAGTCGAATCATTAAGAAAGACTTGGGACTTGGGGCTTTCAAGCGACGTACCGGACATTTATTGACTGCAGCTTTAAAAAAAAATAGGATTAAAAAATGCAAACGTCTTTTGGTGAAGCACGATGATAACTTGCACAGAAAAATTTTGTTCACCGATGAAACAACTTTTACCGTTCAGGAAAAATTTAACAAGCAAAATGATAGAGTGAATGCGCGGTCATCTAAGGAAGCATTTGAACTGATCCCAAGCGTGGAAATAGGTCATCACCCAGCTTCAGTCATGGTTTGGTGGGGTGTCTCTTACGATGGGGTCTGCGAACAAGGAGTCAAAACATCGGCCAAAGTTTACCAAAAAACTGTTTTGGAAGCTGTTGTGAAGCCTCTTTACAATTCCCTGTTCAGAAGCAAGCAGCCACGGACTTTCCATCAGGATTCTGCGCCGGTCCATAAGGCTAAAACGTCCCAGGCCTGGCTTCGAAACAATTTGCCAGCGTTCATTTCCTCTGGAGAATGGCCCTCAGGCAGTCCAGATTTGAACCCATTGGATAACAAATTGTGGACGGTTTTAGAGGACAAGGTTTGTCACAAAAGATACCCCAACATTGGATCTCTTAAGACTGCTTTGGATCGAGCTGTGGCCAATTTTTAATGGACGAGGTTCGTGTAGCTATTGACGATTGGCCAGTGCAACTTAAGGCGTGTGTAAAGGAAAAAGGCGGACATTTCGAATAAGTAGATTCTTTTTGGATACAATGTACATCAATAAATATATTAAAAAATGTTTGGTCCAAAAACATTCAGTACTTTTTATTTTACAGCATAAAACGTGTGTAACAGTATTTATGTCCCTACTAAATAATATTTCAATTAAAAGCTACAGTTTCGCTACATTTTAATATGCGATTATTAATGGTATCACTTTTCCCATCTCGTGCGGAAGAACCCAGCAAGGTGTGCCATAGTTGATTTTTGTAGGAAAAAATAAGTGCGGTAACTCTTACTCGTTTCTTTAGCGACTTGAGGCCAACTTGCATGCTAAACGAGTAACTTTCATACAAATGCTATTTTAGTAACGTTAAGAAACACAACTAATATGGAGATCCTGTATCATCTTCGTGTACACTTGCGATTACAGCACGCCCGGTCACATTACAGCGTTCAACACGCTTTTGCACACATGAAGAAGACCTATATATTCGGAATCTACGTCGAAAAATAAACTACCCGTGTGTCCCAGTTTTTCTAGATCAATTCGTATTTTCGCGAAAAATGTGAATATATATTTGGTTAAAAAACACTTATATAGACATATTTTGTATTAACATACAAGTCCATATCCATAAATTTTTTGCAAATATAACGAATTGATGCAGAAAAAGTGGGATACACGTGTATTTTATTTTTTCCTCCTTTTTCAGAATATACTAATTTTTTTCATGTGTGCAACCAAAAGCTTAAATTTGTCATACAGTGTTATAATAAGTAACTGTTGTTCCTATTAGAAACATAGTGCCTCAAGAAGTTAATTTCGAGTTCTATTCTCGTTTGTCTGCTGTTACGGCCTTAAAAATTGTTTTCGCCGCCATGCATGACTAGGACGGACCTCCTGCGGCTGTCTAGGGGGCTTCCAATTTATGGTTGTTATTTGTGGTGGTAGTGGAATGGGGTCCAAGAGCATGTCCAATTACCTGCCTTTTTTGAATTCTGATTTTGGACTCAATTTGTAAATCCCAGCTTTCGGCCTACAGTCTTTCGTGGCTCTATGAAATAAAGCCATAAGAAATAAGGCTCCAAATCGAAAATGAAATAAAGCCCCAAAAATTTGTACAGAAAGCAACAACAACGATATTTGGGGTGTTGTTTCGTCTATTTTAGGGCTTTATTTCATTTTGGTTATAAGGGCATTATTTCGCGCGAATTTTGAATCTCTATCCCTCGTACACTTCGACAAATTCAAGTTCAATTTTTTTTCTACACCATCAATTTATATTTACCTAAAACTGAAATTCAAATTGTCTTTCTGCACCATGTATTAACAACACACGTCTTTCTGTAAGTGTAAAGGTGTAGAAATTAAAAATTCGCGCGAATTTGGGGCGTTTAATTTCATTGTAGTAATTGGGGGCTTTATTTCATTTTCAGTTTGGGCCTTATTTCTTGGGGCTTTATTTCATAGAGCCTCTTTCGTTACTTAAGGTGTTTGTTCGTAACTTTTTAAGAACATATTCGATGGAGGCATCGGTTCACACAATTAGGAAGTTAAAATACCACTGGTGTTTTTTTGACAGTATCCAACGTATTAAAAACCAAGTTTATTCACAATAAGCAGATTAAGGTCTATGACCTAAAGAGTTTTTTGCTAAAACCACTCGTTCATGTTCTATGCATTTTTTAAACAATATTAAAAATAACAGTCAAATTAATTTAATAGCCTACGAATATTACGGTTCTGACTTTTTGGCTGGCCTTTCGAAGATGACTTTCGAAAAAATAAAAGAAATCCCCCGTTGTTGAGCTACAACGGATTAAAATCCTAAGTTTAAACAATCATCATTCGAAACTTGTGATTTTAAAAATGAGGATTATGATTCGTTTAAAATGGTTTAACAACTCTAATGTCAAATGTCATTAACGAAAATGCTGGCTGTCCATATCTGAAAGTTGTTAAAATTCGTTTTATAGGTAAAAAGAATTTGAAATTATTTTCATTAAGCAATCAAAAGTAATTGCATACATGTATCCCTCAACGTCCCATTAAGGAAAAAACGCGTAACTTCTCTCAAATTATTGAGCTGTGTTCGTTATATTTATTGAACTCACTGACCGGTACCTATTGTTGAAAGCCGACAAAAGTTATTAATCACATTAAATATTTCACAGAAAATTGTTTTACTTCCGGATTGAATTTCACGTTATTTTTACTGCAAAGGGTAAATTCCACTTGGTACCTTTTGCTTGTTCGCCACAGCTTGTTTTGGTCTTTGCCCTAAAACGTTAACTTTAAGCCTGCTTCTGAAAATTGTAGAAAACATTTTCTGTTCTTTATTTGCATATTCTGAACTGCAAGCAAGAGACGTGTTTTGATGTAGTTGACATTTAAAAAAAGTAAGGGTAAAATACATGGTATTATCACTGATATTTAATTGCAGCTATTTTTGCAATTGAGGCTGTAATTATTCCTAACTCGGGAAATAAACCGAAGAAATTGTTCGATAAAGCTCGACGTTAGTAAATGACTTAACTAAGTAGTATTTATAAATAGAAAATATTGACCCTAGTATATATTTACGGCTAATTGTTGTGTTTACTTACATGTAGCCGGTATAGGAAAAATTCCACTTCACATAGTCTATATTTACGTTCAAGTGACGGTGATTATTCTTTTTTTGGCGACGCGCTAAGCCACAACATTTCGGTCTAGATTTACATCAAACAACATTAAAATAATGATATAGAATCCAGCGCCATATGTAGACTTTGGGACACATGTCACTTTACACCAATTTCGTTTTAAATGATTAAATTATGAAACAAAATTTTGTTAATCAGGGCTGTCATAGAAACCATTTCGGCTTTGCTAATTGTCGTTTTTGCAAACCAATGTTGGTTTCATTTGGTGTCATGAAACCAAGTTGGGTTTGTCCATTTCGAATGTGAATAAAACCAATGTTCGAATCAGCTGTTGCTGATAACATTGGTTTTCATGACACCAAAGCATTTTTTCTTATCGTTTTCAAAACCAATAGTGACAACATTGATGTCTATAACAGCCCTGATTGTATAAGTAATGTAAACACCAACAAAATTCGATTATTGATAATCAATATTTGATTCTTGATAATCAATGTTTGCTTAACGCTAATCTTTTGTTTTTTTTGAGTATCCTTTGATGTGGCCCTTCGATATAATTTTATAAAAAGACGATAAATTAGTACAAGTTAGGCGATGTGCTTCTTCTATGCAATAATGTAGAACAGCACTTAGTAAAGCACAAATTCTCTGGGTTTATTTTTCCACAATCGTTTGTACACAATCACTAGAACGCTAGAAAGTCAACACAAAAAACACTAAATTCGCACACTTTCAACAAAAAAAAAAACAGTATTCCTAAAATGATTTTTACTCAACTCTGTTTCTCGATTACTCGATAAATTAAAAAAAAACAAAAGTTCTGGCTCAATAATTTAAATAATTAAATCATAATTTATCAAGCAATCTGAGTGATCTGTCAACTTTTGCAAAGTCAATAATGTGACAAACACCAAAAATCAGAAATCTTTAGAGATAATAAATCAACCTGGATATTAAATCAGCTTTTGATTCTGTCTGGCAAATGGTTTGATATTAAAATTAAACAGATTTTACTTTCCAGTCTAACCTAATAAGATTGTCCAGAGTTTTTTTTTAATGATAAATCTTTTAGTGTCTCTTTGGGATCCTCATTCTCCACGGAAATAGTTGATGCTGCCGGCTGTCCCTAAGCATCATGCTTGTCGCCTACTTTGTACAATATCTTCACATCCGATGTACCAAACCAAACACAGTGCAACACACCTCTATGACAGAAGATACATCCGAACTTAGTTTAAATCTCAATGGTTCAAATGTTGTACGAAATCTTTGGACAGCTTTAAGCCTACTGCACCAATATTTTAAAAATGGAACATTTTGGTTAACCCCGAAAAAACAAAAGCTATCTTCTTCACATGGAAAAGAAACCCGTGTTTTGTATCTCGTTCCCCTCTCTGTTTAATGAACCTAATGTTCCTGGGGAAACAAATGGTTAATTTCTCGACGAGATCTAAGATCGCAGATTAATTTATATGTGTTAGAGAAAATCAACAAGGTTACCAGAATGTTGTAACCGCTCATAAATGGAAATTCCGCTCTAAACATCGATAACAAAATGCTTATTTTAAAGTTATCTTTTAGCCACTTTTTTTATTATTGACGGCTCAATGCCTTGTTTAAAAACTTCAATTAGAGCAAAATAAGCTTTTAAAACTTTAAAACTCCACTGGCTGGAAGGAATAGAATTCCTAAACTCTTCAGTTCGTGAAGCCAAATTAAAGCCAAATAAGTAATAAATTAAATTGAAAGCAAGTCTTTTAATCACAATGATTATAATATTTTTGATCTCCATTTGATTTCAAATGGAGATCATAAAACTTTTATCCCCATATTCAGGTCTGTCATAGAAACCAATGTTGCCACTATTGGTTTTGAAAACGATAAGAAAAAAATGCTTTGGTGTCATGAAAACTAATGTTATCGGTTTTATCAGCAACAGCTGATTCGAACATTGGTTTTATTTACATTCGAAATGGACAAAACCAACTTGGTTTCATGACACCAAATGAAACCAACATTGATTGGTATGCAAAAACGACAATTAGCAAAACCGACATGGTTTCTATGACAGCCCTGATTAAAACGATATTACAGAAGGTTTAAAGAAAAAAGAACAAAAGTAAGGCTGGCTTCATTAACGTATATTTACAATTTATTTGTACAGTATTAAAAAAGAGTTTATCAGGACTGTCATAGAAACCAATGTTGTCACTATTGGTTTTGAAAACGATAAGAAAAAATGTTTTGGTGTCATGAAAACCAATGTTATCGGTTTTTTCAGCAACAGCTGATTCGAATATTGGGTTTATTTACATTCGAAATGGACAAAACCAACTTGGTTTACTGTATACATTGTGTAGTTGTTTAATACGTTGTATAATAATACTTTGCAACACTGAAACCGTTAAGAAACATTTATATGAATAAATAAGAAAAAATGTTTACCTAACTTCCAGCGCCGCCATTGTGGTAGGTCTTATTTCTACTCTTATTTGGATGCCTTTGTTGGTTGCTTTTCCGTGCGTATTAACTACAACAGTGTTGCAAAAGGGAATAAAATACATTGTCAAAATTCTCAGGGTTGCGTTTATAAACACACTGCAATGTATCACAACAAAGCAACATTCATTTGGGAAGTCAGCCCAAGTTTAAAAACAAATTTTCTTTACGAAAATGTTCTTTAAACCTATTGTACGTTTTTCTAAATATGTTGGCATATTTATAAAGAATTTTTAATCATCAGTAATTTTTTTTTTGCATATCCTAAATTTTTAATATGAACATAATCTAAAGGCACGTTTACACCACAAACCTAATATGAAATTCACAAGCACTATTTTGTTGCTGTAGCGGCTAGGGTTATGGCCCTTGGCCGAAGAATTGCTTTTCGGGTCAATCCGGTCCATAGAAAGAAATAACTTAACTATGGCGGTATTTTTTATCAGAGGCTTAAAACACATTACTAATGTAAACTTACTCTTTCAATGTTTGTTTATTAAAGTGGTTTTGATTTCAGGGTATTTTACGTCTTTTAATAGCAATATTACTAATCCTGTCTTCCTGCATAATCCAATTTGTTTAAACAGTGCAGATGTCAAAGAATATTTCTTCTACTTGAAAACTTTATGACTTTTCACTACACAACTACCATTTTTGAACCATGATTTTGGAAAAAAATTTAAAATAGAAAAATTAAATTACGTCTAAAAGACGTTCCTAGGACTCAGTTTGCATTCGAAATAAAATCGGCAATCGTCATTATTTTTTTAATTTTATCGATTGTAGCCCTATTGTGATTGAAATAATCAAGAATACTGAAATCGACTATATTTCACTGGTAATTGGCACTGGTAAGACTCATCGAAATATAAGAAAACATCTATTAATCTGATCACCCTCAATAGTATTGCCGTTACAATACCACATACTTAAAGTAGATAAAACAAGAAACACCCTATGGCTAAAAGCCGACACACTTCTTTTGGTATAGTGGCTTTAAGATTCGCATCATTGCACACACATATCGAATATTTTGTGGACAGTAGAGCTTCGCCAGATGAAGTGGTTCACCTTGGTTCTCTCAATGAATGGATGGACAAACAACTAGTTCAGATCAACGAGTAGTAAAACTGAGTGTTCTGCATTTAGCAACGATACCCGTTTGAGTATTTTGCAATAAGACGCATATACACACATACGTACAAACTGAACGTTCCATCAATGGTTATCGTTACTAAATTATTTATCAGTTGTTGTTTCAATAACAATATATACATATATACGTACAATGGCACTTACATTATCATATTTAACCAGTTTTAGTTTTTTTTTCTCACTTGGAAAATATATGATGTTTTGCGAAATTGTTTTGCTTTCAAACATATCTACATCAGATTCCAATATTCTATTTTATGAAATATGTACGAGTATTAAAAACAAAAACCCATACAACTTTTGAACCCAAGGAAAATTATTCGCCATTAATTCGAAATCATTAAAGATAATTTTATTTAGTTTTAATGCGATTTAAATCAACAGTCGTTAAAAAGTATTGTTATCAGAACTAAAATAACCGGTTTGTAAACTTTTCCGTTATTAAATGACAAAGTTCAACCTTTTCAATAAAACCTGAAATTTGGAAAAAAAAATTACTGTCGATTCAAATTTAAAATGCTAAAACACCCATCCTATATTTACTTGACCGTCCTTACGCAACTAAAGCCATGTGTCCGTCACTAATATCAGCCAAAAACTTTAAAAGTATTCTACATTTGGATTTGTAGCAAAATTTGCATTAATTTGAGAATCTATAGGTCCAGACTTTTTTTTGGGCCATATGAGCGATGTCGTCCAGCAATAAGCTCTTTTTTGAGGTATGTGGTGCTTACCTACTAATAGTAGCCATTCTAGTCATTTTCCGCCCTAAAAAAATTATGATTCGTAAAGTAAATACTAAAAAATGAGTGAGAATAAAGGTAGCTTTAGTCTCATAAAGGGAACCTTTTTTCTCCCTGAGCAGATATTGGCCATTTGCAATCGCAAAAGCTTATGACCTAAGTCATCATGCAAAATTCAGAATTCTTCGATGATTTGTTGCTATCATACTTTCTACAGATATGGCCAGATCAGATCGTCTTAAATTTTTATGACGATTAAAAATGTACATATATGTGACAGCGCATAGAGAAGGGGACCTAAGGGTAAAAAATCAATTTTCATTTTTTTTCTTTTTTGATGTGGACAACATCTGAGCATCGAATGGGACCGATCCCATGTCCCAAAAGTGTTCCCTCCCAGAGATATGCGCGTTTTATGAAAGTGAAGTCGACGATTCTAAGCGCATATAGAAAGGGACCTAATCTTTAAAATGGCTCTCCCAAACAAAACTTTTCTTCAACTTTTCACTTTTTTTTGATGTGGACAACACTGAGCATCGAATGAGACCGATCCCATGCCCCAAAAGTGTTCCCTCCCAGAGATATGCCCGTTTTATGAAAGTGAAGTCGACGATTCTAAGCGCAAATAGAAAGGGACCTAATCTATAAAATGGCTCTCCTGAACAAAACTTTGTTTTTACCCTTAGGTCCCTTTCTATTTTGCGCGTCACATATACATTATAGGGTCTTAGATCAATATTTCTTCCTTCGGTGGAGGGTATAATGAGCAAACATCTTGGTGTAGATGACAACTTTAACAGGGTTGTTTACTATTTTTTCCAACAGAAAAAAAGGAAACTTGTCAACACTAAGCATCATACACTGAACATAAACACTGCAATACGAATTTGGCTTCCACTGAACATACGCAACAATAGTTGTTTGACAAGGTGATGAGAACAACAAAAGAGATGCAAATGTTTTGTTTCGCAAATTATAAATATATCACCTACAGAATCCTTTCGGAAATTATATCCCCTACAAAATCCATTTTTCCAAGCCGTAGATTTCTTTGAACGGTTCGTGGCAGCATTTAAATTGTCGAATAACAACAGAGGCACAACAAAATTCCTGCAGGGAAGAGTGATCTTTCAAAATGACAGTATTTGCATGCCTCCACGGAAAAAGCTTTGTCAAGTGGAACTGACATTTAAGCAACCAGTGTTATACGGTCTTTATCGCATCCTCACAAGTGACTTTACTCGACTGCACGGTGGTCCAAAGTTGCTTTTTGAACAATCCAAGAATTTATAATCCTGTTATCCCGATTTTTCAACTCCTTGATAACGAATTTTGGCTCTGTCTAAAAAATGTCTTGCTGGATATTCTTCTAAAGGGCCTGGATCGTTAATGAATTGTTCGCAGAAAATCGATGCTTACCGTAGCCCACAACAAAAATCTAATGTCTTCAAATCAAAGCTCCGTGGTGACCAATTGACATCATAGAGACGGCTGATAAAAATATTACCAAACTTAGTGCGCAAGAGAGTGGGCTGTTTGGCTTGTCGCACCATACTGATTGTCCATGTCTTCAATATTCGGACACAAGAAATAGTTTATCATACAACTTTAGCGCTCACTGTTAACCGATAAAGAGTTTTCGGCAAAGTTTTAAAAGAAAAATTTGCCATGATGCCACCGCTTCAAAATCTGCACCAAACTGTCATTTTCTGAGGATGCAAGTGCGGACAATATGACAGTTTTGTAATAATGCGCTTAGTCCAAAAAGCAAAATCGATGTCCTTTTTAAACTTTAAGGCTCAGAGTGAGAAGCGATAACAAAGCGGAGGATCATGCGCCTTAAATTGCTGAGTCAATTAAACAGTGAAAGCGATGTTGCGCAAAATTCAGATCAGTCTGGTGCATGAAATCAGGAGTTGTTGAGATTGATGGCAAGTCGATGTTCGAGGATTGAGTCGCTCACTATCGATTAGGTTTGCCATATTGGACGACGCCAGGGACCGTAAGTGTTGTCCCCCAGAACAACAGTCTCATGAACTTTTTGAACGAACTTGCGTACAGCCGATAAGGGGAGTACTTTATTGCGTCTAAAACTTATATCCAAAAACTCACTGTTCGGGCTACACGGCATTGGATTTGGATACATAAAACTTTGCAGGAGTTCCCAACATTGTTCAAGCGGAAATCAATTATTTTGTTCAATGGACTTTCTGTCGAGATAAAGACGAGAAAGAGCTGGCACAACATAAGTGGCAAAAAGAAACCACTTCATAAGACACCAGCTACATAATGAAATCGACGACAATAGGGTAAATTGATGACACAGCACTTGGAATGTATGCATAACATTTAGAGTTTATACGGGGTCGTCCATTTAAAAATTTAATTTGAATCGGTTGTAAAAGAAGAACCGATAATTTTTTCCAATTTCTGGTTTAAATGGAAAGATTGCACTTTGTCATTCAATAATAGAACACAATATCCTTACATGACTACCTCAACTGGCTCGGCAGTACCTAATCCGATCAACCCAATTTTTCAGTACATTTTCGATTGTTTCGTGTCGAATTTCTTCAATGGCAACTTCGATTTCATGTTTCAACGCTTCAATTGTCTCTGGACGCTTTACGTTACATTTATCCTTAATGGCTCCCTACAAAGAAACCAAATAGCTCAAATCACAGCTCCGAGGCGGTCAATTGACATCACAATTTCGACTGATTATTCGATTTTCACAGTACGTAAATATCGACGGTTGTGTTGGCTGTATTATATGTGGCCCCTTTGTTGAAACCAAATGTTGTACATGTCATTTCTTGAATTTGGGCGCGGTGACGCTCACCGTAAATGTCAGCGACGGTTCCTTGCTCTTTTTCTTTACCAAACAGTGACTCGCTGTGGATACATTGGCTTCTCAATAGTCACCTAGGGGTTTTCATTCAAATTTTAAATGGCCCACCCTTTAATTTTGACACCACGGTAACTCCTTAGCCGAAAGTATCATTAGAAAATAGTTGATTTTTTTCAGGGAAGTTAAGACTATTTTATATTAGATGTAATTAGTTTTAAAGATTCATTTGCCGCTAGAGTTTTCAATGAAAAGAACTGCGATAAAATCATTCGTTTGATAGTATGGACGACATATCGTGTGTGCCCCACGACATATTAGAGACAGGAAGTCGAAGCCACGTAGAGTTAAACAGGGAGTTCCCCAGGGTAGGGTGTTATCACCGGCCATATTTAACTTCTACATCTCTTAAAATTCCGGCACCACCAGACCAGAAATTGTGTCGTACGCTGATGATTGCACTTTTCTGACGTCAGGACTTAAACTAGATGACATATGCGAGAAAATCGACTGTTACCTTATTGACTTAGCACACTTCTTTACTGCTAGGAATATGAAAATATCCGTCTCTAAATCATCAGTCATTAAGTGTGGTTGTCACTCAATGTGAAAGTCGAAGACGTCAACATCCCGACTACCAACTACCCTAAAATCTTTGGGCTCACATTGGACTGCTACAGCTATCTGCGATTAGCTTAAAAGTAGATACAAGGTCCTCAAGTCACTAGTCGGTGGTATTTGGGGAGCCGACCAGGACACCTTGCTGACCTCTTACAAAGCGAAAGGTCTGTCTGTAGTGAACTACAAAGCGCCGGTGTGGTCGGCGTATGTTAGTTCGACGCAGTGAAAGAAAATTCTGACTTGCCGGAATGCCTTCCTGAGAAACTTTCCCTCCTTGTGTCTTCTGAGGACCATCTAAATGAGGAGACAGATGTCCTTACCGCAACCAGACCAATTTCTTGTTGTCTAAGAAGTATCTGAATGTCTTCTTAGTGGTCACCCCAACCACCACGTCATGGGCAGGATAACTCCGCCCAGGCAGATCAGGTACGATCTTTATGATCTGGAGAGAGAGGTTCAGCGATACAAGTGAGAGTCTTTAGATCATTGTAACTATCAGGCAGGTCTGAACGATATTCACGCTAATAAAGAACAGTAGCAGTATCAAACTATGGCGTGAATGTAGTGCTAGGGGAACATGCCACGGAGATATTACTAGAGGAGAAAACGCTACCTCGCCAGACGCTTGTGGTACTGGCTCGGCGGAGATCTAGATGGTGCAGCCGCCTCTATTCGTATTAGGCGAGAATTTAATTCTTCAATTCTTTGATCAAGCCCACTCAGCTGACCTCAAGGTCTCTTTTGACGCATGCGGTTTTGCAAATCTAAGGCACATCCACCAAGGTAGACACAAAGAAAAGATAATTTTTCATTGTCTGTGTAAATGAAAATGCCCATTTCAAAAAAATTAGTTGTGGTGAAAATATTTAAAAAAAACCATGCTACAAGTTTAACATTTATAATTCCGAAAAATTATTAAAGGGAATGTATTTGTTATACTTCCGAGATTACCTTGCGGAAACCGAATTCAAATGTCAATATTATCCCTTTTATTTGTGTCGATTTCATTATTCGGATTTTATTTATTTTTTAAAAAAGGCAATGTTTATTCTGGGTTGACTATCATTTATTTTGATGCATTGTGTGTTTTATTTTCCCCTCCCCCTTAAGACCGCTCCAAAATGAAATTTTAATCGTATGACGGTTTCAAGTTATTAGCATTTCAAAATTTCTGATAATTTGTTTTATTTTAATACCGCTAATTATACGAAATTTTGAGTTGCACTCAAACTGTGTCAAGTCATGGCAAAAGTTATACATAATATAATAAGCATCAATGTCGTAATTGAAAAAAAATTATTATAACAATTTATGACCGAGATTGGGTATTGCCCAGGCTCAAAACCAATGCTGATTTCACACTGCAATAAAAAAAATATTTACAAAACGAAAGATTAAAAATTTTAATGTACTTTGAATGCATCAATGTTATTATGCCGATTTCAGATGCGTAACGATAATCATCCACTAGCTTGCTTTTTTATAGCAGTTGTTAAAGCGAACTCTTTAAGTTGAGCGTTAAACAAAAGAAGCTTATTTTTCGAAAAAAAGTTTTAATTTATATTACGTTAATTTCAACTCATCCATTCCGAAACGACGTGAATAGACATAAAAGTTTTTGGACAGGGTGATCAGCTAAGAATGATAGGAAATGAAATTTCAATTCAACAACAACAGTGTAAGATATGAAATTGTTTCTAGCTTGAGTTTAAAGCTACAATTATGGGATTATACTTAGTAGGGACATAAATACTGTTACAACATTAAACACACCCATTTCAATAGTAGAACTGAACATACCCCGTTAATGTCATATGGGTTTTGAAAGCTAACCTCAATAGCGTTAGTCTGTAACGGGATTTAAAAATTGTTTCAACTTTCATCATGGAGTGGTCAGATAATGAGAACCGTATCGCTCTAAAAGCGCTTTTCAAGTGTGAAATGAAAAAAAGCGATATTTTCAAAAAGGTCCGGCCACTAGGAATTAGCCGCATGTTCGTCTACCGATGCATAAAACTGTTTGAGAAGACTGGAGATGTAAAAGACCGACACCGGTCGGCCGCCCACGCTCTTTTCGAACACCGCATGTCATCAAAGCCGTTAAATCAATAATTCACAGAAATCCGCTCCGAAAACAGAAAATCATGGCCCGTGAGATGTATATCACGCAAAAGTCCATGAGTCGAATCATTAAAAAGACTTGGATCTTTCAAACGAAGTTCCGGACATTTATTGACTGCAGCTTTAAAAAAATTGGATTGAAAAATGCGAAAAATTTAACAAGCAAAATGATAGTGTATGCGCAGTCATCTAAGGAAGCATCTGAACTGATCCCAAGGGTGAAAAGGGTCATCACCCAGCTTCAGTCATGGTTTTTTTTTTGTATAATTTTATTTAGCTTATATGCTATTTCTCTTACGATGGGGTCACTGACCTGCATTTCTGCTAACAAGGACTCAAAACATCGGCCAACGTTTACCAAGACACCGTTTAGGAAGCTGTTGTGAAGCCTCTTAACAATTCCCTGTTCCAAAACCAGCCATGGACTTTCCAGCAGGATTCTGCGCCGACCCACAAGGCTAAAACGTCCCAGGCCTGGCCTCGAAACAAATTGCCAGTGTTCATTTCCTCCGAAGAATGGCCCTCAGGCAGTCCAGATTTTAACCCATTGCATTACAAATTGTGGATGGTTTTAGAGGACAAGGTTTGTCACAAAAGATACACCAACATTGGATCTCTTACGAATGCTTTGGTTCGAGCTGTGGCTAATTTTCCAATGGACGAGGTTCGTGCAGCTGTGGACGATTGGGCAGTGCGACTTAAGGCGTGTGTAAAGGTAAAAGGCGGACATTTAAGTAGATTCTTTTTGGATACAGTATATATCAATAAATATATTAAAAAATATTTGGTCCAAAAACATTCAGTACTTTTTATTTTACAGCATAAAACTTGTGTAACAGTTTTTATGTCTCTAATAAGTATAAGGAATTTCACATCATTCTTAAAGACACCTCGGCATCGATGACAGAGCTTCAAGGGGTAGGTAAATTTTTTGATGATTAGACTGAGTGATCCAATATGTACAACGTTATACCGAATGTTGGTCTCGAGTTTGTCCAAAATTGTTTGTCAGCTTACACTATTGACTTGAGGTTAACCTAAAAAACACAATCCAGGTATGTCAATCGAAGGCAGCCAATTGCTGAACTTTCTACGTGACCTAGTCGCAAATTTGTCCTTTACAACAAAAACATTTTTGATGATAAATATTTGCAATTTCATTATTAGGCCAGGAATATATATAGCAGCCCTCGTATAATGATCCAAAGCACTCATCGAAATTGGCGAGTGCGTGGTTTTGTGAACATAATTTGATCGTTGTTGAGTAGCCAAGTCAGTCCACTGATCTCAATCCAATTGAGAATCTTTGAGGTGAACTGCAACGACATGTTTCTAAGCTTCCATACAGTAATAAAAAAGAATTATGGGAAAATATCGAACACTCGTGGTATAATATCTCGATAGAGACCTTCCTAAAGTTAATATCATCTATGCTTAAAAGAATAGGAGCTGCCCTTAAAAATAAAGGAGGTTATACCGGTTATTACCAGTATTTTTCGTTATTTACAAAATAAAACCTAACCATTATCTAAAAATGTGTACTTTATTTTAAAGTTATTTCGTTTAAGTGAACAGTAACACTTAAAAATGGGAATTTCTTGAATTAGCGACAATTTAAGTTTTTTTTAGTTCTTAAGTACACTTTAAATACATAATGTATATTAGCTCAATAAACTATTCTGAAGTATTAAATAAAACACATTGAAATGCAAAGACAATGTCATTTTTAAAATAAAAAATGCACACCTATTTTTCTGTCCACATGTGTATATTTCAAATAACCCAGCAAACCAAACCTTCAGAATTCGGTCAGAATTCTGTACGACAATCGGCAAAATGTTCCGATTTCGGATCAGAATTCTTATCGAGTTCGTAACGAAAAACATATGAGAGGGTTGACACGAGTTCTGAACTACTTCTCTGAGGAATTCTGATGTTTTTGCCGACATTTCGAACCGATTTCTGACTGAATTCTGAACTGTAGTCTTGGGAAATTCGAAAGGAAATTTCGATTTGTCGTATCGAACTTTGAACTAATTCTGAACGACTTCGGTTAGAATTCTGACATTAAGTCTTATTAAATTCTGATGTTTTTACCGACATTTCGAACCGAGTTCTGAACGAATTCTGAGCTTATGTCATGGTAAATTCTAAATGTAAACAATCAAAAAGAAGAAAATATTTTTGTTCTACAAAAAAAAGGTGTAAAACATTTTCAAAAAGCGTTTGGAAAGACTTTTATTTACATGCAGGGGTGTCTGCAGTTTCGCAAGCAATAATTGTGATGTAACTATTTTTAGTGGCTATACACTTAAGGGCAACCAGTTTTGCATTTAACGAGAACTGCCGGCAGTAGAGTTTTCTCCGAGCACAATTAAAATCCCTCGCACAGTTAAGCTAACCAAACGTTTAGAATTTGAATTTGAAATATAAAAATACCTCAGACAAACTGTTAAGAACTCGTTCAGAATTTGTTCCGCCATGTCTGAACACAAGAACAACTGTAAAATATAAAGCAAATAACAAAAATTTTAAACGAATAGACTACCTCAGATAAATAGTTTAGAATTCGTTGCGAGTTCGATAAGAGAGACTGAACAAAAAATTAAAAAAAATTCCCACAGACAAGTCTAACAGAATTCGGGCCGAATTCGTTCAGATATTTCGGAACATAATAAATAAAAAAATCCTCAGGCAAATCGAACAGAATTCGTAACGATTTCGGTAAGAATTATCGATAGAGTTCAGATATTGTTCAGAATTGTCTGATATCAGACATTGTCGGCAAATTTGGTTTACTGGGAATTTTACAGAACACATACAAGCTTAAACAAAAAGTTACAAAATATCTTCTACAAAAAACTATTAAAAGTTCCTTTTCGTACCGAAGCCAGGACAGCCCTGATTTCCTTTCTTTTATGACACATCGGTTCTGAGTGATTATATAAATCTATTTGTTATACGAGGTCTCTTATGGATTATCATTCATGTTAGTTTTGTTTTGAACTTACAACATAAAGAATACAAATGCTTAAAACAAATATTGTTAGAAAAAAAAACACAAAAATTCACGCAAAGTAGTACGGGGTGATAAGTTAATACATCACCATCGTCAACACCATCATCAGTCAATAAGTGACTGACCGACCAGTGAATGATCCAAAAAACCAGTTTCTTATGTGCCAGACCACATACATTCGGATACTTCATGTTTAATGGGATGGGACCGATAAATACCGCACAAAATCAATATAAAAAATATTAAACGATAAACAACAACTACAGACGAAATCAGGCAGTCACAGTGTCTACAAAACCTTGACCTTGACTTTAACTCGGAACGCCAGCGGCAGCAGCACAACCTACAGTAACCAAAAAAATTAAATTTATAAAGACTCACCACAAAACTAATGGCGAATGAGGGAATCAAAATGAAGCAAAAAAACACTTTTTTTAGCCGAGTTGATATATTTTCGAGAAAAAAAAACAACGAAAACGTTTTGTTACGAAGGTTATGCACGTGAATTCATTAAATGATGTTATGGCTTTGAATGTGACCGCATCGACACCGGCTCGGCGAAGTCGTCACAATGCCGTTAACTCCAAATGATGAGACTGCATTTTGAAACACGAAAAACAGTTACAAAAAATACGAGTGACAAAAGAAAAAAAATATTTTCTGCCAAGTTCAGACCGAAGCTGGATAACCCAATTACATTAATGCGAAAAGTGGCTCAAAGCAAATCGTATTGAGGTATTCAAATTAGATGTTATGTTTGACAAATCGATACAACGGTTAACTTTTCAGGCTACCGGCACAATGAATCTTTTATGGTTTTTATTTTAAGCGTGTATTTCCACTTCCGGCATTCGGAAGGGAATGGGGTAAAGGGGTTTTATGCCGACTCTGCATTATCTTCAACTTATTGTGAATGCTTAATAATAACTTTATTGTTTCTTAAGACAACCGGTTCAAAAATTTGCATTCTAGAAACCGAACTGCAAATCAGGGCCAATTTTGACGATCTAAAAAAAAAACTGAAAAAGATGATTTTTAAAAACTCATAAATTAAGTGAAATCAAGAGCAAGCTGGTCCGGCAATAAAAACACAATAATTTATCATTGGAAATGGTTTTATTGTTTTTTAAAATATTCTCCTTTAAGGTCAATACACTTTTGCATGCTCACAAACCAATTTTCATAGCACTTTTTACACTTCGATTGAGACACCTCCAAAACATGATTTTGGGACGCTTCAACAGCTGCTTCGGGCAATGAAAAACGTTGACCACGCTTGATGCTAGGCAATAAGAAGAAGTCATTGGGTGCCAAATCAGGGCTGTACGGTGGATGGCCCATCAATTCGACATCTTGAGTGGTCAAATAGCGCATCGTTTTAGCTGATGTGCGAGAGCTCGCATTGTCGTAATGCAAAATGATCCGTCTTTTTATTATCTTTCCTTATTTCTTCAAACTCTGCTGGCAAATAGATGGTTGTATACCACTCAGAATTGGCCGTCCTACGTTCCACTAAAGGCACTGTGGCAACATGGCCGGTTATACCGAGAAAAAAACGCAATCATTTGCTTCGATGTATTGCTTCCACGAACAACTTTTGTTGAATTTGGCTCGTCTTGAATGACCCATACGGTCGATTGCTTTTTTGTTTTGGGTTCATATGCATAGATCCATGATTCGTCACCTGTGACGATCTTATAAACGTCTTTTGAAGCACCGCGATCGTATTTTTTCAAAATTTCTTTGCACTAATCGATACGAGCATTTTTTGAGCGATTGTCAAATTGTGCCAACGAGAATAAACCTTTTTTTCACGGCCAAATGAACATGCAATATCTTATTGATGCTTGTCATACTACGTAATGCCCAAGGATGCCTCAATCTCACGGTATGGCACATGTCGGTTATGCTTAATCAGTTCACGCTCAGCATTGGTGGTTTCTGGCAAAGTGACCAAAGTTGGACGTCCTTCACGAAATTCATCCTGGAGCGAACGGCGTACGAGACCGAATTCTTGGTACCAGCGATTAACAGTGGTTTTTAATAGTGTTTCATCGCCAAAAGTCGAAACAAGTTGATTTAAACACTCTTGTCTAGATAACCGACGCCAAAACCGTAAATAGTCATCGCACGAAAATTTTCACGGGATAGTTCCATTTTTTGACTGAGTTAAATTTTTCAACACACTGTAAATAAAACGATTCGCCCTCAAATGACAAAACGTTCTGAGTAAAGTTATGCTAAAAAATGTCAAAGTTTCCAATGGAAGTTCCAGTTTGCATCTGGGAACACTAGTATTTTCAGGACCCGAAATATAAATAGCAACCCTCGTATGTATAAAAATCGATAAAAAATCGTTCTATATTTTTAGTTTGTTTAATGTACTGGGCTTTTTTTAAAATTGTATTATAAAAAAAAATTGTCAAATCATTGAACCAAAATTGTCATTTTCGGAAATCGTTTCACAAAAAAATCGTCAAAATGACGAAAAATTTTCACGTCTGGCACCAAAGGTTAGCTTTCAAGTCTTAAATCATTGCTAGATTGCCGATGAAGACTATTGTTTTTATATAATCCCAAATGGGCAAAAGTAAGGAAAGTCTACCATTGAGCGAGCCGTTTATATAAACACACTTTTTAGACCCCATTGTTTTTTTCATATGACCAACACGCAGAGGGTGTCCCCCATGCAGTGCATCACGTTGACGAATGAAAATTAAGAAATCAGAAGTAAAGACGGAGCATTTTTTTGTCATTGTCTTGGAAGTGGAAAAAAACATTTGCCGGAAGTCGATCCACATACGGACGAAAAACGAATTTGATTTGTAGTGTAAAGTGCGATCAAACGGACAATTGATAATCAACGATTGGTGGAAAGTCGCGCATTATTGCCGAAAATCCTCAGCACTATCGCTATCCGTTTAACACGGCCAAATAGCTCCACAGATGACTTTGGCGTACCTGAAGTAGCTATTGAATAGATCAGAAGAAAATAAATATTTCTTGCTCCGCCTTAGAAAGTCTATACACTTAAGTGCTTCTTTCGACTCTTCAAATACATGTGTCGCCCAAGGAGCGTCAAATTGTATTTCACGCCCAGAACATCTGAATCGTTACCATCTAAAATGCCTCTAACTACAATTTATTGAAATCTGATGCAATTTTTCGCTCTATGATCGATAAGATTCCAAATCAGGAGGTTTATAAAAGTCAAATGAAACCATGGATCGATCTGTTCATTTCAAAGCGCGGTTGTAAGTAATAACAACTCAAATTTAATTGGAGTCTTATGAAATTTGCCGGCCTAAGGTCGATCGGACTTCAGATCGGGAGGTACGTAGATTTATATGGGACTATAGATTTACTATAGTCCTAAATATATATGACCTGACCTATCCCATTTTAAACAGAGAATGTTCTTTTCGCAAAACCAAATTTAATTGCGAAATGTCGATGTTCCTTTCACAAAAACAAACTTTAAATGCGAAATTTACTTAAAATCAAGTAAAATTTGCCGCTCTAGATCGCTAAGACTGAGAGGTACATTTGTTTCAGCGCTATATCAAAACATGGACCGATCCGGTTTTTCTTCAGACAAGGTTTACGCTACATGTTTACTATTGACACAAAACTAATTTTCAGTCATTTATCTACAATAGTTATCCTATGTACGCAATATCACCACAAATAAATTTTCCTTTAACTCCAGATCGGGAGGTAGGTGAACGTACGATCGATATTGTATATTTACTAACACCTAGCCATTAATCATTGATCTTGAATTCGTTCATTCGACCACAAATTCCGCTTTGTGCTAGTAAGTGAATGTCTTCATTCATTAGTATTCAAATGACATACGATTGAATTTGGGCATTTGTACTACACGGTACGTACGATCGTGCATATAATGATGAGAGAGAATATATTTTCCACATAGACGAGCTTAAGCAGCACCGCTCGGTAAAAGGAAAGCAATTTAATTCGTTATACAAAGTTCAACAAAGCAAATTACTATAATGAATTGAGTCATAAATATATTAGACAAGCGGCGTTGACTTAAGCCTTCGGTACGAATCGTATATACCTTCCGTTAGTGTTTTGGGGGGTTCCACAGTTTACGTTGGCAACAGCCACTAATCGCCTGGTAGGGGGAACTACAATTTTGAACGATCACGGGCACCAACGGGGAAATCTAGTAAAGAGACCTAGGGAAATAAAAATTATACTCTGTATCCTGAAAACAATTGTAAATCTTACCGTTGACGGTCTCTACTCGTTGGACGCTCTATTTCACTAGGTCTGACTGAAGTCTGCAATCTTGTGATCATGAATCACAAAACTTTCTAGCCTGCTCAGCTGAAACGGGCCTTCGGAGAGTTTTATGATTTCTGTGATTTCAGTTCAGTCGCAAGATTTGGAAATATCGGGGCAGTGGTATAATGGGATCATTTGAATTTCCACAGTAAATATCTTAAAGCCCCCCTGCTAGATTAAAATGCATTTTGGATAATTCTAAAGTAGATAACGGATATAAGAAAGTCAAGAAATTCCACAAAAATACTTTCTTATATGCGTTTTTTCTCTTATATGAGATGTTTTTATGTCCATTACTTACTGAATTCATTGCCTAAGTCTAAATGATGGCATAGAGAAAATCTCTATGCAGGGGAAAAGTGGGATCATTTGAATTTCCACAGAAAAAACCACGAAACCACCCCCTGCTAGATTAAAATGCATCTCAGATAATTCTACAGTAAATAACGGATCTAAGAACGTCAAGAAAGATTCTTTCTTATATGCGTATAAGATGTTTTTATGACCATTACTTACTGCATTCATTGCCTAAGTCTAGATGATGACATAGAGAAAATCTCTGGTGAATACGTTATACTACAAGTCAGAATGTGTAGAAGTAGTAATTTTTAAAATAGTGAATTACTCCACAAGCTATTTAGATCAGGCTTTTGTTGTTGTTGTCATAGAGGAAAGGAAAAGAAAGCCAGCGTTGTTAAAGCTGGTAGACGCACGTTTCGCCGTTGGTGTGGGCGGCTTCTCAATACCATTATGTGTGCTGCCGACAAGGTCTCTACCCGTTTGACGATCTATTCTGCTATGTCTGACTGCAATCTTGTACCGCGGGTGATTATTAACTCCTTAAATGTTTGTTCTTACCTGGTCAACTGGAATAGCTCTTTGGGGAGTTTTATGATGGTTGTGATTTAAGTTCAGTCGCAGAATAGATTTTTTATTCGGGTGGTTATGTTGACTCATAGAGAAGCAAAGTATAAAATAATCCCCAATCCCTGACAGAATAGTTGGATTTGCCCATCTAGCATACCTCGAATTGGTAACCGCCCGGAAAACCTGCGAAAGCATAAGTCGTCGTATTGTAGTGCAACCCGTGATTAAAGCCTAATGAAGTAGGAAACAACAACAAAGTTGCGCACTGATATTAAGGCTTAATTTAAGTAAATGTTACTAGAAAATTATACCAGATTATATTACAGCGCAATTGTTTGATTTCTTTGTGTGAAAGAAATATTCTTTAGTAATATGTAATAGTAAAGTGATTTGAATAATCACTTTGGGCTATGTTCTCTAGTAGTCTAAAGAACGGATGCTATGGTCTATAAAAATATTTGCTAATAATTACTGCTGAATGATATACAAATTTCCTTATTGTTCAAAATATACAGACATGAATTTCCAAGATTAGATTTAAATATCGTTTCCGGACTGATTGCAAAAAGGACATATGGATACTAAAATTAAAGCAAATCTCTTTGACAGTTCAAATGGGGTTATTTTCAAAATTTAGCTGAGGCTGTCGCCTATTCCGGGAACTCTTAGTCGCAAAAACGTCCGTTTTTTGCCAATTTAACAGCGACAATTTTAGTTAAACTGATATTTGCGCCGAGTTATCGAAATTACTTTTACTAGTTGGAATTGAGGTACTTCTTGATTAGAAAATATTATGGAAAGCTTACATAAATAAGTCCACATTCACACTAAGGGGAATGGATTTCACAATCCGTTTCCCTTACCTCTCTCCTACAAACTGAGAGTTGTGGCAAGTACGAGTATTGTTGCCTAGTTTTAATAGGGAATAACAGAGCGGAAAAAGCTCATAGATCAATCGGATATAAATGGAGCCATAGACCTAAGATGACAAAACTACTCTATTTAAGCGTAATAAGGTCAATTATTTAATATGTGGCAGGAGTTTGTTCAATGACTAAGAAGTGCAAAATAAAAAAAAAATAGTTAAGGTGCAGCAAACAACAATACTGGAGCTGGGTTCTATATAGAGCATCTTCGTGTCAAAATTTTTTCCGACTACCGGACCACAATACGGTGTTCCAAGCAGAGATAAAAGCCACCACGGCATGTGTACGATGGCTCAACTTAAATAACAAATACGACAATGATAGAAGATATTTACAAAGCCAAAGTCACGAATGCTAATGCATGAGCTCATGCTCATGCATATATGTGACAGCGCGTAGAGAAAGGGACCGACCTAAGGGTAAAAAAAATCAATTTTCATTTTTTTTCTTTTTTTGATGTGGACAACATCTGAGCATCGAATGAGACCGATCCCATGCCCCAAAAGTGTTCCCTCCCAGAGATATGCGCGTTTTATGAACGCGAAGTCGACGATTCTAAGCGCAAATAGAAAGGGACCTAATCTTTAAAATGGCTCTCCTGAACAAAACTGGTTTTTACCCTTAGGTCCCTTTCTATTTTGCGCGTCACATATGGATTTCTGGGCATATTAACACTGAAAAAGCTAACAAACTTGTCGGAAAAGGGTCAGCTTAACAGACAGTTGACATGGACAACACCATTCCTTTTAAAGCAATAAGATTTAAAGTTAAATCTTTATCGCTGGTCTCCCAGAAGCAGGCGACAAAATCATCTGATGAAAGAAGAACAAAAAAAAGTTATTGGGTTATTAAGAAAACTAAATTAAGCAAGACAACGTATAAGCCTACTTACCGACCGGTGAGGCACCTTCCTTCCTTATCGGAAGAGTGAGACCAAACATGAGCAAGTAGAACATCGAAACGATTGAGCACCTTCTCTGTCATTGATCAGCTTTCGCGAGATGGAGACTTCAATATCTTTCGGTTAGTGTGACAAACCAAGAGCACATAAGGGGGGTGTGTATGAGGAGGTTCAAAAGTGTCTTTACGACGACAGAGAACGTCTCTAAAGAAAGAGAATTTTACTGGCTTAGGTGTATACCTTAAAGTTCAACCTTTCCAATAAAAACCAGAAATTAGAAAAAATTATCATACTTTTTTTAAAAGACGATTCAAATTTGAAATGTTAAATTGCCCATTCCGTATATCGTGATTTTTGGTAATTTACGCAGAATTTTCACCTTATACGGTATTTGATGGACATGTGACCCCGTCTTGTTGAAACCAAATGTCGTCCATGTCATTCATTTGAATATTTAGAAAAAAATACGTTGAGCAGGCTACGGTAACGCTCACTATTCACGGTAACGGCGGCTCCTTGCTCATTTTGGAAAAAAATGGCACAATGATGGCGCCAGCCCAAAATCCACTTGAAACAGTGACTCGTTGTGGATGTATTGGCTTCTCAATAGTCACGTGTGGGTTCGATGAACCCCATATGCGGCAATTTTGCTAATTAACCTAGCCACCGAGATAAAAATGAGCTTCATTTGAAAACACAATTTTTCTTGAGGCCACTGGGCGAACCAAAAACGCATCGGATGGTATTGCATTATAAAATGACAAAGTTCAACCTTTCCAATAAAACCAGAACATTGAACAAATTATCAGTACTTTTTTTTACAGTCGATTCAAATTTACATTGTTAAATCGCCCACCCTACAATTAAAAATTAACTCGAATTTCGGGGCCAAAACAAATTGTATGTTTGTTCTTAAATTTAAATCTAATTCAATTAATTTAAATCCAAACTTTAATGGAAATTGACAAGCAAAATTCTCTGAATATAAAATCCATTGGATTTCGTTCGTTTATGCGAATGGCCTTATTCAATTTGCTGTTCTTAAATAAAAAATTGTAAGGGATTTTTGTTGTGTTTGCTCTTCTGCCTATAGTACTTGTTTAACCCGTTACTGCCTGTCCATAGATGAAATTTTTATGAAATTTGGAAATTTATGTCCAAAAGACCATAGAAGTTGAATGAAAAAAAACCTCAATTTTTACCTGAGATATGACATGGGTATTTAAATACCCGTGCAAGGTGTTTGTTTGAAGTGCAAGGTGAATTTGCATCCCGCTATTTGCTTCCTGGATTATCACAACGATGTTGCACCAGATCAGAAGGAAATTGCTAAGGCTTAGTGATTTATTTCTTTTAAGTACCATGTTTTCTTAATAAAATTACCCATTTTCATTTGACCGGATGTGAAGGCCAGGTGTGTTGACGTATCGCTGCTTGATTTTTTCATTGTATAGTAGACAACTTAAGCTAAATTAAGATAAAATTAGAAATTTTTAATTTGTACCATTTTCCTATGTTTGACAGCACTTTTCCGGAGCATTTTCCGAAAAAAATCTTCGATTTTTGCCTGCAAAAAACAAAAGATAAAAAATAAAAAAGAAAATCCTGCTAAATGCTTTTATTTAGGCCAATCTTTCCTCTTTTCTACCGCGATACCGTTTGGGTATTTGGGATTTGGTATTTAAATAGCAATTAGGCAGGAATAAGTTAATAGGTATCTGTCTGCTCTTTAGATCTCGGTTAAATCACATTCGTTGCTTGGGGTCTGATGATGGTGAAACAGTGTTTTCCGAAACTAGCGACTAAAACTCTTTTTGACTGTTTTTTTTTAAATAATTTTGGTTTCTATTGGATGAAATTTTAAATAGAAGCATGATCTCAAATTTAAATGAACTATGCATAACAGTTCTCATATTAGGTGATCCATCTAGAGGTAATTTTTCAGAACAAAGAAAAAATATAAAAATTCAAATCAAATGTGGAATCTTTATTGGTCAAAGGACAGGACTTATTTTTTGAATATAATTTTCTTCAAATGTTGGCCGAAACTATGCCTCAGGGTTTGCATTCTGAGGGTCCAATTTTGGATGACTCGTTCGAGCATTTCGACCGGTATGGCTTTAATGACACGCGTAATCTTGGCTTCCAAACACTGAATCGTAGTTGGTTTGTCAGCATAGACTTTGGACTTTACGTAACCTCAAAGAAAAATGTCTAAAGGTCTGATATCACTCGATCTAGGCATCCAACTCACCTGTCTAAAACGTGAAATTAGCTGCTTTTCGAAATGACCTCTCAATAGATCCATTGTATGGCAAGTGACATCGTCCTGTTGATACCAAGTGTCGCCAAGATAACGGGCTTCAATTCCAGGTAGCATAAAAATCGATATCATGGCGCGATAGCGAGCACCATTCACGGTTACGGTACGACGATCATCATTTTTGAAAAAAAATATGCACCGATGATTCCACCAGCTTATAAACTGCACCAAATCGTGGATTTCTCTGGGTATAATGGCATTTCTTGAACCTCATTTTGTTGCTCTTCAGCCCAAATGCGGCAATTTTGTTTATTGGCTTTGCCGTTGAGCCAGAAATGGGCCTCATCACTGAACAAAATTTTGGTCGAAAACAGCGGATCTTCCCGTTTCTCACTTAACGCTCATTTCCATAATACAATTGCCAACATTTGAAGGTCATTATTTTCAAAAAATAAATGCCATAAAATGTCCTTTCAAATTACCAATAAAGATTCCACATTTGATTTGAATTTTTATATTTTTTTTCGTTCTGAAAAAATACCTCTAGATGGATCACCCTATAGAAGAAAGATAAATACCAAAACACCATTTAAAAAAAAAACTATTTTGCTAATGTGAATTTAGTTTAATTGACCTCTCAGTAGCTTATGCAGTATACTCGTTTCAATGATACATGCCTTCCCATGTCTTCCCAGAGGGGAAATTACTAACTTTATACCCAATCCATGCTATGGTAGAGTAAATAAAACCTAAAATGCATTGAACAGAACCATTTATTGCACTACCGTTTATGTTACTACAGTGGATTAGATATCTTATCAATTTGTAGTGATCGCTATAATTTTTTAACAATTTTCACTCTATTGAAATACCCACTCGCACTGCCCTTGAAAATAGTGGGCACATAAATGTTTTTACTTAAAAGTCGTAAATGCATGAAGGTATAAAGCGGTTTATAGCAATCCTCTTATTAATACAACATCGGATTAGATAAGTTATCATTTCGATATGATCGTTTTATTAATTTTTAAAAATGTCTACTTTATAGAAAAACACCGAAGCACAGTGCGCTATTTTCTATAGATTGAATATATTTTCGCATGATATGCTGTGTTAAATTAATAATTTTATGCAGAACAAAACTACGAGTATTTAAAGCAAACCGGTTCGATATTGTTTTAATAGATTAGAAATAATATCAAGGCGGCGTTTAAAGATTTTAAAAAAAATTCCAGTTTATAATCAAAAACACTCAACCACACATTGCCCTAGTAAATAGAGGGCACTCATAGTATTTCGCGTGGTATGCTAAATAATAAAATGTATGCAGAACAAAACCCATCTTAATAGTAATCCGGTTAATATTACATACTAAAACGAATCAAATATGCTAACAATTCAGAGTTCCAATCGTTAAAGATACTCACTCAAAAACTGCCCTAGTAAGTTGAGGTCAATTAAGTTTTCGCATCTTAATCAATTGTTTTTTTTTTGTGGTATATCGAACATTCTGTTTGATACAACATTTATTTGTGTTAATTGAATTGGCCTTTGTCAAGCGAAAATAAATTAATTCTTTTTGTGACAACAGATCTTGATTTATTTCGAGAAGTTGGAAATGTTGTTAACACCCGTTTCGAGAGCAGCAGCAGCATCTTGTGTCTTGTGTTTGAATATGCAATTAAATCCACAGAAATAATTTAAAATATATTCAGTATAACTACGATGAAGTTTGGGGCCAAACCGGAAACATTCGAAGCAAACTTAATAATAAATGATTAAAAAATAAATGTGTGCCAACACATTAAAACATCTCATGTCAGAAATCAAAGATTTAGGCTGTTTAAAAATCATATATCTTTCAAATGATGCGGCTAATATTTTTTCGAATTTTACTTATTAATGTAAACGCTTTTGTATATGTGACAGCGCATAGAGAAAGGGACCTAAGGGTAAAAAAATCAATTTTACATTTTTTTTATGTGGACAACATCTGAGCATCGAATGAGACCGATCCCATGCCCCAAAAGTGTTCCCTCCCAGAGATATGCGCGTTTTATGAAAGTGAAGTCGACGATTCTAAGCGCAAATAGAACGGGACCTAATCTTTAAAATGGCTCTCCTGAACAAAACTGGTTTTTAATCTTAGGTCCCTTTCTATTTTGCGCGTCACAAAGAAGTCAATAATTAAAAAAATAAAAATAACTGTTACACAATCTTATCCAAAGTATGTCTGAAAATGGCTTAGAACTGTTGAGAAGAACAAATAAACTTTAAACATAAACTACCCAGTAAACCAAATTTGCCGACAATATCTGATATCAGACAATTCTGAACCAAATCTGAACTCTATCGAGATTTCTTACCTGAATCGTTTCGAATTCTGTTCGATATGCCTGGTAATTTTTAATTTATTAAGTTCCGAAATATCGGAAAGAATTCGGCCCGAATTCTGTTAGACCTGTCTGTGAGATTCTTATTAATTTTTTGCTCAGACTTCTCTTAACGAACGCGCAACGAATTCTGAACTATTTATCTGAGGTAGTCTATCCATTAAAATTTTTGTTATTTGCTTCTAATTTTTAAGAAATTGTTGTTGTGTTCAGACATGTCGGAACTAATTCTGAACGAATTCTTAACTGTTTGGCGCTGAGGTAGTTTTATATTTCAATTTCTTGTTTTTTGTTTGTTTACATTCAGATGTTACCAAGAGCAGAATTCGGTTCCAAATTTCGGTAAATACATAAGAATTCAATAAGACGTAATGCCAGAATTCTGACCAAAGTCGTTCAGAATTCGATCCGAGAAATCGAAATTTCCTTTCGAATTTCCCAAGACTGTAGTTCAGAATTCGGTCAGAATCGGTTCAAAATGTTGCCAAAACATCAGAATTCCCTCAGAGAAGTAGCTCTCATAAGTTTGTCGTTACGAACTCGGAATTCTTACCTGATCCAAAATCGAAACATTTAGCCGATTGTCGTCGTACAGAATACTGACCGAATTCTGAACGTTTGGTTAGCTGGGTAATTTTTTCGAAGCCAACTTCTTTAATAAAATGTTGATCATTTCTTTTTGAACCTCATATGCGGCAATTTGGCTTATTGACATAGCCACCGAGATGAAAACGAGCTTCATTTGCAAACACGATTTTTCGGTAATAATTCTTCATCTACTGCCAAACAATCGTCAGCCCATTGGGCGAAGTGAAACGTTTCGGACGGTGTTCTCTTATTAAATGACCAAGTTCAACCTTTCCAACAAAACCAAAAATTTGAAAAAATTAGCAGTACTTTTTGTTTTACAGCCGATTTAAATTTAAAATGTTAAATCGCCCACCCTGTATTTATGTGCTTCTCAGCAAGAAAAATTATAAGTATAACCTTACTTATAATAATTATAACCTTACTTAGTCGACTTAAGATGTTTTAATTTTCTATCACAGAAATTTATGATAAAACCATAAGTAAACCGGCTGCATTTTGTATCACCAAAAGTTTCTGAGTTTGAAACGGGCTCGAGCTAGAGTCTCCGCATGGTAATAAAGCAACAGATTAAAAGTACTCGAAGGAAAGTATAAAAATACTCGAAAGATATGCCATCTGAATTGAAATTGCACTATGCAGATTAAAAATACTCGTAAAAAAAGTATCGATACGCAAGCGGCATTGAAACTAAACTATGTAGTCGATACCAAAAGTACTTTATCGCATAAACTTCAAGAAAAAAATGACTCGCTAATATTTAAAACATGTTTAAATGGCTAGTTTTATCGACAGATTTGAAAAACCAAATATGCACTGCTCAAACACCTTGTTCGACCTCATTTTTGAAGAAGTACGGCCCGATTACGCCGCCAGCTCATAAATCGCACCGAAGTCATGCATAGGTGTTTTCACATTTCCTACAGACCCGGTTTGCTGATTTTTAATATCCTCTCGATTTTATACACATTTGGTCGAATATGCTGACCAAAAAAAACCACGAAGTGCACAAAATGCATTTTGATTTGAACGCCCATTTTCATAAAGGCTTCAACAATTTTAACGCTTTGTTCAATTGTGTACCTCTCCATTGTACAATTTGTCAAACACTGAAACAAATAAATACCAAACTAAGATGGGCAAAGAAACTTGACATTAAGGTGTGACTTACAATTAACATAGTGCATTATGGTTGGACCACCCTTTATATCAGACACGAGACAAGAACATCGCGCCACAAAAACATCCTAGAAACATTTACGGGCCTCACACCAGGTTAATACTGAACTCCAGAATTTCTACCCTAAACAAAAATACCAAGCAGAGTCCTGGTCAGAGGGGTCCTTTATATTTAATACACCGAGCATCCACTGCTACACCAACGTTATTCCATGCTGATATTAAGGCCACCACAGAATGTGAAAGATCATAAATTGGACAATGTTGATATATTCACAGACAGCCAAGCAGCAATCAAGACACTGTACTCAACGACAATTAAGTCGCGAACGCTTCTGGGTCCCTGGACATTCAAACTTTAACGACAATGGAAAAGCTGGCAAACTTGCAAAGAAAGGATCAGCTAACAGGCAGTTGACATGGACAACGCCATTCCCTTCCAAGCAATAAGAGCTGAAATTAAATCTTGGGTCCAGGTCGTTACCAAAGCGCTGTGCAGCGGCGGGCGGCAAATCACTTAAACGCTTTGTTGAGACCCTGAAGAACAAAACTAGGAAACTAAAAAAACAAGATGATGGGCGTTATTACCGGTCACTTACCACTTAAGGCACATCACTTTCGCATTGAACGAGTGGGATCACTAACGTGTGAGGAGGCATGCAAGGAGGACATAGAAACAATTGAACACTTTCTGTGTAAAATGGCAGCTTTCACGAGATCGAGACTACAACATTTTTTGACCCGTGTGACAAACCTAGAGTACATAAGGGGGGATGTGTTGGAGGAGAATCAAAATGTCGTGAGACCGAGACTACAACATCTTTCGGCCAGTCTGACAGATCAAGATCACATAAGGGGGATGTAGTGGAAGCGCATCAAAAGGTTCGTAGACGACACAGAACGTCTTTAACGCTAGAAAATTGACACCCTATCAACAATAGCAAGGCTTATGGCTTTATTGTATACCCTTAGGGTATAGGTTCTTTCTGTTGGATTCCTCTATTTCAAACCAACAAACCAATATATCGAGTTTAATTGTATCAATGGAAAAGTATTGACACTTTTCCGAGTCACTAGCACTTGGAAACATAAAACTGGTCGCCCTTAACAACAGTCACAATAGGTTCATATATAGGGTGGGCTATTTAAAATTTTTGTTTCCAAAAATTGCAAAACATGACATGGACGACATTTGGGTTTAACAAGACGGGGCCACATGTCACACAGCCAACGCAACCTACTTTTGTTGCACTGTTTTTGGAAATCGAATACTCGTAATCACCCGAAATTGTGATGTCAATTGGCCGCCCTTGGGCCTATTTTCTGTGGGGAGCCATTAAGGATAAGTGTTACGCAAATCATCCCGAAACAATTAAAGCGTTGAAACATGCAATAGAAGTTACCATTGAAGAGATTCGAACCGAAACAATCGAAAATATACTGAAAAATTGGGTTGAACGCATGAGGTACTGCAGTGCCAGTTGTGGTAGGCATATGAATTTTATTGTGTTCCATTATTTAATGGCAAAGTTATCCGTGTTTTTTTACAGCCGATTCAAATTTAAAAAGTTAGAACGCCCACCTTACAAGGGCGACCGCAAAAGTAACTGGCCTAACATAAAAAGAACCGTTTTTTTGGAATTATTATTATTTATTTTTCAACATAATCTCCTTCCAACTCAATACTCTCCATCCAACGTTTTTCAAGCTTTTTAATTCCATCCGAAAATAAGATTTTTCAAGACCTTCAAAATATGCCTCAGTTTCAGCAATAACCTCGCTATTGGACGAAAAATTTTTGCCACCGAGAATTTTTTTTAAATAATCAGAAGGAGCTAAATCTGGACTATATGGTGGATGCGGAGCAATTTCAAATCGTAATTCGGCCAGTTTTGGTTGAGTTAAAAATGCAGTGTGTGAAGGAGCATTATCTTGATGAAAAAGCACTTTTTTTTTCTAAATGCGGTCGTTTTATCTTGATTTCTTCACTCAACCGATCCAATAATGCACAATAATATTCACTATTTATAGTTTTTCCTTTCTCAAGATAATCAATAAATATTATACCCCTTACATCCCAAAATACTGTGGCCATTACTTTTCCTGCTGACTTAACAGATTTCGCCTTCTTGGGACCACTTTTACCAGCTTCTATCCATTGTTTTGACTGTTCTTTGCATTCTGGGATGTAGTGATGGATTCATGTTTTATCAACAGTTATAAATCGGCGCAAGAACTCTATTGGATTACGCTGATAAATCGCTAAAAGCTCCTCGGAATTGATCCAACGGACGATTTTTTGGGGCAAAGTCAACGAACGCGGCACCCATTATGCGGATAGCTTTTTCATGTGGAGTTCATCATGTAAAATACTCCAAACTTGTATTTCGTGTATTTTAACAATATCAGCAAGTTCTCTGAGCTTTATTCATCTATTGTTAGTCACTTCATTAAATATTTATCTAATGTTTTCAATAGTAGTAGCAGTTTTCGGTCTTCCAGAGCGTTGTTCATCTTCCGTACTCGAACGACCCATTTTAAATTGTTGAACCCAGGATTTCACGGTGGAGTATGATGGTGCATTATCACCATGAACAGAATCCAATTCATCTTTGATTAATTGTGGCGTAAAACCTTTCATATAAAAGTGTTTAATTACCGCACGAAGTTATTTATTTTCCATTTTATAAAAATTATAAAACTTGTTTACTTCAATCACCTGTAACAAAGAAAATAATCATTAAATATTTCGGAAATTTTGACAGATGGCTTTGAAGATTGCTTTTAAAAAAACAAAAAAGTTGCTAGTAAAACAGAAAATGTGCCAGGCCAGTTAGTTTTGCGGTCGCCCTCGTATATATTTCCAACTAAAGGATATATTTTTAAGAACGGTTTCTTTCTTGGTCTTTGGTTATATCTTCGAGACTTGCTGGGCCACTTAACCCCTTCTAACTGAACCTAGAGGTATTTTTAAGCTTTTTTGGGATATTTTGTACCGACCGGGTCGAAAGAATAAAGCTGGGGTCACTCAAATTGTAATTACAAAGTCTATTTCTTACAAAAGCCTTTTCTTGATATCTGGTGGTGAGGTAATTATCGACAATTGTGTATGGAAAAGAAAACGCAATGTTTAAAAATATCGAGTGTTAGTGTTGATTGACTTGCACTGAATATCTATCGCCGCTAGGTCTGTGCATTTTTTTCATACTAAATTTATTTTGCATGTCATCACAGCTACAAAAAAAGCGTAATTAATTGTGTTTAACAGAAATTGACTTTGAAATACGATTTAGTCGAAAAACACACAACTTTTAGTTAGTATGCGCAGCTTAATCATTAAACTAAAAAACAAACTAGTATACATTTTCGCTGGCAATACTTGATTTAGTATTCCGTCCACTCGGCAACCAGTTTTATAAATCATAAAATTCTGCTTATTTAAGAATTAACTAACAAAAGGTCTCAGACACTTCGTTGCTGGATCTCAATGTGAGAAGTTGGAGTCTTCTCAGCAGCCCAGTCGTTAGTTTATTTTGTTTTCATTGAAAGAAAATAAAGTTTTATCTTTGTATATATTTAGAAATCTATTAATCGCCCAGGTAAGCGAATTCAATTCCTAGGAATCATGAGGCTTATGCTGTAGAATTATTCGGTAGTGGTATTTTTGGGGAAGCCTGGACAAACTTAGACTGTATAGCAAAGGCACACAACATTTTCTTGTCTTAAGCCTGGTACTAAAATAACATTTTCATGTGAAAATGTCTTAAGCTCCATATAAAAAAATTAGGGGAAATTGAAGTGATAATTGTATTTGATTAATATTCGGCACACAATTATACAAACTTTTTTGATATTACTGGAAAATTATGTGCATGTCTATTAATCCGTAGATATAATCTGGCAACCGTAGCAAATACATTTCACCAATTTCTTTTTACGTTGATTCTGAAGAAGAAACAACAAAAAGGTCTCGAACCAGAATAAAAACTGTTCAAGTCATAATTCACATAATATTTTTTTTTTTTGGCAAAATCGCATATAAACGGTAAGCCATTTTTTAAATTTGAATCGGCTGTAAAAAAATACTGATAATTTGTTAAAATTTCAGGTTTCATTGGAAAGGTTAAACTTTGTCATTTAATAATAGAACACTATATCATGCATACGACTACCAGAACTCGCTCGACAGTACCTCATCCGATCAACCCAATTTTTTAGTAAATTTTCGACTGCTTTGCGTAACATTTATCTTTAGTAGCTCCCCATAGAAAATAATCCAAAGGGTTCAAATCATAGATCACAGGTAACCAATTGACATCACAATTTCGGCTAATTATTCCTTTTCCAAAAACAGTGCATTTAATATCGATGGTTGCGTTGGCTGTGTAACATGTAGCCCCGGCTTGTTGAAACCACATGTCGTCCATGTCATTCCCTTGAATTTTTGGAAACAAAAATTTGTTGAGCATGACTTCAGGCTCGTCGTTGATCGTAATGGCGGCTCCTTGCTCATGTTCGAAGAAAAATGGTCCAATAATGCCGTCAGCCCAAAACCCACACCAAACAGTACAACAACCAATCCCGCAACTGCCGGTTCTATGTACCGGATTGACCCGAAACTCTTCGGCCAGGGGCAGTCACCTCAACAATATATGTTTTTTGTTCGTCCATTTTTTCGGTTGTTACAACAACAACACACCAAACAGTGACCCGTTGATGATGCATTGGCATCTCAATAGTCACGTGTGGGTTCTCTAAACCCCATATGCGGCAATTTTGCTTATGGCATAGCCCCTGAGATGAAAATGAGCTTTATGTGAAAACATGAATTTTCGACAAAATTCTTCATCTCCTGCCAAACAAAGTTTGACCCATTGAGCGAAGCGAAAACGCATCGGATAAGGCTTTAGTTCTTGGACCAATTGAACTTTGTAAGCCTTCATGCCGAGGTCTTCATGCAAAATTCTTCCGAAAGAAATGTGAGAAATGTTCACTTCCTAAGAACGACGACGAGTTAATGTTGATGGATGCTCTTGGATATTCTCAGCCACAGCAGCAATGTTTTCGATTAAACGCACTGGACAAAAACGTAGTCGGGTTGGTTTGTCCCATAACTATCCATTTTCATGAACTTGCTTCACAAATTGAAGCACAAACTTAACTGTAGGCCGATCTTTTCTTGAAAATTTTCCACGTAAATTTCTTACAGTTTGCATTAAAGACTCATTACGAGGGCGACCGCAAAAGTAACTGGCCTAACATAAAAAGAACCGTTTTTTTGGAATTATTATTATTTATTTTTCAACATAATCTCCTTCCAACTCAATACACTTCATCAAACGTTTTTCAAGTTTTTTAATTCCATCCGAAAAATAAGATTTTTCAAGACCTTCAAAATATGCCTCAGTTTCAGCAATAACCTCGCTATTGGACGAAAATTTTTTGCCACCGAGAATTTTTTTTAAATTTGGAAACAAGAAATAATCAGAAGGAGCTAAATCTGGACTATATGGTGGATGCGGAGCAATTTCAAATCGTAATTCGGCCAGGTTTTGTTGAGTTAAAAATTCAGTGTGTGAAGGGGCATTATCTTGATGAAAAAGAACTTTTTTTTTCTAAATGCAGTCGTTTTATCTCGATTTCTTCACATTTCTTCACTCAACCGATCCAATAATGCACAATAATATTCACTATGTATAGTTTTTCCTTTCTCATGATAATCAATAAATATTATACCCCTTGCATCCCAAAATACTGTGGCCATTACTTTTCCGGCTGACAGTTTTCGCCTTCTTGGGACCACTTTTACCAGCTTCTATCCATTGTTTTGACTGTTCTTTGCATTCTGGGATGTAGTGATGGATTCATGTTTCATCAACAGCTATGAATCGGCGCAAGAACTCTATTGGATTACGCTGATTAATCGCTAAAAGCTCCTCGGAATTGGTCCAACGGACGATTTTTTGGGGCAAAGTCAACAAACGCGGCACCAATCTTGCGGATAGCTTTTTCATGTGGAGTTCATCATGTAAAATACTCCCAACTTGTTTTTCGTGTATTTTAACAATATCAGCAAGTTCTCTGAGCTTTATTCGTCTATCTTTAGTCACTTCATTAAATATTTTTCTAATGTTTTCAATAGTAGTAGCAGTTTTTGGTCTTCCAGAGCGTTGTTCATCTTCCGTACTCGAACGACCCATTTTAAATTGTTGAACCCAGGATTTCATGGTGGACTATGAGGGGCATTATCACCATGAACAGAATCCAATTCATCTTTGATTAATTGTGGCGTATAACCTTTCATATATAAGTGTTTAATTACCGCACGAAATTATTTATTTTCCATTTTTCAAAAATTATGAAACTTGTTTACTTCAATCACCTGTAACAAAGAAAATAATCATTAAATATTTCGGAAATTTTGACAGATGGCTTATTAAAGATTGCTTTTAAAAAACAAAAACAAAAAAGTTGCTAGTAAAACAGAAAATGTGCCAGGCCAGTTAGTTTTGCGGTCGCCCTCGTACTTTGGAAGTTAGTTTTTAGTATTTCCCAATTTTGTTCGAACGTATGGCGTCCCATTTTGCAATTGTAAAACATAAACCTGAAAATAAAAATGAATGCTATTCTACCTAGCGGTAGTTAAATTTTAAACTTTTAAATGGCCCATCCTTAATGAGTAATTAAAGTTTTTTACGTGAACGGTTTTAGTACCAGGCTTTATACAGAAAACGTCCAGCTGTAGTTGACTTGTAGCCTTTACACAGTGGCCAGATAAGAAAATGAGGAGAAATTTAAAATTTAACAAGTAAAGAAAGTAATTTTTACCGGCTCAAATCTTTAATAACCCTACGTAACGTAGTATCATTGTCGGTGTATCAAATAATCGCCTGCCAGGGAGGCATTAAAATGCCTTACACAGTTACCGTTTCAATAATTCCATACGATTCAAATTTTATATCGACCCTCGTTATGTCCCCCATATCATTGACATATCTCTAATAGTTCCAGAATATGATCGTTTCATTGTAAGTGTTGTAAGGACTGAGCCTTATCCAATACTGACCAAATGAACACTTAAAATATTTACAAGTCTAACCTAGCATAATGTGATAATTTCCCAACAGCCTTATCCAATACTGACCAAATGAACACTTAAAATATTTACAAGTCTAACCTAGCATAATGTGATAATTTCCCAACAATCGAAGTTAATAGGGATACATACGTACAAAGTCAACCTCTCAGATGAGCAGGACCATTTCCAATACCAAACGCAGAGTATCAACACACAAGGCCACAAATTGTTTGCCTCATAGCTATGATATTTGTGACCCGTAGTTGGCCTTCCACTGGCCAACAGACAGACGGAAATCGTCTTACTAGTTTAAAGGCGAACAATAAAATATTTTTTATAGGATTTCAGATCATTATTTCCAGTTGTTGTATATGTGACGCGCAAAATAGAAAGGGACCTACGGCTAAAAAACAGTTTTGTTCAGGAGAGCCCTCATTATGTCCCTTTCTATTTGCGCTTCGAATCGTCGATTTCACTTTCATAAAACGCGCATATCTCTGGGAGGGAACACTTTTGGGGCATGGGATCGGTCTCATTCGATGCTCAGATGTTGTTCACATCAAAAAAAAAAGTGAAAAGTTTTGTTCAGGAGAGCCATTTTAAAGATTAGGTCCCTTTCTATTTGCGCTTCGAATCGTCGACTTCACTTTCATAGAACTCGCATATCTCTGGGAGGGAACAATTTTGGGGCATGGGATCGGTCTCATTCGATGCTCAGATGTTGTCCACATTAAAAAAAAGAAAAAAAAATGAAAATTGATTTTTTTTACCCTTAGGTCCCTTTCTCTATGCGCTGTTGTTGTTGTTGTAGCGGCAACTGTGTGCCGGGGTGACAGCCCTTGGCCGAAGATTTGCTGCTTCGGGTCAATCCGGTCCATAGAACCGGCTGTCGTGGGATTGTCTCTATGCGCTGTCACATATGTCGGCGACTTTACAAGTAAGAGATTCATCTCTAAGCTATGTAAAAACTTCTCTACACAAATGCATTTGCCGTTCGAAGCCGGCCTTACATAGTAGATCCCGGTCAGTGACTATGAGAATTGAATCGTGCACAGCTCACTGATTTGAGAGAAGTTCCCCCTGATTCCTTAGTGGGATGCTGTGGAACTTTAGTAAGTGCAAATGGTATTACAAAGTGGGTTTTTACTCCACAATGATCTGAAAATCAAATTGATTTTGGGTATATTTTAAAGCAACATTTATGCCTTTCAAGCGGTCGGTTCGGCTGTATTTTAGCCATATCATCTCGTGCTCTCCACATAAGTTGGCTTGATGGCGTAAACTAAGAACTACGTGAACCCAGCGAAAATCACGCAATCGCGGCCTATTGTTGGGCGCTTGGCGCGATATTCTTTAGTCGCCAAATGTCTCGTTTATAATTTCGAAGACGCTTGTATAAACTGCATGTAGAACTGTCTTGTTGGAGTGTACTTACTTGTTTTGACTGGATCAACCACAACCTCGTTTTGGTCCTGGCCTGCTTGTTAGAGCCTTAGGTAGAATGTAGCGATATTGTTTGGCAAGCTCTAAATTGATTAAAATCGCTTTACCGAGGACCAAGAAACATTGACTGTGTCCCTTTCGTCGATTGGAAAGACTTGTAAAAGGTACGATGAAGTGACTGATAAAGTGCACCAAACAGTCCAACATGGATGTAGTGATGATGGGATGAAGACTTGAGGATGGGCATATTTTAAAGCAATATTTATGCCATTCAAGCGGTCTGTTCGGCTATACTGTGCCCATATCATCTCAATCGTTGGACACTTGCTCGTCCACTGAGAAATTGACGTGGCACCAGCGAAATTTAATGATGGACGTCAAATCACGAAATCGCGTTCAATTGATGGGAGCTTTCCGTGGTATGGTTTAGACGCCTAATGTCTCGTTTATAAATTCAAGTTTATGACTCTTTTACTACATGTAGAACTGTCTTGTTGGAGTCTCCTTCCTGGTTAAGACTGGATCCACAACCTCTTGATGTTCCTGACCTGCTTGTCAGATTCACAGCTAGAATATATCGATATTGTTTGGCGAGCTCTAAATCGCTTAAAATCGCTCTACCGGGAATTAAAAAACATTGACAGTGTAGCTTCCGTCGTTTGGAAAGACACGTCCGATGAAGGTTCTGATATAATGCACCAAACAGTCAAACATAGCTGCAGTGATGCTGGGACGAACACTTGAGGATAAGCATATTTGGAAACAACATTTATGGCATTCAAGCGATCGGTTCGGCTATATTTTCTCCATATCCTCTCGAGTGTTGGACACATGCTTGTCCACTTAGAAATTGACGTGGCCTAGCGAAAATTATAGTTGGACGTCAAATCATCTAATCGCGGCCAATTGACAGAAGTTTGGCTTGGGATGGATTAGTTGCCAAATTACGCGTTTTTACGCTTTTACTACATGTAGATTGTTGGAGTCATAGCTAAATTGTATCGATGTTTGGCGAGCTTAAAATCGCTCTACCGAGGGGTCCTTTTCATCATATGAAAAGACATGTCCGATAAGGTCCGATGAAGTGTCTGATAAAATGCACCAAACAGTCAAACATGGATGCAGTGATAGCGGGATGAAGACTTGAGGCTATTTCAATCTGCAACAATGGCAATTTGGTTGTTAACTGCTGACCCTAAAATTGACTTTGTCCAAAAAGATAATTTTGTTGGTCAAAATTTGCATATCCGGGCCAAAATTTTTTGCATTCAGTTAGCGAATTCATGACATTGTGTTTGGCAGTCTGGCATAAACTCTTAAGTCAACACAATCTTATACAACAGTAGAACTTAATTTGAACGCTTAATTTAAAGCGAATGCACTTCTGATAAATATTTTGGGTTAAATTCAGCGGCTATGTCAACAAGCAAATTGAGCAGATGAACGGCGAACCGGCATAGCAGGGTGTTCCTTCTATTGTCTCCGTCTTGCACGGGGAATAAGCTTTAAAAATGTTCCTCGTCTTAACTTTTTCACGGTAAGACAATTTGTTTGCGAACTGAAGTGAAGCTATGATGCAAACGAGCTCACGACAAAATTCACGTTATCGTATATACATTTGGTCTGGAATTTCATTAATTATTTGTAATAGTGTCCACATGTCCAGAAGGCGTGAGACGATGCGTAATGAAATGGCAAACATTTCCGAATATTTTGACAGCTGCATGGCATTAGTAACTTTAAAAGAGTCTGAAATAAACAAATTGGAAAAACAATCATTACTATCTGGTCACTCTTTATTTAGTCTGTATATAAAACTGCTTGTCCAGTAGTAATGGACTTTACAATTACTACTGGACAAGTACTACTTATAAGAGCAAAATTGGAACTTTTTGTTAACAAAATATTAAATAATTATCAAGGCTTAATTAAAAAAATCACCACTGGTATGCGATTTCAAAATTTTTCCACAGTGGAATATTTTAAAGTGGACAGAAATATTTTTTCTGTTTGTGTTATATCCAATTTAAAGATTTTAAAATAGCAAATGGAACAAATACAAACGTGAATCATGGCCATTTCTCCCTCCAGTGTTCTATTTACTGAATTAATGGATGATTTCTCATTAACCTTTTTCCTATTTTGGTAAAGTCCAACCAAATCGGTGTTTCATATATACTCGTACAATGTTCTCTTCGAAGGTATGCAAATATTGTCGCAGTTTTGTTTACCCCGACAGTTGTTTCAAGATTTACAATTGTACCGGTTCCAAAGCGTGCATGTTTGCCATACCAAACCGCAAAGCATTTAGAAAAAACCTAAAACAATAGATATTCACTAGGTATTAGTCACTAAGAGTTGCTAGTTAAATAGACGTTAACGAAATAAAACTTACAATATCACGATCATGATGACATGTGAAATTTATTTGTTCGTACCTTTTCAGATTCAATTAATACTGCATTATGGGAAACCCAACGAAATCATTATCGTACGATGCCAATAATATGGCAGTCATCGATTTAGGCTCAGCCATCATACGTATGGAACATGAAGAACCGCCACAATGGGCTTTAGAAATTGCCCGCAAGGAATTGAGAGAAACACCCGAAGTGGTCGAGGAAGCCATGACTAAGTTAAGGGAGCTAATATCGGGTAAGTTTAAATAAATGATTTTAAATTTGCAGAATACTTGAACACCTTTGTTTTTACTTTTTTTAGAAAACGAATACTTGAATTTACCTACAGACGAAATGTATTTGAAAATGTTCTTGAGACCTACACATTACTATCCCGAGAGTGCCCTGAAGAGAGTAAGTTGAGAAATATTCAAATTATTAGTCTTTTGCATTAAGATACGACCTGTTCAAGACCATAATTAATCCTCTACTGCACTTTAAAACAAATAAGCGCTCTGGTGTGATGGTTAGTGTGCACGACTATCACACAAATAAACCCTGGTTCAAGCTCGGGTAGGAATACTTTAACATTTGTATAGTCAAGTGCTTACAAAGCCAATAATGACTTCAAAGTGGACATACACTTACAGTGTTCTATTGATACTAGCTTATTAAACGAGTACGTGGTCGCCTAAGGCGATAACTTCATAACATTACGAGAAAATTTTAAAATTTCTTTGTATACAAGAAGTTTAATTTGAAATTTTGTAACATTGTAATTGTAAAAAAAAGTTATTCAATATACTTAGTATGGGCATAAATACTGTTACACACGTTTTGTGCTGTAAAATAAAAAGTACTGAATGTTTTTGGACTAAACATTTTTAAATATATTTATTGATGTATAGTGTATCCAAAAGAATCTACTTAAATCTCCGCCTTTTGCCTTTACACACGCCTTAAGTCGCCCTGGCCAATCGTCAATAGCTGCACGAACCTCGTCCATTGGAAAATGGGACACAGCGCGAACCAAAGCAGTCTTAAGAGATCCAATGTTGGGGTATCTTTTGTGACAAACCTTGTCCTCTAAAACCGTACACAATTTATAATCCAATGGGTTCAAATCTGGACTGCCTGAGGGCCATTCTTCAGAGGAAATGAACGCTGGCAAATTGTTTCGAAGCCAGGCCTGGGTAGTTTTAGCCTTATGGGCCGGCGCAGAATCCTCCTGGAAAGTCCATGGCTGGTTTTGGAACAGGGAATTGTTAAAAGGCTTCACAACAGCTTCCAAAACGGTTTCTAGGTAAACTTTGGCCGATGTTTTGACTCCTTGTTTGCAGAAATGCAGGTCAGTGACCCCATCGTAAGAGAAACCCCACCAAACCATGAATAACCCTTTTCCACCCTTGGGATCAGTTCAGATGCTTCCTTAGATGACCGCGCATACACTCTATCATTTTGCTTGTTAAATTTTTCCTGAACGGTAAAAATTTTTACATCGGAGAACAAAATTTTTCTGTGCAAGTTATTAGCGTGCTTCACCAAAAGACGTTTGCATTTTTCAATCCTATTTTCTTTTAAAGCTTCAGTCAATAAATGTCCGGTACGTCGTTGGAAAGCCCCAAGTCTTTTTTAATGATTCGACTTATAGACTTTTGCGTGATATTCATCTCACGGGCCATGATTTTCTGTTTTCGGAGCGGATTTCTGTGAATTCTTGATTTGACGGCTTTGATGACAAGCGGTGTTCGAACAGAGCATGGGCGGCCCGACCGGTGGCGGTCTTTTACATCTCCAGTCTCCTCAAACAGTTTTATGCATCGGTAGACGAACATGCGGCTAATCTCTAGTGGCCGGAGCGTTTTGAAAATATCGTTTTATTTCACACTTGAAAAGCGCTATTACAGCGATACGGTTCTCATTATCTGACCACTCCATGATGAAAGTTGAAACAATTTTAAAATCCCGTCACAGACTAACGCTATTGAGGTTAGCTTTCAAAACCCATATGACATGAACGGGGTATGTTCAGTTCTACTATTGAAATGGGTGTGTTCTATGTTGTAACAGTATTTATGTTCCTACTAAGTATACTAAGTGAGTTGCTATTTATATTTCGGGTCCTGACAATACTAGTGTTCCCAGATGCAAACTGGACTTCCATTGGAAACTCAGAACGTTCTGTCATTTGAGGGCGAGGACTTGTTTTGTTTACAGCGTGTTGAAAAATTCATCTCAGTCAAAAAATGGAATTATCCCGTGAACATTTTCGTGCGATGATTTTTTACGATTTTCGGCGTGGGTTATCGAGACAAGAGTGTTTAAATCAACTTGTTTCGACTTTTGGCTATGAAGTACCATCAAAAAGCACTGTTAATCACTGGTAACAAGAGTTCAGTCTCGGACGCCGATCGCTCCAGTGTGAATTTCGTGAAGGACGTCTAATTTCAGTCACTTTGCCAGAAACCATCGCGTGAACTGATTAAGCAAAACCGACATGTGACATACCGTGAGATTGAGGCATCCTTGGGCATTAGTATGACAAACATCAATAATATATTGCATGTTCATTTAGTCGTGAAAAAAAATTGTTCTCCCTGGATCCCACATAATTAGAAGAACGCTTAAAAAAAGGCTCGGATGGAATGGTGCAAAAAGATGTTGAAAAAGTATGACTCCGGTAGCTTAATGGCAGTGTATAACACTGTCACAGGCGACGAATCATGGATCTATGCATATTAACCCGAAACAAAACAGCAATCGACCGTATGGGTCTTTCAAAACGAGCCAAATCCAACAAAAGTTGTTTTTGGAAGAAGTACATCGAAGCAAATACGTTATTTCGGTATAGCCGGCAATGTTGCCACAGTGCCTTTAGTGAAACGTGGGACGGTCAATTCTAAGTGGTATATCAATTCTAAGTGTTAATTCTAATGCCAACAGTGGTCGAAGAAATGAGGAAAGATAAGGTACAACACATGATTTCGGGACTCAATTCTGATAATTGTTTGTGAAAGTAGCCCCAAAAACAAGAACTTCTGCATCATTCGTTTAGTCAAGGTACATCAAATAATAATTTAATAATTAATTTGAAGTTAGTAAGTATCGTATAGGGGAATTTTACGTTTAAGGTTCTTTTGTTTGTCATAACTCGAGCACCACTAGTCCGAATTTCGCAGTTATAAATAATTGTATGAAGAAAAAAAATATTTTTTCCTAAAAAATTAAAGTTTTTTTTTTAATTCATAAAAAATATAAAACGATAAAAAGTGTCAAGTCCTATTACTTTCACGTATAGTCACATAACCTATGAACATGTTTATTTTCATCCAAAATAAAGAATTAATAAAAAAAAGTCATCATGTTTTTTCCAAAGAATTTTGTGCATATCTCGAACAAATTTTTGAATTTCATACCTTCACTTAATTGTGCATAAAAGCGAAACGCGTAAATCGATTTTCATAATCTATGTCTCATTTTGTTCATAGGTTATGTGACTTTACGCGAAAGTAATATGACTTGACACTTTTTACCGTTTTGCATTTTTAATGAATTAAAAAAAATGCTTTAATTTTTTAGGCAAAAAATATTTTTTTTCTTCATACATTTATTTATAACTGCGAAACTGTTGCTTATGTAGCGAAACGTTGTATGAACAGATTAAAGGAATTGAAATTGTTAATTTAACAAAAGAGCCTAAAACGTGACAAATTCCCCTATACGATACTTACTAACTTCAAATTAATTATTAAATTATTATTTGATGTACCTTGACCAAACGAATGATGCAGAAGTTCTTCTTTTTGGGGCTTCTTTTACAAACAATTATCAGAATTGAGTCCCGAATCAATCACCTGAAAAATGTTGTACTGTGTAAGAGAAGACGGATTATTTTGCAACACGACAATGCAAGCTCTCGCACATCAGCTGAAACGATGAGCTATTTGACTACTCAAGATGTCGAATTGATAAGCCATCCGCCGTATAGCCTTGATTTGGCACTCAATGACTTCCTCTTATTCCCTAGCATCAAGAAAAAAATGAGTGGTCAACGTTTTTCATCGCCTGAAGCGGTAGTTGAAGCGTTCAAAAATCATGTTTTGGAGGTGTCTCAGTTGGAGTGGAAAAAGTGCTTCGAAAATTAGTTTGTGAGCATGCAAAAGTGTATTGATCTTAAAGGAGAATATTTTGAAAAACAATAAAATCATTTCCAATGATAGATTATTGTGTTTATATTGCCGGACCCGAAATATAAATTGCAACCCTCGTACAAGCGAGTAATAATCGAGCTCGCTACAGATTTTTCTTGAATAACATCCTTCCCAAAAATTTTAATTAATTGAAACAAATGGAATTTTTTGTAAATGCATTCATTTTTATGTTCTTGTACTATGGTGTGAAGTTATCGCGTAAGCAACATCCTAAGCGAGTTGGCAATAGACCACGACCACTTTGTCTGTAAAATCGCCCACGTCTGGTACTGCATAGTAGTAAAAAATAATGTTCCTTTGTATATATATATTAGGGTGGAGTGAAATTCAAAAAAAAAAAGTTAACCTCGGAAAGAGATGTAGTCTGGGGTCCTAATGAGGGGAAAAATAAAGAAAAAAATTTAAAAAAATTTTTAGGGGTCGCGCCACTCCCTAGAAATTTGGAAATTATCGCTATTTTGGCGTTGATTTTAGAAAAATCATAAAAAGTTTTATGTCAATAAATGTTTGCAATAGCGTAAACAATGAAATAAGGGCATGAAAAAATTTAAAAAAATTTTTCTCATTGTTCAAAAATTTCAAAAAGTAAAATAAGTCAAATCGTCCCTTCTTCAGAAAATTGACTGAACAATGAAATCGCCACCCAAGCTACAATTATTAGTCGATTATCCTCATATTTGCCTCAAATACTTTTGTTTGGGCACTGAACAAGCTCAAACTTTTAAATTTCGAATAAGTTAAGTCGTTAATTTTTAGGATTTTTCTAAAATCAACGCCAAAATAGCGATAATTTCCAAATTTCTAGGGAGTGGCGCGACCCCTAAATTTTTTTTTAAATTTTTTTCTTTATTTTTTCCCTCTTTAGGACCCCAGACTACATCTCTTTCCGAGGTTAACTTTTTCAAATTATAAAAAAAGCATGTTTTCACTCCACCCTAATATATATATATATCTAGTATCTCGGCCTGGAAAATCTTTAAGTTTACTACGAGTATTTTTGGTTAAATCCCCCAAACTACCGTTAACTGAATGTTTGCACGCTTGTGATCCAGAATCACACAGAGGTATTTGACACAACTCTAAACCATCCAATGACGACTTTCTCAAGTTCTCGAGCATACATTTGCGTGTGAACAAAACTATTTCGGTCTGGGATTGACTAACTGAACGTTGGCATGCTGTGTTCTTCTTTCGGTTTAACTTGTGCTCCAGAATATAATGTCGAGGTATTTGACTTCTGTTAAGAGACAGAACTCTAAACCATCCAATGACGATTTTCATTTCATTTCTTTATTGACATGTAATTCGAAGCCCATTGGGGCCTATTAAAGCTAAATTACAATATGCATCAAATGTTAAAAAGAACATCATTAACTACTAGAAAAAATTCAGTATAAAATCAAAAAAAAATAATATAAATTAAAATAATCCTATTATTTCCTAATAAAAGATAAAAAAATCCTGCTGAAAGCATAAAAGTGATAATCAAGAAACCGAAGAAAAAAAAACATATAAATAAAAGCATTACTCTGTACTTGAACGAAAATGTTCCATTAAATGTTTACGAAATGTCATGGAAGACAAATTAAATGTTTTTAAACTGCTGGGCAAAATGTTAAATAGTCGGGCTACTCTTACGAGGAATGATCGCTCCATAAGCGGTGTTACCTTTGGAATAATTAACTGTCTGTTGCGAATTGAGTGACTGAAAACAAATGAATTTCTAGGAACAAAGGAGATTAAAGTTTGTATATCTTGTAAAAAAAATATAGCAACCGAAGGTGCACAAATTCCACAAAGGAACAGCCTAAAAAGTCATGCACAAACGGCGATATGTGAGCATACGTTTTAACAGAATATATTCGTACAAAGCGCATAACTCTATTATAATCCTATTACTTTGAGTAGTTCCTGTATATACCTCTAGGCAGTACAAAATATTTGGCATAATTAAGCCATGAACCAGTTTTGTTTTTACCCAACGAGATAAAACTGAATTGGTGTTGTATAGTTGACGAAGTGTGAAACTAATACGTGAAGCAATACTGCGCATATGCTGCTCAAAGCAACATTTGTTATCCAGTAGTATTCCCAAACACGTAATACTCTGAACGAATTCTATAGACGTACCATTGTATTGCAAATCTAGGTTGATAGAAGATGATGATGAAAACAATATTGCCTTTGTTTTAGAAGGATTAATACTAAGCTTGTTAGAGGACATCCATACGCTCAATAATTTTAAAACATAATTAGCTTTGGCTTGTAAAACATCCAAATACTGGATTTCTCCGCAAAATAATAGCTGAACATCATCAGCAAAAGAGTATGGCGGCGTACACCAATCGCATAGACTTTTGAAAAGATCATTAATAAACAGCACAAACAAAATTGAACCAAGAACAGAGCCCTTAGGGACCCCACTCCTAACAGACGATGCGATTCCATTGACACGAACAAACAGCTTTCTACCGCATAAATAAGAAAGCATTAAACTACAGGCACTTTTCCCAAGTCCATAATCTTTATGCAATTTATTTATCAAAATTCCATAATCTACCCTATCGAAGGCTTTTTCTAAATCCATAGACAAAACCATACACATTTTTTGATCATGAGTATTCTTCCTTATTGAGTCAGTAAGGCCAATTAAAAGAGCAGAGGTACTCCTGTCGTTCCGGAAACCACATTGACAATCATTAAGCAGCGATTTACTCTCAATATGGTCTAACAACTGCCGCTTAAGAATATTTTCACACAACTTTTGACAGAATGGGAAGCAAAGAAATGGGCCTTAAGTTGTCAGGTGAATTCGAGCTTGACTTCTTTTGAATTGGTGTCACTATGGCTACTTTCCAATCATTAGGAAAGCAGGAAGTCATTATTATAGTGTTCTCTAAATGAAGAAGGTGCTTTGATATAAACGGAAATACTACTTTAAGAAATTCAAAAGATATCTCATCACAACCAGAGGCGTTAGACTTGATTGACATAAAAGCCTGTATCAAGTCATTAGAGGAGACGTTATAAAAATAAAACCCATCTTCCCCAATAATTTGGTCAGTCAGTTGATTATTAATAAATAATGTGTTTAATTCCTCTACGTCAACGTTGGCCATCTCTGGTGATGAAACATTTTTTAACAATCCATTATTTCGAAGACGTTTCCATAGGGTCTTAGAACTATTGCTACCGACAAAAAGAGCGGCATGAGCTTACCTTTTTATTCTTGTAATAACTTTTTTGGAAGTTCTTGACCTTACATTTGTGTGTAAACAAAAGGAGATTGACTTCAATTCTATAGCCCTTTGCCCACTTTGATGGCTTGTTTAGAGCTCGTTGCATGAGCCTGGAAACAAGCTTTACTCCTACTAGCAGAACTACATCATCTACATATCCTACAACCTTACTATGTCAGTCAAACACTTATTAATCTTTACTTTTGTATTTTGAACCTATTCTAGTTCTATTCATAATCGATGCATCTTCTTATTTATTTCAGATCACACATTTCTTCAATATGCTTTTGAAATATGGCGAGGCCTGCCGAGATATCCTACCTGCAAATGTACAAAATGTCTTCGAAGCTGAAATATTGCAACTTTTGCCCAATAGAGATCAACATGGCCGTAGGATTCTGGTATTAGAAGCCGGAAGTAAGCATAGTATCACAAAACACCTAACGACTTATTCATTAATCTTATAGGGCATTCGCATATACAACCAAAATCCACTAAATTTCATTTTCATCGAATGTCGGCTGTCAATTTCCATACAAATTGTAATAATGGGTGGTGCGACTAGAACGCACGTTGTTAATTGTAAATTAAACAAAAAGTTTCTAGAGATTTATCTTAATATTTCTTATTATGATAGAAGGATAGAATGACAATTATGTGTGAAACAAAATATCGGTCAAATGCTCGCCAAGGCTTCGTTGGCATACCTTCATTCGATGGTCCATGTTTTCAATGACTCTGAGACTAATGGTGGTTCAATGTCGTTAATTTGCCGAATTATCTCATCCTTAAGTTCTTGAATTGTTCTTTTCTTATTTCAAATCACATAATCAGGGCGGCCAATTACATCGCTACGACGTGATTTAACTCGGCCATTGAATTTATCGCGCAAAAGAGCCATTGCTTCTTTGGCTATGTGGCAAGTGGCACCATTCTATTAGAATCACATATGATCCAGGTCCATATCCTCTATTTCTGGTCACAACAAATCAGTTGTCATCTCGCGATGGCGAACCCAATTCACGGTAACTGCTTAGCCGACCTTATTTTCGAAGAAGCGGTTGAATGTCGTAAATGTGCCGAATTATCTCATCTTTAAGTTCTTGAATTGTTCTTGGCTTAATGAAGTACACTTTTTCTTTTAAATATTCCCAAAGAAAAAAGTCCAACGGTTTCAAATCACATGATCAGGGCGGGCAATTAACATCGCCACGACGTGATTTAACTTAGCCATTGAATTTATCTCGCAAAAGAGTCATTGCTTCTTTGGATGTGTGGCAAGTGGCGCCATCCTTTTGGAATCACATATCGTCCAGGTCCATTTACTCAATTTCTGTCTTCAAGAAGTCCGATATCATCTTGCGATAAAGAACACTATTCACGATTACTGCTTGTCGAGCTCATTTTCGAAGAAGTACGGTCCGATGACGCCGCCAGCCTATAAACCGCATCAAACAGTCAATCTTTGTGGATGCATCGACTTCTTAACAATCATTCGTGAATTATCATTTGCTTAAATCGAGCCCACTGAGTGTGAAAGTGTTTGACCAAAAAATCACGAAGTGCACGAAATAAATTTTGATTTAACGTCCATTTTTGTAAAAGGCTTTAACAATCTTAACGCGCTGCTCAATTGTGTACCTCTCCATGGTTGAATTTGTCAAACACTGAAACAAATTAATGTCAAATTAAGTGGGACAAAAAACTTGGCTCTAGGGCGTGACTTACAATTAACATATTGCATTATGGTCGACACGAAATCCGATAATTTAGGATTTCAAATGTACAGGGTGTCCGCCGGGAAGGTATACTACTTTGTTTTGCCGCCATTTTGGTAAACGTTAGTCGCAACACTTCATATTTGGCAGTCGTGAAGTAGAGACGTGGCATATTTATTATGGAAAAGTATTCGATAAACCAATGTGTTTTAATCATTAAAACATTTTATCAAAATCAACTATCGATTACTGTGTCTATGAGAAAGTTACGTGAAATTTTTGGGAGAAACAACGTGCCAACAAAACGCTCTATTCATCGTGTAGTAAATGATTTCTAAGAAAGACAGTCTGTAGCTGATAGGCCCAAGCATGGACCACAACGTACTGCAAGATCGACTGAAAACATTACTGCTGCTCAAGAAAGTGTTCAAAACAATCCACCAACCTCAATTCGACGCCGTGCTCAGAAGCTCGGTCATCAAAGAACAACTTTGGCCACAATTTTGCACAAGGATTTGCCTTTGTTTCCATTTAAGATTCAGTTCACACAAGAGCTTCTTCCACAAGACCATTTACGCCGCCGTAGATATGCCAATAGGATGTTACAGCTAGCCCATGACAACCACGATTTTCATGAAGAAATCATAATGAGTGACGAGGTACATTTTCATTTGAATGGATATGTGAATAAACAGAATAGACGGTTCTGGGCAATGGAAAACCCTCAAATTATTCATCAGTCGCCTTTGCATCCATTAAAAGTGACAGTCTGGTGTGCAATTTGGTCAGGAGGTATCATTGGACCTTACTTCTATGAAAATGAAAACGGCGTTACGGTAATTGTCAATGGGGAGCGATATCCTGATATGATTGAAAACTTTTCAATGCCAGAACTGCATGCTTTGGGCTTGATTAACACGTGGTATCAACAAGACGGTGCCACATCGCATACAGCCAGGATTACAATGAAATTACTGCGAGACCTCTTTCCACAACAAGTTATTTCAAGAAATGGTAAAGTTGATTGGCCTCCACGGTCGCCTGATTTGACTGCTCTGGACTTATTTTTGTGGGGATATCTGAAAAGCAACGGTTATGCCAACAAACCAGAAACGCTTGAGCAACTTAAACAAAAAATTCGTGATGAAATTAATGAAATACCGCGTGAAATGTGTGAGAATGTAATGAAAAATGTGCTCAAAAGGGCTCGCATTTGTGAGGCTAATAGCGGCGGATATTTATCTAATGTTGTATTCCATACATACGTAATTGCCGAAATTAAATAAAACCTTTATCAATATAATTATAACAAACAAAGTAGCATACCTTCCCGACGGACACACTGTATATACGAATGAGGCAATATACGATATTAGCAATACGAACGATATCCTCCGGATTTAATTTTTCTTTTAAATTTCGGCTGTGGTTCCAAAAAAATTGTAATAGATTTTCAGACGAAATCCAAAAGTTATTACTTATACTAAAGGATTAAAGAAAAGTCAATGAAAAGTTCAAAGAAAAATTAAATTTAGTACATTATTATGCAATTAAATTTAGTAGATTAGTACTTCCACTCTAGACTAATGTTTTGTGTCTTTCTAATTCTCCAGAGAAATGGAAACCTTCTCAGGTGCCGCTGCTTGACCTGTTCCGTGGTATACAGCTCACCGTTTTGGGTGCCATGGTTGAACCGATATCACAGATTTGCGGCGCTGTTGTCATCATAGACGTTGAAGGCCTGCCCATGGGACACATTATGCAGTTCACGCCTACTTTTGCCTCCATGTTGTTGGACTATGTCCAGGAGTGCATATGCGTCCGTTTGAAAGCAGTGCATATTGTAAACAACTCCTACATATTCAATATATTGTTCAATATCTTTAAGCCCTTCATCAAGGAGAAACTGAGGAAAAGAGTAAGTAATTTGGCGAACAGGACAACTGCCTGTCAGCCTTGAGTATTTGTGACATAATGCTTGTTCTCTTTTAGATCTTCTTCCATGGCAAAGACTACAAATCATTGACGAAGCATATCGATGCTGCTGTTCTGCCTATGAAATACGGTGGCACCGCCTCCTGGGAATTGCCACCCGGCAAGTTGTTGGGAGAATTTTTCATGTCCTACACACCAGATTTCGAAAGTAAGTTTGAAAGAGATCTCAATTTAATCTGGGTTTAACTTTTATTGTCTTTTGTCGTTACAGAGGCCGCCAGTTATGGATTTACAGAAGGCTATAAAATGAAGAAATAAATGACAAAGTGACATCGTCGAGGCTTGTCTGCATCATGCTCATATCCATGCTGTAATTTTAGGATTTCACCATTTATTCTAAGTTTTTTTCTTTTTGTTTTTTTTTGTCTTATGTTATATTTTGTGATATTATTCGCATTAATTTGTTGTATATTGATTACACGCGTAGTACATACATGCAAATATTGTATGGGTTGTTTGAGTTTGCAACGATGCTGGCTAGACAGCATTGCTTCATTCCTCATTAGATTTTAAGTAAAAAAGATAATTAAAATAAATTCAAAAAGGTTTTCATACGATGTACATAAATATGCTAATTATTTTACTAATATGTCATTCCGCATGCAACATCGGAAACCCCCCAAATTTTAAGATTTTAAGACAAGCTTGGGCGGGTGTCTCTTGAAAGCACGTTAGTGGTTAAACAAAAGTTCCGGATAATTAGGAAAACTTTAAAAGAACTTTAGAAATACGAGGGTTGCTATATATATTTCTGGCCTAAGCAACACTTAGTGTTGCCTGGCGCCATCTGACATTTCGATTGGAAAGTTTGACATTTTTTAGCATAAACGTACTCAGAACGTTTTGACGTACGACCATTTGTGTTGTTTACAGTGACTTGAAAAAATCAACTTGGCAACAAAATGGAATAAACTCGTGAACATTTCCGTTCGATCATTTTTCACAACTTTCGACGTGGATTATCACGATGCATTGATTAACTTAAATCTTTGTATGGCGATGAAGCAACATCCTATAGCACTGTGAAAAACTGGTTTAATGAATTCAATCGTGGCCGACGCTCGTTCAAAGACAAAGGTCGTCCAAAAACGGCCGTTGTGCCAGAGAACATTGATGCCGTGCGTGAACGGATAATGTAAGATCGTCATGTGACATACCGTGAGATAGAGGCATCCTTGGGCATTTTTTCCACCAGCATACATTCGATGTTACATGAACACCTGGTCGTATAAAAGTTTTGTTCTCCTTGGATCCCGCACAATTTGACAATCGCTTCAAAAAATGCTCGTGCCGATTGTTGCAAAGAAATTTTGAAAAAAATACGATCGCAGTGCTTCAAAAGACGTTTATAAGATCGTCACAGGTGACGAATTATGGATCTATGCGTTTGAGCCCGAAACAAAACAACAATCGACCGTGTGGGTCTTCGAAGACGAACCCAATTCAACGAATGTTGTTCGTGGAAGAAGCCCTTCGAAGGAAATGGTCGCCTGTTTCTTCGGCAAAACTGGTCATGTGGCGACTGTTCCGCTTGAGCAACGTAGGACGGTCAACTCTGAGTGGTACACCACAATTTGTCTGCCTGAAGTCTTCGGAGAAATTCGAAAAACGAACAAGAGAAGACGAATCATTGTGCACCATGACAATGCGAGCTCTCACACATCGACTCAATCCAGTGCCTTTTTGACCGGCCAAAACGTCGAATTGATGGGTCATCCAATGACTTATTTTTATTCCCGCACATCAAGAAAAAATGTTCGTCGCCAGAAGATGTTGTTGAAGCGTTCAAAAACCATGTTATGGAGCTGTCTCAATCGGAGTGGAAAAAGTGCTTCAACAATTGATTTAAGCGCATGCAAAAGTGTATAAATCATGCTGGAGAATACTTAAAAAGCAATAAAACCATTTTTGATGATAAATATTCGCATTTTCATTATTTGGCCAGAAATATATATAACAGCCCTCGTAGTAAAAAGACTTGCTCTCCTGTTTTTGAAGGGAGCAATTAGAAGCGTGTCAGAGGCTGCCCAAAATTAGAGGGCAGATCAATAATTCCGTGACTTTTCCAACTTTCCTCGTAGTTAAATGAAATGCAACACTGCTCCCATCAAGTACCATCTGTTTATAGACTACTGTAAAATTCCGAGAGAGTTTCGTCATTTAGTTTGTCTTTAACAGCTGTTCAAAACATACAACCTCATGGAGTCTGTTAAGAATCGAAAAGTGAAATTCGAGTGCTCATTAAACATTATTTTTTGGCGTCAAGCAAATCAAGAAAAAGCTTGATAATACTATGCACCATCAATTTCAATAGTAAAGAAGTGGTTTACTGACTTTCGTTGTGGTCGCACAGGTACAAATGACTGGACGGCCAATTGAGGTGAATGCATCCGAAAATGTCAAAAAAAAATCCACGATATGGTGTTGGCCGATCGAAGAGTAAAAGTGCGTGAGATTATTGATGCTATACGCATTTCATATGGCAGTGTGATTTCGATTTTACATCATCAGTTGGGTTTAAGAAAGCCGTCAGCAAGATGCGGCCGCGATTACCATTTCATCAAGACAATACACGGGTGCACACTTGTGCAGTTTTAATGGCAAAATTGCATGAATTGGGTTACGAATTGGTACCTCATCTGCAATATTCTCCGGACTTAGCCCGCATAGTCACTGGGGTCCTATTTCCAAAGCTAAAAATATTGCTCGGTGGAATTGGATTCAGCTCCAACGATGAAATTATTAATCAAACAAATGCCTATTTTATGGACCACAAAAAATCCTATTTTTTGGAAGGGATACAAAAATTTGGAATTGAGCTAAAAGAAGATTATGTTGAAAAATAATTTTTTTTTTGCAAAAAGAACTGTTTTATTCGAAAAGTGACGGAATTATTGATCTACCCACGTATATTCCCGCATTGAGCAGCTTTTAGCTTTCTGAGCTGTTTTCTGGTCGCAGTCTAAAACTAAGACACTCTAGGTTACCTAGAGCAAGAAGTTATTTTTGCAGTGTGCTCTCTTCATCTAAAGGTTCGAACTAGCTATAGTGTGGGCCATTTAACATCCTAATTTTAAATCGGTTGTAAAAAAGTACTGATAATTTTCCTGGTTTAATGGTCAAATTTATGGTTTTATTGCAAAGCTTGAACTTTGTCATTTAATAATGGAACATAAGATCATTCATATGACTACCACAACTGGCTCGGCAGTACCTCTTCCGATCAACCTAATTTTTCAGTACATTTTCGATTGTTTCGGGTTGAATCTCTTCAATGGCAACTTCGATTTCATGTTTCAAAGCTTCTATTGTCACTGGATGCTTTGCGTAATATTTGTCCTAAATGGCTACCCACAGAAAGTAATCCAAAGGTCACAAAACACAGCTCCGAGGCGGTCTATTGACATCACAATTTCGGCTGATTATTTGATTTTCAAAAACTGTGAGTAAAATATCGATGCTTGCGTTGGCTGTGTGACTTGTGACCCCGTCTTGTTGGAACAAAATATTGCCCATGTCATTCTCTTGAATTTTTGAAAACAAACATTCGTTGAATATGACGCGGTAACAATCGCCTCGGCGGCTCCTAGCTCATTTTTGAAGAAAAATAGACCAATGAAGCCGCCAGCCCAGAATCCACACCAAACAGTGACTCGTTGTAGATGCATTGTGTTCTCAATAGTCACGTGTGGGTTCTCTGAACCCCATATGCTGCAATTTTGCTCATTGCGTAGCCACCGAGATAAAAATGAGCTTCATCTAAAATAACTAATTTTTGGAAAAAAGTTCATATCTTGCCAAACAATCTTAAGACCATTGGCCGAAGCGAAAACGCATCGGATGGATTTCCATTATTAAATGAAAAGTACAACCTTTCCAATAAAACCAGAAATTTAAAAAAAATTATCAGAACTTTTTTTTTTACAGCCGATTCGAAATTTAAATTTCAATTGCCCCACTCTACGTATATAATTCAGTTGAATATGGCTCATTGCAAATGGTTCTAACTATCAAAAATATTTAAGCAAGACCCACATGTTATAAGTTAACCAATTGACTCGAAATCCGGAGCTGATTCGTTTTTAGTAAGCTCGTAATAAAAAAACTGCAGGAAACAATTGTGGACCAATCTTCATGATATTCGACAGAAGTAAAATTTTTTTGACCAAGAACAGACGTTATTGAAATGCAAAAAAATTGGTTCAATTTTTGATATAGCTCCCACACATATATTCAGACGATTTGATGTCGTTAGCTATCATATTACATTAAATCCGGATGAAATTTGGCACAGTTCGTTACGATTTATCGGTTACCAGCAAAGTCTATCCCGATATTTGGAACAATCGTTGTAAAACACTCTTATAAGTTCTGATTTCGATCTAATTTCGTATATACGAGGGCGACCGCAAAAGTAACTGGCCTAACATAAAAGAACCGTTTTTTTTTTGAAATTATTATTTATTTTTCAACATAATCTCCTTCTTCAACATAATCTCACTTCATCAAACGTTTTTCAAGTTTTTTAATTCCATCCGAAAAATAAGATTTTTCAAGACCTTCAAAATATGCCTCCGTTTCAGCAATAACCTCGCTATTGGACGAAAATTTTTTGCCACCGAGAATTGTTTTTAAATTTGGAAACAAGAAATAATCAGAAGGAGCTAAATCTGGACTATATGGTGGATGCGGAGCAATTTCAAATCGTAATTCGGCCAGTTTTTGTTGAGTTAAAAATGCAGTGTGTGAAGGAGCATTAACTTGATGAAAAAGAACTTTTTTTTTCTAAATGCGGTCGTTTTATCTTGATTTCTTCACTCAACCGATCCAATAATGCACAATAATATTCACTATTTATAGTTTTTCCTTTCTCAAGATAATCAATAAATGTTATACCTCTTGCATCCCAAAATACTGTGGCCATTACTTTTCCTGCTCACTTAAAAGTTTTCGCCCTCTTGGGACCACTTTTACCAGCTTCTATCCATTGTTTTGACTGTTCTTTGCATTCTGGGATGTAGTGATGGATTCATGTTTTATCAACAGTTATAAATCGGCGCAAGAACTCTATTGGATTACGCTGATAAATCGCTAAAAGCTCATCGGACGATTTTTTGGGGCAAAGTCAACAAACGCGGCACCTTTTTCGCGGGTAGCTTTTTCATGTGGAGTTCTACATGTAAAATACTCCAAACTTGTTTTTTGTGTATTTTAACAATGTCAGCAAGTTCTCTGAGTCACTTCATTAAATATTTGCCTAATGTTTTCAATAGTAGTAGCAGTTTTCGGTCTTCCAGAGCGTTGTTCATCTTCCGTACTTGAACGACCCATTTTAAATTGTTGAGCCCAGGATTTCACGGTGGAGTATGATGTTGCATTATCACCATGAACAGAATCCAATTCATCTTTGATTAATTGTGGCGTATAACCTTTCATATGAAAGTGTTTAATTTTCGCACGAAACTTTATTTTCCATTTTTCAAAGAAAATAATCATTAAATATTTCGAAAATTTTGACAGGTGGCTTATAAAAGATTGCTTTTAAAACACAAAAAAAAAGTTGCTAGTAAAACAGAAAATGTGCCAGGCCAGTTAGTTTTGCGGTCGCCCTCGTATTATTATGGACTAACAACCCATAGTGGGCCTATTTGGACCATATGGGATATTTTAAAATACAGACCCATACAAATGTGTTGAGGGAAAACGTCTTCATGGCATTAAAGTGGGCTAATAAATACAGTTAAATTTTCTCACGAAAGCAAACATAAATTTATTTTGTATTTTAGCTAAATTTGTTTGACGGACTCCTCTGCCGAATATCCTGTCCATTTAAACATGCACGTATGTAAAGTTACAAAAAAATATGAAATTTTATTACAAATTTAAATTTTGTTTAGCTCGTTTGTTTTATTTCGGTCTGTTTCTTTTACACATTGAACGGGGATTAAACCGGCTCAAGACCTCTTGCTTCTATATTTAAATAGAAGACAAGTTTTTAACAAAAATGGCAAAGTGACATTGATTTTCGTGGCTGCACACTACTTTTATCATGATTTCGGGTCCGTGGCAACCCTCTTCAGAAAGCCTTGCTGCAATTATTGAAAGTAAAACCGAACTCTATAAGGCCAGGCTCTCCCCAAACGAATGAGAACTACTGTTGTAAACCTTACATTTCAAGTTTTCTTCACACAATTGCCCACGAAAATACAACTCACTCTTCGTTATTTTAAAAATCTGTATAAATTTTAAGCCTCACTTCAAAAGTCTGCTTGCAATTGGTTTCTCCTCACATCCAGTCATAGTCGCCCACGTCTGACAATAGCATTTTTACCCGTCCGGGTCATGCGTCCGATCCTTTTTCTAAAAGGGTAAATTTTAGCTAAAATATAAATCTATATTTGGCTTAGTAGCAAACATATGTCTACATTGACCATGCGGTCCCTTTTTTGGGCTACAAGAGCCAAAACTGTACGCACAATGCTTTTTCGAGGGCAGTATCCGTTTTAACCTTTGTACATTCATAAACAGATTATGATTTGTAAAGCTAATACCCAAAAAAGTGTATTCTCTTTCAAGGGTACTTGAGTCAATTTAAGGGAAGCATTTTTTTCGCTGGCTCGATTTTGCCCATTTAAATCCCAAACAGCTTATAACCATAATCATCAGGGAAAATTTCAGAGTCCTAGCTCTCATTAACATGTAAAAGTAACGAAAATCTCGTATAGAAAAAAATTCGAAATAAAAGTTGATTAATCGACTTTTTACCACAAAAAATTCTATTAGTCGGAAGTCGCCCTTTACATCTACTAAATGATAGCTGTAGTATTTTCCAGGCCGAGGTACTACGTAGTTATAGGCAAAGCAGCACAATTTTTCGACCTTTCGATTCATCTGCCGAATAACAAAGGCAGCTTTAAAGGCTGTACAGTAGACATGGTCACTTTTTTGGCGGCAATTGCTCATCCTACCACGATGATCGGGAAAAAATGCTTATTTTGTTGTTGTTGTTGTAACAACAATATATTTTATTTTGAAGTCCTGTTCGTCTATAGGGGAGCTGCTTCGATATCCAGGTGGAGGAAACGCGCCATTTGAACTGGATGCGACCACTGAGACCTGAGGGTCAGCTGAAAGGGCTTGGCCGGACAATTGAAGAGGTGCAGCACGTCATTTGGTACCTGCTGGCAGGAGGGACAATTCGTGTCCAATAAGAATTGAGGCGGCTGCACCATCTAGATCTCAGCTGAAACACACGCGTCCCCGGAGATTTCACCTTCTGCTCAGGTGAAATCTCCGGGGGTTGTTCCCCTAGCACTACATTCACACTTTAGCTGGATACTGCTGCTGCGACTTCATCAGCGTGAATGTTATTCGAACCTACCTGATAGTTTCGATGATCTAAAGGTCCTCTCTTGTACTGTTGGACCTTTCTATCTAGATCATGTAGATCGTACGTGATGTGAAGTATGTCACTATGTTTAAAAAAAACTGCCGTTTTAAAATTGGCAACATGGCATAAAGTAAATAAAATTCTTCATTTATTCGACTCGGGGCCAGCGTTGCAAACTTATTTGAACATAATAATTCGCAATGACCACTTTTTATTCAAAATTACAGGCATCAAACGTCGAGTCGTCGTCGTGTCCAACAATTGAACACCTCACGAACATTACTGATGCGAATTTTGAAAAATTACACGCTTACATGGTTAATTGATTCAAGAGCTAAAGCCTACTGACCATTTCAAACGTCGTAAGTAAGCCGAATGGTGGGTTGAACAGACAGAAGTGAATGGTGACTTTTCAAGAAAATCATCGTCAGCAACGAGGCACACTTTCACCTCAGTGGATTCGTTTACAAGCTGAATTGCCGATTTTGGGCAAATCAGAATACACGAGTGATTATTGAAAAGCCTATGCATTAACCTAGAGTGAATGTTTGGTGCGGTTGATGGTCTGGCGGCCTCATCAGGTGGTACTTCTTCGAAAATGAGGTCGTCCAAGCAGTTACCCTGAATGGTGTTCACCATCGCGAGATGATAATGGACTTTTTGTGTCCAGAAATAGAGAATATGGACCGGGACGATAGGTGGTTCCAGCAAGATGGTGCCACACAGCCAAAGAAACAATAACTTTTCTGCGCGAGAAATTCAATAGACAAGTTATATCACGTAGTAGCGATGTAAATTGGCCACCACGATCATGTGATTTGACAAGGTAGGACTTCTTTCTTTGGGGATATTTAAAAAAGAAGTGTACATCAATAAGCCAAGAACAATTCAAGAGGTAAAGGATATGATAATTCGGCGTATAAAGGACATTGAACCTCTATTGCATCTCAGAGTCATAGAAAATATGGACCATCGGATAGAGGTATGCCAACGAAGCCGTGGCGAGCATTTGACCGATATTTTGTTTTACACATAATTGGCATAGATAGTTCTATCATAATCATAAGGGTGTTTAAATTTTAATGACCGATGTTGAATGTGAACCACACCTAAACGTCAAGTTTTTTCTGCATTTCATTTGATATTTCTCAATTACCCGTTAAAGTTATTCAGGCTTGGATGATCAATTTTTATTTTCACCTCAGTGGATTTGTCAATATGCAGAATTACTGCATTTGGGCGAATGATAATCCAAGAGTGATTGTCGAAAAAACAATGCACCCACAAAGAGTGACTGTTTGGTGCGTTTATGGGTTGGCGGCATCATCGGGCCGTTTTTTTCAAAATGAGGCCGGTCAGGTCGTTACTGTGAATAGTATTCGTTATCGTGAGATAAAACATAAAACTTTTTATGGCCCGAACTGGAAGATATGGATGTGGACGATATGTGGTTTCAACAGGACGGTGCCGCTTGCCACAAATGCAACGAAACAATGGCTCTTCAGCGCGAGTAATTCAATGACCGGTTTTTCTCAAGTCCTGGCGATGTTTATTGGGCGCCACGATCATGTGATTTGGCACCGTTGGACTTCTTTCTTTGCGAAAATTTAAAGATGAAGTGTACATCAATAAGCCAAGAACAATTCAAGAGGTAAAGGATAAGATAATTCGGCATATTAACGACATTGAACCTCCATTATGTTTTAGTCATTGAAAATATGTACCATAGGATAGAGGTATGCCACCGAAGCCGTGGCGAGCATTTTGCTGATATTTTGTTTTACACATAATTGTCATAAATCTTTCTATCAAAATAAAAATATTAAGATAATTATTGAAAACGTTATGTTTTATTTTAGTTGGACCACCCTTTACAACATATTATCATAAAGCATGTGTTTTCAGGAGCATACTTAGCCATCGTGTCATATGAAGGAAAGATGTAAAATTAGTTATTTTCATTTCCCGGGATAGCGAGATTTATAATTTGAATTCCCGGGATCCCGGAAAAATCAAAAATAGTTACACTACAACCTTTTATCTCCAAAAGTAATTTTTAGGAAAAAATTACATCACTTGCATGTCCCTGGAAATATCCCTATTCCAGTATAGTCAGTGTGGCTCGAATATTTCGGAAAAAATAAAGAATATGGACGCTCGGGTAAAGAGGGTCCACAGGGCCTAGAAATTGATATCGTTCATTTTCATACAAGAGTGGGTACTCAAACAAAGGGAAAATTTCTCAAGGATACCATCAAGACCCAATATAGTGGATCCTGAGGTCCATAGGGCCCGAATAATGGTTGCATACATCAATAATACGAAATTACACAAGAAATGTAAGCATGCGAAATGAATTTGGGCCAATTCCACTGTAAAAATTGCTTGTTGCAGCCCAACTTCTAAATTAAAATAAAATGAAAAAAATGTTGCTTTGATTTAAAGAATTTTACCTAAATTCCCGTGATCAATAGCGGAAGGCAAAAGTCCCGAATCCATAGATTACTCCTGTCCATAGCTAAAAGTCTTTAAGCCCGGCCACATTGAAGGACTTTCAATTAGAAAATGTTTTTCAAGACCACGAGGGCCCCCTGAACCCAAGCGCCCTTGTACCTATTTTTCAGAAATACCCGCCATCTTCTGGGCGGCGTGGCATATTTTTTTCGAGTTATGTGGCTTTTTTCCAAGTTTGTACTAATTTAAAATTGCTTGTTGCAGCCCAATTGCTTGTTGCAGCCCAACTTCTAAATTAAAATAAAATGAAAAAAATGTTGCTTTGATTTAATGAATTTTACCTAAATTCCCGTGATCAATAGCGGAAGGCAAAAGTCCCGAATCCATAGATTACTCCTGTCCATAGCTAAAAGTCTTTAAGCCCGGCCACATTGAAGGACTTTCAATTAGAAAATGTTTTTCAAGACCACGAGGGCCCCCTGAACCCAAGCGCCCTTGTACCTATTTTTCAGAAATACCCGCCATCTTCTGGGCGGCGTGGCATATTTTTTTCGAGTTATGTGGCTTTTTTCCGAGTTTGTACTAATTTTATGGAGTATTTATTGCATAAACGGTATTAAAGACTTCAAGCAACTACCAAAATTGGCCGGAAAGTTGCATTTAGATGGAAGGTACCAGAATAATGCATGCATGTTATGAAAATATTACGGAGGAGTTGGCAATGAGTAAACATAGGGTGATCCATCTAGAGACATTTTTTCAGAACAAAAAAAAATAAAAATTCAAATCACGTGTGGAATCTTTATTGGCAACTTGAAAGGACATTTTAAAACATTTTTTTTGAATATAATTTCCTTCAAATGTTAGCCGCAACTACCCCTTAGGTTTTCCATTCTGAGGGTCCAATTTTGGATGACTCATTCGAGCATTTCGACCGGTACGGCTTTAATGACACGCGTAATGTTGGCTTCCAAGACCTGAATCGTAGCTGGTTTGTCAGCATAGACTTTGGACTTTACGTAGCCTCAAAGAAAAATGTCTAAAGGTGTGATATCACTCGATCTAGGCGGCCAACTCACCTATCAAAAACGTAAAATTAACTGCTTTCGAAATGACCTCTCAATAGATCCATTGTTTGAGCAGCTGTATGGCAAGTGGCACCGTCCTGTTGAAACTAAGCGTCGTCAAGATTATGGGCTTCAATTTCAGGAAGCATAAAGTTCGATATCATGGCGCGATAGTGAGCACCATTCACGGCTACGTTCCGACCATCATCATTTTTGAAAAAATATGCACCGAAAAGGTGCCATTATACCTCTAGGTATAGTGACACCTCTTGAACCTCTTCTTGTTGCTCTTCAGAAATGGGCCTCATCACATAACAAAATTTTGATCGAAAACAGCGGATCTTCCCGTTTCTCACCGAAGGCTCATTTCCATAATACAGTTAACATTTGAAGGAAATTATTTTTAAAAAATAAATGCCATAAAATGTCCTTTCAAATTACCATTAAAGATTCCACACTTGATAAGAATTTTTATATTTTTTTTTGTTCTGAAAAAATACCTCTAGATGGATCACCTTTTATAATAACCATTAGTTTTACCTTTTATTTGCTTGGGCTCCATCTGTCATTGTTTTCTTGCAATCAATCTCGCATTCTTAAATTTGTTGAAATACATTTTGGCAGCAGGTTCAACAAAGTATTTTCAAAAGCTTAGTATGTCCAGGTTTTCCATTAGCTTTTTCTCTAAATCGTTGGATCCAAATAGCTTGTCTGTACGATTCCTTATATAGAAATTAACCAACTTGACATGTCTGAAAATTGTCTTTTGCTTTGAACGACAATTGAAAGTACAAAACTGAAATGAAAAAAACTTAAATTGGCGTTAGGGCAAAGTGTTGCCAATCTTTTTTAAATTACTCACAACAAATATGCTGCCATATTAATGGCAAAAAATGTCCCGTTTAGAAGAATGGATTCGGCAATGAATGCGACGCCACAACCACTGTCGTGCCGTGTGGGTCTGAACACGGCTTAAAGATCCGAGCTCACTACATGCGCAAGCATTTTTTTGTGAATCAGCGAAAAAATGTACTCTTGGAAATACGTATGAGCGCCCGCATACAAATCCTTATCAAATTTCTGTAAATGCCAATCTTATTTTGTCGTCAATTGCTTTTTAATCACTTCTCGTCCCGAATGATTAACGAAACGTTGTAATCCACATGAGCAATGGCTGTAATAGCGCTTTTCAAGTGTGAAATGAAAAAAAGCGACATGTTTAGCTCGTTTGTTTTATTTCGGTCTGTTGCTTTTACACATTGAACAGGGATTAAACCGGCTCAAGACCTCTTGCTTCTATATTTAAGTAGAAGACAAGTTTTTAACAAAATGGCAAAGTGACATTGATTTTCGTGGCTGCACACTACTTTTATCATGATTTCGGGTCCGTGACAACACTCTTCAGAAAGCCTTGCTGCAATTGTTGAAAGTAAAACCGAACTCTATCAACAGTAGTTCTCATTCGTTTGGGGAGAGCCTGGCCTTATAGAGTTCGGTTTTACTTTCAACAATTGCAGCAAGGTTTTCTGAAGAGGGTTGTCACGGACCCGAAATCATGATAAAAGTAGTGTGCAGCCACGAAAATCAATGTCACTTTGCCATTTTGTTAAAAACTTGTCTTCTATTTAAATATAGAAGCAAGAGGTCTTAAGCCGGTTTAATCCCTGTTCAATGTGAAAAAGCGATATTTTCAAAACGCTCCGGCCACTAGAGATTAGCCGCATGTTCGTCTACCGATGCATAAATTTGTTTGAGGAGACTGGAGATGTAAAAGACCACCACCGGTCGGGCCCCCACGCTCTGTTCGAACACTGCATGTCATTAAAGCCGTCAAATCAAGAATTCACAGAAATCCGATCCGAATACAGAAAATCATGGCCCGTGAGATGAATATCACGCAAAAGTCCATGAGTCGAATCATTAAAAAAGACTTGGGGCTTTCAAACGACGTACCGGATATTTATTGACTGCAGCTTTAAAAAAATAGGATTGAAAAATGCAAACGTCTCTTGGTGAAGCACGCAGATAACTTGCACAGAAAAATTTTGTTCACTGATGAAAACATTTTTACCGTTCAGGAAAAATTTAACAAGCAAAATGATAGTGTATGCACGGTCATCTAAGGAAGCATCTGAACTGATCCTAAGGGTGGAAAACGGTCATCACCCAGCTTCAGTCATGGTTTGCTGGGGTGTCTCTTACGATGGGGTCACTGACCTGCATTTCTGCGAACAAGGAGTCAAAATATCGGCCAAAGTTTACCAAGAAACCGTTTTGGAAGCTGTTGTGAAGCCTCTTAACAATTCCCTGTTCCAAAACTAGCCATGGACTTCCAGCAGGATTCTGCGTCGGCCCATAAGGCTAAAACGTCCCAGGCTTGGCTTCGAAACAATTTGCCAGCGTTCATTTCCTCTGAAGAATGGCCCTCAGGTTGTCCAGATTAACCCATTAGATAACAAATTGTGGACGGTTTTAGAGGACAAGGTTTGTCACAAAAGATACCCCAACATTCGATCTCTTAAGACTGTTTTGGTTCGAGCTGTAGCGAATTTTCCAATGGACAAGGTTCGTGCAGCTATTGACGATTGGTCAGTGCGACTTAAGGCTTGTGTAAAGGCAAAAGGCGGACATTTCGAATAAGTAGATTCTTTTTGAATACAATATACATCAATAAATATATTAAAAAATATTTGGTCCAAAAACGTTCAGTACTTTTTATTTTACAGCATAAAACGTGTGTAACAGTATTAATGTCCCTACTAAGTAAATGGACCATAATGCACAAAAACAAACAATGTCACAATTTATCAAAATCAAATCAGCTGTTAAGTTGTTTATCGTTGGTAGCAGGGTTGATACATTTGGTTATCGAATTGGTACAAAAAAGGTGAAAAAAGTACACTTTATGCCGGAAAGGTACACAATTTTTATATCCTACACCACTCTGTGGTAGGGTATTATGGTATAGTGTTGATGTTTGTAACACCAAAATACGAGGAGATAGACCCGAATCTCTACAAAACCAATATCTGATTCTATTAAGCGAACCCTATAAAAATTGGTCAATGGGCCATATTATGATAGCTTACTAAGGCCTTTCTATTTTCAACACAAAATCCAACATCCAACCCTGACCAAATTTTGTTCAGAACATGACGAGTCACTACAATAGTTCATGTTTTGGGATAGCCCTGCACAAAGGTTCTTACAGATTCGTGTCCTGTCAGTAAAACCACTACATGGTACGTGGATCATTTCTCCCAATGTACCATGCACTCATGCAAAGGTCCTGTCATTCCACAATCCACATTTAGCATTCGATCTTCGTCAAATTTAGTACAGTGCAATATGGAAGATCTATTATCAAACTTAGTAATATTGTAAATACGTTTTCATGTAGCTCCCATATATAGTATAGTATTTAAATGCCTAGGCCTTGTCTACAAGTCCTGTATTATATCCGATGTAAATCAAATTTAGAATAGGGCGTTATCAGCGACTTAACCTAAACCTAACGAAGCTCGACCACATTAGTCCATATTTTGAAAAAGCCCTGCCGCCTTTTATTTCAATTCTATTCAAAGAACTTTTTGTTAGTTTAAGCATTTATTCAAGCAATAAAAAATACTTAGTGGAAAAGGTATCAAATGAGTTGCGGGGGTACCACGGTACTTATCACGGTCAAAACGTATCAAAAAATTACCAACGTATCAACTCTATTGTCCCTGGTTTGTAGTGCATATACAATTTTTATATTGTGGGCTAATTCCAGTAAAAGAAATTTTAGCTTTTATTCAAACAAATTGCTATTTTTTGCAAACAGCATAGCTGCTTATCGTAATTTCTTCCTTCTATCCATATCGATGTAAGTGGCCAAAAAAAAAAGTTGACAAATAGTTATTTAGAATCAAACAGCTGTTTACTAAATGCAGTTACATAAATGCAGATACTGTCATCTGAAACAATACAATTTTAATTTGTAGTGGATTTTTAATGTAATTTAACGCTGTTGTCTGTCTAAGCTTTAATATAGGAATACTCCGAAAAACTCCTCACCCTGTGTAGCAAAAGATATTTGAGAATATGTTGTATATTGTCAGAAAAACTATTTTATGCGTGACGTACATAGGCGTCCCGACTATTATGTTAAATACATTCCTTCTTGTTTTTCTTGTTTTCATAATTATGGACAATAAAAGGTTTCCCCAAATAAAGAATCAATATAATTATTTTTATTTATATTTGAAACAAAAGAATAAATCTGAAATCTATAAAAGCTTTAGAAAAGAAAAAAATCCCGGAATAAAAAAAAAATTCCGAAATCCCGGGATTGCGAAATACTTATATAAGTATAGAGGTAAAACACACCTATTTTACATTCATTTGTGTATAGCAACAGGAAAATGAGACTACATATTCTAAATAGGCTTACAAAACATAAAATTTACTTTATGCAATAACGTACGAAATGATGTTAGTTTCGAATAGTAGGCAAGTGCGTTGTCCATGTCAGGAGAGTAACAAAGAATAATAAATGAAATTGAATTGAGCTGGCAACATATGTGACGGACAAAATAGAAAGGGACCTAAGGTTAAAAACCAGTTTTTTTCAGGAGAGCCATTTTAAAGATTAGGTCCCTTTCTATTTGCGCTTAGAATCGTCGACTTCACTTTCATAAAACGCGCATATCTCTGGGAGAAAACACTTTTGGGGCACGAAATCGGTCTCATTCGATGCTCAGATGTTGTCCACATCAAAAAAAAAAAAGTGAAAAGTTGATGAAAATTTTTGTTCAGGAGAGCCATTTTAAAGATTAGGTCCCTTTTATTTGCGCTTAGAATCGTCGACTTCACTATCATAAAACACGCATATATCTGGGAGGGAACACTTTTGAGGCATGGGATCGGTCTCATTCGATGCTCAGATGTTGTCCACATCAAAAAAAAAGAAAAAAAAATGAAAATTGATTTTTTTACCCTTAGTCCCATTCTCTATGCGCTGTCTCATATTTCTTTTAAGCGAACAACTAACTATTTTCTAGCCAAAGTGACAAAGACCGCCATTACAAAAATGTTATATCTTTTTAATTTCCAATGTCATTTTGGCCCTGGTATATTATTTTTTGTTCCGATGTTTTGTTTTTGTTCAAATACAATTATTTTTTTATTCATAATTTCAATTCCGACATAGTCCACCAACAACAAAAACGTCTAACTAAAAGACAAAGAGCTGCAAAGGAGCTTCATCGCTAGAACAACAAGAATGGCGTCATGTAAATCTTTACTTAGAAGTTACCCAAAACAAAAGTTTTGCATCCACCTAATGTGAAATTATCCTATCCCGAATTGCCAGTAATATTTGAAATTGAAGACATAAGCTCTTTTGTACAGAATTTCACTTGGAGACAAATTTAATAAGACAACGACATTTTTTGTTTATTAATATCCATAATATTTTGTCCATAGTATTTTGTCTTCATACCACATAGTATAGGGTGGTCCATCTAGAGGTATTTTTTCAGAACAAAAAAAATATAAAAATTCAAATCACGTGTGGAATCGTTATAGGTAATTTGAAAGGACATTTTATGGAATTTATTTTTTTAATTTAATTTCCTTCAAATGTTGGTCGCAACTATGCTTCAGGGTTTCCATTCTGAGGGTTCAATTTTGGATGACTCGTTCGAGCATTTCGACCGGTATGGCTTTAATGACACGCGTAATGTTGGCTTCCAAAACCTGAATCGCTGGTTTGTCAGCATAGACTTTGGACTTTACGTAACCCCAAAGAAAAATGTCTAAACGTGTGATATCACTCAATCTAGGCAGCCAACTCACCTGTCCAAAACGTAAAATTAACTATTTTTTCGAAATGACCTCTCAATAGATCCATGGTTTGAGCAGCTGTATGGGAAGTGGCACCGTCCTGCTGAAACCAAGTGTCGTCACAATTACGGGCTTCAATTTTAGGTCGCATAAAGATCGATATCATGGAGCGATAGCGAGCACCATTCACGGTTACGTTCCGGCCATCATCATTTTTGAAAAAATTTGCACCGATGATTCCACCAGCTTATAAACCGTCCCAAATGGTGGTTTTCTCTGGGTATAATGGCTCCTCTCAAACCTCTTTTTTTTGCTCTTCAGCCCAAATGGGGCAATTTTGTTAATTGACTTTGCCGTTGAGCTAGAAATTGGCCTCATCACTGAACAAAATTTTGGTCGAAAACAGCGGATCCTTCCATTTCTCACCGAACGCTTATTTCCATAATACAGTTGCCAACATTTGAAGAAAATTACTTTCAAAAAATAAATGTCATTCAATGTCCTTTCAAATTAACAATAAATATTCCACCCTCAATTTGAATTTTTATATTTTTCTTTGTTCTGAAAAATACCTCTGGATGGATTACCCTTTATTTACCAAAAAATCTTTGACAATCTGTCGTGTGTTAGTTGCATTTGATTTATTTGTGACATTGTGCAACAGCTGATTGCACGAGACTGCGTTGTTAATACTTTTGGTTAACGGTGCCGCAAATATGGCAACTATAGTTCTCGTTCTTTCGTATTTGACAACAAAATACAACTCTGTTAGTTATTCCATTCATTCCGCACCCTTAAATAACAACTTTGCTATTGTGTCAATGTATTATTGTACAAAAGCCCCAATAAAAAGGCGCCAACATTAACAAAAGTGAAAAATAACACGAAAATATTGAAATTTGTGTGTAATTGTGAAATAAAAAACATTAGGAAGGAAAAAGTTCAAAGTGAACGATAAACATGGATCAGTATCCAGATGAAAATGAAGAATTTGAGCTGCAATACCAGGATGAATTGGAAATGATGAATGCATTTGAGGATGTGAATGGTTTGCTTTGAATTTGTGTGCGCAGTATTTGCAAATGCAAAAGTTTTTCAATATTTTCCTTAATTAATTTCAGAGTTTGCTCCAGTTCCAGCACTCTCCAACACCGTCCTTAATCCCAAACAGCCTTTGAGTCAAATATCGCTGAATTCTCCACAGTTGTCACAAATCAGCTTCAATGGTGATGATTCTCAGCTATCGGGAGGAGGTGCGGGACCGGTCAATAGAAGACTGTTTGGCACCCCCAAACAGCCGGCCGCCCGCGGCGCCTCAACACCCTTTGCGGCAAAACATAAGATGGCTCCCATACAGGAGGTTGTAGAATTAGATCAACCAGACACTGAAGAGCTGGACATGGGACCTTCGACCGCCAACAGAGCTCTGGAGGAATTGCAAAGAGCGACACATAAACGTAAGCGACTGGAACGTGATCTTTTTGGCGACATAGGCGATTTGTTTGGTGACGAAACGTACGAAGACCCTGAAGCTAAAAAGGCCCGTACGGACGAGGAACGAGATCTTGATGCCATTGAAAAGATTTTGGAAACACGCCGCAAGCTGAGAGAACAAAGCAAAGTGGTGCAGAAGGATAGTTTAGCTCGACTGGAGGCTTTGCATTTGTTCAAGATGCGAAATCTGTCCTACACAATACCACAGTGGCCTTTTCTACCCTTGCGGCGCAGTGATGATGAACGCGTATATGTCCGCTTCCATTCGCAGGATTACGAAAAGAAAGCCATTGATGAAATCAAAGCCACGGTAGTCATGGGAAGCCTGCTGGGAGAAGAACGTGAAAAAATCTGGGATGATGCCAACGAACTAGTTCTGAAGCGGTTAAGCAACAAATCTACTCTAAGCCAAGAACACGCTCCCATTGTGGTGGAACCAGTAGCCGAGGGAGATAGCCGCCTGTGGGTGGAGAAATATAAACCACGCAAATACATGGATCTACTGTCCGATGAGATGACCAATAGATCCCTTTTGTATTGGTTAAAAATGTGGGATAAGGTGGTTTTTGGCAAGTACGCATATTTAGCTTCACTCCTTGCAAACATGGCATTCTAACATTCACACTTATTTTTTTTTTAGAGAATTTAAAGCATTGCAGGCCAATGCTACGAACACTGGCGAGCTAAACAGTTTCAATAAACGTACGGGTAAATTTGAATCGAATGGTGGCTGGCGTCCACGCAAATCCAAACAATTCTTGAACACCAACGTCGATGACATGGGAAGACCAATGCAGAAAGTTGCCTTGCTTTGTGGACCACCTGGTCTGGGTAAAACCACGCTGGCTCATACAATAGCACGCCATGCCGGTTACAATGTAAGGGAAATCAATGCTTCCGATGATCGTAGCCCCGAAGCTTTTAAATTGGCCTTGGAGAATGGCACACAAATGTCGTCCGTCATGAATGAGGATCGAAAACCGAATTGTATTATACTGGGTAAGTATTTATTATTTAATGTAGACATCAGTTTAAAATACATTTTACCTTATAACAGATGAAATCGATGGAGCTCCTCGCCAGTCCATAGAATTTCTGATTAAATTTGTTACCGACAGCGTTCCTAGCAAGGCCAAAGGTAAAAGCGGAGGCAAAGGTGCCCATAATGTTTTAAAACGCCCCGTCATTTGTATATGTAACGATGTGTATGATCCCGCCTTGAGACCACTACGACAAATGGCCTTTGTGGTTACCTTTCCTCCCATTGACTCGGCTCGCCTGGCCGAACGTTTAGTGCAAGTGGCCCTTAAAGAAAGATTAAAGACGGATTTTGGTTCTTTAATTGCCTTGGCTGAGAAATCCGGCAATGATGTCCGTTGTTGTATTTCGACCATGCAGTTCTTTAGGTGAGTACTTTTGATTATTAAATGTTAATGTGTATTTGTTAAACAAACTCTTTGTTTTTAATTTAGCGCACAGAAAAAAGCTTTGAGTCTTCAGGATGTGCTCAATAATAATTTGGGTCAGAAGGATCGACATCAGGGCCTCTTTGACGTCTGGGGCTCAATATTCAGAGTAAGTGGTCATTCTGATAAATTTATACTGATTGTATTTGTCGAATGTATTAAATACATCTTGAGTCTTAAGCATGTTAACAGAATTGTTTAGAATATGGAGGTACTTTGTTTCCAAAAGATTTTGCTTCATTCGAAATGTGTTAGCCCTGATATTTTGCGCTTCAGATGGTGATGTAAAAATGAGGGAAATTACCATTCGAGAGGGCTGCTTTTATACCTCAAATTAGTTGCCTATTGAAAAGGAATTTACATTTAGCAAAATGGATTTTGTATGAGGTATTAAACAAGTGGTTAACACTGTCAAAATCTTACAGGATAACTTCCATGATAAATTGCTTTTTTAGCACCGACTAATCGGCTCTTGATAAGGGATTAAAATGTCAAATTGAATCCCAGTTTTGCCTTGTCATTACGAATACAGTCTATGACAATCTTTGGATCAATTGACACCTGCTACATTGTTTTTATATCCTCCACTGAAGGATAAAGAGTATACTCAATTTGTAATTATAATATAATTCCCTTCGCAACATCTCGAGATTTTGATCGGAGACCCTAAAAAGTATTATATTTTTGATCGTCGTAAAATTTTAAGACGATCTAGCGATGTCCTTACGCCCTTTGTTTGCTGAAAGCACCATAGCGCTCAAGAGACTGACATTTTTGTTGGGTTTTGGTCATAGAGTATTTGGGATTGTAAATGGCTAAAATCGGCCTAGAGGGAAGTTTCGTCTTAAGTGACTAAAGGCATCTTGGAAAAAGTACACTTCTTGGGGTGTTTGCTTAAATCATATTCTTTAAGGATGAACAATGGTTAAAATAAGATTGTCTGTTGGAACGCTTCAGCTCATGTGGCCCAAAAACGGCCCTTATCTTTAAAACGGGCCTTTAACAGTCAATATACCAACCCCAGTATGGACTTATTTGGAATTTTTGACTCAAATTTGGGTAGGACTCATGTACCTTAAGGGGCCCAAAAACGGCTCTACCGGCAAATAAGGGCACTCTAATCAAAGTTAATTTCGTAAAGAATCCTAATATTTATTTGTTATATTGTTTATCCAAATATTTATTTGTTTTAAAGAATTCGTTGTCATTTTGGTCGCAATCATGATCCCAATATCCACTTTTTTTATTATTTAAGTCGTAGGCGTTTAGAGGGTATTGGCCTGGCCAAACTTAAAGGCGTTTCAGTCCCATCGGAAGAAAATTATTAACTAAAAAAGTGTAAAAAAATCGCAAGTCTAATAGACCCCTTTTTATCAGACACTTGTCTATGATGATGTAGACTTGAACAAGGATCATCCTCCTTAGCCAAAAGTGTTAGCCGACAAAACCCAGTTAACCCTCTGCTAGTTTTAACAAGCAAAACTGTCGCATTTGGGGAATGCAGCATGCCGCACGTCCATAAAGATGTTTAAGCGGCTATAGTGTGGTTATGTCTGCTTCTTTTGGCCGCCCTGTTCGTCTTGTGCTGCTGGCTCTGCAGGTTTGCTTTTGCTGGGGAACAGCTGAGGAGGCTTGGCTGGGCATTTGAACAGGTGTAGTGCGTCGTGTGGTCCCTGACGGTATGCGGGACATGTTTCTGACACACTACTAACAATTCGGGCCCAGCACAAACTGAGGCGACTACACCAGCCAGAACTCAGCTGAGCAAATACCACTCTGGTTTGATGGGGTAGCCTCTCCTCCTTCTGGGCTACCTTTGGAGAAAGACGGATACTAGGGTTGTTATTTATATTTCGGGTCCGGCAATAAACACACAATAATTTATCATTAGAAATGGTTTTATTGTTTTTCAAAATATTCTCCTTTAAGATCAATACACTTTTGCATGTGCACAAACCAAGTTTCGAAGCACTTTTTCCACTCCGATTGAGACACCTCCAAAACATGGTTTTTGAACGCTTCAGCAGCTGCTTTGGGCGATGAAAAACGTTGACCACGCATATTTTCTTGATGCTAGGGAATACGAAGAAGTCATTGGGTGCCAAATCAGGGCTGTACGGTGGATGGCCCATCAATTCGACATCTTGAGTGGTCAAATAACTCATCGTTTCAGCTGATATGTGATATATCATCTTTCTTCGAATACTATTGGCACACAGATTGTTGTATAGCACTTAGAATTGACCGTCCTACGTTCCACTAAAGGCACTGGGGCAACATAGCCGGTTATACCGAAAAAACGCAATCATTTATTTCGATGTACTTCATCCACAAACAACTTTTGTTGGATTTGGCTCGTCTTTAAAGACCCATACGGTCGATTGCTGTTTTGTTTCGGGTTCATATGCATAGATCCATGATTCGTCACCTGTGACACTGCCTTTGAGATACCGCAGTTATACTTTTTAACAACTCTGCACGAATCCATACGAGCCTTTTTTTGAGCATTCGTCAAATTATGTGGGATCCAACGAGAACAATTTTTTTTCACGGCCAAATTACATGCAATATCGTATTGATGCTTGTCATACTAATGCCCAAGGATGCCTCAGTCTCACGGTATGTCACATGTTTTGCTTAATTAGTTCACGCACAGCATCCATCGATGGTTTCTGGCAAACTGACCGAAATTGAAAGTCCCTTACGTAATTCATCCTGGAGCGATCGGCGTCCGAGCGATTAACAGTGGTTTTTGATGGTGCTTCATCGCCAAAAGTCGAAACAAGTTAATTTAAACACTCTTGTCTTGATAACCCACGCCGAAAATCGTAAAAAATCATCGCACTAAAGTGTTCACGGGATAATTCCATTTTTTGACTGATATGAATTTTTCAACACACTGTAAACAAAACAATTCGCCCTCAAATAACAAAACATCCTGAGCGAAGTTATGCTAAAAAATGCCAAAGTTTCCAATGGAAGTTCCAGTTTGCATCTGAGAACACTAATATTGTTAGCACCCAAAATATAAACAGCAACCCTCGTATGTTGCTCTATGTGTAACGTATCTTGTCTATAAGGCCAGAAAATGACTGTTTTTACCGCCGTTTGCGCCAAATCATTTGTTTGGCAATTTTAATTTAGAGAAGGCGAAACAGTCGATAGAAATCTATATCGTTGGCTTATCGAGTGGGGTAGATGGTGCGCCGTAAAAGTAAGGGAACACAGCAAAATAACGAATTTTTGTGTGACTTATGTTAATTATTTCCCCATACTGGTTCACGGGTTGACAGAGGGACAGGATTCGTCGAAGATATAATGAATTTCTTGTAAGCCATAGTTCGAGTATCCTGCTATTATTAAGAAAACACTTTGATCTTGGGCGTCTTGCCTCTAGTTTTTAATACGAAGGATTATTGCTAACTGTAGGGGAGATAATGCGCCATGCCTTCCTGCATATTACACAATACAGTTTCTGCAACGAAAATTCTTTGAACAATTGATGTCAGAAATGACGACATAGAAGTCGATCTCCTAATTTGGCCGCTTCGGATAGAGTACGGTCGCAAGCCTCGGACCGTCCTCAAGACTAACATTCGTGGTGAAATCATGGTTATACTGCCAAAAAAGCTGGAAAAGTGAGGGAAATACAGCAAAATAATGAATTTTTGACGTGACTAGTTTTAATTAGATCCAAACTAGTAGACTAGTTGTCAGACAGGCAGGATTCTTTGAAAATATAACGAATTTCATGTAACGATTTGTGCGTAATTCTAACGTTTTGAAATTTACAGGTTACCTAATTTCCGCATTATCCCATTAATTGAACAAAGAGAAACTTGTCTTAAATCAGTAAACTGTGCACGATTCAATTCTTATACTCACTAACCGGGACCTACAGTTTAGCGCCTGCTCCGGCTAATGCATTTTTGTAGAGAAGTTTTTACATGGATTAAAAAGATATCTTTTACTCTTAAAGTCGCCGTCATTAACGAGGTGAAAACTCGCCTCTAAAAATTGTTAGATGTTCTCACACTTTCATCGCACCACGGCGGCCCACAATTTGCAGGCAGTTGGTCGACACAATATCTTCCGGACCGCTATTACTAAGAAAACACTTTGGTCTTGGGGGTGTTTCCTCCAGTTTCTAATGCCAAGGATTCTTGCAAACTCCTCAACATGAACCCTTCCAACAGTCTTCCCTGCCTGTGCATTCATAGACGATAACTACGTCTAAAGTATTTTTGTTTGGTGTTTTTGTTTCGGTTTTAACGACAAATCCCACTCAATCGAATCGCTATAGTTTGTGCTTTACTAAACTCATGTTGTTTATCACACAAAGCTCACTTCGTTCGATTTATGTACTCCCCGCCTTCTGTAGTGAATCCGTAAACTTTCCGAAAAAGTTTACTCGTTAAATCTTCCAATACAACTTTATCCACTTTCGATAATCCTAGGTTTCAGCGAGATATAAATGAGCGGGTAAAATAGTCGTGTTTCCCGAGCCTAAAATAGCACCACCAACACTTCCGCCAAGGCAAGAATGATACCTCATTATAGGGCCGGGAGCATTAAGTTCTCTTAAGCAATTGAGAACGTTGCTTAAGCCGGCTTTCAGTTGTGCCGGGATTGTACGGGGTTGCCTCGAAAGAAGCCGCTCAGTAGGCGAAAAAACGGCCGTTGTGCCAGAGAACATTGATGCCTTGCGTGAACTGATAATGCAAGATCGTCATGTGACATACCGTGAGATAGAGGCATTCTTGGGAATTTCTTCCACCAGCATACATTCGATATTGCATGAACACCTGGCCGTAAAAAAGGTTTGTTCTCGTTGGATCCCCCACAATTTGACAATAGCTCAAAAAAGGCTCGTGTCGATTAAAGCAAAGAAGTTTTGAAAAATACGATCGCGGTGCTTTGAAAGACGATTATAAGATCGTCACAGGTGACGAATCATGGATCTATGCGTATGAGCCCGAAACAAAACATTAATCGACCGTGTTCGAAGACGAGCTAAATAAATCCAACGAAAGTGGTTCGTAGAAGAAGCACTTCGAAGCAAATGGTCCCCGATCTCTTTGGCAAAACTGGTCATGTGGCGACTGTTCCGCTGGAGCAACGTAGGAGGTCAATTCTGTGTGGAACACTACAATTTGCTTGCTTAAAGTCTTCGGAAAAATTCAAAAAACGAACAAGAGAAGACGAATCATTGTGCACCATGACAATGCGAGCTCCAACACGTCGGCTCAAACCAGCGCCTTTTTGACCGGCCAAAATGTCGTATTGATGGGTCATACGCGGTACAGCCCTGACTTGGCACGCAATGACTTATTTATATTTTTTTTTTTTAAATAACCAACACTCAGGGGATGCCCCCTATACATGCGGTGCATTGCGTTGGCGAGTGGAAAGTAATGGATCGGAGGGGGGAAAGAGGGAGTAATGATTATTGACGCTTGCCTTGAACTTCTGGATGTCGCAATTAGTGGGAAATACATTTGCCGGAAGTCGGTTCCCCATACGGACGGTACGAGCGAAAAACGAATTTGATCTGTAGTGTAAAGTGCGGTCAACTGGCCAATCGATAACAAACGGGTGTGAATTCCTAGAAAGTCGCGTATCCCTGCCGAACATCCTCACGTCAGGAATAAGGCGACGCATGTCTGATGAACACACACCATGAACACAGTCAAGTAGCTCCAAGGATGATTTTGGAGCACCTGACCATAATGGGAGTTGTATTCCATCTTTGGCCTGATGTAAGTTGCATAGATATTGAAAAAACAGAAGGAGTGAAATATTTCTTGCACCGCTTTAAAAAGCCTATGCACTTGAGTGCTTCTTTCGACACTTCGTCGCCAGAAGATGCTGTTAAAGCGTTCAAAAGCCATGTTTTGGAGATGTCTCAATCGGAGAGGAAAAAGTTCTTCGACAATTCATTTAAGCGCATGCAAAGGCGTATAAATCATGCTGGAGAATAATTTAAAAAACAATAAAACCATTTTCGATGATAAATATTCGCATGTCCATTATTAGGCCAGAATTATATATGTGACGCGCAAAATAAAAAGGGACCTAAGGTTAAAAACCAGTTTTGTTCAGGAGAGCCATTTTAAAGATTTGGTCCCTTTCTATTTGCGCTTTGAATCGTCGTCGACTTCACTTTCATAAAACGCGCATATCTCTGGAGGGAACACTTTTGGGGCATGGGATCGGTCTCATTCGATGCTCAGATGTTGTCCACATTAAAAAAAGAAAAAAAAAAAAGAAAAATGATTTTTTTACCCTTAGGTCCCTTTCTCTATGCGCTGTCACATATATCAGTGCTCGTAATAAGAGTGTTCTAAATCGGTCGTACCAAATATCGCCCTATACCTTTATACAAATCGGTTGAACATATATGAGGGAGCTATACCTAAAATTGAACCAATTTCCTTTATTTCAAAAACATTTATTTTTGGTCCAAATAATTTACTTCTGTCACATTTCATTAAGATCTGACGACAAAGGCGACCTGCAATTCCATTACAAGCCTTAAATCGAATCAGCGCCGGAATCTGAGTCAATAGGTAAACTTAAATGTGGGTTGTGCTATAAAATTGTTTTGATAGTTACAAACTTTTGCCATGGGGCTAACTTATAATACTCTGTAACACAAAGTAGTGCAGGGTATAAATATTTGTTAAGTCGGCAACAAAAAGTCGAACGGCACAGTCGATTATTCGATTAAAATCGGTCGATTACAAAAGTCGATCAGAACTTTTTTTTAATTTTTCAACAAAAAGACGATTAGTCGGCTGGTCGATTGTCGTCTCTTAGAACCCTAGATTGCCCAATTTAAATTTACAAAATCGTTAAGACTTATTTCATTGTCGGAGATGTTCATTTGGAGGAGATCAGGTCAAAATACCTACCCGAGAATGATTTTAATGTCAAGGCAATGGCAGCGGTCGGCCAGCCCTTAAAATTGGTGTCTGACATTAATGATTAGCAGTTGACTTTTGGATGAGCCATCCTTTGGGCACCACTGGTTGCAATTTTATTGACGAATTATGTAAAATATATATTATTGTGAGGACAGTTTATGTCAACCTTTGATTCTTTTGAACTTCAGAGATTCCTTAATGTTTGCTGGTAGTTAGTTTTCAGGAAACATATATTTTATTTTCATTTACAAAGTGTTTGTTTTTTTTTCATATATTTACTTCCTTTCCCTTCCACAGATACAACGTCCGAAAAAACAATTGACCCATGTACGAGGCGATGACGAGGCCCAAGTCACTATGACCGACATGTCGATGAGTACACGCGTACGTCATGTACTCGACGTGGTGCATTCGGGCGGCGATTATGAAAGGTAAGCGTAAATCAGTCTTGAGTATAGCCTCGTGTTTTAATTTGTGTTCATTTTCCTTTTATTTTTAGACTAATGCAAGGAGTCTATGAGAATTATTTGCAACAGAAAATGCCCGATCCGAATCTGAATGGCGTTGTGGAAGCCACACAATGGTTTTGTTTCTCCGACACTCTGCAACGGCAAATCAATCAAATGCAAAATTACACCGTCTATCCCTATCTGCAGTACGGTTTTGTGATATGGCACATGCTGTTTGCTTCGTTGGCCTGGCCTAAAATAAGTTTCCCCAGCAAATCGTTTGAGGTAAGACCGTGTCGGCCGTGTTGTCGGCGCTCTGCCATAACGTGTGTTTCTATCACAACATCATATCATTAATGTTTTATAATTCAATTCGCCGCCCATGAATGGGGAGGCCTTTCTTTGTTGACATTTTCTAAATGTTATTTTCATCTCTCAAAAGACAGCGTCTTTCTGCTTTGTGGAGGGCGGCGGGTGGCTCCGATTTTTGTTTGTATGCCTGTGTCAGTAGGCACATAGCCCCTGCAGTCCTTAGGAAGTGCATAAGTAGATTTTTTCTAATGATTTCTATGAATAAAATGCAATCAAGAGATTAAATGTGTAGAAACATAATAAAAAACATAATGGGCTGGCCAAATTGCAAAGAAGCAGATGCGGTCTTGTTTGGTTAATATTTTTCTAAAGGATTCCTCGCTTTATACTTTGTGTATGTGTGCGTGTGTGTGATTACATCCTGCCTTGCTGCGAACACTTAACAAAATGCTGATGTTTGCTTTTCTATGTTTTCAATTAAAATTCTTTAGAAAAGGGGCTATTTTTAATTGAATCGTTTGTAACTTTCGTTTTTTATTTCTTTTTTTTAGTTTCATCAAAAATACACCACACAAAAGAACATATTCCAATCTCTGCGAAAATCGTTTACTGGTGGGGCTGTCGGTGTGGGTCAGGGTCACGTGGTACTGCTGGAGACGGTGCCGCTTTTGAAGCGTATCCTATCGCCACAACTGAGATCGGTGGCCGTACAGCTGTTATCGCAAAAGTAAGTATTCCAAAGCCTTATGTTGAATGTAAAACCTTTTATTAAACAAAATATTTTCCAGGGAGCGTTACGACCTGAAACATTGTGTTGAAGTAATGGCCGATTTCGGTATTAGCTACAATCAGGTGAAATCTGCCGATGGCCCCTACATTTATCGCATGGAACCTGATATCGATGCCCTAGTACAGTTTCCCGGTTTCCAGGGCATTACATTAACATACTTTGGTCGCCAATTAGTGGCTCGCGAAGTAGAACTTGAGCGCATACATCGATCTACACCCAAGGCTTTACAGCAAACGGATAAAGCTCAAATGCAGGCCAAGCCTAAACCGCTAAGTGCAAAAACTGATACTTCACCCAAAAACCTGCCCAACCATTTGCAACGCTTGAAACCCAAAATCCTCGATAAAGTGGCCAGTGCCAAGGCTAGCAAAGAAGTGGTAAGTGATTCAATGTATTTTTTTCATTATTTGCAAGTAGAGCAGCATATCAAAAGCCATCATCATCAACACCATCATCATCACCAACGCAATAATCGCTTCAATCCAACCATGGTTATCATGGAAAAACTAAAACATGCATTCGATTTGCATAAGAAACGCTGCATGTTTTACAACATTTAGTGGATCGAATAGAGAACGTGACGACGTGCATTACTTTCTTCCTCTTTGCGCTTTGGTGCTATTCCTTTTTATTTGCTTCGTGTGCATAAAAACCTCAAAAGAAACCTAAAATGTTGCAGAGAACGTGTTAAGCATTAAGGATTTCATATGGCAAAACTATTCAATATTGAAATCGACAACTTTTAAGCTTTTGACAAAGTTACACGAGTATGGAATGAAAGAAGGAGAAATTCAATTATTTGTTTGCTTGTTGCAAACTTGGGATGTTGATATCAGTGCCTGCAAAAGCCAAATGAGCATTTTACAATAGTCAAGGAGTCGATTGGCTGTATGGAATATATATGCATACTTATAATTCTTATATTTGATTTTATTTTATTTATAAACATATTTATTGATTTCTTTATGAAATGAACAAATGACCGACTGAAGTTTTGAAATGTATCCTCTTAAAAATGTATAACTCTTACTCGTATAGAAGTATAAATGGGGCGGCTACTGCTATACAAGATATTGGCTAAGAATTTCAATAACTTAAGCGGTTAACCCCCCCCCCCCCCCCTTCAATGTGTTAACGGAGAAATATTATCGCTAAGCGCTAGATGGTTAACTGTTTGGTTTGCCATAGATGACAGTCTAGATTGGTGTATCCTTTACGCTTGAACGAAAAACAAATTTAATAGTTAACCTATTTGTTAAATAATTTTTATAAGCAGTCCTTTTCGTGTTGCCCTTGTTTTGACCCCACATTGCTTCTCGTTTTGGTTATTGTTATCTGCTTATATGATATTCTGAAACAACGTTGACTGTAGTTATATTTTTATATGTATTTTATGCCCTGAGATGCCTAGGATTCCCTAAGGCCAGTAACAAACATCTTCCATTCGGTCCTGTTTGGTGCAACAAGTTTGATTTCTCTTCAGGTTGGACCAGTTTGGTTAAATTCTAGTTTCACTTGTCGCCTCCAAGTATGCAGTGGGCGTCTAACTTTGCGTGTTTTACCATGTAGTTTCTAGTCTATGGCAGGCCATGTGTGGGACCATTTAGCGCCATTTTCGATCGAGTATTTCTATGTGAATTGGCCGCTAGGTAGATTGTTGCCTCGGTGTGAAATACAGGGCCCTACAATATAACTTCTTTCTTCTGACACGTTACACATAAATACCAGCATTGTTTGAGTGCTCAATCTGTTGCTAGCCACCTACTACGTTCCCGATACCTGGAAAATGGGCAGAGTGGTTCCGCTACTGAAGCCAGGCAAAGACGCAAGTAAAGGAGATTCGTACAGGCCGATTTCCTTGCTTGCTCCAGTAGCAAAGACGCTTGAAGCACTGCTCCTCCCCAGCCTGATCGTACACTTTCGATCTAGGCTTCGATCCACCGACAGCCGGTTCTATGCACCGGATCGAACCGATGGAGGAGTTCTTCGGCCAAGGGCTGTCACCCCGGTACTAAGTGCCGCTTAACAACAACACTTTCCTTGTGCTGATCATCAGCATGGATACCGCTAGCAGCACAGCGCAGCAACTGCTTTACACGCCTTCACCACACGTATAAGTCGCGGCCTTAACCAGAACAAGCCTAACGACAGGACGGTCCTCGTGGCTCTTGACCTTATAAAAGCCTTCGACACGGTCAATCATGCCACTCTGTTTGAGGACATTGAACATTGAACGTTGGGTCGTAAAGTATATGTGTGGGCGCCATTTATGTGTAGAATTTATAGACAGCAAGTCGAAGCCCCGTAGAGTTAAACAAGGAGTTCCCCAGGGTGGAGTGATATTTCCGGCTCTGTTTAACCTCTACCTTTTTAAACTTCCTGCACCACCAGAAGGCGTTGAAATTGTGTCATGCGCTGATGATTGCACAATTCTGGGTCAGGACCTAAAGTGGATGACATATGCGAGAAAATATAAGTAAACTCTTACCTCACTGACTTAGTACGCTTTTTCACTGCGAGGGATATGAAAATATCCGCCTCCAAATCATCAGCCACACTGTTGACTGCATGGACCGCAGAGGTGCGGTTGTCACTCAATGTGAAAGTCGATGACTTCAACATCCCGACTTCCAACTACCCCAAAATCCTTGGGGTCACATTGGATAGCCTTTTTCGATCCTCTGCACATTCTTCCAGCGATGAGCTCAAAAGCAGGAACAAGGTTCTCAAGTCACTTGCCGGCAGTACTTGGGGAGCCGGCAAAGAAACCTTGTCGACCTCTTTCTGTACCGAACTACGCAGCACCTGTATGGTCGGCGAACGTGAGTACGACGAAGTGGAAGAAAATTCAGACTTGCCAGAATGCCGCCCTCAGAACATCAACAGGGTGTCTCCTTATGTCTTCTGAGGACCATCTAAACGAGAAGACGAAGGTTCTTACCATGCGCAGAAACAATTTCCCGCTGTCTAAGCAATACCTGCTAGGGTGTTTTCGCAGCAGTCATCCTAACCACCATCTCTTGGGCAGGATGCCTCCGCCCAGGTAGATCAGGTACGATCTTCATGATCTAGAGAGAGAGGTCCAGCGGTAGAAGGGTGAACCTTTAGATCATCGAAACTATCAGGCAGGTCTGAACAACATTCACGCCGATGAAGTTGCAGCAGCAGTATCCAGCTACCATGTGAATGTAGTGCTAGGGGAGCATCCCCCGGAGATTTCACCTCAGGAGAAGGTACTACCTCGGCAGACGCGCGTGGTTCTGGCGCAGCTGAGATCTGAATAGTGCAGCCGCCTAAATTCTAACTGGGCACGAATTGATGCTAACGTTCCGAACTTCTGTCCCGCCTGCCATGAGGGACCACATGTGCTGCACCTTTTTAATTGTCCGGCCAAGCCCACTCAGCTGACCCCTAGGTCTCTGTGGACGCATCCAGTTCAAGTGGCGCGTTTCCTCCACCTAGATATCGAAGCAATACTTCAAAATAGACGACCAATACTTCAAAATAAATATATTGTTGTTACAACAACAACAACCAGCATTGTTTGAATACCACAATTTTTTTTCGCTAATCCGTGAATTTCGTTTAAAATATGTATACAAGATGTCTAAATCACCACTGTACACGTAAAAGATAAAAATGGCTGCCACGCCTCATTTTGGAACTTTCCAAACTAACGACCCGTTATGAGATTGCATTAAATTCAATACGATTCATGTAACTGAAGTGAAAATTAATCGTTACAAATAACGCGTAATCTATTTCGATCCATTTTCCTACTTTTATAAAGAAAAAACACAGAAAATTCAAATTGAATGGGGAATGTTTATTATCATTTGAAAGAACATTCTTTGGCATTTATTTTTTTGAAGATTTTGTCTATCAAATGTTGGCCGCGGCTACGTCTCAGATGGTCCATCCGTTGAGTCTAATTTTCGATGACTCGTTCGAGCATTTCGACTGATAACTGGCAAATGACACGCGTGATGTTTTGCTCCGCATAAACTTTAGACTTTACATATCGCCTAACGGTGTGATATCACACGATCTTATTGGCCAATCGACCGGCCCAAAACTTGAAATTATCTGCTTACCGAAGTGTTTTCTTAATAAATCCATTGATTAAAGCGATATGTGGGAAGTGGCGGCGTCTTGTTGAAACCAAATGTCGCCGAGGTCATGAGCTTCAATTTCAGGCATCAAATAGTCGGTTATCATGGCACAATAACGGTCGCCATTGACGGTTACGTTCTCGCTCGTTTTTGAAGAAATATGGACCGATAATTAAACCGGTCCACAAACCACACCAAACCGTTGTTTTTTCTGGATAATGTGGAAGCTCTTGAACCTCTTCTGGTTGCTCTTCGTGCCAAATGCGACAATTTTGCTTGTTTACTTACATACCAATTGAGCCAGAAATGGGCCTCATCGCTGAACAAAATTTGGCTTGAAAACGTCGGATCTTCTTGGAACTTTTCAAGAGCCCATAGAGCGAAGCGATGTCGTTTGGGAACGTCGGCCGGCTTCAGTTTTTGCACAAACTTTATTTTTTATGCCTTCAATTTAAGATCTCGACGTAAAATGCGCCAAGTCGTTCCATACGTCAGTCCGAGTTGCTGCGAACGGCGCCGAATCGACTCTCCACGGTCTTGTAGTACACTCTCAGCTACGGCCGCTACATTTTCTTCACTGCGTACTGGACGTGGTCTATTCGGTCGAGTATTATCCAATAATGAATGCTGAGTCAAAGATTATGGCCGATTATGTTGACCATTAGTTGCAAGAAGTGCACGAAACACATTCTTCACAGAACGTGAAGAATGTTGAACGATTTGTAAACGTTGTTCAGGCGAAAGTCTTTCCATGATGAAATGCCAAACAAAAATAACATGGCAGCATGACGCGACTCGCACGTGATCTGTCCAAAAAGGCCATTGAAATAAGTCTACTTGGATCACCCATTATTTGTGGTATATTAAATAACTCAATATCGAGGCGTTACCGCGAAAACGACATAAGCTCCACTCGCGTTTTAATGAAATTCAATAGATAATTGTAAACTCTCTTAAGCTTCAATATTAACAATTAAATATTAATATTTTCAAAGATATATCGAATTCAATTGCATCGAAATCCTCCAGATAAATTAGAAAAGAAACCAAAAAAACAGTCCTTTAATATTTTATTTTTAGCGCTTACGTCTTTTTCGCGGTTAGGGCTCGATATCTTCGCACATTTCCCAGCGGGCCTATAAATCAACCCGAACTGACAGTTTACACATTTGTACAAAGCAAGAGTGCAGCAATAAAATTATTTATTACAAATCATTGCTTATTTTATTACAATTTAAAGTTTTTTATTGTCTTCTTCTAACGAATTCGCCGATGAATCCTCTTGTTGTTCAATTCCCTTTGGTTTATTCAAAGAGAAACTATGTTGCCATATTACTCTTAACTTTGTTCCATGTTGCCAGATTACCATATTGCATAACTAATATCATTTTTAAAATTATGTTGCTGGTAGGCGAACTTCCACAAACCGACCCTTTATCTTTGGAGACATATGGATGTGTCCAAAAATAATAAAGTAAGCTTACAAATTCAAATATGTACCTTTGATTAATGTGTGGGTCAATTTGAGACGCGGCCCGGAAATCGGCCTCGTTTACCGATGGGCAGCTGAAAAATTATGAAATGTTGACATCCAAATATAAAATATAATTCTACGGTTGGACTAAGTTTAAGTCCTTGACCCATGGGCCTTAGGTCCATAGGGCGCACATAAATAGTTCCTATCGAACATGGACATATTGGTGCTTAGAAACTGAAATATTCTCACTAATCTAAAGAGTTTTCCAAAAGATTTTTCTCAATTTATGATCTGGATATAAAGGGAACCAAAAATCACCTCCCTTAAAAATTAGCCATACAAAAAACTCGAAAAATTACCGCACGAATCTGTATGTACCGACATTTCGGGATTTAGCTATTTTTGAGAAACTGACTTTCGGGTTTGAAAATTAACACCAGAATGTTTTTCCGATTTTAAACAAGTTCACATATTTACCAAAAAAATGTAAGTAAAAATTCACATGTTGACAAAAAAGTTGTATCGAAAATATTTCGTGTCTGGCGATGTAACATTTCACAAAGGTTAAACTTTGTCATTTGATTATGGAACACCACCCGATGCGTTTTCTCTTTGCCCAATGGGCTGAAGATTGTTTGGCAGAAGATCAAGAATTTACCGAAAAATCGTGTTTTCAGAGGAAGTTAATTTTCATCTCGTTGGCTATGTCAATAAGCAAAACTGCCGCATATGGGGTTTAGAGAACCGGCACTTGAATATTGACCACATTTGATTTCAACAAGACGGGACCACATGTTACACAGCCAACGCGACCATCGACATTTTACGCACTGTTTTTGAATCTATATAATCAGCCGAAATTCTAATGTCAATTGGTCACCTCGGATCTGTGAATAGAGCCCTTGGGACTATTTTCTTTGGGGAGCCATTAAGGTTAAAGGTTACGCAAAGCATCCAGAGACATTTGAAGCGATGAAACATGAAATCGAAGTTGCCATTGAAGAGATTTAAACCGAAACAATCGACAATGTACGGATCGGATGAATTACTGGTAGTCATATGAATGAAATTCTGTTCCATTATTAAATGCCAAAGTTCAACCTTCCAATGAAACTAAAAATTTGTTAAAAATTTTCCTTTAAGGTCCATTTAGTCTTGACGGTTGACGGTGGACGGTTGACGGTAGGCAATCAGCTATTTCAGTTGAGGGTTGCATTTTGCATGTGTTAGAGGGAGATAACTACAGTTTGACGGTTGACGACGGTAGACTTCTGCAGGTTGCAGAATCAACCGTCCACCGTCAACCGTCAAGACTAATTGGGCCTTTACTATTACTGAGATTTAAACCGAAACAATCGAAAATGTACTGACAAATTGGGTCGATCGGATCAGGTACTGCCGAGCCATTTGTGCTAGTCATATGAATGATATTGTGTTCCATTATTAAATGATAAAGTTCAACCTTTCGTTCAATCTCCGATTCCAATTTTTAAATTGCCCACCCTGCAAGCAGGGGGGCAATTTAAAAAGCGCCACTTCGCCATTATAAGACCCCAAGCAACGAATGCGCTGTAATTATGTTTAGCGAATATCCACTTAAGAGCTGGCAATTTCGCATTTAACGAGAACTACCAGCGAACACATTAAAAATCCCCCGCACTGCAAACACACAAAAACACATATACCCAAAACACACACACACACAATACAGTGCATGAATGCAACTGTACTTGCGTTAATTTTTACGATTCTCATTGAAATTGCCTGTTGCGTTTACACAAAGTAGTTCGGTTTCGTCAAGTTTTGTTTTCATATTTCTGATTTTTGTGTGAAAAAATACTAAAATAATCTGCAGCCAACTTCACACTACGACAAAACACAAAATCTGCAGCCAATCTGCAGCCAACTTCACACTACGAAAAACACAAGAGGAATTGACAGTACGGACAAGTGTTTTCCCTTTCCATTCCCCTTACCTCTCTCTCCAACAGACTGAGAATTGCGGCAAGTAAAGTTGCCTCGTGTAAATGGGGACAATTTTAATGGGGTTTCCATTTATTAAATATCATAGCGATATCTGATAAAAAGTTGATTGATTGGTGGTTGAAGAAATTCGCCTACCAATTTTTTGGTTCGAATTAAAGGGTTGTCATTGTTAATACAAGTTACTAACTTTGAGTCCCTTCATAGATGGTGCTAGTGAGTTGTGTTGCTTTAAATGAGTGTGTCTGGTTTTTTAATAAACTCGGAAAGTGTGATTAAATAAAACGGGTTTCATTAGTTTGCTGTGAATCTTGTTGAAATGAGTGCAGCTGAGATATAACAAAACCCACATAAAATGTGGAACATAAATTCAAGAAGGTGAATAGAGATTAATCTGAAGTTTAGTCGGAAAATCAAGACTCCAGTAAAGAGGGATCAATTGGTATTTCAAACTGCCGCCAGCACGAAGAAGACCGAAGTACTTGGAAATCATTCAAAGAACGGGTCAAGATCCGCAACGTGGTGTGAAAGAAGCCGATGTAAGTAAGTTGTTTAATTTATTTCTCTAACGTTCTTGGGAAGCGTTCAGACCAACGCGATTATCGCGTCGTGTTCACATTGTGGCAATTGTGCCGTCTCTGTTACTCACATATTGACATGTAACGACACGATTGTCGTAGCGAAATCTCGTCGGTCTGAACGCTACACTATCTGTTTTTAAATCTGTTTGCCTTATCGGAGTCAGTTTATTATGAAAACCAATTTGTACTATGATGAATGCAAACAAATTGTAATAGATTTACGGAAGAACTCCTCCCTTAAAATGCATAAGACATAAAATACTTAAGATTACTAAAGGAATATAAACACATTTATTGAATAGCCTTTCTTAACCCTCGAGGACTATCGTCTATTTCACTTACGTCAGAACTATCGTTGGGTGTAATCCACCCATACTCTGTCAGTAACTGCGTTTCTCATATGTCAGATGAAACTATAAAAATAATTAATTTGTTTTTAAGAATGAATACCCAACTACTGAAAAACAACAATATTTTACATGTAAGTAATTTTATTTTTTTTATATAATGGTTTGCTTAGAAACATTTCGATTAGAGAAGAAAATAAAAAAATAAAAAATGCATTCTGCAAAATCAATTGTAACTTTTTTAGTTTTAACGCCATGGTCCTTTGGTTGACTGATTTGGAAAGCTGAAAATATATATAAGAAAAAGTTATTTAATAATTTTTTTCGGCACAAAGGAAAATATTTGTTCAAAAGTGAGCTAAATACTTACAAACTTTAGTTACTCATTACAGCTAGTAAACATGTCATCATAAACTGAGTTCGTATCTGGTAAAGTTGGTTCATAGCAGTACGTACAGAGGGGGTAGGTGTGGCTTTTTCAAATAAAAATTTCACATTTGCAGCATGTTGTCTTCGTTTTTCGGTCCTTTGTATTACCACATACCTGGCAGCGGGATTGTTTTATTCTTTTAGCTGGTGGAGGTATGTTCTGCTGCTCGTCTATGTTACCACATAACTGTTTGGAAAATTTTTGACAGCTTATTTTGAGGTTATTTGACAATGTTGTAATTTTGCTACGCTCTTCCATCTGTGGTGCAATAAGACTGAACGCAAGATCTTTTATAAAAAGCAATCGCTTTTTATATTTCAGTGGTGGATTTTGAGTGCATAACAAAACTATACGTGCATTTATAGCAGCCAGGTTCATCAGTGAATAAAATACCACCAAAGGCCAGCGATTAGAAGTTCTGGCGACATTATACGTAGCACATAACTGGTCAGTCGTATCGACTCCTCCTTTAGTTTTATTGTAAAAGTCAACTATTTCTGGTAAACACTTTGGTCCATCCAGTATTTTACTATCTCTATTTCGTTATATTTCGACCCGAATTGCTCATTGCTCATCATTTCCTCATCACCGCTTTCACCACTGCTTTCACCACCAATATTTTCTTCCTCGTCCAAATTAACATCTGATAAAAGCGCCATCAGTCGCTTTTGATTTCTTTCGTAGGCACACATTTTTACTTTAACACTGCACTTATGATGATCAATTTTATACTGATACAATAAAGAATTTATTGTACTGTCGTTTTCTAGCCACACAGCGTAACGGTAAACTTATTTCAATTCTCCTTTCAACACAGTAAAACATGCGTTGCTATGCGAAAAGTGGCAACAGTTCTTTCAGCCAGTATTTTCTGAGAGATGGGTGAGCGCAAACTTTCTTACGCTCTTTAGTGTATAACCCCAATAGGACCAGTATACTATACGTAGACGCATTCGTATAGTATACAAACGATATAGGGATACTGTGCCCGTCAGTATACCTTTCCAATATACATTTATTAAGGAATGGCCGCTTCAGTATATACAAACACAATCGCATACAAAGTATAGGGAAGTGTATGGAGACCACATCGTGTACCATCTTCGTGTCTTATATACCACTCTGATTACATTCTTTATACTTTATACAAAGTATGCGAAGATGTTTGATGATGCATCACCCACGAATGAAATTTTCTCACTTTCGTTACTTCATGGCGTTTCTTTATACAAAGTATGCGAAGATGTATGGAGTTGATTTTTGGCTCTCATATACAATCCCTGTATACTTTCCGAAGTATTCGGAAAAAGTCCTATTGGGACTTCTTCAATTGTTATCTGCCACTGCTCTACACTCTTGTGTGTGCCAATTCAAAAAAACGGAATATGATTTTATATCAGCGATCACATAAAATATTTCATTACTGATTACTATCGTGGGTGCAAAACACCCAAAATTTTGAAACGCCATGACTATCGAGGGTGTAAACCACCCAAGCCTTTTTTTAAATTGGCTTTATGTAAATATCACCTTAGTTTAAACTAGTAAATAATGCTTCTTAACATCACTGAACATTCAAATGAGGATTACATTATAATTTAGTGATTATTTTCATGAAAAATTATATACTTCTCTAAGAAATTCATCCTTATGGGTGGACTCCACCCAGGCGATAGTCCTCGAGGGTTAAGAAAACAAATGAAATCAAATAAAAATATTAAAATAATCTCAAAATCATCCTATGCCGCCATTACTCTACAAATAACATGATGAAGTCGTCAGTCAACTACCACCTCCACCATTTCCAAATGGTACGACCAACTAATATTTACCATTGTAAAGTCACAAGGGAATCGATGAGTGCAAAAGTTAATCGTAGTCGAAAGGATGGGCACTCGTAGTCAACGTTCCTTGGCCATAAATATTTATCTTGTGTGTCTTCGTTACGGTCTTCCTTCGCTCCGATGGAGGGAAAAGGCAACGGAAAAGAAAAACAAATTTTCAAAATTTCATTGTCTTTCGGTGTGTCCTCTGGAATTGAAATCAAATCTCAGTGCAATATAGTCAGCAGCGATACACGAAAATAAAAGGAAGAAACCAAATTTAGAATGAGATTGTGTTAGAAAAAGGTGTTTCACTTCGAACATACGATACGATGCGACGTATATCTTGTTTCTTTTTTCTTTTCTAAAATACAATTCAAAGTTAAATTGAAAATAAAATTCCATTTAGAGCAACTGAAGAAGACGAAAGTTGTAGCCAATCCAAAATAACATAAAAACACAACCACCTACAGGCAGATCTGATGATGCCAAAAGTTTACAAAATATTATTTACAATTGTTTTGCAATGTAACACAAGCGTGAGTTACTGCTGCTGATGATGGCAATAACGGGTGGTTCATTTAGAGCCTTCTACTCTACTATAGAATACACACTAAAAATGAAAACCACCGGTTGAAAGTTGCTATGGACTACAACAATTCGGACAGAATTTTCGCTGCTATAACCAAACAATGATAGCTATAACTATATTATGGTTCACATAACCAGGGAAATTACACAGTGTTACAAAAAGAAATGAAGTACAAATACCTGGGATGTGATATTACTTTTCGGGTAGATCTTGCTAAGTACAACAAGAAACCGGTTTTGAAATTTCCCTCAATCTGGAGTTCAGTTAAAAAAACGGGTTTTGCAAACCTTTACACTTTAATATACCAGTAACTTTATTGAGTTTTAGCCGATTTTAAGTTTATTAGCTGATTTGGAATGAAGGAACTATGGCCTTTCTATTAGTGTACATACTTTTAAAATAACACTGAAAGAAATCTCTGTAAACACGTTTTTTTCAAATGTTTTTGTAATTTTATTTTGGATGTGTTTTAACACAGAATTTTATAAAAGGAACCTAACAATTCTTGAACTGAATAATAAAAAGAGTATTACTACGAATGATACGCAGAGTTATTTTTTAAAATCCATTAGAAACTGATTGAGTTATTCAAAATAACAATACAAATTTGTTAAAGAAATTGTTTCCAGCAAAAATACACAGGTTTGTTTCAGTTTTATTTTAAAAGTGTATGGTGTATCATTCTTCCAAATTGGCTAATAAACTAAAAATCGGTTGATATTCAACCAAGTTATTGGTATTTAAGTGCGTTAAGGTCGGGAACCCCGTTTTTTTAGAGACGTTTGGGAAATTTCAAAACCAGTTTCTTGTTGTACTCAGCAAGATTTGCCAGAAAAATAGTATCATTTCCCAGGTATTTTTTCTCTATCGCACTGTGTTATTAGTTGCTACAACTGTTGTTGTGACAACGACTGACTATTCACTAGACTATTTTTCATTTGTAGCAATAATTGGTGATGACAACAAATTAATTTATTTCTTAAAACCGAACTTCAGTTACACTGTAAGTTTAATTTTAACATTCGAAATGACACAGAAAAATATCGAGAACACCCCAACATAATTTTGGGCCGTAGAACACAGTGGTACGTATAGTCAGAAGATATTCCATTTTTTATTTTGTATTGTCTCTCAAGCGATTTTTATACTTTATACGAGGGCTGCTATATGTGACGCGCAAAATAGAAAGGGACCTAAGGTTAAAAACCAGTTTTGTTTAGGAGAGCCATTTTAAAGATTAGGTCCCTTTCTATTTGGGCATAGAATTGTCGACTTCACTTTCATAAAACGCGCATATCTCTGGGAGGGAACACTTTTGGGGCATGGGATCGGTCTCATTCGATGCTCAGATGTTGTCCACATCAAAAAAAAGTGAAATGTCGATGAAAAATTTTGTTCAGGAGAGCCATTTTAAAGATTAGCTCCCTTTCTATTTGCGCTTAGAATCGTCGACTTCACTTTCATAAAGCGCGCATATCTCTGGGAGGGAACACTTTTGTGGCATGGGATCGATCTCATTCGATGCTCAGATGTTGTCCACATCAAAAAAAGAAAAAAAAATTAAAATTGATTTTTTTTACCCTTAGGTCCCTTTTTTCTATACGCATGATAGAAAGGGACCTAAGGTTAAAAACCAGTTTTGTTTAGGAGAGCCATTTTAAAGATTAGGTCCCTTTGTATTTGGGCATAGAATTGTCGACTTCACTTTCATAAAACGCTCATATCTCTGGGAGGGAACACTTTTGGGGCATGGAATCGGTCTCATTCGATGCTCAGATGTTGTCCACATCAAAAAAAGAAAAAACAATGAAAATTGATTTTTTTTACCCTTAGGTCCCTTTCTCTATGCGCTGTCACATACTATATACTTCTGGCCTAATAACAAAAATGCGAATATTTATCATTAAAAATGGTTTTATTGTTTTTCAAAGTATTCTCCAGCATGATTTATACACTTTTGCATGCGCTTAAACCAATTGTCTAAGCACTTTTTCCGCTCCGATTGACACACCTCCAAAGCATGGTTTTTGAACGCTTCAACAGCTGCTTCGGGCGACGAAAATTGCTGATCACGCATTTTCTCTTGTTGTGCGGGAATAAAAGGAAGTCATTGGGTGCCAAGTCAGGGCTGTACGGCGGATGACCATCAATTTGACGTTTTGGCCGGTCAAAAAGGCGCTGGTTTGAGCCGATGTGTGAGAGCTCGCATTGTTACAATGATGAACAGTGATTTGTCTTCTTTTGTTCGTTTTTCGAATTTCTCCGAAGACTTCAGGCAAACAAAATGTTTTGTCCCACTCAGAGTTAACTGTCCTACGTTGCCCAAGCGGAACAGTCGCCACATGACCAGTTTTGCCGAAGAAACAGGCGACCATTTGCTTCGAAGTGCTTCTTCTACGAACAACTTTCGTTGGATTTGGCTCGTCTTCGAAGACCCACACGGTCGATTGCTATTTTGTTTCGGGCTTATACGCATAGATCCATGATTCGTCACCTGTGACGATCTTATAAACGTCTTTTGAAGCACCGCGATCGTATTTTTTCAAAACTTCTTTGCATCAATAGACACAAGCCTTTTTTTGAGCGATTGTCAAATTGTGCGAGATCCAACGAGAACAAACCTTTTTTACGGCCAGGTGTTTATGTAATATCGAATGTATACTGGTGGAAGAAATGCCCAAGGATGCCTCTATCTCACGGTATGTCACATGACGATATTGCATTATCAGTTCACGCACAGCATCAATGTTGTGTGGCACAACGGCCGTTTTTGGACGACCTTCGTCTTTGAGCGAGCGTCGGCCACCATTGAATTCATTAAACCAGTTTTTCACAGTGCTATAGGATGGTGCTTCATCGCCATACAAAGATTTAAGTTCATCGATGCACTCTTGTCGTGATAATCCACTCGAAAGTTGTGAAAAATGATCGCACGAAAATGTTCACGAGTTAATTCCATTTTTTTGCCAAATTGATTTTTTGAAGCCACTGTAAAAAACACAAATGATGGTCGTACGTCAAAACGTGCTGAGTACGTTGATGCTAAAAAATGTCAAATTTTCCAATGGAAATATCAGATGGCGCCAGGCAACACTTAGCGTTGCCTAGACCAGAAATATATACAGCAACCCTCGTAATGCATCCATTCAACAGAAAGTTAGCTTCGTCGCTGAACAATATTTTCTTGTAAAAATCAGGATTGGTGACAATCTCGTTTGGGGCCCATTCATCACGATTGGCAAACGTTGTTCCGAAGTAAGTCTTTTCATTATGAAATGGCAAACCAAACTGATCATAAATCAAGCGACAGCTGTAAAAAAGAGCAACTCCGAAAATAGGGTGGCCAGATTGGAAAGCACACACAGAAAAAACACCCTGAAGTATTTCTTAAATAAATTTTTTCTACAATTAATACACTTTCAAATCAAAAGCTTTGTGGTGCATAAAACCAAACAGTTATTGTATACCAAGAAATTTTGAAAAAAATGCTCGTAACGTTTTAAAGTTATCGCCTTAGCGACCATTCACTCGTTCCTAGAACACACCTATTAGCATAGCTTAAATCGAATTGAATTTTTTTCAAGATTGTAAACATGTCGTAATTGCAACAGTTTTTTTTGGGTAACAACATATTTGTAGTTCGGATCGATTTTAAACAGACTTCTGTGTACTAGGCTAAACACTTTATCGGAGACCCTATTTAGTCATAATACGAGTATTCTAAGTTGATCTTGCTATGTGCGTACCTCCGTACGGCCGTTGAATGAATGAATGAATGTCAATGACTGGGTTTTCGTACAAAAAATTTAAAATTTGTAGTTAATACGAGGATTGCTATATATATTTTTGGTCTAGGCAACACTAAAAAAAATGCAAAAAATGGAATTACCTCGTGCACATTATCGTGCGATCGTTTTTCACAACTTTCGACGTGGATTATCACGACAAGAGTGCATCGATGAACTTAAATTTTTGCATGGCGATGAAGCACCATCCTATAGCACTGTGAAAAACTGGTTTAATGAATTCAATTGTGGCCGACGTTCGCTCATAGACGAATGTCGTCTAAAAACGGCCGTTGTACCAGAGAACATTGATGCCGTGCGTGAACTGATAATGCAAGACCGTTATGTGACATACCGTGAGATAGAGGCATCCTTGGGCATTTCTTCCACCAGCATACATTCGTTTGCATGAACACTTGGCCGTAAAAAAGGTGTTCTCGTTGGATCCCGCACAATTTGACAATCGCTCAAAAAAAGTCTCGTGTCGATTGGTGCAAAGAAATTTTAAAAAAAATACGATCGCGGTGCTTCAAAAGACGTTTATAAGATCGTCACAGGTAACGAATCATGGTTCTATGCATATGAGCCCGAAACAAAACAGCAAACGACCGTGTGGATCTGCAAAGACGAGCCAAATCCAACGAAAGTTGTTCGTAGAAGAAGCACTTCGAAGCAAATAGTCGTCTGTTTCTTCAGTAAAACTGGTCATATGGCGATTGTTCCGCTTGAGCAACGTAGGGCGGTCAATTCTGAGTGGTACACCACAATATGTTTGCCTGAAGTTTTCGGAGAAATTCTAAAAACGAACAAGAGAAGACGAATCATTGTGCATACACAACGGCTCAAACTAGCTTCTTTTTGACCGACCAAAACGTCGAATTGATGGGTCATCCGCCGTACAGCCCTTACTTGGCACCCAATGACTTCTTTTTATTCCCGCACGTCAGGAAAAAAATGCGTGTTTAATGGTTTTCGTCGCCATAAGATGCTGTTGAAGCGTTCAAAAACCATGTTTTGGAGGTGTCTCAATCGGAGTGGAAAAAGAGCCTCGACAATTGGTTTGAGCGCATGCAAAAGTGTATAAATCATGCTGGAGAATACTTTAAAAAACAAGAATAGCATTTTAGATGATAAATATTCGCATTTCGCATTGCCAGAAATATATATATATAGCAGCCCTCGTAACCTTTAGCTGAACAAGTGCGTTGTAAGTACTCATATGCTGGAAAGAAGGATCTAAAGTTGAACCTTCTAAGTAAAACCTTCGTCATAGACGGGACCAACGCTTTAATAAAATTGACTTTAAAAAGTCAATGTCGGAGTTTTTGTCCATTTTAAGTGTTTCAATTTTAAATGTAATTTTTTTAAAGATCTAAATGAATCACCCTTTATTTGTTGCAATAACCATCATCGCATCACGGCACATCACCGGAATCATTATGGCCCATTGTTGTATGTGTATGATAATGATATCAGTTTCGATAAAACAAAATAATGTTTTCCAACACTCGGATATTAAATACTCAATATTTGTTTGTTCTATTTCAGGTCTCCAAGGACTTCTTTGGCCGTATACAACGTAAAACAGCCGCCCAGACGCTGGCGGAGGAATGTAAGTACTATTACCATTTGTAATACGGGAGCTGGTTGGCTGGTCGACTGGATGTTGCAGAGCTGAGCGAGTGGTTGTTGTTCAATCAAACCTACTCGTCTTGTGTTGTTTACATGGGTTGCGTTTAGCGTTCAGCACTCATGCATTGCATTGTGTAATCATTTTGTATTGTTTTTGCACAAAGTTTTGTTTATTTTGTACACACGCTTTCTACCACCACCTTCACCTCCATGGCCACCACCTTCAGCATTATTCGAGCTGATCGCCCTGGAGGTGGAGTTGATGTGTTTGTTTGCCCGCCTGCTGCCATACTGGCCTTCCACCCACCTCCCTGTTGTGAATATGTTGATTGTATGTTGTTTATTAAATACTAATTTTATGCTTGAACTATTTTCCATGTTTTACAGCTAAGTCGGATCCAATTGTCAAGAGTCCCATTTGGTATCGCTACAAGGAGGGCTACAACAATGCCGTACGCAAGGATATCCATATGAACGAGCTGCTGTAGTATAGTCACACTAGGCTTTCATATTCATAACGAATCGTCTAATAGGTTTAAAATACATTTTAAAAAAAGAAATTTAAATTCAAAAACCTTTTGTATTTTTTATGAATATGGCCCTTAGACTTTAGGCTTTTTAGTTTTTAAAACTCACTTTTACTTTTATTGATACTAAATGTTTAATCTTAATTTATGAATTGGTTTTTATTTTAAGTTTTCGTTTTATGAATAAAATCTATTTATTTATTTTTAAGGAACTTTTGCCAAAACCACTTCTTGCCTCTATAACTCTGTAGACATTTGTCGTTCCGTTCATATCGAGATTACTAGTGAATCGTTTAGTGCGGTTCGACTAGTCAAGTATGAACTCACAAGCGTTGCATGCATAGCTTAGCTTGAAATGTGTGTTTGTTCTGCTGAACAACTAAAAGTATGTCATATTTTGTTGTGGTTGATTAAATTTTCGCTTAAACTGTGTGTACTCCTCCGTTGAACTGTGAAGAGTGTGTGTCTTTTTGTTGCGATTTTAATTGTTTATTTAATTATTACATTATTACACTGTTCAACAAAAATTTTTATAATATTATTCTCTTTCAAAGTTGTTATAAAGATAATAAATCGACTATGAGTTTCTGATTTTTTTCCGTCCGTGCATACATCGACAGAACTTAGCAATTTTACCCTACTAACCTCCGACCACCAATCCGAAAATTTTCAAACTGCTGTCATTTCGCCCCCTTTCATTTTCGGCCATGGTCGTAGATAGACATATTTTCATGAAATGCGCCTAGAAATACGCTGGTGAAATTTGTTCTCGTGAATTAAACATCCTGTTTTTCGTTTTAATCGCAGCTTTCGCAAAATGATTGATACTCTTCATGTGTTTTTTAACTTTTCGTAAAATCTCATTTCCTACTTCTTTTATAGTTGACCCCTTTGATCAACATAAAACAATCGATAATATAAATAGTACTATCGAGATTTTTGCAGCTCTATCGTAATAGCTTTCGTATGAAAATGAAATGATTTTATAGATATCTTACACCAAGAGTCTTCTTTTCGGCTTACGAGCTTACTTAGCTAGTTAGTTTAAAATATGGTAACCTATCAACAATAAACAAAATTGAGAATAATATGGCAACATTTCTTCTCTTTGTACACATCAAAGAATATTGAACAACAAGAGGTTTAAGCGGCGATTTCGTCAAAAGCGGACAATACAAAATTATCCACGATCTCGTATTAAATCATTTAATTATTTCACTTTTGCATTGTACAATTGTGTAAAATGTCTTTGAGTTGAATGTCTTTGTGTGGCTTTGAATATTCTTTTATCCCATCTCGTGCATTAGAACCCGATACGAATTCGTCGAAAACCCCTCTTATTTTTTCACACATTTTTAGGTACAGATAACAAAAAACATATGTTTCTATATATAAGTAGCAGGGTGTGTCATCCAAGACTGTTTGTAGAAAAAATACGTCTGGCAGCTTTTACTCGTTTTGTTTAGCGACTTAAAGCCACATCTCTTGCTAAGCGAATAACCTCCATACAAATGCAAGCTTAATAACCTAAAACGAGCGATGCTATTAGCCGTGTTTGAGTGGCAACTCGCATTTTAGGTCGCCAACGCGATAACTTCACTCCATTGTACATGACTATAAAAAAGACTTTGTTTATGAAAAACTATAGACAATTTGGTGTGACCTACAATTAACATCGTGCGTTATGGTTGGACCCACCCCTACAATTTTCTTTGCATTAAGGCCAAAGTATAGCATCTCCTTTTCATATTTTAAATCTTTCAATTGTTGTCCGATTTTCATGAAATTTGGCAGAAGTAATTGTTTCAGGTTAAGATATAGCTCCTACACATATAGCTTTTTGGTCAAGAAAGGATGTTATTTAAATTTAAGAAAATCTTTTAGATTTATATATAGCTTGCACACATATGTTTATCCGATTTTTAGTTTTTATAGCTCTAGAAGCGACATATAACATCCAATCTTTTTAAAAGTTTAGCTGAAAAAAGTTTTCTACACCAAGAAAGGGCATTATTAAAATTGAAGAAAATCTTCAATGTTCATCCGATTTTATTTTTTAGCTCTAGAAGTACTACTTCTAATAATTATAGCGCCCTCAATATATTATACCGATTTTTTTCTTTAGCTCTAGCAGACACAAAAAACATTCAATCTCGATGAAATTTGGCACAGTTCTTTGCGATCGTAAAATTACTACTTCATAAAAATGGGTGACATATCGTTTTGTTGTAGCCCCAGGACAAAGGTCCCTCCCGATTTTACATACAACCGCTCTTAAACATTTATTTTAATTCCGACTTTGATCAAATTTGGTATAGTATGTAGCGATGAACAAATAACAAAATCCCCCTTTGGACAAAACCAACTGATCCTTATGTAAAATGATCTCCTGAACCCGAATCCTATCACATATAGTTTTGGCCCATAACGTATAGTTTTCGAGATATCGTGAACATTTTTCTGACTTTTTTTCATTAATTTGCCTTAAACATTCGCAATTCTTATTCGATTCACTTAAAAAAAAGCAATATCAATTGCTAAGAAATGCAACTTTCATGTTAATTATAATTTATAAAAATCAAATAAAATTTGTCGATGTTACAGACAAAAGAATTCAAATTTGTCAACTGCCAATTGTTCCTCAATTCTGGAGCTTCCTCACTAGCTATTGCACAAAATTATAAAGAACGCGCTCGAAAATTGTCAGAGTTGTAGCAGTTTTTGTAAAAAATCATAGGATTTTTTCCACTGTAAGAATGAGATTTAAAATTAAACATGTAATTTCTTTACAACGTCTGTATGATAAAATCCCATGATTTTTTACAAAAACTACTACAACATTGGACATATTCGTCGGATTCAATCAAAAAATTGTCCAAGTTTTTTTTAAGTGAAACAGATAAGAAGTTTTAGACTGATTAATGAAAAAAAGTCAAAAAAAAAATTGTATGTTCACTATATGTGACGCGCAAAATAGAAAGGGACCTAAGGGTAAAAACCAGTTTTGTTCAGAAGAGCCATTTTAAAGATTTAAATACGTGTATCTTTGGTGTACCACCACTTTCATAAAACGCGCATATCTCTGGGAGGGAACACTTTTGGGGCATGGGATCGGTCTCACTCATGCTCAGATGTCCACATCAAAAAAAAGTGAAAATTGATTTTTTTACCCTTTCTCTATGCGCTGTCACATATCATGAAAACTGGATCAAACCGGATATTCAATTCCCATTCAGGAGATCACTTTACATAAGGATCAGTTGGTTTTGTCTAAAGGAGTTCTCAAAAGTTAATTTCTGCAGAACAGTGTAATCAATCTTATACCAATTTGGAACATATTGGCCCATTTTTGTATCTAGCTCCCATATTGGAGGTCCAACAGCAGCCTCCATAAATATCATATGGGTATCAAATAACTTTAAAATTTTCCCACGAAGCAAAATGTAAAATTATATTTCGCATTTTGGTCAAATTTAAGTGACGGACCCTGGGATTAAATAATCGTCTCCTACAAACACGGACATGGGTACCAAATTTTAAAATGTTCTCAAAATTCAAATATGATGCTAGTTAAAAAATTTAGGGCCAAAAACCTATTTTATTTCGCTTTTTTAAATCTATTATTTTTTAGTATCTATTATTTCTAAAAGGTTGATTATGTATTTTAAGTGGACAGGAATTCGAATTATTCTCAACGAAAAGCTAGCTTTATAGGAAAAATGTATTTCATCAAAAAAGAAATGTGATCTATACTGAGAAGAAAAAAAACCTTATATAAGGTTAACTTAACCATAAATAAACATGATTTGGAGTCTACGTTATATAAGGTTAATTAGAACATTTTGTTGTTGACTGGCATTTAGCAATAATAATAGTAAATTTAACTATTCCATTGTTGAATTTTTTAACCATGAAAATTGTTAATTTAAAAATAATTATTCTTATTTGAACAATGCATTGTTGAGTTTTTTAACCATTAAAATTGTTATTAATAAAATAATTATTTTTGTTTTAACAATGCATTGTTTTAACCATGAAAATTGTTAATATTAAAATTTCGTAGTTAATTTATTGAAAACAATACATGTTCAATTTAACAATGAAATTGTTAATATTATTAACTATGAAGATTGTTAGAGAAATCATTTTTTAAAAGAGCAAGATAAATTGTCTTATGATCTTTCTCACAATTGCACTCACGTTCAGAGCTGAAGAAGAAAGGAAAAAGAGTGGGGGGATAAATAAAACAGTCGCAATCGTTGCAACTTCGTGTAACTTAATTGTGAACTTTGTATAACACAAAGCTGATCAAAAACTTCGATACAACAGAGCCGAATGATCCTTAAATTTTTGTTTATGTCGCACATTTTTCTGCCTCTCTCTTGAAAAAACCAACCTTATATAATGTCAACTCAACTATTTTGTATGTACTCGTGCATTTGACCTTATATAACGTTATTTTGCCTTCGTTATCAAACATTTACCATGAAAAATTTAACCAGACACATGGTTAAAAAAATCATTGTATTTTCGGCTCAGTGTACAATTTTTATGTGGGTTCCATTTACACTTCCAAAAATACCTAGAAAATCTGTGTATTTTTGGTTTGGGTTTCATTTCGTTCAGCATCAGTAATTTCTGGTTTTATCTACTTAAGACATATGGTACATTTAAGGTCAATATCTTGGAAACGACTCAATGTGACCGCCCCAAGTTAGAGTTGTTTCCTTTCACTTTGCTGATACTGAGTGTCGGCTTCATTTACATTTTTTTGTTCATCTCTTGGAGATCGGCTAATTAGTGAACTCACTATGAGTAAATACTTTGACTTTTCCAACATTTGATAAAGAGAGAGAAGCGTAATTTTGTTTAGATTAAGTCAAGGGCGTATCAGCTTCAGCGCCAGCGTAGCGCAGTTGACCGTAGACCGCATCGAGCTGGTCGTTGCAGTCTGGTGTAAGTGTTAGCGATAGAGTGTTCCAAAGCGAAACCAAATAACCGACATTCCGGGTTTTATGTCCAAATCCGATAGCCGTTAAATTTGGGAGACGAACCCTTTATCCTAAAATCTGAAATACAGGGTGGGCCAAAAATTACTATGGGGTTTAAAAATTTAATAACTTTTTCGTTTATTATTTTTTCTTCAGTTTTTATAAATAACACTTGCGGATTAGATAATGAAGAGATTCCCAACTGAACAATGAACCAGAATAATAGAATTTTATTATTTAAATCAGCGATTAATTATTTTAACGCAAACGCATGAGCAATGAAGCTCATTCTAAAAATCCAAGAACCATTCATCAACGCCAATTGCACCCCATTAGGTGTACAGTATGGTGTGGGATCACATCTGCAAATATCATTGGGCCTCACTTCTTCGAGAATGAAGATGGAAGTGCTGTAACCGTAAATGGATTGCGGTATCGGTTTATGATAGAAAATTGTTTACGTCCTGCTCATGAAAACAAACCGGAGGTGAGGTATTTGCATTTGCTTTGGGGTTATTTGAAGGAGCGAATATAAGTAAACAAAGCCGAGACAATTCTTCAACTCAAGGCTAACATTGTTGCAGAAATTCGAACGCTACAGCCACAAATTTTGAAGAATGTTTTGGAAAATGCTCTAAAACGAGCCCATCATTGCGAAACTGAAAACGGGGGTCATTTTTAAGTGTCATTATTTCTTCATACTTAGTGTAAAAAAATTTCCATTTTGTACTTAGTAGGGACATAAATACTGTTTCAACATTGAACACACCCATTTCAATAGTAGAACTGAACATACCCCGTTAGAGTCATATGGGTTTTAAAAGCTAACCTCAATAGCTTTAGCCTCTAACGGGATTTTAAAATTGTTTCAACTTTCATCATGGAGTGGTCAGATAATGAGAACCGTATCGCTGTAATAGCGCTTTTCAAGTGTGAAATAAAACGATATTTTCAAAACGCTCCGGCCACTAGAGATTAGCCGCATGTTCGTCTACTGATGCATAAAACTGTTTGAGGAGACTGGAGATGTAAAAGACCGCCACCGGTCGGGCCGCCCTGTTTGAACACCGCTTGTCATCAAAGCCGTTAAATCAAGAATTCACAGAAATCCGCTCCGAAAACAGAAAATCATGCCCCGTGAGATGAATATCACGCAAAAGTCCATGAGTCGAATCATAAAAAAAGACTTGGGGCTTTCAAACGACGTACCCGACATTTATTGACTTCAGCTTTAAAAAAAATAGGATTGAAAAATGCTAACGTGTTTTGGTGAAGCACGCTGATAACTTGCACAGAAAAATTTTGTTCACCGATGAAAAAATTTTTACCGTTCAGGAAAAATTTAACAAGCAAAATGATAGAGTGTATGCGCGTTCATCTAAGGAAGCATCTGAACTGATCCCAAGGGTGGAAAAGGGTCATCACCCAGCTTCAGTCATGGTTTGGTGGGGTGTCTCTTACGATGGGGTCACTGACCTGCATTTCTACGAACAAGCAGTCAAAACATCGGCCAAAGTTTACCAAGAAACCGTTTTGGAAGCGGCTGTGAAGCCTCTTAGGGGATTGCCCTGTTCCAAAACCAGCCATGGACTTTCCAGTAGGATTCTGCGCCGGCCCATAAGGCTAAAACTTCCCAGGCCTGGCTTCGAAACAACTTGCCAGCGTTCATTTCCTCTGAAGAATGGCCCTCAGGCAGTCCAGATTTGAACCCATTGGATTACAAGTTGTGGACGGTTTTAGAGGACAAGGTTTGTCACAAAAGATACCCCAACATTGGATCTCTTAAGACTGCTTTGGTTCGAGCTGTCGCCAGTTTTCCAATGGACGAGGTTCGTGCAGCTATTGACGATTGGCCAGTGCGACTTAAGGCGTGTGTAAAGGCAAAAGGCGGACATTTAAGTAGATTCTTTTGGACACAATATACATCAATAAATATATTAAAAAATATTTGGTCCAAAAACATTCAGTATGTACTTTTTATTTTACAGCAAAAAACGTGTGTAACAGTACTTATGTCCCTACTAAGTATATTATATAATCTGAGAAAACAAATTAATAAACGAAAATGTTTTTAAAGTTTTTAACCCCATGGTGACTTTTGGCCCACCATGTATTTCAAGATGGACATATGGGTACCAACACCAATGAAATTCTCAAACAAATTCAAATATGACCTTATTTTTAAAGTATGGGTAAATATGGCAGGGACTCATATTTAATTGGCTTTTCTGCACATTCAGAAGTGGAGGGTTTAATATAGTCGATCATGCCCGCCTTTAGCTATTTTACATCTTTCTTTTTAAACAAAGCCAAACTTCTTTTCGGCTGCTATATGTGACAGCGCATAGAGAAAGGGAGCACGTGGAGAAAAGATATGGTTACTATATGGTCACGGCAACAATAGTATGTTCTCTGCAATAAAAGTATGGTCGTCACAACCATAGTATTGTTTTTTGAACTTTATTTTGACAATAGTATGATTGCGGCAATACTAATATTGTTGAAATGTAACAATTGTATTGTTGCCAAATAAAAAAAATGAAAATATGATTGTAGCAACAATATAAATATGGTTGGTGCGACAAAAGTATGTTAACAATAGTATTTTTTTTTTCAATTTGACAATGTTATTGTTACGAATCTTCCGCAATAATAGTACTTTTATATGTAAATTAAATTTATTAAAAAAAATATTAAGTTGTGAGGATTACGCTATGGTTTAATGTTAAACATACTATATTTATGAGAATCATAATATGGTTGTAGGGATCATAGTATGGTTGAGTGTGAATAATAATATGGTTGTGAAGACCATAGTATGGTTGTGTGTGAATAATTTTATTGTTGTGAAGACCATAGTATTGTTGTGGGGATCATAGTATGGTTGTGTGTGAACCATACTATTGTTGTGATGATCATAATATTGTTGCGCCACAACCATATACCCAACAATAGTATGATCCTTTTCGAAAATTGTCACCCCAACCATACTTTTTTCTGCGTGAGGGTACCAAAAAATCAATTTTAATTTTTTTCCTTTTTTTTTGATGTGAACAACATCTGAGCATCGAATGAGGCCGATCCCATGCCCCAAAAGTGTTCCCTCCCAGAGATATGCGCTTTTTATGAAAGTGAAGTCGACAATTCTAAGCTCAAATAGAAAGGGACCTAATCTTTAAAATGGCTCTCCTGAACAAAATTGGTTTTTAACCTTAGGTCCCTTTCTATTTTGCGCGTCACATATATATGTCTGGCCTAATAATGAAAATCCGAATATTTATCATCAAAAATGGTTTTATTCTTTTTCAAAGTATTCTCCAGCATGATATATACACTTTTGCATGCGCTCAAACCAATTGACGAAGCACTTTTCCATTCCGATTGAGACACCTCCAAAACATGGTTTTTGAACGCTTCAACAGCATCTTCTGGCGACGAAATCCGTTGACAAAGCATTTTTTTCTTGATGTGCGGGAATAAAACGAAGTCATTGGGTGCAAAGTCAGGGCTGTACGGCGGATGACCCATCAAATCGACGTTTTGGCCGTTCAAAACGGCGCAGGTTTGAGCCGATGTGTGAGAGCTCGCATTGTCATAGTGCACAATGATTCGTCTTCTCTTGTTCGTTTTTCGAATTTCTCCGAAGACTTCAGGCAAACAAATTGTGGTGTACCACTCAGAACTGACCTCCTACGTTGCTCAAGCGGAACAGTCGCTACATAACCAGTTTTGCCGAAGAAACAGGTGCCCATTTGCTTCGAAGTGCTTCTTCCACGAACAACTTTCGTTGGATTTGGCTCGTCTTGGAAGACCCACACGGTCTATTGCTGTTTTGTTTCGGGCTTTTGCGCATAGATCCATGATTCGTCACCTGTGACGATCTTATAAACGCCTTTCGAAGCACCGCGATCGTATTTTTTCAAATTTTCGTTGCACCAATCGACACTAACCCTTTTTTTGAGCGATTGTCAAATTGTTCGAGATCCAACGAGCACAAACCTTTTTTACGGTCAGGTGGTCATGCAATATCGAGTGTATACTGGTGTAAGAAATGCCCAAGGATGCATGTCACATGACTTTCTTGAATTATCAGTTCACGCACGGCATCAATGTTCTCTGGCACAACGGCCGTTTTTGGACGACCTTCACGACTTTCGTCTTTGAGCGAGCATCGGCCACGATTGAATTTATTAAACCAGTTTTTTACAGTGCTAAAGGATGGTGCTTCATCGCCATTTAAGTTCATCGATGCACTCTTGTCGTGATAATCCACGTCGAAAGCTGTGAAAAATGATCGCACGAAAATGTTCACGAATTGATTCCATGTTTTTGCCAAATTGATTTTTTCAAGTCACTGTAAACAACACAAAAGATGGTTGTACGTCAAAACGTTCTGAGCACGTTTATGCTAAAAATGTCAAAGTTTCCAATGGAAATGACAGATGGCGCCAGGCAACACTTGGTGTCTATAGTCTAGAAGTGGAAAAAATTAATTTATTACTTTTACGGAAAAATATGTTCCTTTCAAGGCAAAAGGTCTTTTTACTTCTAAAAAAACCCCGATTCGTTTTTTTCTTCTTAAATACGGTTTTGAAAAAAAACCGAAATACCGGTTTTCGGAAAACCCCGGTTTTTATTGGACACTCTAGTGAGCGAGCGGCGAAAATCATCATGTGCGTAAAACGTGTGGTTTTCCTTCACTTGATTTCTTATGTGCTTGCGTTGCTGATAACGACGATGTCAGCGTCCGCCCGTCTGTCTGCCCGTTTAATCGTCGTTTGTCCGCTGCGTTTCGTTCGGCAGGTTTTTTTGTCGTTCTGTAAAATTAAAACTGAGCTTCATCGCCACAAAGAGTAAGCGTCCGTACGTGGTTGTGTTAAGAGTGAGTGATTTTCTGTGATTGTCTACTCCGGAAGCCATTGTCTTTGGTAATAATTTTGAATATTTTCCGAAATCGGTCAATCAAATCAGTATTTTCCGGTTCAGATTCGTTGAGAATGGCAAAATTATGGAATGCTCTATTGTTGCTGACGTTCATCGTGTCGCTCTTCGTAATCTGCACACAATCCCGTGAATGGGGTATACCCAGTAAGTTTTGAAACTCAAAATTGGTTTTGGAATTCTTGTGAATCTAATGATTTGTTTGCGGCTTTCATTTGTAGATATTTGCCTGCAGCCACCACCCCGCTCGGAGGGGGTGTGCACTCTGGAAATAGAGGGCTACTACTTTGAACCGCAGAAGAACAACTGCGAGAAGTACACGGTGGGCGGCTGCCGCCTGTCCGGCGGTCAGAGTTTCGGTTCGCAGCAAGATTGTTTGGCAACATGTGTTCACGGCACTAGACGTCTCCAAGATATTCGACATGACTAATGTCTCATCCAATCCATGTGTGTGTTCACACCTACTAAGCAAATAAACAAGGGATTTTGAGAAAACGTAGAAAAAGCTCAAATTGAGACTGGGTTTTTATTTAGCGCGTATATAAATATTCGCAGGAAATACTATATCGTACTACATATGTGTAGAGCACTTTAATACATATAAATAAATATATTTATATGTGCTTTGTATATATTTATATACTAGTTGATATTTCATTTAATATTTTCGTCATATGGAAAGGAAATCTTGTGTTTTCCACTTTATGCCAGTTTTGATTTTAATGTGCTACAGTAAAACCCGCCTAAATACCTCTCAAGATTTCAAGGGTAATTATCCGGATAAGATAATTACTGGGGCGCGCTTAATAACCTCATATAGGTACGTATACAAATACGGTTAATTACCTCAGAGGGGGGAATTACAGAATTATGATACAATAAAAATACATTTTTAAAGAGGGATTTTTTTAGCAATTCAAAATTTGTTAAAATCTAATTGTGTGTGATTGCCAGAATTGTAGTTGAAGATTATTTGCGTAAGAGCGCCACCATACAACGCAAAGATTTGCTTAAACTTTAACTTTACATAGAGGTGGCTTAATTATGCAAGAAAACTTCAAAGATCATCTAATTTAAGGGTAAAAGTTCTTTGGGTAAGAACAGTTCTGCAAAAATTAAGTTTTGAGCCTTCCTTAAAACGACACCAACTAATGCTAATCTAAAATGAACTCCTCTTAGTTTTACGTCTCACGTATAGTTTTCGAGATATCGTGAAAATTGATTTTTTACAAAAACTGCTATAAAATGTATTAAAAACTAATTGTGTGTAATTGCCAGAATTGTAGTTGAAGATTATTCGCGAAACCAACTCATCCTAATCTAAAATGAGCTCCTTATAGTTCCACATCTCACGTAAAGTTTTCCAGATATCTTGTTTTTTTTTTTACAAAAACTGCTATAACTCGGGCAATTATCCAAAATATACCACGTCGCAAATGTTACAGTACGCTTTTTTATGATTTTGTGCAAATGCAAGTGGGAGAGCTCCAGAGTTGGGGTACAATTGACAGTTGAAAACAAAATTCTTCAACAAAAAAAAGCATACTTTTAATTTCTTTTGGATGTAATTTCCACATTCTGTATTCGATGTTTATAAGTTGTAATTTATATGAAAGTTGCATATCTTACCAATTAATATTACCCGTTTTTAAGTGAATCAAAGTGACGAAGTTTAAGGCGAATTAATAAAACAAGTCAGAAAAATGTCATATCTCGAAAACTATACGTGATAGGGCAAAACGGATTCGGATTCAGGAGATCATTTTACATAAGGATCAGATTTGTTTTCGTCTAAGTAAAGGAGGATTTTGTTGCAGAACAGTGTAATTAAACGAAATGGTTAATTAAAGGAAGGTAATTAACCGTAAATTTTTGTGCTAGATTGAAAAAAGGGGATTCAGAAATAACCGCGGTTTCGCCTAAAGGATGCTTTTGTTGCAGAACAGTGTAATTAAACGAAATGGGTTATTAAAGGAAGGCAATTAACCGAAAATGTTCGTGCTAAAGTGAAAAAATAACGGAGATTCAGAAATAATCCCTGTCTCGTCTAGAGCAGGATTTTGTTACAGAACATTGAAATTAAACGAAATGGTTAAGTAAAGAAAGGCCATTTATCGAGAATTTTTTTGCTAGAGTGAAAAAGGGGATTCAGAAATAACCCCGGTTTCGTCTAGAGCAGGATTTTGTTGCAGAGCAGTGTAATTAAACGAAATGGTTAATTAAAGAAAGGTATTTAACCGAAAATGTTCGCGCCAAAGTGAAAAAATAACGGAGATTCAGAAATAACCACGGTCTCTTCTATAGCTGGATTTTGTTGCAGAACAGTGTAATTAAACGAAATGGTTAAGTAAAGGAAGGCAATTAACCGAGAATTTTTGTGCTAGAGTGAAAAATAATGGGGATTCAGAAATAATCCCGGTCTCGTCTAGAGCAGGATTTTGTTGCAGAATAGTGTAATTAAACGAAATGGTCAAGTAAAGGAAGGTAATTAACCGAAAATGTTCGCGCTATATTGAAAATATAACGGGGACTACGAATGGCAATTAATCGAATGTCAAATAACCGGAAGATTTTGTTAGTGTGTTATTAAAAGAAATGGTTAATTAAAGGAAGGTAATTAACCGAAAATGTTCGCGCTAGAGTAAAAATATAACGAGGATTAAGAATGACAATTAACCGTGTTGGTTATTATGCGCGGAATACTGTATGTATTTTAAGAGATGAGTTCAGCACCGAAACGTATGCATTTCTCTTATCAGCAAAAATTTATTATTGAAATTTCTATATTGGGTGTGGGCTAATGTTCTTTGCTGCTGTGTGAGCTTTTAAACGGAGAAAAATTGAGGCCTACAAAACAGCTTTCGATACTTTATTTATTTAAGTTCAATTCGATTAGATTTCAACTTGCAGACCCTAAAATTTCCTAGTATCCGAATGGATTAATATAGAATGAGATCCTGAGATTTTAAATCAGATTTTTGTTAAATTCGGTTCAAAAGCAATGTGTCTTTTGCATACCTCTGTGGTGTAGGGTATCATGAGTCGAATCTTCCCCTAAATTAACTTTTTTACTTGTTTTGGGTCTATTGTTGGTGATGTAGGTATTGACGGTATACGGTTTCATCAAGACTCGTGTTTTATAGGGTGGCTGATGAATAATGCTACATTTAAGAACTTTTTTTCAGTGTATGGCATTCATTTTCTCTTTCAACAGACTCAAGTAACGGTATCGAGTAACCGTAACGGTATGACCGTTTTCTTCGAAGAAACCGCGGCTTTTATCAGCCACCCTGTATATTCACCATAAAAAATGTATCTCCCGAATTGAGATCCTGTCATATTTTAGATCAGACTTTTGTACTTATTTCGGGTGTATTGTTGCGAACATATTTTTGCTGGTATGCGGTTATACTTATATATAAGTATATATCAACGAAACAATGAATTTAGTCCACCCGAAATTCCAGGGAAAAACAATTTTACAAAATTCTAAAGTAATTTAAAGGCCAAGATTGCAGGAATCAAAGCTGTTGGAACACTTCTTGTTTGGGTCATCTTAAAGTAAGAGTTCGTTTAAAAAACCTAAAACAATTGAAGCCTAGACGTCACCTCACTAGCATTACACACAGAGAAAAAATCACTTGACAATCGGTACGTACGACAAAAATTCTGTTCGTCGAAAAGACTTTCGAAAGAGGAGGAGTTACTCCACAAGCTAATAAGATCAGGTTTGTTGTTTGTCATAGAGGAAATTTTCTATTACAATTACAAAATGCTAACAATCTTAATGGATATTCGGTTCAAGGTACCATGAGATGGTAGCTAGGATAATATTGTGGCACTTCTTACCACAAAATCAGTTGTACTAATAGACTAAAGTGTAAAAAATCGGTTGCCAGAACCGCCTGTTGTTTCAACTAAAAGTTTTTTATACAATTGCTTAATTGGTACCAACAATTGGTAAAGACAACAAATAGTTTTGTTCTAAAGACCATCTAGTACGTATTGATGACCTTTATACATAAAAACAGAAATAGAAAATTAAATAAGGACAGAAGTTAATAGATTTACATTCTTACTGTCTATAAGAGCGGGACTAAAAATATCGTCCTCTAAATGTATAAGTACAGGGTGTCGGCCGGGAATGTCTACTACTTTGTTTTGCCGCCACATGGTAAACATTAGTCTTGACAGTTTATATTTGGCAGTAGTGAAGTAGAGACACGGCAAATTTATTATAGAAAAATATTCGATAAACCAATGTGTTTTAATCGTTAAAACCTTTTATGAAAATCAAGCATCGATTACGATGGTTACTATATGTGACAGCGCATAGAGAAAGGTACCTAAGGGTAAAAAAAAATCAATTTTCATTTTTTTTTCTTTTTTGATGTGGACAACATCTGAGCATCGAATGAGATCGATCCCATGCCCCAAAAGTGTTCCCTCTCAGAGATATGCGCGTGTTATGAAAGTGAAGTCGACGATTCTAAGCGCAAATAGAAAGGGACCTAATCTTTAAAATGGCTCTCCTGAACAAAACTTAGGTCCCTTTCTATTTTGCGCGTCACATATATATTTCTGGCCTAGGCAACACTAAGTGTTGCCTGGCGCCATCTGACATTTCCATTAGAAAGTTTGACATTTTTTAGCATAAACGTACTCAGAACGTTTTGACGTACGACCATCATTTGTGTTGTTTACAGTGACTTGAAAAAATCAATTTAGCAAAAACTCGTGAACATTTTCGTGCGATCATTTTTCACAACTTTCGACGTGGATTATCACGACAAGCGTGCATCGATGGACTTAAATCTTTGTATGGCGATGGAGCACCATCCTATGACACTGTGAAGAACTGGTTTAATGAATTTAATCGTGGACGACGCTCGCTCAAAGGCGAAGGTCTTCCAAAAACGGCCGTTGTGGCTGAGAACATTGATGCCGTGCGTGAACTGATAATGAAAACTCGTCATGTGCCATACCGTGAGATAGAGGAATCCTTGGGCATTTCTTTCACCAGCATACACTCGCTATTGCATGAACACCTGGCCGTACAAAAGGTTTGTGCTCGTTGGATCCCGCACAATTTGACAATCGCTCAAAAAAGGCTCGTGTCGATTGGTGCAAAGAAATTTTGAAAAAATAAGATCGCGGTGCTTCAAAAGACGTATATAAGATCGTCACAGGTGACGAATCATGGATCTATGCGTATGCTACCGTGTGGGTCTTCGAAGTCGAGCCAAATCCAACGTAAGCTGTTCGTGGAAAAAGCACTTCGAAGCGAATGGTCGCCTGTTTCACACTGGTCATGTGGCGACTATTCCGCTTGATCAACGTAAGACGGCCAATTCTGAGTGGTATACCACAGTTTGTTTGCCTAAAGTCTTCGGAGAAATTCGAAAAACGAGCAATGCACCATGACAATGCGAGCTCTCACACATCGTCTTAAACCAGCGCCTTTTTGACCGACCAAAAGGTTGAATTAATGGGTCATCCGCCGTACAGCCATGACTTGGCACCCAATGACTTCTTTTTATTCCCGCACATCAAGAACAAAATGCGTAGTCAACGATTTTCGTCGCCAGAAGATGCTGTTGAAGCGTTCAAAAACCACGTTTTGGAGGTGTCTCAATCGGAGTGGAAAAAGTGCTTCGACAATTGGTTTGAGCGCATGCAAAAAAATAAAACCATTTTTGACGATAAATATTCGCATTTTCTTTATTAGGCCAGAAATATATATAGCAGTCTTCGTAGTAGTACGCTTGAGAACATATAAACTATTATGCTAGGTATCTTTTTATGAAACCTATTTCGATTAAATGTATTAGGACTCAGTTTTCATTCTAGATTTAAACCACACTTCAGATTAAACAAGGTTTAAACATGAATACAAATTAATTTAACCTGAAATTAAATGGATCTTCCCTGAAAGCTAAACCTAAGAGTATCTAAAACGAATTGTCTAATTTCAGCTAAACCTAAAGTATCTAAAACGGCTCACCTTGAGTCATAACTTTGTAAAGAGATAAAATTGCGCATGTAGCAACAACATTTTTGCAACTTATTAGCTGATTAGATTGACATGCTGATGATAGTATAGAATAGCATGTCCACCCCCTAACTAAGATGAGGTCAAAGCAAAAATAACCCGGATTGAAAACAAGGTGCAGACGGTATACCCTCAGAAGCTGAATATGATAGGACTAGACGAACTGATAAGTCATGTATCTGCTAGTCTGCACATTTAATATATGTCTGATGATTGAAACCTCAGGCTATGGCCGATTCGTAAAAAAGAGAAGAAGATAGATAAGTAGAAAATACTTCCAAATACTTGTTTTATACAATGTCTGCATTGATATCAACGCCAAACCTGTACGTCTTTGTAGAATGTCAATAAGTGGCACTAGGTCCTCGTATCAGAAAACAAATATATTTAATGACGAAAAATTTCCCAAAATAGGCACAATAAAGATTAATCATAGCCACACGCAGAAAAATTTTCGGTTTAATTAAAAAAAAAACAAAATATAATTGCAAATACTGTGATGAAAAAATTCACATACTAACTAAAATATTCGTATGTTGTTTATTGAAAATATTTCCGATTTAAAGCGATAAAAAATTCGCGTATTTACAAAAAAAATTTACGAAGTTTATTAAAAAAAACTTTGTAAAACTTCAGTTTTAGAAAAAAAAAGTTGTAAGCCGTTTATTAAAAATATTTTCGTTATGAGCGATAAAAAAATATCATTTTTTTACCAAAGAAGTTGCGAATTTTTTTTTTAAAAAGCGGTCGGATGGTTTTTTATTTACAAGCGGGGGTGTCTGCAGTTTCGGTAAACGCCCCAAGCAACGAATGTGATGTAACTATGTTGTGCGGCTAATCACTTAAGGGCAGGCAGTTTCGCAAAAAATTTATTTTTTGAGGGAAATCTTTCCTAATTTTTTTACTATTCTACCGATAAAACAACTAATCGTCTTTATGTTTTAGTGTACTTGAAGTATATAAGTAAACAGTTGTTTGACTTAAGAATTACAATATTTATATTCAGAAAAGGATTGTGCAGCTTATTATACTTTGTCACTTCTCCTAAAACTTTCTGTTACATTAAGTGACAATTACAGTGCACCAACCAATATTCGGTTGTAATGATGTTGACTTTTTAGTTGATGTAATCTTTATCATTCAGTTGGCAAACAAATCCGTCGTGGCAACGAATCTGTTCTCTGTGAGTAGGTTAGACACATCTTGTGAAAACCTCGGGACGTAATTACAAAAACGCTCGACCACATGACAGCCAATTCTATGCACCGGATCGACCCGAAGAAAGGTCTGTTAACCCGGAAGAAAGGGCTGTCAACCCGGCACTATATGCCGTTGCAAAAACAATGGAAGAAGAGAGAAATCCCGGCCGTCTTCTAATGACGTCGAAACGAATGCTTCAGTAGGACCTACACACAGAGAAAAAATCAGTTGGAAATCGGTCCGGCCTACTGAAATTAGGTAGGATAACACATACTTTCTGTTACATTCACCACAATTCCACGGTTATTGATGGCTACATAGTGCGACATACCGTAAATTGAAAGCTACTATTATATTACGAAACTTACAACCAATAAGTCGGTTATACCAACCGAATTCAGAAAAACTATTCGTGTCCACAATTGGTGGTTATGACAAACAACTAATTATGAAGTACATGATACGGTGGTACCAATAATTGGTGGTGACAACAGATAAGATCTTTGTAGTAACCAAACTCCGATGTAACGTATTATAAAGGGTGTTTTTTTAGACGTGTGGTTTTCTAGAAGTAATAAAATGCATGTAATTTAATGTTATGTCTAGCAACTTAGCTTTATTATAAAGATAAGGGTTTGTCATTATGTTTTAAAAATGATTTCGAGCAAGTGGCCGCCGCGGCTGGCTTGAATAAATTCCAGCCGAGAGGCCCAATTTCCGAGCACTTTTTGCAGCATTTGGGACCGTATGTCAGCAATAACGCCTCGAATATTATCTTTCAAGGCGTCAATCGTGTGGGACTTATTTGCGAAGACAAGTGAATTTCCATAACCTCACAAAAAAAAAATCCAGCGGTGTTAACTCGCACGATCTTCGAGGTCACGCCACAGGGCCACGACTTCAGATAATGCGCCCACCAAAAGTTTCCTTCAATAAATTGATTGTTTGGTTGGCTGTATGGCATGTAGCGCCGTCTTGTTGGAACCAAATTCATTAATCGTGGCTCTATAGAGTTCCCCATTGGCTGTAACATTATGGCCGGCTTCATTTTTGAAGAAATATGAACCAATGATTTACTCTGCCCATAAGCATATTAAACAGTGACTTTTTGAGAATATAACGGCATCTCAACAAAGGCTTTTCATTGCAACAAATGCGACAATTTTGCGACAATAATGGACCAATGATACTCCTGCTCATAGAGTACACCAAACACTGACTTTTTGAGGATTTAACGGCGTCTCAACAATGGCTTGTGGATTTTCATTACTCCAAATGCGGCAATTTTGGTTATTAACGTACCCATTCAACCAAAAGTGAGCTTTATCGCTGAAAAAATTTTTCTTGTAAACATCAGGATCGGTGGCCATCTCGTTTGGGTCCAATCACCACGTTTTGCAAACGTTGTTCCGAAGTAAGTCGAATCATTATGAAATGGCAAACCAAACTGAGCATAAATCAAGTGACAGCTGTCAAAAAGACCAACTCCGAAAAAAGTGCGGCCAAATTGAAAACCACACTTCTAAAAAAACAACCTTTACTATGCAACAAAATTTCGGACTTTCTCGGAGATCTTTCATTTCTTCTTGAAATGAAAGATAAGGGTGGTTATAGCATATTTCTAAAAGGACGTCCCTGGTAGGTCCCAGTTATTTTTTATGGGCCAAATTTTACTTTCAACCCTATCTATACCATATAAAATACATTATAAAGTAGTAAAGATTCCATCGAATTTTCGTGGTGAAGTGACTTTAGTGAAATCGTATAGAGTTTATTATAAGTAGAAGATTTTAACATTCTATCTCTGAGATTCGAATTGCCTTTTCGTCATTTTCTTGAAAAAGTGAAGAAAAGAGTAAAAGTGATTCTTAAAAGGGAATTTGATTTTTTTCTATGTTGTACAAAAATGTTGTCCTCTTAATTTCAGTTGGAGCGTGTCCTTTATTTAATGAAATTTTATAAATGTTTTAAAAAATTGGTCGTTTTTGGGTTAAAGCCTTCAATTTAGTGTTGATCGTCTAAAAAAAAATCAGAATTTTTTCAAGATAATCTGTCCTTTTAAAAAAAAAAAATATTGTTGTAAAAATGTTTAACGGATAAGGCTTGTTCAGAATAGAAACCAACCAAAATCGACGCAGAGCGGCGATGTGAAATTATTTTTTTTCCACCTATTTTTTTAAATATACTACAAAATAAGACCGATATGAAAGTATATATATACATTCTTGTTGTAAGTGAATAGTTGACCTTTGGTGTTATTATCTGTTAGAATTATTTCTGGGCTTCTCGGGTCATGTATTTATTCCGATTGACTTTGTCAATCATCTTTAGGGGTTGCTAATAAAGAAAACACTGGCGGTGTTCTAATGGTAACTCGATTAGGAGGTAGCTAATGCGATAACTTCACACCGTTGTGCAAAAATTTAAAAATGATTTTGTTTAGAGAAAACTATAGACAATTGGAGCTAAAACCCGTTTGTTTAAATATTTATTTGAAAATCAAACGATTTATAATTCATAAAGTCAATTAGTTCTTGTACACAAAGATATTTCAAAAATTTCTTTTGAAGTTTAGGAGTTATCGCCTTAGCGACCACTTACTCGTTTAAAAAGCGAGTACCAGTAGAACACGCCTACTGTTGTCCGTTTGATTATCGCTGTCAACTTGACGACAGAGTTCTTTTAGTTGACAACCCCTAAAGATGTTTGACGAAGTTAATCGAAATATTGGGAGTAAAAAAAATTAAACCAAAAACACAAGATCGAGTTAAAAATGGTTTTATGGAAATGGTTTTAAATGATTGCAATAACCATTATAAAGACATTTGAGCAATCAAAAAAAAATTTCGACCGCGCGAATTTTTTATATTAATTTTTCAAAAATCCCTTTAGTTTTTCCGAAATCTCGTCTGTTTTTTTGATTTTTTGAGGGAAAATATTCATATATATTTTGTTTTTCATCGTTTTTTAATAACAAATTATATTGAAATTGGAACAATAAATGCACATAAATCTGTAATAAAAAATAAATTTTTTCGACCATGCGAACATTTTCAAAAAAATATTTTGAAAATTTTTCATTTGTTCCTTTTTCAAAATGTCGCGGATTTTCATGACCCGAACGGGACATTTCGCTAAAGTGAAAAATTTAAAAATTCGATAATAAATTAAAAATGCATGGAATTTACGCGGAATTGGCTCCAAATGATTGCTATAAGAATTCCAAAGACATGAAATCGAAAAATAAAATTTTTCGACCACGCGACTATTTTATATGAATTTTTTAAAAAATTTGACTTTTTTTCCGTTCTTCACCTGAAACTCCGGGTAAGTGAAAAATTAAAAAATCGATAAAAAATCTAAAAAGCAAGAAATTGCTGCGGAATTGACTTTAAATGATAACAATAAGTATTCCAAAGACATGAAATAGAAAAATAAATTTTTTCGACTTCGCGACTATTTTATACGAATTTTTCAAAAATCCCTTTGATATTTTCCAATTCTTAAGAATTTTAATTATTTTTTCAAAAACATGACCTCAAGCTGAACAAATACTTTAAAAGTATATATTTTTGTTTAGCTCGTTTGTTTTATTTCGGTCTTTTGCTTTTACACATTATACAGGGATTATCCGGCTTAAGACCTCTTATCTTTTTTTAAGAAGAAGACAAGTTTTTAACAAAATGGCAAAGTGGCATTGATTTTCGTGGCTGCAGACTGCTTTTATCGGGATTTCAAGTCCGTGACGATCCGCTTCAGAAAGATTCGCAGCAATTGTTGAATGATAAAAAAAACGAACTCTTTAGGACCAGACTCTTACCAAACGAATGAGAATTGCTGTTGTAAATCTGACTTTTCAAGGTTTCTTCACACAATTGCCCACGAAACGTTTTTTATTTATTAGTCTGCAGTTTCGGTAAGCGCCACTTCATTATCATAAGGCCCCAAGCAATGAATGTGGCGTAACTACGTTCTGCGGCTAATCACTTAAGGGCAGGCAGTTTGGCAAAAACGAGAAAACAACTGATCGTTTTCATCTTTTAGTATACTTGAAGAATAAAAGTAAATAGGCTTTTGACTTATAAATTACAATATTTATAATCAGAAAAAGATTGTGGAGTTTATGACATTTAGTCACCTCTACCGAAACTTTCAGTTACATTAAGTGACAATTACAGTTCGCCAACAACATTCGGTTGTACTAATTTTTTTTTTATAATTATTGACAATATTTAAAATAAATGCAATATTTATTAAAATAGTAAAAAAGTAAAATAGTAATTTTATAGTTAATGCAACCTCAATCATTCAGTTGGCAAAAAAAATCGTTTGCGGCAACGACTCAGTTCTCTGTGTGTGGGTTAAACACACCTTGAGAAAACCTCCAGAAGTAATTATAAGAACGGCACTACCCTGGAAGGAAATAGAAATCCCGGCCATTCTCAACCGTAGTGGAGACAAACGCTTCAGTAGAACCTATTTTTTTTGACCCACTTTACCAATTCGACGCATAACGTCCCTCTTTTGCATACAAATTTGTAAAAGTTTAACTTGTTCTAAAAATCCTGCTCATAATTCAAATAACAGAATAAATCATTTCAAGTCGTTAAATATAAAATTAAATAAGAAAATGTTTAAATATAAGTACGATCGGATAATCATATGTGACAGCGCATAGAGAAACGGACCTAAGGGTAAAAAAAATCAATTTTCACTTTTTTTTTTGATGTGGACAACATCTGAGCATCGAATGAGACCGATCCCATGGCCCAAAAGTGTTTCCCTCCCAGAGATATGCGCGTTTTATTAAAGTGATGGTACACCAAAGATATACACGTATTTTAATCCTCAAAATGGCTCTCCTGCACAAAACTGGGTTTTACCCTTAGGTGCGCGGCACATACGAGTATACATAAAATTGTACTATCAGTTGGTCTAGTTAACAAATGATCGCAGTGTTGACAACCGAATTAAATATAAAATTAAATAAAAAACTTTCTATTACGTTCTCATAACCGAATACATAAAATGTAGCCATCAGTTGGCCCTGTTAACAAATGCTCGTGTTCATGACAACCGCATTCCAAGAGCACTTATAGTCAAAAATCTATAACAACAACCAATACATGTATAAATTCAGTTCCAATAATCATACTAATTAGTTAGGTTTACCGATACTATGTCTTTTCAACCATTACTTTCAGTTCCCACTTCTAAAAATTGCCATGTACCCAATCTACATTCGGTTGTAGAGATACAATACATGGATAGTACGTGCAACCACCAACAAATAAAAAATCGGTTGTGGCAACCAATCTGTTCTCTGTGTGTAAGGATTGTATTTGAAACTTAAATCTATTAATAAAAATAAGCTATCAGCAAAATAGCTGCCACTGATCGTGAGAACCTTTTTATTGTAAGGTTTGGGCCTTAAACATAATGTGATCAAGTCCTGACCACTATCGTAAAAAGATTGAGATCAACAGCAGCTTATAGAGTCAGCATTAGTAGGCGAGTATAAACCTCGAGAATCTTCGTATAAAATAGAATACAAAACAAGTCAAAAACTAAGCCGTCTCACCAATAAACTGACCTTTGGTCTGGAGACAGACAATTTAAAGTAAGATTATCGCACGACTACAAAGACAAGGCGTTGAAAACAATTCTCAATTTGTTTTAAAAAAACAAAAACCCAAGTAAAGTATATACTTATGTACTTAGGTACATACAGGCGCGGTATATACATATGTTCATTCAAAACATATCACTTGGTGAAAGATGGTTTAAAGTAGAGCTTTCATTTCTTTTATTGTTTCAAAATGTTGAAGTCCAGCACCGAAGCAACGATCTCTTATCGTTCGAAAGAATTCAAAACTCATTAAAGAGCACGAGTGTTGGCTATGATCGATCACCAATCGCCAACAAAGAATGCTTGAGTCCATGTCTCGGACAACGTAAAAGCTCTGTTTTCGATGGTGGTGACGGTGGTCCAGACGTGAGCAGAACCGATTCAAGCAGAACCGAAAATAAAAATAAGTATTGAATACATTCTGAAATTCGCGGCATTACAAGTGCATTCGTGAGATCGTTCAATAATATTGTCTACGCTATTGAAAACCAGCGGATATTGTGTAGCAGCCAGTAAAAACAAAAAACCAATAAAAATTCTGCAAAACTAAAGACGCGACATTTGACAAATGGGAAATCGTTTTCACTTTAGATATATACGCAAATCCGATATTGTCTTAATATATAGAACCTGAAAGAAATTGAATAAATCAAAGAGAAACAGTGAAAGTTTTGATTAAAAAACGGATTTTTATTGAGGAAATAACTTAAAAACGAAAACAGTATTGGCAACACTTAAACACAATTTGAACCATGCGTTTTCTGATAGTGTGCAGCATCCTTTTGGCAGTAATTGTTGCCACAACCCAAGGCAGATCACGTAAGTTCTTCACCTGATGACCGAACAAGATGAGCAACTGAAATGGCAACTCTTTCTCTTGTAGGTCCTGCCGTTGACATTTGCGACCGCCAGCCGACCATCAGTGGCCTGTGCGTAACCTCCACTCTGGGCATTTACTATGATGCGGAGACGCAGCATTGCCGCTACATGGGCTGCAGTCCGGACAAGAAACTCTTCTCCTCCCTGGAGGACTGCGAGAAGATCTGCAATAGCAAACGGAGACGCAACCGGCGTGTGCGCTATTCACAGACATAAGCACCGCCTGGCTGTCTGTCCATTTGTCCGATGTGTTTCGATCTTAGGTTCGCTTGGAATTTAGTTAATAACATTATACGTATGTGTGTGTGTGAGATAGATAGAGAGAGAAGGGAGAGAAATGCAATGGCGGTGGTCTCGGTTTTTTTGACCATGACTTGATTTCAATATAAGCCGCCTGCCTGCACACGTCTGTCTCACGATGTACAGTTTCTGTTTCTGATTGAATATTGAATATTGTTTGTTGTATTAAAAAATAAAACGTAAAATATGCATTGACTTCAATGGAGATAATGAAAATGCAACAGCGTCCATCTTACAAACGGGTGAGGGGGCGGTGGGCCGGCATTAACGGCGCTATGGTTCGCCTACGATATGTAGAACGCAATTTGTAGCGTTATCATCAAAAAAAAAACGTGAGGAAAATCCTAATAAATTTTTCTAAGGTCATAAGCCTTAGAAAACTAGTAAGAAAAAAAATGTAACGTCGGGTAAAACCGACTATATTATTCCCTGCACCACTCTAGAGAAACAGATAAACTACCTGAAAAAAAACTTATAAACTAACTGATAATGTTGCTCAAAATCTAGTCGAAAGAGAGGACATCATTTTTTAACGATATGGGAAGTCGTACTTGGTTTACGGCCGCTGGTATCAATGGCTGGCCAAATCTTTTTATTAATGGTGGTTTTTATACCCTCTACCATGATATGGGGGATATGCTAAATTTGTTCGTTGAAGAGTTCCAACTGTCCGTGTTTTTGTTGAAAGCACGATAATGGTTAAATATAGGGCGCTGAAACTTTGCATGATCCTTGCTTGGGATTGTAAATGGGTGAAACCTATAATCCCTTAAGTTTCCCTTTAATGGACTAAAGAAATATACTTCGAAAGAAGTTCACTTTGTTCAGAGTATATATAAGATTCGGCCTGACCGAACTTAACGACATTATTACTAGTTAGTCTCTTGGGTCCATTAAAATTCACGGAAGTCTATGAAATTAGAATTTATGTTAAGTTGGGAGGAATTTCAGTGTTAGTGCGAATCCTTGTGACTATGAAGATGAGTGGTTTTTCGGCCCTAAAGGGTGTGCTTTTAGAGCGAGCTTACAATTTTTCAAATCTAAAAAGTTATAATATTAAGATTCCTGGGGAGGTTTAATTAAATTTTGATAGATTTTCGCCTCCAAAACATGAAAATGAATTTTATTTTCCTCTCATTAGTTTTCATGATAGCTTTTTTTGAATTTTTTTTTAAGATTTTTTTATAAGATGCCTCAGTTTTTTGGACCATAGCTCCCAAATGCTATTATCGATTTGATCAAGAGTGGTCTCAACTGAATTTAGCTTTTCTAAAACTTTTTCATACAAGGCATTCCTTTCAAGATATAATTTTGGAATTTTTTAAGGTTTTTTATGAGATATCTCACCTTTTTGGACCATAACTCCCATACGCTATTACCGATTTGATCAAAAGTGGTCACAAATAAAGGGAATTAAGCATTATTAAAAAAAACGTACAATAGTTTTGACGTTAGAGGCATTTAAAATCACGATTTTAAATTGAAAAAAAAATAATTAAACCACAATAAAAAAATATATAAATAAATTGAAAACACAAGCCATGGTTTGTTGAAATTTCGTGAGAAATATAGGAGCTAAACGTTGTTTAGTGGGACGTGATTATATAGGGTGAACCATCTAGAGGTATTGTTTCAGTACAAAAAAAATAAAAAAAAATCAAATCAAGTATGATTGCCGTAATCATATAACCGTTAAAAATCAATACATCTGTGGCGCCAATCATATTTATTTTGTTGCTACATCCATAATTTCATTTTTAAATTTGGCAATAATACTATTGTTACATTTCAAAAATATTAATATTGCCGCAAACATACAATTGTCAAAATGTAATTCAAAAAACCATAATATAGGGTGATCCATCTAGAGTTATTTTTCCAGAACAAAAAAAAATATAAAAATTCAAAGCAAGTGTGGAATCTTTATTGGTATTTTGAAAGGACATTTTATGCCATTTATTTTTTGAATATAATCTCCTTTAAATGTTGGCCGCAACTACGGGTTTCCATTCCGATGGTCTAATTTTGGATGACTCGTTCGAGCATTTCGACCGGTATGGCTTTAATGACACGCGTATAATGTTGGCTTCCAAAACCTGAATCGTATATGGTTTGTCAGCATAGACTTTGAACTTTACGCAACCCCAAATAAAAATGTCTAATGTTGTGATATCACTCGGTCTAGGCGGCAAACTCACCTGTCCAAAACGTAAAATTAGCTGCTTTTCGAAATCACCTCTCAATAGATCCATTGTTTGAGCATTGTATGGCAAGTGACACCGTCCTGTTGAAACCAAGTGTCGACAAGATTACAGGCTTCAATTTCAGGTAGCGAGCACCATTCCGACCATCGTCATTTTTGAAAAAATATGCACCGATGATTCCATTATAAACCGCAGCAAACCGTGGTTTTCTCTGGGTATAATGGCACCTCTTAAACCTCTTCTTGTTGCTCTTCAGCCCAAATGCGGCAATTTTGTTTATTGACTTTGCCATTGAGCCAGAAATGGGCCTCATCACTGAACAACATTTTGGTCGAAAACAGTGGATCTTCCCGTTTTTCACCGAACGCTCATTTCCATATTACAGTTGCCAACATTTGAAGGAAATTATTTTCAAAAAATAAATGCCATTAAATGTCCTTTCAAATTACCAATCAAAAGATTCCGCACTTGATTTGAATTTTTATATTTTTTTTGTTCAGAAAAAATACCTCTAGATCGACTACCAATTATAAAAATATATAAATAAATTGAGGAAAACAAGCCATGGTTTGTAGAAATTGGGTGAGAAATGGAGCAGCTACACGTTGTTTAGTGGGACGTGCTTATACATTACCCATGTTCTACGGTAAACCTTAGGATAGTAAAGAAGTAACTAAAAGGCTGAAAATCGGTTTACCAGGATAAACCATTTGTTGCTCAATTTTTATAAACGATAGCTTTATTTTGCTCGAGGAAGTCCAAACGTTATGCTCAATTTATTTATATATTTGTTATATTATTGTTTATATATTTTTATATTATTGTTTCTATATTTTTTTTTCAATTTATAATCGTGATTTTTTGCACAAAAAATTCATTTTTTTTTAAATTTTAAATGCCTCTAACGTCAAAACTATTAAACTGATTTTAAAAACTTGTTCCTTGTTTTAGAAATGCTTATTTACTTTCATTTGAGACCACTTTTGATTAAATCGATAATAACGTTTGGGAGTTATGGTCCAAAAAGGTAAGACATCTCATAAAAAAATCTTAAAATAATTCCAAAATTCTATCTTGCAAACTAATCAGAGGAACATTTTTTAAAATTCAATTTCGTGTTGAGAAGGCCACAATCTATAGAAAAAATATTTAGAACTCTGGACCAGGAAAAAGATCATAATTTGTAAACTAATGTTATTGGTCCGTAATAAAATCTACAAGTTTTTTCCGGCCCTAGCGTCAGGAACCTAAATTAAGCCAAACCTTTAAAATATTGAAATTTTTAAGATCATGAGGAAATTGTAGTGTTTTCGTATCTACACACAGAGCACAGATATGTTGCCACAACCGAATTCTTTGCCAACCGAATGTTGGTGGTTGCACGTACTATCCATGTATCCATCGCTATAATCGAGTGTTGATTGAATACAGGGCAGTTTTTAGTAGTGAAAACTAAAAGTAAAAATATCGGTAATCCAAACTAATTAGGATGATTATTGGAACTGAATTTGTACATGTCTTGGTTGTTGTTATAGACTATTGGCTATAAGAACTCTTTGAATTCGGTTGTCATTTCTACCAGCATTTGTTAACTGGACATTAGTTGGTCCAATTTATCTATTCGGTTATCTGACCGAAGTAATAAAGTTTTTTATTTTATTTTTATAATAGATATGTTTATTCCCGTCGGTCCAATGAGGAGCATATGGCTATTATAATTAACGATTTGAAAATATTTGTTCTGTTTTTTGGATTATGAGGTTCATTTAAACTTTAATAAAGCTTGTATGGACAAGTGGAACATAAAGTGACAAGTGGAACAAAAGTCCTTAAAAAGTCACTTTTTTGTGTGCTCTATGGGCATTGGTCCATATTTCTTCAAAAATGAAGCCGGCTATAATGTTGCAGTCAATTGGTAACGCTATAGAGTCATGATTAATGACTTTTTCGTGCCTAAATTGGAGGATGTTGATGTGGAAGTCCTTTCCAACAAGACGGCGCTATATGCCATACAGCCGACGCAACAATCAATTTATTGAAGGAAACTTTTGGCGAGCGCATTATCTCGCGTCGTGGCCTCCTCCAAGATCGGTCGATCTAACACCGCTGGACTATTTTTTGTGGGGTTATGTGTCGCTTGTCTTAGCAGATCAGCCCGACACGATTGACGCCTTCTAGGAGAATATTCGTTATGCGTTATTGCTAGCATACGGCACCAAAAGCTGCAAAAAGTGGTCGAAAATTAAGCCTCTCGGCTGGAATTTATTCGAGCCAGCCGCGGCAGTCACTTGCCCGAAATCATTTTTCAAACATAATGGCAAACCCTCATCTTTATAACAAAGCTAAATTCTTGGCCATAAAATTAAATTATATGCGTTTCATTTCTTCTTGAAAATCACACGTGTGAAAAAACACCCTTTAGTAACAATACAAGATTTAAGGACCCTAAAATTTTAAAAGATGCTTGCATGAAATTGTAAATCGGTGAAATCCATCCATTAAGTTTTCCTTTTAAGGACTACTGAAAAGTGCAGGTTGGCGTAATGTGCAGCGGTGCCATGCATTGTAGTCCTGCATTTCCGTCCAAAGGGAGTTTAAGCGGAAGTCCCCCTTGTAGATTGACCATTATGAGGCTAGTAAACATGTTTGGCGGATCCGGAAGCATCGAAAGTAGACAAATCCAAGTGTTTCGACTTGAAACTTATCGCCACAAATTGCAGTTAGCAGACGGTTATAACAACGAATAATTCATGATGATTTAAACTTGTTGCCGTACAGAGTCCCAATTGCAAGCAAGTTAAACCCTCTGGATTAGACTATTCGAATGGGATTTTTACCACAAAATTATTGAAATGGCCGAAGAAGAAAATAGCTAGATAAACAGCTTGTTTAAGTATTCTGGGCCCATTTAGATCTAAATGGCAATGTAAACAAGCTAAATGTCCGTATATGAAGTGAATCTAATCCTCAAATCCGAGTACTCCATGAGATGGAACTGTACCCAGAAAGAGTCAAGCTGCATTAAAAGGGCCATGCTTCTTTTGAGAAAACGGTGCAACAGTGACTTTCAACTAAATAGGGATCCTTTTTTAAAGATGTTGAAGGAGTTTTTTGACCCAGAACTGTGCTGAAGACGTATCCGAATTAATAGCATTAGGTTCCAGCAAGATGAGCCAAATCCACCTATAGCCAGACAGGTTTGGCAGAGCTTTAACGAAAATACCCAAGCAAACTATTATCCAAAAATTCCACTTGCCACTGGCCACCGGACTTGACTGCACCAGACTATTTTTTATGGGGTTATGACAAGCAAGAGGTGCAAAAAACGAAACCAGGGAAAATGACTGAATTGAAGCAGTCCATTAAAACAATAACCGAAGCAATGCCAACTTCCACCCTTCAGGCCGCAATTGATAATTTTCACAACTGGTGGTCGCATATGGTTGGATAAGCATGGAAGTCATTTAGAGTCTATAATCTTTAATGACAATTAGTCATAACAAATTACATTGAATTTTCAAAAAAAGAAATAAAAAAAAAATATTGATTAAAAAATAGTTATTTAAATTTCTTATTTTAGCACAATTGATGCGCCACCCTGTATTTGCAATCCGTATCTTGTTTTGACTTCAACAACCTTTTTTGTTGGGCCCCAACGACCGTGTCTTAATCTCAGCTAAAATCTTTGTCTTTACAACAACTGGTTACCTTCATTTGTCCGTGAAGTCCGCTCTCAGAGATCGGGTACTTAATGGACTACACTGGTATTTAGGAATTGAGCAAATTCCTTTGAATTGTTCCTTATGAATCAGAGGTAAAAAGGGACATTCCAACCCACTCTCCTAGTGTCATTAATGAACACTTGTGTATATTAAATATCCTGGCGCATAACATTCCTTTCGACGGAAATGTTTATCTACTATAAGTGTCATTCCTACATAGGAAAAATCCTCCTTCCACACACTCACACCTACACACAAATGTAAATTCTACTCTCCGAAAACCATAACGTATTCACACTCACACACAGTGACATGTTTTGTAATCTTAATGTTAAATGCTTCCTTCCTTTCGTCCTGTGTTCGTGACATCCTTCGTAATTCCAAATGCAGATGCAAATGCAATTATGTATTTTGCATTAACGTAATTAACACATGGAAAACTGCTAGCTGCTGCCACACATTCCACATTCCGTTGCACTTATTCAGGGATTGCGTCGTTGCAAGCAGCCGTCCTAATTCGAAGTGCTGTGGCATGTGCTGCAGTCGTTGCTGACGATGAGGTGCAACTAAATGTTAATTAATATTAATTAATTTAGTTAAACGACTAATTCCAAAATGGACTCGAAATATCTGCACACATACAAGTGGGATTTTAATCATAATATCCTGTATGAGTATGTGTTTTACTAAATGTCCATTCACATCTATAAGTACATACATGAGTTGTAATACAGGGTAGCGCACCAATTGTGCTACAAAAAAAATCAAATAACTTTTAATAAATGTATTTCATTTTTTTTTTGCTATTGTATAGAAAATTCAATTTAATTTTTTATGACTGATTGTGTTTGAAGATTTTAGACCGCAAAGGACCTTTTTGCTCATCCACGCATATGCTTCACCTGATCGGAAAATTTTTTATTGTTGACTTAAGGGTTGATGTTAGGATCGCCTTTATTATTGTTTTTTAATGGACTGCTTCAATTTAGTTTCGTTTCGTTTCGTTTCGTTTTGTAAACCTCTTGCTTGACATAACTCCATAAAATAAAAGTCTGGTGCTGTCAGGTTCGGTGACCTTGGGGGCCAGCGAAATGTAACATTTCTGGATGTTAGTTTGTTTGGGAATTGCCATTACTGGTCTGGCTATATCGAGCCATAAGCGCTAACCTATCGTAAGTCAAATTTTTGGAAAAAAAATTTTATTGCTGAAAAATAATCGTTAGGACAAGCCTCATCGTTTTGTATTTTTAAAATGACAAAATTGTTAGTAAAACATCAAAAAAAAAGCTTTTGCATTTTATCGTAAATGATTGTTTAAATTTTATTGTGTAGCAATTTTATCGTAAGTCACACATCAAATTGCTGCAGCAATCGCAAATGTGTTCAGATTTTTTTTTTGTTTTTTGATACAGTTATATGAGTAGGTAGAAATCTTAAATTTTTGCATTAAAACATTTGCATTTTTAATAAAGTTGTTTGAAATAAATAATAAAAACCGTCTCCTGTAAAATTTGCATTTTTTCACTTACGATAGGTTAGCGCTTATGGCTCGATATGTGCAGTTGCTCCACCTTGCTGGAACCAAATGCTTTTGCAACGGATACATCTTGGGCTCAGTTTTGGGTAAAAAAAACTCCTTGAACAACTTCAAAAAAGGATCACCATTGAAAGTCACTGTTACACTATTTTCATTAAAGAAGTATGACCCTTACAATGCAGCTTGGTAAAACTGCGCACCACACAATAACTCGTTCTGGGTGCAGTTTCGTCTAATGGAGTATTTGTGGATTAGATTCACTCCATAAAAGGCAAATCTGCTTGTTTACATTGCCGTTTAGATCCAAATGGGCCTCATCAGATATAAACAAGCAATATTTTTTTAAGCTGTCGTCTTCTTCGGCTATTTCAATGGCAACATCCATTCGAGTAGTCAAATCCAGAGGGTTTAACTTGCTTGTAATTTGGACTTTGTTTGAAATCAAGTTTAAGTCATCCCGAATTATCCGTTGTAAAGACTGCCTGTTAACTGCAATTTGCGCCGATAAGTTTTGAGTCGAAACGCTTGGATTTGCCTGAATTGACGATGCTACAGCTGCAATTGTTTTTTGAACCCGAACATAGGGATCTTTATAATAAGGTCGTTGTGCGATGCTACCAGATTGGGCAAGCATGTTTACCAGCCTCATAATGGTCTACTCGGGGAGTTACGCCAAACTCCCGCCTTTATTAATTTTTTACGGAAAAATGGAGTGCCATAATGCAAAGCATTATGGCACTCCAAATCCTTTTTTCCGTATCCCAAGCATTCATTTTAATAAATCCAAATACTAACCTTCTAAATAAAATAAAAAATTTTCCAACTGCTCACACAGGAAAAAGTTATTACGTTTTGATTTGTAGCACGATTCGTGCGCCACCCTGTACATACTCGTTTTTGTTCTAAAATGTGCATGTATGGTTAATTGCACAGTCCACAGTCCGAACCAAGAAATTGAGAAGAAGTGTCATAGTCGGTACACTTTCTAATTGACCGTCAAGTGTGCTTCAAAATGTCGAAATGCCACGCCCATTTGTTTCATTATGAACTTATAAAGTTTATCACAACTTTCGAATCATAAACTTCAAAATATTAAAGATTTATAACAATTGGTTCATTACATTGACCAATCTCGTACAATTTTTATGAAATTTAAAAATTTATGTCCAAAAGACCATAGAAGTTGAAAGAAAAAAAAATTATTTAGCCCATCCTTTGCTCTTTTCTATAAAAAAAAGTTACCGCGATATCGCCCACCTGGCTTACGCTAAAATTATTTATGTATCAACACTTTCTTGGGTATTTAAATACCCGTTTGGCAGGAAAGGGTTAAATTTTATCCAAAGCGCCGTCACCGCCTACTCTGTCATCAGGGTCTGCTTCTTCTCATACCAACATCATATATACCAACTGCTGTCGTCATGCCGTTATTAATTTATGATATATGGCCTTTCAAAATTCAAACTTGAGTGGGCGACGCCACGCCCTTTTGTCTAATTTTAGCATAATATAGTGCTGGAAATTCCCAATATTTTTTATATAATAATAATATCTGTTAACGGTTCATTACGAGGGCTGCTACATATATTTCTGGCCTAATAATAAAAATGCTAATATTTATCATCAAAAATGGTTTTATTGTTTTTCAAAGTATTCTCCAGCATGATTTAAACACTTTTGCATGCGCTCAAACCAAATGCCGAAGCAATTTTTCCACTCCGATTGAGACACCCACAAAACATGGTTTTTGAACGCTTCAACAGCATCTTCTGGCGACGAAAATCATTGACCACTCATTTTTTTTTCTTGATGTGCAGGAATAAAAAGAAGTCATTGGTAGCCAAGTCAGGGCTGTACGGCGGATGACCCATCAGTTCAACGTGTTGGCCGGTCAAAAAGGCGCTGTTTTGAGCCGATGTTTAGGAGCTTGCATTGTCATGGTGCACAATGATTTGTCTGCTCTTGTTCGTTTTTCGAATTTCTCCGAAAGCTTCAGGCAAACAAATTGTGGTGTACCACTCAGAATTAACCGTCCTACGTTGCTCAATCGGAACAGTCGCCACATGACCAGTTTTGCCGAAGAAACAGGCGACCATTTGCCTCGAAGTGCTTCTTCCACGAATAACATTCGTTGAATTTGGTTTGTCTACGAAGACCCACACAGTCGATTGCTGTTTTGTTTCGGACTCATACGCATAGAACCATGATTCGTCACCTGTGACGATCTTATAAACGTCTTTTGAAGCACCGCGATCTTATTTTTTTTTATCAAATTCTTTGCACCAATCGACATAAGCCTTTTTTTGAGCGATTGTCAAATTGTGCAAGATCCAACGAAGACAAACCTTTTTTACGGCCAGGTGTTCATGAAATATCGAATGTATGCTGGTGGAAGAAATGCCCAGGGATGCCTCTATCTCACGGTATGTCACATGACGATCTTGCATTATCAGTTCACGCACGGCATTAATTTTCTCTGGCACAATGACCGCTTTTGGACGAACTTTGTCTTTGAACTGGCGTTGGCCACGATTGAATTCATTAAACCAGTTTTTCGCAGTGCTATACGATGGTGCTTCATCTCCATACAATGATTTAAGTTCGTCGATGCACTCTTGTCGTGATAATCCACGTCAAAAGTTGTGAGAAATGATCGCACGAAAATGTTCACGAGCTAATTCCATTTTTTTGCCAAATTGATTTTTTGAAGTCACTGTAAACAACACAAATGATGGTCGTACTTTAAAACGTTCTGAGTACGGTTAGGCTAAAAAATGTAAAACTTTGCAATGGAAATGTCAGAAAGCGCCAGGCAACACTTAGGATTGCATAGGCCAGAATTATATGCAGCAACCCTTGTACTTTAGCCATTGAGACGATTTTGCTTCGAAAGGCGTTAGAACGCCCACTGCATTCAAGCGACAAGGTTTCTGTACTAAAAATAAATTTCCGATTGACAGAAATTCGGTTCAGCCATGGAAAAACCTATACCCTAGGATAGTCTCTATCATTCATACCAATAGTATGGCCCGCTACTGTACTTACATCTATTCTTTGTTGCTATTGTTGCTGTGTACAGTCTCCGTCGTAACGTGAAAGCTCTAGAGAAGAGCTGTTAAAATTGAATTTTACTTTTGTAAAAATTGTCTAATTTAGTAATTAAATGTGTCTTTGGAACGTGCCAAATGTCATCAAATTATCCATGAATTATTAATTATCGAAATACATGCGTACATACCCATACACACACAACCACACAAACACCCCCACATACATACATACTAGTTAAACTCGTACATAATTAACTAAAGTAGGTTCATGCGAACGCTTCTAATTCATATGCGATAAATAATTTACATATACATATGTACATTTGTATGGTATTTACATACATATGTATGTATGTACATAACTATGGCTTTAACATACTCATGTATGTATTTATTAAGGTAAAAGAGTAATTTTATTACACCCCCTACATTATTATATGCAAGGTGTAGTTGGTTTGCCATCTCATTTGAGACACATTGGATTTTCTACGGGGGGTGACCAGTTAAGAACGATAGGAAAATCAATTTTTGGTTATAGAACAACGGGTTGTGCCATCCCATTGATTCTAGTGTTATTTCAAAGCAACATTAATGCCAAAATTCCACGCTGTAGTGCACAGACGTGTCGAAGTCGCCGAACTTAATAAAAAAATGCTTTCTTTTTTTTCGGCGTTTATTTTTCAATTATATCAAGTACTCAATTAAAATGTATTCACATTTTAGACGAATTCCATAGCGCCATAACATTCGTCAGCATGAACTCGTACTTTTGATATCGAATAATCGCATCTAATTAAAACTAAGCGCAGATGGATAATATTTCAATTTTGAGAACACATTCCACTTGCAGGGTTTTTAATTTGATAAGTATTAAAATGCCGGGAAAAAACGACAACATTCATATTTAATTATACGCTTAACATATCTAGAGGCACGTGTTCTAAATTAATCAATTTGAATCGAAAGTAAGCGATTTTTTACGTAGTAAGTGTGAGAGTGTTTTAACTGGCGAATCTCCATATTAAATTTAGTTAAGATCGTGCTGAGTTTTTTAAATTAAAACAAAGGACGAAAAAAATATTAATAAAATTTGAAAACGCAATAGGTCACAACCTCGGCATCTCTGAAACTGCCGGGAGTTGAGTGCCCGAAACAGCTCCTCAACCTGTCAATGGCCACCCTAATAGTTCCCGAAGCCTGGAAGATGGGCAGGGTGGTCCTCTCAGGGTGGTCCAGTTAGAGACATAAGCCTACATACTGGATTTTTTAATACTTTTACTATATAGGGTAGCAGATAAGTATTTAAAAAAGTTATTAGCGGAATAACTAACAATATAGAAGTTGGAGGATTTGTATGCCCTTCCGCACTTAGATGATGCCCTCCAAAAAGATTGTGTAAGCTCTGGGAAGTAGGAGCATATGAATAGAGTTTGTTTCCATTCGACTTGAATCGATATAAGACTTACGTGACCACATGCCGGGCAGATGTTCAGTGTGGTTGTCTCTATTCGCCTAATACGAATTGAGATTGCTGCACCATCCTGACCCTAGCTGTGACAGCACGACACTGGTTTCCTAGGAAGACATCTCTTAGACTTCGAGGACAGCATTCACCCAGTGCGAGTTTCAGTCCTTTGCACCGTGTCCCTGTAAATAATGACAAAATAGGTAAAAACGTTCCCCTTGAGGGACTAAACCCTAAGGATTACATTATTGTTTTGGGACATTTCCACAATATAAGATGGTTGCTATATATATTTCTGGCCATCATGGCGCCATCATTATTTAGCATAAACGTACTCAGAACGTTTTGACGTACGACCATCATTTGTTTTGTTTACAGGGACTTGAAAAATTAATTTGGCCAAAAAAATGGAATTAACTCGTAAACATTTTCGTGCGATCATTTCTCACAAGTTTCGACGAGGATTATCACGACAAGAGTGCATCGATGAACTTAAATCTTTGTATGGCGATGAAGCACCATCCTATAGCACTGTGAAAAACTGGTTTAATGAATTCAATCGTGACCGACGCTCGCTCAAAGACGAAGGTCGTTAAGGTCGTCCAAAAAAGGCCGTTGTAACAGAGAACATTTATGCCGTGCGTGAACAGATAATGCAAGATCGACATAGAGGCATCCTTGGGCATTTCTTCCACCAGCATACATTCGATATTGCATGAACACTGGCTGTAAAAAAGGTGTGTTCTCGTTGGATCCCGACAATCGCTCAAAAAAAGGCTCGTATCGATTGGTGCAAAGAAATTTTGAAAAAATACGATCGCGGTGCTTCATATGACGTTTATAAGGTCGTCACAGGTGACGAATCATGGATCTATGCGTATGAGCCCGAAACAAAACAGCAAGCGACCGTGTGGGTCTTCGAAGACGAGCCAAATCCAACGAAAGTGGTTCGTGGAAGAAGCACTTCGAAGCAAATGGTCGCCTGCTTCTTCGGCAAAACTGGTCATGTGGCGACTGTTCAGCAAGCGACCGTGTGGGTCTTCGAAGACGAGCCAAATCCAACGAAAGTTGTTCGTGGAAGAAGCACTTCGAAGCAAATGGTCGCCTGTTTCTTCGGCAAAACTGGTCATGTGGCGACTATTCCGCTTGAGCCACGTAGGCCGGTCAATTCTGAGTAGTGCACCATAATTTGTTTGCCTAAAGTCTTCGGAGAAATTAAAATAACGAACAAGAGAAGACGAATCATTGTGCACCATGACAATGCGAGCTCTCACACATTGGCTCAAACCAGAGCCTTTTTGACCCGCTAAAACGTTGAATTGATGGGTCGCCGTACAGCCCTGACTTCTTTTTATTCCACATCAAGAAAAATGTACTTGGTCAACGATTTTCGTCGCCTGAAGATGTTGTTTAAGCGTTGGAGGTGTCCCAATCTCAGTGAAAAAAGTGCTTCGACAATTGGTTTGAGCGCATGCAAAAGTGTATAAATCATGCTGGAGAATATTTTGAAAAACAATAAAATCATTTTTGATTTTATTTTTTTTTGATTTCATTTTCATTATTAGGCCAGAAATATATATAGCAGCCCTCGTAACTTAAATAATTAACTTTTAAAGAAGTTTTTCTTGGAAATCGTAGGCATAGACACATTAAACGTCCCATTAGTAGGTAATTAGCCATGGGGCATAATGTGTCCCAAAAACCGCACCCTAGTGTTCGAGGAATGTTCGGTAATCTAACATTTTTTTTTTGAAATTTTATCTTCAAAAATGATTTTATATATTTATAAAAGGTTTGGGCTAATTTTGGACTAAGATTGTCTATCTTAGTCCCAATAGAGCAACTTAAGTCAGTCCCCTTTACCTATGGTTATATCAGCATAAAAACAATGAAATTTTGTCACAAATCCGACTTTAATTTTGTTCTACGATACGGCCTTATAAGAGGCCTTGACCAATGGGGTTTAGGTCCTAGGATGCCGAAAATAGCTCCTTTCGAACATGTTCAAATAGTTCTCCAGAAACAGTGAAAATTTTCCCACTAATCAATTTATGAACTCACTTTTAGTACTTTCTAAATTTCGGGTCTGGATCTACGGGCACTAGGTTTCCCAAAAAATGACATTCTTTTTAAGATAAGGCTAAATTGTAGGCCGCTGGACCTTTACTTCCTTATATGGTCTATCGGAGCCCCAATTGACCTTAATCTTAAGTATAAAGGAAACTTTTTAGACTGTAGGTATAATTTAAACAAATTTTAGATTAACAACAATCCTCGAACTTAAGGGGGCGGTTTTTGGGCACCTTATGCCCCACGGCCCAATGACCACGCCTATTAATGGGACGTTGAATGTGTCTGTGCCTGCGACTTCCATTAAAAACTAATTGAAAAGTTTATAATTTAATTTAAAGGTTAAAAGTTAATGGGGCCCCGAATTTTAGGAACTGTCATATATGCCCAAGTATATATGACAAGTATATCGCCCCCATACGGGAATAGTGGAATACAATCCATGGTTGCGAATATAAAAGCTTCATCCCGAACAAACTTACCAACTGTCTACTTGTTCCACTGTTCTGCAAAAAATTTATCTTTTGAGCCCTGCCTTAGACCAAACCTGAAAAAACTGATCATTATGATCTCCGGAATCCGAATTTAATGTTCGTTTTGCCCTACCAAGCACAGTTTTCGAGATATCGTGAAAATTAGATTAAATTGTAAATTTGTTCAAACTTTTTTCATTAATTGGCCCTTAACTTTGGCAATTCTGATCCGATTCACATATTAATAATTGGTATTAACGTATGCGGAATGAAATCGCAACAACAAAAAAACATTTTTTTTCTTTTAAACAAAAACTAAAATTTTATTTCAATTTTTTTTTAAGATAATACATTGTACTAGTTTAATGTAAAAAGAATATTTGGTTCTATTCGAGCTGCTTTGCGGCAATTTTGAGGAACTTTTTCCATGGCTGTTGAAAATGTCGATGTTGGCATGTTTTGAAGCTCCTTTCGAATGTTTTTGAATCAAATTTTGGTAGTTTTGGGTCTGAAGTTATTTGCATATACTTTTCGTTTTAAATTTGCCCAAAAATCCTCAATTGGGCGTAATTGGGGTACATTGGGTGGATCTTCTTCTTTACATACATATGGAATTTGAAGGGTGCCCATGGCTTCCAATGTCTTCTTGGCGTAATGACTTGATGCTAACTAAGTCGGGCCAGAAGATTACATTTAAGTTTCTATGCTTCTTATTCATAAATTCTTCAACTTTTGGTAAGCAGAAATTAATATATCTTTCAGAATTGACGGTCAACCGGACTCAAAAAAACTGGTTCTGACATTCCATGCTGACTAATTGAAAGCCACAATAAAACTTTTTTAGGAAATTTTGAATGCTCCACATACTTTATTTTATCGTCTACGTGTTTTTTTCCTTCAAAAAAACGCTTTCCTTGCCATTCGTTTCCATCCAATGTGAAATATGACTCATCGTCCATGATGAGTCATGTATTTGACCAAATGAATGTATTTTTGACCAAACTTCTAAGTCGAGTCTTTTGGGTAACTTCTTGAGCTTCTGACGCTTTTGCCTTGTTTTTTCTGGACTTTCTCTGAATTCCCATATCACTCAGATACTTTTTCACTGTTTTTCCGTCACATTGGAACTTTTTCCCAAGCTCCCTATAGGATTTAGCGACTTTACCATCGGTAATTTTTCGAAGTCGGCTTCTCATAGAAGAGTCGTTCAAACTACACTTTTTTCCAGAACCACGTTTTCTTTCTGTTGTTTGTCTTTCCTCATATATCGCCAGTGTTCTATATACCGAACTTCGATTTTCTCCTTGCTCTACAAAATGAGAAACGATATCGGATTTCTTCCAACCAGGATGATGGTCGAAAAAATTACAAATGGTTTTTCGACGTTGTTCTTCTTTTGACGACATTGCAAACAAAATAAATGATCAACTTCAGCAAAAATCAAATAGCAATATCACAAAACATGTGGTAAATGAAAAATAACGGTACTTTGTTTACATTTTTAATTTTTCTTTGTACACAGCGTTGTAAAATTTGTTGCGATTTCATTCCGCAAACGTTATTATTAATAATTGGTATTATTAATTGGTAAGAAATCCATCTTTCATTTAAATTACAATTTATAGAAATCGTTGAAGTTATAGCCAAAAGAAATCATAGTTTTGTTTTTATGTTAAAAATTTAGTTTTCAACTGTACCACAATTCTCCAACTCTGCACAAAACATAAAGAACGAACTGTAACGATTCCAACGTGTTATATTTTTTGATAATCCGACAAAAATTGCCTGAGTTTTAGCAGTTTTTGTAAAAAATCATAGGATTTTTTTCATGCAGACGATATCTCAAAAACTATACGTGATGGGCCAAAACGAACATTCAATTCGGATAAAGGATCCGTTGGTTTCGTCCAAAGGATTAAGGATCACTTGGTTTCGTCCAAAAGAGGATTTTATTACACATTAAAGAAACGCATTTCCATTTTTCGCAAAATGAAATATTGTCTTTGTGATGGTTCTACTTCTGAAATCATTTTGTATATTTGCCCTTAAAATCTAAAAGATCATCAATTTTCTTTAGTTCAATGCCAGATATACTCGTAGTTACCAAGAGCATAATTTTGCTTCCAAAATCATATTAAGCTTGAAATTACATACTTAAGTTATCGATGAAATTATTCAGTTTTAACGTGAGACAAGGACAGTTTTAACTGATTCGAACCAGACCAAACTGGGACTTCGCAAGTATCAGTCAGACAACTGTCTTAAAGAATCAGCACTGATAATGGCGAAAATGTTTGAAAACAACATCAAAAAATGATTTTGAAATAATTACCAACACACAGACAGACACAGCCAGAGGCACTCACACATATGACAAGTTAGTTCAGGCGTTCGGCGGCTCATGAACCTCAAAGACGTCATAAAAATTGCACTGATTTTGAGAAAACAAATTTTAAAGGTAAAACCAAAAAAAAATCATATGGTCAAAGTTTTTAATAGCAATTTCCAGCTAACCTGTAGTGTGATTCTTAAGAATTACTAGAGCTTTAATGAATCATAACCATACCGAAAGTAGCCTAATAAGTTTGAAAACTGCTCTAATTTAGTTCATTAACCAAGAAATGATTTCAAACATTTACGCCGCAGTCATGAGAAAAAGCTCTTGAAGTGTCTTCCCAATGACAGTAGAACAAATTTCAAAATATTTAATTACATTTACGTTCAAGACTGTAAGGAGGGTGAGTAAAAAGTTTTACGCTCTATATAGGGTTATAAATCTAGAGTTATTTTTTTCAAATTTGAAAAAAATACGAAAATTCAAATCAAGTGTGGAAACTTTATTATTCATTTTATGGCATTTATTTTTTAAAACTCATTTCCTTCAAATGTTGTGAGGGTCCAATTTTTGATGAATCGTTCGAGCATTTCGACCGGTATGGCGAAATGCTCGAAAACCGCTGTTTTCGCAATGTAAGTCTTTTCATGATAAAATGGCAAACAATACTGGAAAAAACAAAGTGTAGCACAACTCGCGTTATCTGTAAAAAAAAATATAAAAAAATACCTTTAGAAAACCTCTAAAAAATACCTCACCCGTTACAAATTTGAAATAATATGGATCGATGATTCAACCAGCCCCTTAACCTCACCAAACCGTGGTTTTCGCAGTGAAAGTCTTTCTAAGATGAAATGGCAAACAATACTGAAAAAAATCAAGTTTAGTATAGAAAAACCTATTGAAAAAATACCTCTAGATTAGAAACCCTATATAACATTTAGTATATTTGACGATTTTTTTTAGAATATTACGATAAGTTTCAGTTTTCCCAATGGATGTATAAATCCCTTATGTGGGAGAAGTATTTGGAAAGTTTGCTTCTAAATACGCCGACACGAAAGGGATCTATCTAAAGTCTGACATCAATTAGGTCCACAAAATTTCATAAGATCGTGCCTTTTCCATGGAAGTCCCCGCTGACTTATTGAAGTAAATGATGCCCTCTCAAGACTCCACTGTGCGCCCAATTGCCCGTGGAACCGTGTGTCTGTGGTAAACAACACTTACTTCTTTATATCCTTTGTATGGATAAGCGTGGGTCGATTTAGCAATCGATATAGTGCTATCGATTTTTCGATAGATTTTAGCGTAAGGAAAAACAAAAAATTCCACTACGAATATCAAAAAAAAAATTAGTTTCGAGGCCCATAAATTTAAATTTTCTTGACTTTTTCTCAACTTTTACTTCTAAGGTTTTTTTTAGTAGTACACCTAGAAAAAACGTATGGTTGGGATAACTATATTCAAAGAGCATCATACTATTGTTGGGTATATGGTTGAGGTACAACAATATTATGCTGCTCACAACAATAGTATGATTCACACATAACCATTCAATAATCCTCACAACCATACTATGATCCTCACAACAAAAGCATGATCCTCACAACAATAGTATGATTCACACATAACCATACTATGATCCTCACAACAATAGTATGATTCACACATAACCATACTATGATCACCACAACCATAGTATGATTCACACTCAACCATACTATGATCTCCACAACCATATTATGATTCTCACAACCATAGTATGTTTCACATACAACCATAGTATGATCCTCATAAGCATAGTATGGTACACACGAAACCATGTTTTGATCAATACAACCATAGTATGATCACACATAATTAAAATATGATACTCAAAATTATTTATTAGAATTAGGTTAAGCTGTCAACAAAAGATTTTAAATTTTGAAAACTATTAAAAAATACATTAAATTCAAAATAAAACTAGTGATTTATTTAACAAAAAATTGGCTAAAAAACCTAAGCTTTTTATTAAAAATATTTCAGTTAAACAAAGCCAAAGCAGTTTGTTCGAAAAATTGTGATTCCGAACATTAACATTGTTCTAAAAATTATATATAAATGAAGAAAAATTGCAACCATACAGTTTGATTGCCGTTGTCAAATTATTGTTAACATAAAACCCCAAAAAACAATACTTTTGTCGCACCAACCATATATATATATTGTTGCTACAACCATATTTTCATTTTTAAATTTGGCAACAATACTATTGTTACATTTCAACAATTGCGGCAATCATACTATTGTCGAAACTAAATTCAAAACACAGTACTATGGTTGTTTAGAACATACTTTGATTGCGAAGATCATATTATTATTGCCGTGACCATATAGTAACCATATTTTTTCTCTGCGTGTAGGTAATAAAAAAAAATCGGCTGATTTGATTTTTTTAAATAAAACCTTTCCAATTGTACGCTAAAAATGAAGGCGATAGTACTTTTTCCAAAAAAAGTTTTTTGCTTGAGGTTCGGACTAGTTTTAATCGAAAATTCGATCTTTTTAAGCGTTAATTTTTAAAGTTTTTTTTAGTAGATACGTAACTTAAATTCGCCGATTTCAATTGTTTTAAATATATCATATCCAAGGTATAAATGTTTTCTTCATCAGCATCACCTGAATTTTACTCAGGCTATTCGAATGAAAAAGAATTTTAAGCAGATTTGTTTTCTGGCGTAAGTAGTGGCCTTAAATGAACTCCAAAATTTCGATGCCGTACCCGAACGGCTAATGCATTTTATAAAGAAGTGTTTACCCGGTTTGGAGATTAGTCTCTTACTCGTTAAATTGAAAATAATAAATAGGTGAAATAAAGAGGTGTTCCAAGCCGCTGAAGAAAATTTGTTTGATATTCTTACCCGAGGTTTACACACACACAGAGATCAGATTCGTTGCCACAACCGAATTTTTTTTTGCCAACGGAATGATTGAGGTTGCATGCACCTCAAATATGCCATTAGTACAACCGAATGCTAGTTGGTGCTCAGTAACTTTCAGTAATTGTAACTGAAGTATCGGCAGAAAATACGAGGAAAGTCCACATGCCGCATATGTTTAGAGCTAAACAACTGTTGCCTTATACAGGGTGTCCGCCGGTCAGGTATACTACTTTGTTTTACCGCCATTTTGGTAAACATAAGTCTTGACAGTTCATATTTGCCAGTGGTGAAGTAGAGACGTGGTAAATTTATTATGGAAAAATATTCGATAAATCGTTAAACATTTTATCAAGAAAATCATCGATTACTGTGACGATGAGAAAGTTACGTGAAATTTTTGGGAGTAACAGCGTGCCAAAAAACGCACTATTTATCGTGTAGTGAATGATTTCGAAGAAAGAGGGTCTGTAGCTGATAGGCCCGAGCATGGGCCACAACGTACTGCAAGATCGGCTGAAAACATTACTGCTGCTCAAGAAAGTGTTCAAAACAATCCATAAACCACAATTCGATGCCGTGCTCAATGTAAAGAAAAATGTGCTTAAAAGGTCTCGGATTTGTAAGGCTAACAGAGGCGGACATTTATCTGATATTTATTTATTTAATTAGCCAACACTCAGGGGTTTTCCCCTATACATGCAATGCATTGCGTTGGTCGTTGGAAAGCAAGGGATCGAAGGGGGGAAAAAGGGAGTAATGTTTATTGACATTCGCCTTGAATTTCTGGATGTCGTAATTGGTGGGAAATACATTTGCCGGAAGTCGATTCCACATACGGACAGTACGGGCGAAAAACGAATTCGATCTGTAGTGTATAGTGCGGTCAACCGGCCAATCGATAACAAATGGGTGTGAATTTCTGGAAAGTCGTGTATCCCTGCCGAACATCCTCACGTCAGGAATAAGGCCACGAATGTCTGAAAAACACACACCATGGAAGTAGCGATAGAACAGCGACACACAGCCCACATTCCGACGATGCTCCAGGTAAACAATAGAGTTGGATACCCTACTGTTTCCTATCAGCACCATCGCTCTCCTTTGAACACGGTCCAGAAGCTCCAAGGATGATTTTGGAGCACCTGCCCATATATGGGAGTTGTATTCCATCTTTGGCCTGATGTAGGTTGTATAGATTTCGAAAAGATCAGAAGGAGTGAAATATTTTTTGCACTGCTTTAGGAAGCCTATACACTTGAGTGCTTTTTTCGACACTTCGAATACATGTCTCGCCCAACGAGCGTCACCTTGTATTTTCATGCCCAGAACATCAAGAGCATCTGATTGTTCGACATCCATACCATCGATAGATAATGACGACACTGTTCTATTCTAAGATGATCGAGGCATGTCCGTATGTCTGTTTGTGGAAAGCTGAAATTTGGCAGAAATATGTGTTTATGGACTAAAACGGTTGGTTTTGGAAATGGTCTACCTTGGTCAAGAGGTTAAGAAGTTCTCCACACAAGGACTAAGTCCACCTCGGAATAAATCACTTTATTTGTAGCTTTTTTGAGGGTTCTTTGCTTTTATATCAACACTATCAACTCTCATTGTTACGAAATTTTCACATTGTGTTCCGTTTGCCCATATAATATCTGTTAGGTACATTACGGTCTAATTGGAAAAGGGGTCGTGACAACGCTCATACAACTCTAAACTTTGAAAAACTTTGTCATGAACTATTAAATATATGATAATATTTGCAACACATGATGTTGGCATGGTTCGAACATACACCTTGGAGTAAAAGTGCCACGCCCCTTTTAAAAAGCGAGAATTTATGGGCAAAGTAAAGGAGTAAAGGAAAGTTATTAAATTTTAACACTATTATAGACTATGTGGAAACTATTATAGACTATGTTATATTGAATGGGGCAAGGGGGCGTGGCACTGTTCATACGACCCTGCAATTGAAAAGATCATATCTCGTGAAATGTTAAAGATATGACGATGATACTAGGAATGATGATGCCAAAGATAGAATCACATCCTGGTGGAAATGTAGGCGGGGCAAGGGTTTTTAAAAAATCATTTTTATTGCCAAAGTAAAATTTTATATGATCATCATTATATCCCATGAAGTGTTTAAAATATGACGATGATATTAAGAAAAGTGGGCGGACCCCCTTAAAAAAATCGTTTTTATTACCAAAGTAAAATTTTATATAATCATCATTATATCTTATAAAAAGTTAGAGATATGACGATGATATTTAAAGCCTATGATGTTGGCATTAATCGGAGCATATCCTGGTGGAAAAGTGGGTGGGGCCAAGGCCTTAAAAACGTATTTATGACCAAAGAAAAATCTTATATAATCATCATGGCATTATAGAATATGATGTGCTAAAATTGGACAAAAGGGCGTGGTAGCGCCCATGCAGCCATACACTTTAAAAAGCCATATCTCCTAAACTGATGACGATAGTATATGGAAAGAAGCACAACCTGATAGCCAAGAGGTCGGTGTTACGCCCCCATGACAACATTTTTCTTATGGGGCAGTAATTCATGATGGAGGGACTATAAGACGAACTTAATCTATACACTTGTTAATACTTATAAAGGGTGTCCTAAGAAGAGCGCAATTTTTAAATTTTAAATAAAACACAGATATTTAAGAAAAAATCGTGAAACTTTATTATATCGTAAAGTAGACAGAATGAGGTTATGTATGGAACAATATATCGTGCAGATGGCCGCCGCGGCTTTGCTGGCATGCACGCGATCTTTTAATGAAATTTTCAATGACCGTTTTGCATGAATGCTGCGGTATTTCATTAATGCAGCGTCCAATTTCGTCTTTTAAGGCTTGAGTCGTCGTCGGCTTATTCGCGTAAACCATCGACTTCAAAAAACCCCAAAGAAAAAATCTAATGGTGTTATATCGCACGATCTAGACGGCCAATTCTGATCTCCAAAACGCGAAATAACACGACCGGGAAATGACTGATGCAGCAATTGAATTGTTTCTCTGGCTGTATGACATGTGGCGCCGTCTTGTTGAAACCACATGCCCTCCACATTCATTTCTTTAATTCTAGGCAAGAAAAAACTGGTTATCATTTCACGATACCAAACACCATTGACTGTTTGCGCTTGACCTGCCTCATTTTCATAAAAAAAAGGTCCAATGATTCCTCCAGCCCAAAAACTACACCACACAGTGACACGTTGAGGATGCGTTTGCTTCTCGTGAATCACTCGAGGATTTTCCGCACCCCAAATGCGACAATTCTGCCTATTGACGAATCCATCAAGATGAAAATGGGCCTCGTCACTGAAGATGATTTTAACGGCAAAATCAGCATTTTCATGTTGTCTCTCCAATACCCAATTAACGAACTCCCTTTCGTGTAGCGCTCCATTTTTACTAACCTCGTACCTTCTACTAACAAACAATAACAATTGTTCAAATGTCAAACAATGACACTTCGAATGTTGCCAGATTTAAAAATTGCGTTCTTCTTGGGACACCCTAGTATCAAAATTCTAAGACGACCTAGCCATGTCCGTCAGTCACAAAGCAGGATTAAAAAAGAGAAAGAAAAGAGCTAGAGTCTTTGAACTGTTTTATACTAGACGCAATGGTTCAGAGTATAAAAGCTTCAGCAGGGCGTACTCACGCTTTGTCCACTTGTTTTTAATTTACACCTTTGGACTCTTCGAAATCATTCATTTTCCCTTAACTCACAATATTTGATAGTAGAGCTTCCAATCTACCCTCGCATGTAATATGTACGAATACAGTAATGCCTCGATTTACGTCGTCTCGATTTACGTCGTCTCGATTTACGTTGTTTCGGTTTGCGTCGTCAAATATTTTGTTCCTTTCAACTTCGATTTGCGTCGCCATTCGATTTACGTCGTCTCAGTTTGTATGACTTATGTACATATGTACTACATATGTATGTAGGGGAATCCCAGTTTTTAATTTAAACGTTTAAAAATTTTGTGTGTGCAACAACAACTAAAGTATTGCCTCTCATGGACAGGTCGTGTGTGTTACTTTTTCAATCTGTTTTTGATCGTCGGGCGCAACGTAGTAAATATGAGCTCAAAAAATAAAACTAATAAAGTAACATCTCAAATAAAAAAGAAAAGAAATGTAATTTCGTTAAAAACTAAAATAGATATTATTCGCCGTTATAACAATGGGGAAAAGGCTTTTATTATTGCCAGTACGATGGATCTTCCACCAACCACTGTTCGAACAATAATAAAAAATTCAGCTGAAATCCGTGAAAGTGCAACATCGGCTGGAGCTGGTTCTGTTGAAACCACCACAAAAAAAGGCCAGTACTGATGGAAAAAATGGAAAATGCACTAATACTGTGGATAAAAGACTTAAGTGAAAAAAATATTCCAGTAACTACGTTAATTATCCAAAGAAAAGCGATAAGTTTGTTTAACGATCTAAAATCTGACTCTGTGAATTCCGATTTTTGTTTTAACGCCAGCGGAGGATGGCTACATAAATTTAAAAAAAGAGCACAACTTCACAGCATAAAAGTTGTCGGAGAATCTGCAAGTGCAGATAGTGATGATATTAAAAAAAATAATTGATGATGGTGAATACACCCCTCAGCAAGTTTTCAATGTCGACGAGACCGGACTTTTCTGGAAACGTATGCCGGGGAGAACATTTATATCAAAAGAGGAAAAATTAGCAGCAGGGCCAAAGGTTTCGAAGGATAGGCTTACGCATTTGCTCGGTGGTAATGCTGCAGGAGACTTGAAGCTTAAGCCCTTGTTAATATATAAATCCGAAACTCCAAGACCTATGAAAAACGTTTGCAAGCAAAATCTTCCTGTAATTTGGATGTCTAACAAAAAAGCTTGGATGACTTCTAAACTCTTTGACGATTGGTTTAAGACACATTTTTGTCCTGAAGTTAAGAAATATTGCGAAAGGAATAATATGTCTTATAAAGTATTGCTTTTAATGGATAATGCTCCGGGCCACACCATCAGTTTGAATAACATGAATGACAATATTAAAATTGTATTTTTACCTCCCAATACCACGTCTCTTATTCAACCTATGGTCCAGGGAGTTATTGCAGCATTCAAAAAATATTATTTACGACGAAGTTTTAACGACCTCATCGACAATCGACAAACAATCAGACCAAAATGATAAAAATAACGATGTTGTCAGACAATTTTGGAAAAAAATATGATGTCATGCAAGCAGTGAATAGTATCAACAAAAGTTGGGATGAAGTTTCTGCGTCGACCATGAGAAATGCATGGAAAAACGTATGGCCTGAATGCACAACTGAAGGTGGAAATGATGGAAATCTGAACGATATAAACACTGAAATTGTACGTTTGGCCCACACATTAGGGTTTTCTGATATTGAAGATTCCGATGTTGTTGAACACTTAAATTTGGAGGATGAACCGTTAACTAACTCGCAGCTATTTGAGTTGACAAATCTTTCAAATCAACATGGTATAGAAGAAGAAATTTCAGATATCGAAACTTGTGGAGAGGATTCTGAAATTCCATTGACAAAACTGTCAGAAGCCCTTGCCAGCGTAAATAAGGCTATGCAAATTTTGGAAGAATTTGACAAAGATGACGAAAGAGTTGATTCGACAAAAAAAATCAATAAATGCAAGCCTTAAATATTACCGGGATCTGTACGAGCAGAAAAAGTTGACATTAACCCAGAAGCGAATTGTTACATTCTTTAAACCAATTTTATCAGAAACGCCTGTTATAAGCGAAAGTAGTGCTGAAGATGGTGACCTCAACATGCTAATTTCAGAAATTCTCACCGAAACATCGTCGGATAGTGATTCCTATAATTAATACTCCTAACATACAATTACATATACATACATATAATAAACAAACATATGTACAAAATTTTCACTACATTTAATTAATATATTTTATTATATTTATTTTTCTAGATATTGTATTGTCGAATTTTTGTTAATTTATTTTTTTTTACTTTTTATCTGAACACATGTTTAAGTTTTTATTTATTTTATGAATTTTGTTTTTAAAATCGAAATTTTTTAATATTGAATTGTTGATTTTTTGTTGATATGTTTACTTTAGATATTATTTAATTTTTTTAACTGAATTTTATATTTGTTTGAAAATTCTTATACGAATTAAATGTTTATAACAAATATTCTATGTACAATAAAAGACTGAATTACATACTTGTAATTTTTAAGTTTTTTTTTATGAAATTAAGTGAACGTTAACGTATGACCAATATCTTATTCGATTTACGTCGTTTCGATTAACGTCGTCAATTTCCGGAACCAATCACGACGTAAATCGAGGCATTACTGTATGTTTATACACAAGCTACGTAATCACTATCATAATCATCATTGTCATCATTATCATCTTCATATCAGCCAGTGTGACTCGTCAAGCTTTACTTGTTTTGCCACGAGCATTTCGACGCGCAGCTACAATCTGCAGTTACGCTTAGCCATTAACAACGAGAGCAGACACACATTGCCATAGCGGAAGAAAATATTCGAAAATTCATGTCAATAAAAATAGAACACACCATGTGGCCATCAAGAGTTTTTCAATATTTATTTATCCTACTAATTCTGAGCATCGCAACACAGGCTATCCCGGTCGATAGTAAAGCCCAGCCCGCTCCGAAGCCACTGATTAATAACGATGCATTAACAAGAGGTAATGAGGTGCTAATAGGGGGATATTTTAAGTGTGCACTAATTTCCCATTTCACACACAGATCCGAAATGCCTGTTGCCCATGGAAACCGGTCCATGTCGCATGAGTCTGTCGCGTTTCTATTACAACGCCGACACCGATACCTGCGTCGAGTTTACATTTGGCGGCTGCAAGGGTAATGGCAATTCCTTTGGCTTCAAGGAAACCTGTGAGGCGGCCTGCAAACAGCCGGCGTTGGTGAGGAAGCAATTGAAGCCATCCACCTTGAAATCGCTGGCAATGCCTGTGCCGGTGGTGCAAAAGGTCCAAGAGACAACGGTGACAACTCCCAAGCCTCAGAATGCAATTAAACATTGACAGTGAGAGTGGATAGCTTTTGTTGTCGCCTCAATACGAACAAAAAACACCGGATATAAATAAAAGCGTCAACTACGCTTGTTTAAAAATGGAACATCATTATGCGTTTGTGTGGAAAAATTTCAATTAATAAAATAAACATTTCGTTGAGATGGCTTTATTACCCACTACGCGTAACTTCATCGTCATGAATCATAATTGTTGACACGTTCGCTGCGGAACGAGTCTAGGCATGGACAGGCAGGCCAACCAGTTGAGGTGGTTGTACTGCCATCAAGCGATCATTCTTGGCTTAGAGTGCCGGCTGGCGAAAAATCATGTTCAAAACAAAAGTTGAGTGAACGCTTAAAAGGTGCCAAGCAACGCCAATCTTAACATTGAATATTTAATTCGGATTTTGGCCAAAATCTTAGATTTTGAATTCATATAATCGATTATAAGCAGAGACGTCGTCTTGGGGGAGGGTAACAATAGACTCCCTGTTTGGTTAAGTAAACTGCAGGTTAATCAGACTAGAATGATAGGAATAGATAGTGAAACTTATCATCCACAAGGAGAGGGTTTAAGAAGGCTCTGTCTTAATTATATCCTACACTACACTGCGGTACAGGATATTGTAACTCCGTGTTGATGTTTGTAACACCTTAAAGGAAAGTACACCGAATATAAGACAACCCTTGACAACCCTTTTAAGCAAAAAATTGGTATGTGAATTGTATTAACACTCAATTACAAATTTTGCTAATAAACTAAACTACGAGTATTTATCAGATATTGCAATGATATTTAACGAATGAAAATAATAAAAAATCCATGCACTGTATTTTGCGTGCGGGGGTGTATGTACGAGGGCGACCGCAAAAGTAACTGGCCTAACATAAAAAGAACCGTTTTTTTGGAATTATTATTAGTTATTTTTCAACATAATCTCCTTTGAACTCAATACACTTCATCAAACGTTTTTCAAGTTTTTTAATTCCATCCGAAAAATAAGATTTTTCAAGACCTTCAAAATATGCCTCAGTTTCAGCAATTACCTCGCTATTGGACGAAAATTTTTTGCCACCGAGAAATTTTTTTAAATTTGGAAACAAGAAATAATCGGAAGGAGCTAAATCTGGACTATATGGTGGATGCAGAGCAATTTCAAATCGTAATTCGGCCAGTTTTTGTTCAGTTAAAAATGCAGTGTGTAAAGGAGCATTATCTTGATGAAAAAGAACTTTTTTTTTTCTAAATGCGGTCGTTTTATCTTGATTTCTTCACTCAACCGATCCAATAATGCACAATAATATTCAATATTTTTAGCTTTTCCTTTCTCAAGATAATCAATAAATATTATACCCCTTGCATCCCAAAATACTGTGGCCATTACTTTTCCTGCTTACTTACCAGTTTTGGCCTTCTTGGGACCACTTTTACCAGCTTTTATCCATTGTTTTGACTGTTCTTTGCATTCTGGGATGTAGTGATGGATCCATGTTTCATCAACAGTTATGAATCGGCGCAAGAACTCTATTGGATTACGCTGATAAATCGCTAAAAGCTCCTCGAAATTGGTCCAACGGACGATTTTTTGGGGCAAAGTCAACAAACGCGGCACCCATCTTGCGGATAGCTTTTTCATGTGGAGTTTATCATGTAAGATACTCCAAACTTGTTTTTCGTGTATTTTAACAATATCAGCAAGTTCTCTAAGCTTTATTCGTCTATCTTTAGTCACTTCATTAAATATGTTTCTAATGTTTTCAATAGTAGTAGCAGTTTTCGGTCTTCCAGAGCGTTGTTCATCTTCCGTACTTGAACGACCCATTTTAAATTGTTGAACCCAGGATTTCACGGTGGAGTATGATGGTGCATTATCACCATGAACAGAATCCAATTCATTTTTGATTAATTGTGGCGTATAGCCTTTCATATAAAAGTGTTTAATTACCGCACGAAACTCTTTATTTTCCATTTTTCAAAAATTATAAAACTTGTTTACTTCAATCACCTGTAACAAAGAAAATAATCATTAAATATTTCGGAAATTTTGACAGATGGCTTATAAAAGATTGATTTTAAAAAACAAAAACAAAAGTTGCTAGTAAAACAGAAAATGTGCCAGGCCAGTTAGTTTTGCGGTCGCCCTCGTATATCAGTATGTATTCAATGCGAGGGATTTTTATTGTATTCGGTGGAAAACTTTACTGCCGCCAATTCTCGTTAAATACGAAACTGCCTGCCCTTAAGTGCATAGCCGCTAAACATCGTTACAGCACATTCGTTGCTTGCGGTCTTATGCTGGTGAAGTGGTGCTCACCGAAGACACCTCTTTCCGACTGCTTTTTGAAAAAATTATACAACTTTTTTGTTGTTAAAAGGTGAACTTTTTCATCGCTTCAAAATGTAAATATTTCCAATACACAGCTAACTCGTACAACTTTTTTTTTTAAATATGTTATGTTTTACATAGCCTGATACAGTTTTGTTTTCGATAAATAATATACAACTTTTTTTGGAATTTGTTTATGATTTGAAATCGAAAATAGTTTCCATAAATTTTGGTGAAATTTTTTATCACAGAATTTTTGAAGATTCCTAATTAATTTTTTGTTGGAAAATTTGAAATTTAAATTGATTTTTTTAGTTCTGTGTAGAAATACCCTAAGTTTATAACACCGTTCGATTTGGAATCACTGTCTAATTCCACAGAACGGTCGATGGCCCTCTATTCGTCATCTATCGTCGTAATCAAAGTACAGGTCGAAAACTCGCATTCAATTCTAACAAAATTTTGAAATAGCTCTAATAAAATTAGATATGGGTAAATTCTGTGTTGCGGACGTTACATTCGTATGCTTTTACGAGGGCGACCGCAAAACTAACTGGCCTGGCACATTTTCTGGTTTACTAGCAACTTTTTTGTTTGTTTTTAAAAGCAATCTTTTATAAGCCATCTGTCAAAATTTCCGAAATATTTAATGATTATTTTCTTTGTTACAGGTGATTGAAGTAAACAAGTTTTATAATTTTTGAAAAATGAAAAATAAAGAGTTTCGTGCGGTAATTAAACACTTTTATATGAAAGGTTATACGCCACAATTAATCAAAGATGAATTGGATTCTGTTGATGGTGATAATGCACCATCATACTCCACCGTCAAATCCTGGGTTCAACAATTTAAAATGGGTCGTTCAAGTACCAAAAACTGCTACTACTATTGAAAACATTAGACAAATATTTAATGAAGTGACTAAAGATAGACGAATAAAGCTCCGAGAACTTGCTGATGTTGTTAAAATACACGAAAAACAAGTTTGGAGTATTTTACATGATGAACTCCACATGAAAAAGCTATCCGCAAGATGGGTGCCGCGTTTGTTGACTTTGCCCCAAAAATCGTCCGTTGGACCAATTTCGAGGAGGTTTTAGCGATTTATCAGCGTAATCCAATAGAGTTCTTGCGCCGATTCATAACTGTTGATGAAACATGGATCCATCACTACATCCCAGAATGCAAAGAACAGTCAAAACAATGGATAGAAGCTGGTAAAAGTGGTCCCAAGGAGACGAAAACTGTTAAGTGAGCAGGAAAAGTAATGGCCACAGTATTTTGGGATGCAAGGGGTATAATATTTATTGATTAACTTGAGAAAGGAAAAACTATAAATAGTGAATATTATTGTGCATTATTGGATCGGTTGAGTGAAGAAATCAAGATAAAACGACCGCATTTAGAAAAAAAAAAGTTCTTTTTCATCAAGATAATGCTCCTTCACACACTGCATTTTTAACTCAACAAAAACTGGCCGAATTACGATTTGAAATTGGTCCGCATCCACCATATAGTCCAGATTTAGCTCCTTCTGATTATTTCTTGTTTCCAAATTTAAAAAAAAATCTCGGTGGCAAAAAATTTTCGTCCAATAGCGAGGTTATTGCTGAAACTGAGGCATATATTGAAGGTCTTGAAAAATCTTATTATTCGGATGGAATTAAAAAACTTGAAAAACGTTCGATGAAGTGTATTGAGTTGGAAGGGAGATTATGTTGAAAAATAATAATTCCAAAAAAACGGTTCTTTTTATGCTAGGCCAGTTACTTTGCGGTCGTCCCCCGTATGTTTTCCTAATAATAATCCCGTTGGCGTTCTAAATGCGATATTTTCCTGCAACTTTCAGCAACTATACTTCTTCGAGAATACTTCAAAATGTTTTTTAAGTATGGTAGGAATTGTTTCAGTGTGTCGCTTGTGTCTCCGCCTTCGACAAATACTTCGCATATGCAAAATAAATGCATGCTTCGTATACATAGATCGTTAAACGAGTAGACGTCAGGTCGGCAGCACACATAATTGTATTGAGAAGACGTCCCCCATCAACGACGAAACACCGCGTCTACCAGACGGTGCTGTGTTTGCTTTACTTCGCTGAATTACTTTTCCTGATACATGATTCGTCACCTGTGACAATGATATACACAACCTTTGGGCTACCGTAGTTATACTTTTTCAACATCTCTTTGCACCAATCCATACGAGCCTTTTTTTGAGCATTCGTCAAATTATGTGCGTTCCAACGAGAACATTTTTTTTCACGGCCAAATGAACATGTAATTTTTTATTGATCCTTGTCATACTAATACCCAAGTATGCCTCAATCTCACGGTGTGTCACATGTCGGTCTTGCTTAATCAGTTCACGCACAGCATCGATGGTTTCTGGGAATGTGACCGAAGTTGGACCTCCATCACGAAATTCATCCTGAGCGAACGGCGTCCGAGACTGAACTCTTGGTACCAGCGATTAACAGTGGTTTGTGATGGTGCTTCATCGCCAAAAGTCGAAACAAGTTGATTTCAACAGTCTTGTCTCGATAACCCACTTCGAAAATCGTAAAAATTTTCGCACGAAAATATTCACGGGATAATTCCATTTTTTTGACTAAGATGAATTTTTCAACCCACTCTAAACAAAACAATTCGCCCTCAAATGACAAAACGTTCTAAGTGAAGTTATGCTAAACAATGTCAAAGTTTCCAATGAAAGTTCCAGTTTACATCTGGGAACACTAATATTGTCAGGACCCGAAATATGAATAGCAACCCTCGTATAATATCAAAGTATTGACTGCATTGGAACAATTTCAATAGGGTTCGCCCTTGGCCCAAACTCAAAGAATGTATCAAGTTAATTGAAATCGGTTTATAATTGCGACCTGTACATTGACTACAACGATAGATGGGTAGTCAGACGGACGGATGGACGGATGGAGTGACGGACTTCGCTCAATACTCGTACAATCAGATAGTGATTCTAAGTTCATCGGTAAACTTAACATTAAGTCGATCTCCGATCCATTAAGGTGTTGCAAACCTCAGCTCTTTGTCATAATGCTCTGTACCACTGTGTGTTGTAGGGAAACCTGCTGTGATAACAAATTTAACATATCAACTAAAATTATCGTACATTTTCTTTATCGGAAATATTTAAATATTTATATTTAAAATATTTAATATTTTAATCGATTACCGATTCACATACGAGGGCGGTTCGGAAACTTCTTAGCCTATCACAAAAAGCGCGGTATAAACAGAAAAGTTTAAGTGTTTTGGAAACTTTTGTTTCGATCTGGCAACTCCTTCATATAGAAACAGGTGTTCACAAAAGACGCATCCGCGATTTTTTTACAATGGAAAAATTAGAAATGCGTGGTGTCATTAAATATTTACATAAAATAGGTTTATCGGGACAAGAAATTCATAATGATATGGTGAATGTGTTAGGTGAAAGTGCTCCTTCATATGCAACAGTAAAAAATTGGGTTGCTGAATTTAAACGTGGTCGTACAAGCATTGAAGATGAACCACGTAGTGGACGTCCAAAAACAGCAACAACAACAGAAATTGCAGCCAAAGTGCATGATATGGTATTAAATGATCGACGAATAAAAGTGCGTGAAATGGCTAATATCATGGGCATCTCAAATGATCGAGTCCATTTAATTTTGCATGAAGAACTACAGATGAAAAAGCTTTCTGCAAGATGGGCGCCGCACTTGTTAGCAGTCGACCAAAAACGCATAAGAATGAACATTTCTCAAGCTTGTTTGGATCGTTTTCAGCGAAATAAAATCGACTTTAAGCGTCGTTTCATAACTGTTGATGAGACATGGATCCACCACTCTACTCCAGAGACAAAAGAACAATCCAAACAATGGACTGAAGCTGGAGGAAGTGCCCCAAAGAAGGCAAAAACAATTCAATCGGCTGGTAAGGTTATGGCAACGGTTTTTTGGGACTTCAAAGGTATTTTATTGATTGACTATCTGCAAAAGGGTAAAACAATAAATTCAGAGTACTATTGCAACCTTTTAGATCAATTAAATGTACAAATTCGAGAAAAACGTCCTGGCTTACAGCACAAAAAAATAATTTTTCATCAAGACAACGCACCAGCGCACAAGAGTTTTATAACAATGGCTAAAATCAACGAATTAAAGTACGAGTTGCTTGACCACCCACCTTATTCTCCTGATTTAGCTCCCAGTGACTTTTACCTGTTCCCAAATCTAAAAAAAAATCCTTGCTGGCAAGCGTTTTACCTCAAATAAAGATGCAGTTACAGCTGTAAACCACTATTTTGAAGACCTTGAGGAAAACTATTTTAATCAAGGGATAGAATTGCTAGATAAGCGTTGGACTAAGTGTATTGAAGTTTCAGGAGATTATATTGAAAAATAAAAATATTTTTGAAAAACTAACTATTCTCTTTCATTGATAGGCTAAGAACTTTCCGAACCGCCCTCGTATTTATAAAAAAAATGTATGCCGTTTATAGAAAATATTTTCTTATGAGGTGATGAAGAAATTCACATATTTACAAAAAATGTTGTAAGCTGTTTGTCGAAAACAATTTCGTTATGAGCCGATGAAGAATTTCTCATGTATGCAAAAATGGTATTTAGCCATTGTTTGTTATGTGGTGATGAAAAAAAATCACATATTTAGAAAACAAAATTTAAACAGTCTGCCTGGCAACCGTAGGAAATACATTTCACCAATTTCTTCTTTTTACGTTGATTCTGAAAAAGAAACAACATAAAGGTCTCGAACCAAAATAAAAAACTGCTCAAGTCATAAAAATTTAAACATTTTTTTGAAAAGCTGTCAGAAAGACTTTCACTAAACCGGGGTGACTGTAATTTCATAATGAGAACCCAAGCAACGAATGTGCTGTAACTATGTCGAGCAGCTATACACTTAAGGGCAGGCAGATTCACATTTAACGAGAACTGTCGGCAGTAGAGTTTTCGAACGAACAATATAAACACAATGAAAATCTCTACCACTGCATAAAGCTATGTGAGCAAATCTTACGAATTTTGTTGTTGTTCCCATCGACTAAATTTTATTGTAATATTTGAGTTTGGCTTACTTGTGAAATGTTTAATTGGGTGGTGATGATTTTTATATACGAGAGCTGCTGTATATATTTCTAGCCTAATAATGAAAATGCGAATATTTATCATCAAAAATGGTTTTATTGTTTTTCAAAGTATTCTCCAGCTTGATTTATACACTTTTGCATGCGCTCAAAGTAATTGTCAAAGCATTTTTTCCACTCCAATTGGGACACCTCCAAAACATGGCTTTTGAACGCTTCAACAGCATCTTCTGGCGACAAAAATCGTTGACAACGCATTTTTTTCTTGATGTGCGGGAATAAAAAGAAGTCATTGGGTGCCAAGTCAGGGCTGTACGGCAGATGACCCATCAATTCGACGTTTTGGCCGGTCAAAAATGCACTGGTTTGAGCCGATGTGTGAGTGCTCGCATTGTCATGGTACACAATGATTCGTCTTCTCTTGTTCGTTTTTCGAATTTCTCCGAAGACTTCAGGCAATTAAATTGTGGGGTACCCCTCAGAATTGACCGTCCTACTTTGTCGCCGTCAAGCGGAACAGTCGCCACATGACCAGTTTTGCCGAAGAAACAGGCGACCATTTGCTTCGAAGTGCTTCTTCCACGAACAACATTTGTTGGATTTGGCTCGTCTTCGAAGACCCACACGGTCGATTGCTGTTTTGTTTCGGGCTTTTGCGCATAGATCCATGATTCGTCACCTGTGACGATCTTATAAACGTCTTTTAAAGCACTGCGATCGTATTTTTTCAAAATTTCTTTGCACCAATCGACACGACCCTTTTTTTGAGCGCTTGTCAAATTGTGCGGGATCCAACGAGAACAAACCTTTTTTACGGCCAGGTGTTTATGCAATATCGAATGTATGCTGGTGGAAGAAATGCCTAAGGATGCCTCTATCTCACTGATAATGCATGAAGATGTTGCATTATCAGTTCACGCACGGCATCAATGTTGTCTGGCACAACGGCCGTTTTTGGATGACCTTCGCCTTTGAACGCGCGTCTGCCACGATTAAATTCAGTAAACCAGTTTTTCACAGTGCTATAGGATAGTGCTTCATCGCCATACAAAGATTAAAGTTCATCGATGCACTCTTGTCGTGATAATCCACGTCGAAAGTTGTGAAAAATAATCGCACGAAAATGTTCACGAGTTAATTCCATTTTTTTTGCCAAATTGATTTTTTTAAGTCTCTGTAAACAACACGCCAAAACGTTCTGAGTAAGTTTATGCTAAAAAAATGTCTAACTTTCCAATGAAAATGTCAGGCCAGAAATACATATAGCAACCCTCGTAGCAATTTTTTTGAATTTTAATGTTGGCAAGTGTAAAAACGATTAAGTTCGTTGAGGAAGCTGCCGACGCTTCTGTCCGCATTGACACCTGTTATCAGTTGGGCAACAAATCGGGTTGCCGATTTTAATGGGCTACATTTTAAAATTCTATAGTTATGACTTCCCGTATGCGACGACGACGACGCTAGCGCGTCAATAACTATGACAAAGCGACGTCATAACACGGACGTGTTGAGCTGAGTTGTGATTTTATCTCTTCGTTTTCACTTGCCTAGGCATGGGCTGGCTAGGAATTATGCAAATTCATACTCTTCTTAATTTTATGATAAACAACAAAAAAAGTAAAATCCCAAAAAAGAACTGAAAATAAACAAAACACTGTGCGTCTCGTCTCGCGCTCTGTACGTACAGCCTGACAGACGGAGTGAGTAGATGAGTGACTAAGATTTTTGTTGATTCTGTTCATTAACATTTTGGCTTGAAACATGCCCGGAGACTATTTAATGTGGCCTAAGTGCCGACGTTCAACGCACTACCAGTCAATCATTGTAAAGTGAAACTTCTCTTTGCGCTCGTCCAGAATTTGGCCCGGATAACAATGAAATCATCGTTCATTTTGTGTGTTGTGTTATGTTCGTGCTTGGTGGTGAGCCTCCATGGGGCAGCTGTGGAGCCCGTGGTGGAAGAAGTGGACACGGATGTTAAACCTGAAACCGCTGAAGCTGCTGTGGAATCGGAATTATTGACCAATGAAGGTGAGTTCGTATTGTGTAATTAAAAAGGGGGATATCAAAACGGGGTCATTTTGGTTTAAAAATTGTGTTAGCGCGTTTTTTTAATAATCCTTATTTAAAAATAATTTTCAGTGATAAAAATTGTCTAAAAATTCCAAAAATTCAATTAACAGTATTCAAAATATGTATTCTGATAAAGAAAATCAAATTCGGTCCCCATTCGTCGAAACCATTTTCAAAAAATTGATACCAATTAAATTTATACTCTGGAAAAATCCAAAACCCAATTAGACGGTCCAAAAAAACACGGGGTTTTCAAAAAACTGGCATTTTTCAAAACCGCGATTTGAAAAAACCGAATGTCATATTTGAAATTGGTAAAAAATAGCATTGTTTTTGGTAACCATATCCATTTAAATGGTTCAGATTTCGGTCCGTTGCCTAAATTTAGCCAAACTGTAGACAAAAATTCTGGGAAAATTTTATACTTATTTTAAAGTCATTTGCCCATGTATGTAGGAAGCCATTTTTTTAGGCCACTAGACCATGTGTACGGGGACTATATAAAACAAAAAAGGTTAAATTTGGGTGTGGAGGACTACATTATATCCTGCACTTCTACTTTGCTTTCGTATTGCATCTGCTGGGAATTTTAGGTTTCCATTTATTCGGAAAGTACTCAGCCTTCCTGACACGCTATGGCTTTGAACATAAAATCGGGTGAACATATGTGTGGGAGCTATATCCTAATCTGAACCGACTTTCAATTTCAGTTTTTTTCCTTGGTACAAAAAACGAACGTGTGCCAAATTTCATTTAGATTGGATGTAATATATAAGTTTGGCAGACAGAGCTAAAAACATAAAATCAAGGGAACATATGTGTGTGGAAGCTATATTTAAATCTGAATGGATTTTTTTCAATTTCAGTAACTTCCTTCGTTAGTCCAAACAACTAGCATGTGCTAAATTTCATCAAGATTGGAAACTATGGCTTCTAGAGCTAAAGACGCGAAAACCGATATTCCGATTTTTATGTCCAAACCCGACAGTCGGGTTTTAAAAAAAAATTAAAACCAGAAATATCGGTTTACTAGGTTTTTTCTTTCAGGTTTTCCGGTTTTCGGTTTTTTGGTTTGTTGTATGTAAAAGCAAAATAAAAAATCATAATTTTCAAGTACGGAATACGTTAGTACCGAAAATATATAAGCCAGACCCACCTTTAAGTAAATTAAATAACTATAAAACTTTCTCACGAAGCCAAAAAAAAAAATTATTATTGCAGTTTGGCTAAGTTTAATAAATTTAAAACTAATTTTGCCTTAATAAGTAAAAACGTCTTACTGTGTGCAAACCAAATATCGTTGAAATCTTTAGCTTTATCAGAACAGGTACCGATTTCTCCATATTTCAGTAGCTACTGAGATCAAGTTTGGTTCATATTTGCCACATAAACATTGTTTACAAGAATAGCTATGCCGACTGATAAGTCTAAATCAACTTAAAAAAAACTTCTGAGTCGATCTGTATAATGATGTTTTTAGCATCTAGAAAAAAGTGCGATAGACCCATTATCAATTACACCGATCAATTTAGAATATCTTTTTAATCGATTTAGACATTATTGTCTGTCCAATTATGTTTATACTCAAACTGCAGGTTGTAAATATGAATCGATCTCGGTTAAACTTTGCAAATTATTTTGTTTTCGCATTTAAATTGGTAAAAATCGGGAACCTCTGGATTTGGTGTCTAACCGACCTTACCACGCTTAATTTCAGGCGATTTCAACAAAATTTGGTTTGTGGCGTTATTTTGCACGCCGGGTAAACATTCGGTCCAAATCTTGATATAGCCCCTTTTATAAAAGTACCTCCCGATGTTGGGTCTGACCAACCTAAGAGTGGCAACTTTCTTCGATTCGATCAATGCAATTTAATATGTAACGTTGTTTTACACACAGAATAACATTGTTGAAAGTCGATGATGTCGGTCCATGTTTTTATATAGCCTTTGATCACCACCTAAGAGCGAAAGTTTCACCAGATTTCAATAATAACGCGCGATCCATTTTGAGATTTCCTACTTTTTTTAAGAAAAAAAAACACAGAAAATTCAAATTGAATGGGGAATATTTATTACCATTTGCAGGAACATCCTTTGGCATTTATTTTTTGAAGATTATGTCTATCAAATGTTGGCCGTGGCTACGTCTCGAATGGTCCATCTGTTGAGTCCAATTTTCGAAGACTCGTTTGAGCATTTCGACTGGTAATTGGCGAATGACACTAGTGATGTTTTGCTCCAAGGCCCGAATCGAAGCGCGTTTGTCCGCATAAACTTTAGACTTTACATATCCCCACAGGAAGAAAGTCTAACGGTGTGATATCACACGATCTTGGTGGCCAATCGACCGGCCCAAAACGTGAAATTATCTGCTTACCGAAGTGTTCTCTCAATAAATCCATTAATTGATGCGATGTGTGGAAGTGGTGTTCAAACCAAAGGTCGCCGAGATCACGAGGCATCAAATAGTAGGTTATCATGGCACAATAACGGACGCCATTGACGGTTACGTTCTCACCGGCATCATTTTTGAAGAAATATGCACCGATGATTCCACCAGCTTATAAACTGCACCAAACCGTAGTTTTCTCTGGATGAAGTGACAGCTCTTGAACCTCTTCTGGTTGCTCTTCAGCCGAAATGCTTTATTGACGTTGAGCCAGAAATGGGCCTCATCGCTGAACAAAATTTGGCTCGAAAACGTCGGATCTTCTTGGAACTTTTCAAGAGCCCATAGTGCGAAGCGATGTCGCTTGGCAACGTCGGGTGGCTTCAGTTCTAGCACAAGCTGTATTTTGTACGCTTTCAATTTAAGATCTCGACGCAAAATGCGCCAAGTCGTTCCATACGTCAGTCCGAGTTGCTGCGAACGGCGCCGAAACGACTGTCCACGGTCTTGGTGTACACTCTCAACTACGGCCGCTACATTTTCTTCACTGCGTGCTGGACGTGGTCTATTGGTCGAATATAATTCAATAATGAATGTTGGTTCTCAAGATGGGTCTTGCGAATACTACGCTCAGTAGGCCGATTATGTTGACCATAAGTTGAACGAAGTGCACGAATCACATTTCTTACAGAACGTGAATTTTCGTAATAAAGTTGAACGATTTGTAAAGGCTGTTCAGGCGTAAGTCTTGCCATGATGAAATGCCAAACAATACTTAACAAAAATAACATGACAGCATGACACAACTCGCACGTGATCTGTCAAGAAAGGCTGTTGAAAAAAGTATCTCTACTTGGATCACCCATATTTCATGTGTAGCATTAGACCGCACCTGGGACAAAATGCGCTAAAATCTGACCAGATCGGTCCGTGGTTTCATGTAGCCCTCATACCTCCCACTTTAAGATCTAACCGAGCAAAGAACTGAACATCTCACCGGATTTTTTGACATTTTGTTTGAAATTTTCAAATGTATTTTACTAAATGACCGGTATAAACTCCCATGCATGGTCATTTACTAAATGACCGATATAAATATATATATCTCCCTTGCATAGAAGAGACCAACAATTCGCACATATTACTTTGGAATTATAGGACATTTACTTATACTATGAAGTAGAGTGGGTCGATTAAGCAATCGATATTTCGCATGAGGAAAATAAAGCTCCACTACGACATATCGTAAAAATCATTATCGAGGCGCCCAAATTTCAATTTTTTGACTTTTTCTCAACTTTTATTGTGAAGTTTTTTTTAGTAGGCAATAAAAAAAACATTTTTTTAAATATTACCTTTCCAAGGAGATATGCAATACATATACATATATCATATGTTATATTGTATTGTAATATATATTGGTATGTATTTTATGTCACCTTGAAAATATAGTATTTAAAAAAAATATTTTTTTACTTCTACTAAAAAAACCTTAAAAATAAAAGTTACGAAAAAGTCAAAAAAAAATTGGGCGTCTCGAAAATGATTTTTTTTGATATGTCGTCATGGAACTTTTTTCCTTATGCCAAAAGCTATCGAAAAATCAAAGGCCCACCCTACTGTAGAGTCTAAAGCGTGTAGTGAGGGGTATTATGCAGTCGGTCTCGCCTGACTTTAGACTTTTCTTATCGGTTTTTAATAGGCAAGTGTGATAGACATCAGCACAGTCTCATAATACGCCTGAACCCCAGTTTGTCTATATTCGGGCGGATATTCTACACCGCTCTGCTACTTAGAAGAAAACGAGCCTCTGTCCGGATTTTGAGCAAGGCTAGACTCAATATGAGACTTCTCGAGTAAAAGAGACATATTTCATGGGGCTATGTAAATATGGTAAAATTTCAACAAGTGACTCATAACTCAGTTTTCTTTATTTCGGCTAGATCAAATTTCAAATGTCGCCTGTACAGCGGTTTAAAGTCTTCAAATCGGCCTTAAGGCGATATCAGTAGAAGGGCCCTTATGGTCGAGCTTCGGTAGAGTTGGATATAAGCACTGTGTAAAATTTATTTAAGAATGACGTTTACATCCGCCTTCTTTAGTTTTTCCATGAACGAAATTTCGCAAAATTATTGTCGTATCATGCCAAGTTGTAAGCGATAGTTAAACCAAAAACGTAAACAATTCAGCTTGACCGAAGATTTCCAAAGTTTTATAGTCCCTCAAAGGTGACGCCTGATTTGTTTGGCTTTCATTATTAGCCAAAAGACATATATCTCGTATGTTAGAAGACTCTATCTATCGATTCCGATAGAGTCTTCTATCGTATGTTAGAAGACTCTATCGGAATCGTGCTGTCAACAAACAATCGGGCGGACAGACAACCGGCCTAGATTTTCTTAGAGTTTAACGACGATCAACAATAAAAAAACAATAACTGGTATGACATTTGTCGTTTGTTTTTTTTTTTTCAAAGTCTTTGCTGCAATGTATACGCCTGTTTAGTAAACTTTGGGTTAACTTAGGCATTAGTTTAACTAAATTCTTAAGCAGAACTTTCTTTAAAATCTATTCTCCGTTTTGATATCCCTACTACAAAATGATTTTAAACGAATTTCTTTAACATATGCTCCTTGCCCCTCTTTCAGATTGCCATCAGCCCAAAGAAACCGGTCGCTGCTTTGCGCTCTTCTATCGCTTTGCCTTCGATGTGGAAAAACGTGAATGTGTCGAATTCATTTATGGCGGTTGTGCTGGCAATTCCAATAATTTTGAATCCAAAGAAGACTGTGAAGCCAAATGCATGAAGAAATCCGAAGAGAGCGAGTCTGCGGCAGCTGCTATAACATTGAGCACAACTGTTGTGCCGGAGATTGTGGAATCGGAAACTTCCACAGATGAACCCGCCGCCGCAGCAGTGACCACTGAACCTAGCTTAGAGAAAAGCAAACAATTCACAATAGCAGCGCATTAAATCCATTCATTCCATTAGCAAAAAATAAAAAGTATTAAAAGTGTGATAATTAATGTACGAGTACCAGAACACACACACTGACGGTCTATGGTGGCAGTAGACCGGTCTCTCGTCTTAAGTAGGGTCTGCACCAAGTGTTCATATTCATCATCGCTCGTTCAGGTGATTAACGGAACGAGTGTGTGTCATTCATTATTGTTGGTTAAAGAAATAAAAAAATATATAAGTAAACAATTAATTTAGAACTGCCTTTTTATGCCCTGGATTGGGATATTGAGGGCTGAGTTGATAAAGGGGAAAATGTTCTGATCCTACTTTCTTTGATATTCTCCAAAAACTTTTCAAACTTCAATCTTTTTAAGGCTTCTACAAGACCTTGGGTTTTATTCAGCAATAATTTAAAGATTGCGAATTTATTAATTTCCACAGTTCGTTCGTTCGGCCCAGTCATACTTGTAAGGGGATGTTACAATGCGATTGGACAAGAAAGCGTTCATACAGAGAAGCAGTCAGTTATAAATAAGTCCGAACTACTTACATCATTTCCTCTAGACAAGAAGCCTTTATGTTGCCAATCCCACGATAGCCGGTTCTATGGACCGGTTTGACCCGAAGAGCAATTTTCAACCAAGGGCTATCACACTGGCACACAATTGCCGCTACACAACACCAAAAACACCAACTTTTAGTTGCAATCACCTAATGTTAATAATCGTAATGGAAATTCGGCTGGACATACCATAAGTTAATGGCTATGCTAATATGATGGTTTACACAACTTACTATTCGGTCACATTAACCGAGTGATGTTCAAATTATTGGTTGCGAGAACCGCCTGTTCTTGCAACTAATAGTTTTGTATTGAAATATTCGAAGCAACCAACAATTGGTAATGACAAAAAACTAATTCGCTCTAATAACCAAACAACGGCAACAATTTGATTGCAAAAATAAAATAAAAAAAGCAATTATTAAATAAATTTATTATGGCAGAATTACAAGGTTTATCTGAAAATCATACTGTCGGAAAGGGATAAAAAATATATCTTCCACCGGTTCCCAATAAAGTATATCACCATGTCCTAAAATGGCCAATTTGTATCTTTCTTTGACTTATTTGTTTTAAGTCTTTAACTAAAGCTTTAAATAATGACAGCATTATTTTAAAACTGAAATTCCGTTTTTATTTCATTACTCACAGCTTTCTCCTTTGCCACTCTGTTCACCGATATATTCAGCTCCATTTACCAAAAATTTCAGTGCATCAATTAACATTCGGTTGCACTTGATAGTGTAGCGTCAATCTTAATGTTACTCTAATGGAAACTGTTTGGTTCAGTAATGAACACTGGATCGTTCACTAATGAAAACTGGATAATTCAACCATTCGGTTGGCAAATTCGGCTGTGACAACCAATCTGTTCTCTGTATGCAGCACCGCCGACTCAACCCTGTACTTAGAAGGACCATATCTCGCAAACCTTTACAGTTATGACGACGATATATTCAGTTCCATTTACTAAATATTTCAGTTCATCAACTAACATTCGGTTGCACTGATAGAAACTTGATATTATAAGCAACCTCAATCATGGAAAATGTATAGTTCACAAATGGAAAATGGATAGTTCAACCAATTGGTTTGCAAACAAATTCGGTTGTGGCAACCAATCTGTTACTGCGCGTAGCACCGTCAATACAACCCTCACGAGGGCTACAGCAAAAGTAACTGGCCTAACATAAAAAGAACCGTTTTTTGGAATTATTATTATTTATTTTTCAACATAATCTCCTTCCAACTAAATACACTTCATCAAACATTTTTCAAGTTTTTTAATTCCATCCGAAAAATAAGATTTTTCAAGACCTTCAAAATATGCTTCAGTTTCAGCAATAACCTCGCTATTGGACGAACATTTCTTGCCACCGAGAATTTTTTTTAAATTTGGAATCAAGAAATAATCAGAAGGAGCTAAATCTGGACTATATGGTGGATGCGGAGCAATTTCAAATCGTAGTTCGGCCAGTTTTTGTTGCGTTAAAAATGCAGTGTGTGAAGGAGCATTATCTTGATGAAAAAGAACTTTTTTTTTCTAAATGCGGTCGTTTTATCTTGATTTCTTCACTCAACCGATCCAATAATGCACAATAATATTCACTATTTATAGTTTTTCCTTTCTCAAGATAATCAATAAATATTATACCCCTTGCATCCCAAAATACTGTGGCCATTACTTTTCCTGCTGACTTAACAGTTTTCGCCTTCTTTGGACCACTTTTACCAGCTTCTATCCATTGTTTTGACTGTTCTTTGCATTCTGGGATGTAGTGATGGCTCCATGTTTGATCAACAGTTATGAATCGGCGCAAGAACTCTATTGGATTACGCTGATAAATCGCTAAAAGCTCCTCGGAATTGGTCCAACGGACGATTTTTTGGGGGCAAAGTCAACAAACGCGGCACCCATCTTGCATGTGGAGTTCATCATGTAAAATACTCCAAACTTGTTTTTCGTGTATTTTAACAATATTATTCGTCTATCTTTAGTCACTTCATTAAATATTTTTCTAATGTTTTCAATAGTAGTAGCAGTTTTCGGTCTTCCAGAGCGTTGTTCATCTTCCGTACTTGAACGACCGATTTTAAATTGTTGAACCCAGGATTTCAAGGTGGAGTATGATGGTGCATTATCACCACGAACAGAATCCAATTCTCTTTGATTAATTGTGCGTATAACCTTTAATAGATATGACGACGATATTTGGGACATATGGTATCGGGATAGAACGATACAGACACAGGCTGTAAAGTGGGTGGTACCACGCCCCTGTAAAAGATCGCATTTATGGTAAGAGTAATGGACTGATCGTTTTTAAATTTTAAAAGAATGAAATCAGTGATCGGTTTGATAAACACACTTTTTGTATCAATCACCAACATGGTTTGACATAAAATAAAACTACAATATCGTCACAGTACTGCCAATAAATCGGTTATACCAACCGAATTCAGTGAAACTATTGGTTGCCACAACTGTTGGTTATGGCGACTAACTTATTACGAAGAACATGTTACTTTGGTATCAATATTTTGTTCTGACAATAGATAAGTTCTTTGTAGAACTTCAGTTCACTGTTGCAACATACATTCGGTTATCCCAACATCAGAATATAATCCCTAAAATAGTTTATTGGTTCTAGTCACTACACAATTTTGTTTAAGCCGAAAACACATTAAAAAATTAAAAAAAAAATAATAGAATCAAAAACAAAATGTGTCCAATCTGTTTTAATTTCTTCAGTTTAAGCTTCTTGGGTTATTTATATTTATACATTACAACCACATCAATATTAATATTTCTTAATAATAATTGTAAACAAATAAATATGTCCGAAGTCCAGATACAGTATTCAAGCTTGAGGTATAGAATATTGCATCAGGACTGTGGATATAGAAAATAAGGTCACAATATCACCACAACTATTTTATTAAATAAATAAATATTTTCCAGAATATAGAAACAGAATGACCTGTATTTTAGAGGCACCATTCAGACTCGATCAAAATTTGTTAGCTGCGACCTATATGTCCCTTGTAATTGTAACGGCCCCCAATAACTTGGCATTACATATCGTTATATTCCATTTAATTCTTACGAGGGTTGCTACATATATTTCCGGCTTAGGCAACACTAAGTGTTGTCTGGCGCCATCTGACATTTCTATTGGAAAATTTGACATTTTTATCATAAGCGTACTCGGAACGTTTTGACGTACGACCATGATTTGTGTTGTTTACAGTGACTTGAAAAAATCAATTTGGCAAACAAATTGAATTAACTCGTGTTCATTTTCGTGCGATAATTTTTCACAACTTTGAACGTGGATTATCCCGACAAGAGTGCATCGATGGACTTAAATCTTTGTATGGCGATGAAACACCATCCTATAGCAATGTAAAAAACTGGTTTAATAAATTCAATCGTGGCCGACGCTCGCTCAAAAATGATGGTAGTGAATGTCGTCCAAAAACAGCCGTTGTGCCAGAGAACATTGAAGCCGTGCGTGAACTGATAATGCAAGATCGTCATGTGACATACCGTGAGATAGAGGCATCTTTGGGCATTTCTACCACCAAACAAAAAAAAGGTTTGTTCTCGTTGGATCCCGCACAATTTGACAATCGCTCAAAAAAAGGCTCGTGTCGATTGGTGCAAAGAAATTTTAAAAAAATACGATCGCCGTGCTTCAAAAGACGTTTATAAGATCGTCACAGGTGAAGAATCATGGATCTATGCGTATGAGCCAGAAACAAAACAGCAATCGGCCGTGTGGGTCTTCGAAGACGAGCCATATCCAACGAAAGTTCGTGGAAGAACACTTCGAAGCAAATGGTCGCCTGTTTCTTAGGCAAAACTGGTCATGTGGCGACTGTTCCGCTTGAGCAACGTAGGACGGTCAATTCTGAGTGGTACACCACTATTTGTTTGCCGAAAGGAGAAATTCGAAAAACGAACAAGAGAAGACGAATCATTGTGCACCATGACAATACGAGCTCACACACATCGGCTTAAACCAGCGCCTTTTTGACCCGCCAAAACGTCGAATTGATAGGTCATCCACCGTACAGCCCTGACTTGGCACCCAATAACTACTTTTTTCCCGCACATCAAGAAAAAAATGCGTGGTCAACGATTTTCGTCGCCAGATGATGCTGTTGAAGCGTTCAAAAACCATGTTTTGGAGGTGTCTCAATCGGAGTGGAAAAAGTTCTTCCACAATTGGTTTGAGCGCATTTAAAAGTGTATAAATCATGCAGGAGAATACTTTGAAAAACAATAATGATGATAAATATTCGCATTTTCATTATTGGGCCAGAAATATATATATCAGCCCTCGTATAAGATTTCTTATCAGACAATTTGGGCACCATTGCACAAAACTACATAACTTTTCAATATCTATCCACAAAATTTGTTGCCAACCGAATGTTGGTCGCTGCACGTACTATCTATGTATTTCATCCCTACAGCCGAATGTTGATTGGGTACACGGCATTTTTCGGTATACGGAACGGACACTATCGGTTGAAAAAAACATGTTTCGGTAACCCTAAACAATAAAGTGCATTATTGGAACTGAATTTCTACATGTATTGGTTGTTGTTATAGACTAAAGTTCTCTTTAAATGTGGTTGTCGTTACCACGATCATTAGTTAACTGGACCCACTGATGGCTACAGGGATCATATTATGATGTTAGAATAACGAATAATATGTTACAACAGTAAACTAAACAGGATTTGGTTAAAACAAAAAATGTATCTGCTGTCTGTACCAATTATTGGTACCAAAGTAACAAAGAAAACAAAAGATTTTTTCAGATGATGTTGGTGTATCAGATTTATTGGCTGTGAGAACCGTAATACTATTATAGCTGCCATCATGTTGAATTATGTAACCATCAATGCCGTAGAAAGTTAGTGATTGCAACAAAAAGTCTGTTTTTCCAACCGAATTTTTGTAGTTCGGACTGATTTTCACCAGATTTTTTCTCTGAGTGTGGATTTTAAAGTGGCTGGATCTTAAATCGAAAGAGGCCTTTGTGTGGAGGCTTTTGAAATAAATCAGCCAATAATGGTCAATTAAAATAGAGTTGGCTATTGGCCAATCTTTCGGATATGTGGCTTCAAGAGCTGCCGGTTCTGTGGAGGCTTTTGAAATATATCAGCCAATAAAGGTCAATTAAAATAGAGTTGGTTTTTGCTCACTTCTTTTGCTTGGCTTCAAGAGCTGCTGGTTCTGAAAACAGAAAAGACCTTTGTGACATATAAAAAAAATGGACCGACATCGACTAAACTTATTAAGGGTTGTTCTTTGCCTAAACCTGAATAATTAAATAGTTTCATTTCGTTGCACGTTTATGTCCTCGACTTTAAATACAACAACCTGACGACTGTGATTACAAGGCTAGAGACAGACAAAAGAACAGACGAAGGTAGCTTAATGAAACTAGATCTGGGTCGTCGGCATCTCCCTTCCTTCTATGTTTTACAAACTTCCACCTGTATAAAAATAGTCCTGCGTAATTTCATACATATTCTCAGGGCAATGGAGTTTTGCAAAAAGAAAAACAAATCGGTTAAAGCAAAAACGTCGCGGATTTGAAAATAAAATCTCCAAATTGCTGACCCTTTAGAATAGATAAAATTTCCCCTAGAAAATCTTAGTCATGTTCTCTCTACAGCAGACAACCTGCTTTTCTAACACATCTTTTAATAGTTCATCAAAACTGTACTCGTAATTAATCATCTCTTTGTTCAAACGTCAAACGTCCGCTGGCTAAAGACGACTAAATTGCATTTTGTACTCAGCTCCGTAATGTCTTGCTTTGAGTAAACTTGAGACAAATCTTCAAATGCAAGCAAATAATGACAAAATGTTCTACGAACCAAAAAAAAGTACCATATTCTCTTAATTAAAACTATGCAATTAAGATTGACGAAACGAAAACAATTAATTTAATTGTACGAGTATATATTTTTCACAGAATTATTTTCACACTTTAATTTACAGTATTGGACAAAATTCGGGTCCGGCAATAAAAACACCATAATTTATCATGGGAACTGGTTTTATTGTTTTTCAAAATATTCTCCTTTACGATCAATACACTTTTGCATGTGCACAAGCCAATTTTCGAAGCCGTTTTTTTTACTCCGATTGAGACACCTCCAAAACATGATTTTTCAACGCTTCAATATTGCTTCGGGCGATGATAAACGTTGACCACGCATTTTTTTGCTTGAAGCTAGGGAATAAGAAGAAGTCATTGGGTGCCAAACCAGGGCTGTACGGTGGATGGCCCATCAATGCGACATCTTGAGTGGTCATCTTGAGTGGTCGTTTCAGCTGATATGTGAGAGCTCGCATTGTCGTGATGCGGAATGATCCGTCTTCTATTATTATCTTTCCTCATTTCTTCGAACACTGTTGGCAAACAGATGGTTTTATACCACTCAGAATTGACCGTCCTACGTTCCACTAAAGGCACTGTGGCAACATGGCCGGTTATACCGAAAAAAACGCAATCATTTGCTTCGATGTACTTTTTCCACGAACAACTTTTGTTGGATTTGGCTCGTCTTGAAAATCCCATACGGTCTTGCTGTTTTCTTTTGGGTTCATATGCATAGATCCATGATTCGTCACCTGTGACAATGGTAGACACTGCCTTTGCGCTTTAGGTTAGACTCGTCTTGAAAGACCCATACGGTCGATTGCTGTTTTGTTTCGGGTTCATATGCATAGGTCCATGATTCGTTACCTGTGACAATGTTATACACTGCCTTTTGAGCTACCGGAGTTATATATTTTCAGCATCTCTTTGCACCAATCCATACGAGCCTTTTTTTTGAGCATTAGTCAAATTATGTGGGATCCAACGAGAACAACTTTTTTTCACGACCAAATGAAGATGCAATATCTTATTGATGCTTTTCATACTAATGCCCAAGGATGCCTCAATCTCACGGTATGCCACATGTCGATCTTGCTTAATAAGTTCGCGCACAGCATCGATAGTTTCTGGCAAAGTGACCAAAGTTGGACGTCCTTCACGAAATTCATCCTGCAGCGAACGGTGTCCGAGACTGAACTCTTGGTACCAGCGATTAACAGTGGTGCTTCATCGCCAAAAGTCGAAACACTCTTGTCTCGATAACCCTCGCCGAAAATCGTACAAAATCATCGCAGGAAAATGTTCATGGGATAATTTCATTTTTTGACTAAGATGAATTTTTCAACCCACTGTAAACAAAACAATTTGCCCTCAAATGACAAAACGTTCGGAGTGAAGTTGTGCTAAGAAATGTCAAAGTTTCCAATGGAAGTTCCAGTTTGCAGTTGGGAACTAGGTAATTACGAGGATAGTTGGAAAAGTCACGGAATTATTGATATGCCCTAGTATTATTTCAATCTCATTAAATAATTGACTATTAAATGCGTGATTAAAACAATAAACATGTTCATTCACTTAGATAAATATTTTTTTTTATTTTTAGAAGTCAATCATAATATACCGGCAAATCTGGACCGGAGGAGACGAGCTGAGAAGGTGCATGCATCAGTAAATCTGTACAATATGGAAGGATGAACTCATGCCCGATGATTGGAACCTCAGTGTGTTACTACCTCTAGTCCAACACAAAAGGAGATAAGACGGTCTGCGCCAACTGCTGTGGAATAAGTCTCCTATCCATTGCATATAAGGTACTGTCGTAAGAGATATACTGTGTGAGAGATTGAAGCCCAAACTCCCCGATCTGATTCAATCAACCCTATCAGCGTGGCTTCAGGCCGAATAAGTCACCAATCGAACAAATCTTTAACCAGCGACAAATCCTGGAAAATGCCCACGAGAAGCAGATCGATGCATACCACAATTTTTATCGATTATATGGCAAAATCATCGATTATAAGGCACTCCGATAATAAAAAAAAATATTTGAAACCATGTCTGCCTATGGTATACCAGCAAAACTTGTACGCCTTTGTAGAATGACACTGAGTGACACAAAAATTCTCGGTAAAAATAGGAAGTGACCCCTCCGAACCATTCACTACTACAAGAGGTCTCAGACGTGTCATTTCTTCAAAATCCTGATGCAGAAAGTTTTAGAAAACTCAAAGTTAATAGAACAGGCATAACCAACACCAAGGGCCACTTTCTCCTCGCGTACTGGGCGACATTGACATCGTCAGAAGGACTGAAAAAGTTGTTACTGGTGCGTTTTCTAAAATTGAGATACAGTCGACAAAGATGGGGACGCGTATGGGGACGACATTGACATTTTCAGAAGGGTTCAAAAAGAGATGTTACTAGTGCTTTTTCTAAAATTGAGATAGAGTCGTCAATGATAGTTCAGGTGGTTAATGAGGACAAGACGAGGGTAATGCTGACAACTGCTAGAGAGTCTTCGCGACGAAAGAAATGCGTAGATGATTTCGTATACCTCGGATCCGCCAGAAACCAAAAACGATGTCAGCACTCTGAAGAAAAAGAAGGATCGTACTGGCTAACAGGTGCTACTTTGGGCTCTGTAAACAGCTGAAGAACAAAGCCCTCTCTCGAAAGACAAAAATTACGTTGTACAACACGCTGATACTACCTACCGCAAATACATGGGTACTTGCGAAAACGAATGAAGCAGTGTTGGATGTATTTGAGAGAAAGATCTTTCTTTCATAAAATTTATGGGCGAATTTGCGTGAACGGAGAGTTCGGATATCGAACGAACCGTGAGCTATATCCCGGCATGAATGTAGTTAAGTTCAATCAAAATACAGCGATTACATTGGCTGGGACATGTCGGTCGAATAGAAACGAACGCTCCAGCCAGAAAGGCGTTGGATGGCAACTACTACGGAAAGCGGAGACAGAAAAGAACGAGACTCCGACCAAGTTAAAGAAGATGTTATAATCCATGGTCTTATAAACTGAAGATAGCACGCACAAGACTGAAGTGCTTGGAGGTTATTTATGCAACAGGCTAAGATCAACCATGGGTTGTAGAGCCATCTTAAGTGGGTAAGTAAACCATTTTACATTTGATCTTCGAACGTTTTTATATTTTACAATGAACGTACAGCATCGGCGAATTATATTTTCATCATCCAAATCCAATTTGGATTTGGTGCTTTCGTCAGATAATTCTGAAATCCTGAATTGTTTATTTAACCGCATTGAGTTTGTTTATAGTTTTAAGATTAGTAATGCCTGTGGGTAGTAGAAAGTTGTAGATTTTTTTTATACCCGCACCACATAGTGGTATGGGGTATAATGGCTTAGTGCTTGCGTTTGTAACGCATCGAAGGAATCGAGTTAGAATACCGGGACCAGAGAGAAAGTTGCTCAGAATTACATTTTGAGTCGATCTAGCCATGTCTGTCTGGCTGGCTGGGCGGCTGGCTGGCTGGCTGGCCGGCTGGATGTAAAGATGTCCATCTATTCTTGTAATCAAAGTACAGGTCGCATTTATGCACCGATCTTGATGAAACTTGGCAAGTGGTAATATATTGGGACAAGGACGGACGCTTTTGAATTTGGTTTAAATCGGAGCACTTTCTGATAGACCCCCCATACAAAGGAACTCCCGGATTTGGTCCAAATCCAGTTGATGTCGCGTGTATTGGTCAACAAATTAAAAAAATATGACATTCGATGTAGAACTGACCACAAAATGTAAAAAAAAATAGTTGGACCCGCCTCTCGGACCTACGGGGCCTTCAGAACCCAAAAAATGGACCCATGATTTTAAATATAAGTGTGACCCCTTAAATGAAAGGAAATTATCTTACAATTTTAAATACAGAAAAAAATTCGACCTGTTTGGGCCCCAGGGTCCATTAGGAGGGTCCAAAAGTTTCGGTTTACCCATATTTTAGTGTGACCCCCTCAAATGGCAGGGAATTGCCTCAGGACTTTAAATATGTCAAGCCAAATGATTTATCTCGTCCGTGGGAGGGCACAGGGTCCGAAAACAAGGTATGAAAATGTGGACCAACTATAATTGTTATACCCTCACCACATAGTGGTATGGGGTATAAAGGCTTAGTGCTTGCGTGATAGATACAGATAGAAATAGCGACGAGTGCTTTCGATTAACAGGAGACTTAATCACATTTATAGTGGTGCGGGTATCATAGAGTCGGCCACGCCCGACTATAGCACTTACTTACTTGTTTTTTGTTAAATTCGTCTGTAGAATGAAATTTTCTTAAAAATCCCTCAAAATAAAGAATCTCTTTGAAATCGAGCAAAAGGGGATTTATCCATCTGATTGAAACTGCTGCTGTAAGTCACGAGAGAGAAGAAACGAAAGAAAGATGAGAGAGATAAAACGAAAGGGAGATGAGAGAGAAGAAACAAAAGCAAGATGAGAGAAGAAACGTAAGAAAGATAGAGAGAAGAAACGAAAGGGAGATGAGAGAGATAAAACGAAAGGGAGATGAGAGAGAAGAAACAAAAGCAAGATGAGAGAAGAAACGTAAGAAAGATGAGAAAGAAGAAACAAAAGGAAGATGAGAAAAAAGAAACGAAAGGAAGATGAGAAAAAAAGCAACGAAAGAAAGAAAAGAGAGAAGAAACGAAAAAAGATGAGAGAGAAGAAGCGAAAGAAAAATGAGAGAGACGAAACGAAAGCAAGATGAGAGAGAAGAAACAAAAGGAAGATGAGAGAAAAGAAACGAAAGAAAGAGAGAGATTTAGTCGGAGGGTCTGTCCATTTTGATTTTGGTAGGTTTTGGACTTAATTGTGAACTTGTTATTTGTATTACTTTTCTTAATTCTCATTGAGCAAAACAATACGCTGGCGTTAACCGCTAAGGCGCCAACACTGTTGACATGCTCTTGCGAAGGCGCAAAGGTCTTGTTATGCTTCTTTGATTTGTATAAACTCTGATGTCTAAAATACCCCAAATATCCAGGGGGTTAGCATCTGGTGAATAAGAAGGCCACTGGTAAGCTGAAATGAAGTAAGGAACGTGTTTTTTTAAACCAGTACTGATTCACGCGTGCCTTATGCGATGGTGCAGAGTCCTGTTAAAAAGTACAAGGCCTATTGCCGAATGTTTTTGTGCCCAAGGCTTAAAAGCGCGTTCTAATACTGATTCATGGTACGCAGTTGCATCTACGTAAACATCAGGTTCCAGAAATATGAGTAAAAGGCATCCATAGGCAGTTACTCGTACTGCGGCCCAAATTATGACGCGAGGAGGATCTCGAGTTATAGTGGCTAAAGTTTGCTCCAAGTTATCGTACGATCTCTCTGCTAACTATACCCGGTCAGTTTGTTTGTTTACCTCCTGTTCTATTGGGTAATTTTTATCGTCGGATAAGACGATATTTGGTAATTGGCCGCTAGCGTGCAATGGTTTTATATCCTTTGTTTGCTTTTTGCAGTCGTTAAAGTTTCTGCTGAGGTATAAGATTATGTGTCTTTTGGATCTAGTTAGTCTTCACATTGAGCTTCTTCTTCAAAATATCCCAAACGCTTCGATTAGATATTGCGAGATCTGCGGCCAATTTCCTAGCATTCTGCCAGGGATTTATATAAGTATATTTCTCGCCTAATAATGAAAATGCGAATATTTATCATCAAAAATGGTTTTATTGTTTTTCAACAAATGGCTTTATTGTTATTCTCCAGCATGATTTATACACTTTTGCATGCGCTCAAACCAATTGTCGAAGCACTTTTTCCACTCCGCTTGAGACACCTCCAAAACATGGTTTTTGAACGCTTTAATACGAGTACTTGAGCATCATCTGGCAACGAAAACTGTTGACCACACAATTTTTTCTTGATGTGCGGGAATAAAAAGAAGTCATTGAAGCCAACTCGACGTTTTGGCCGGTCAAAAATGCGAAGAATTCAGGCAAAAAAATTGTGGTGTACCACTCAGAATTTAACGTCCTACGTTGCTCAAGCGGAAAAGTTTTGCCGAAGAAACAGGCGACTATTTGCTTTAAAGTGCTTCTTCCACGAACAACTTTCGTTAGACTTGGCTTGTCTTCGAAGATCTATTGCTGTTTTGTTTCGGGCTCATACGCATAGATCCATGATTCGTCACCTGTGACGATCTTAAAAACGTCTTTTTAAGCACCACGATCTTATTTTTTCAAAATTTTTTGCACCAACACGACACGAGCCCATTTTTGATCGATTGTCAAATTGTGCGGGATCCAACGAGAACAAACCTTTTTACGGCCAGGTGTTCATGCAATATCGAATGCATGCTGGTGGAAGAAATACCCAAGGATGCCTCTATCTTACGGTGTGTCACATGACGGTCTTGCATTATCAGCTCACGCACGGCATTAATGTTCTCTGGCACATCGGCCGTTTTTGGGCGACCTTCACGGCTTCGTCTTTGACGAGCGTCGGCCACGATTGAATTCATTAATCCAGTTTTTCCAGTGCTATAGGATGGTGCTTCATCGCCATACACAAATTTAAGTTCATTGATGCACTCTTGTCGCGAAAAATGATCGCACGAAAATGTTCACGAGTTAATTCCATTTTTTTGCCAAATTGATTTTCTCAAGTCACTGTAACCAACACAAATGATGGTCGTACGTCAAAACGTTCTGAGTACGTTTGTGCTAAAAAATGCCAAACTTTCCAATGGAAATGATAGATGGCGCCAGGCAACACTTAGTGTTGACTAAGCCAGAAATATATGAAGCAACGCTCGTAGTTTCGTTTTATCTACTTATAATTAGAAACGTTTAAAAAATCAATTAGTTCTGCAAGGACATTGTATTTATTTTACAATTTTGTTTTTTTTTTGACATTTTTAGTCAAAAAATATTTTCCTAATGGCAACACTGCCATACTTTACTCTTTGAGGAAAAAAGCTAAAAGTTAGAAACCTAGAGATTATACTGTTATTGCTCGACTGCCATACTTTGATTGAAGAGATCTCCTTACCTAGTAATACAAATGGTAAGGAGTTGAACTTACTGTATTATGAAATGAAATAAAATCTGGCTGCCATATGGCAACGTCGTAGTAAATTTCAAACTGCACGCACACTTTTGCCTCCCACTGTACACTATCTGTAGTATCTATTAACGAGTATCAACAGTCAAATCGTCTGTGATAAAACACAAAGTCGAGATGTATTGCAGTTGCTGCTGTTGTAGTTATTGTTTTTTTGTTTTGTTTATTAACAAAATATATAAATATTCGAAAAGTTTTGTGAACAATAAATCAGTTTCAAGTTGAACTTTGTTGAAAGCGTTCGAAATATTTTACTAACTCAAGATGAGAAATTATGCCCTACTGGTGCTGGCTATATTTGCCCTCATCTCCTCGACTGTTGCCCTTAAAGATGGTGAGTTTTTCTTTTTGTAGCATTCAAATAATTTTAATTTCGCTATATTTTCCGGTAGAGGTCTGCGGTTTGCCACATTCCAAAGACGGTGAAGGCAATCGTGCCTGTCTGGCTTTCTTCCCATCTTGGTCCTATCGATCGGATACGAATGAATGTGTTGATTTCGTCTATGGTGGTTGCGGTGGCAATGCTAATCGCTTTGAGACAAAGTTTGACTGCGAGAGAAAGTGTAAAGAATGAATGTGAATAATAAAAAATCAGTTGCTTAAGCATTATTAATTGAATACGGATTTTAGTTGATGTTAACTGTAGGAATCGGCATACCGAACGAATTGATCTGGTATAAAAGTATTTTTTGTAATGAATAACAAATATATTGACTAAGCTGCATTTGGTTTGAGTGTTATTTTATGGCTTTAGTAGAATTAACAAATGATCCCATTCTCATAATAATCCCTTTGATTTAGGTGGCTACCTCGACTGCCTTCGAATTTGTTGGCGATTTCTGGCTCCACGGCGGCTCCTTACTCATTTTCGAAATAAAATATCCCAATGAGCCGCCAGCCCAAAATCCACACTAAACAGTGACTCCTTGTGTATGCAATGGCTTCTCAATACTCACGTGTAGGTTCTCTGAACCCCATATCCGCCATTTTTGCGTATTAACAAAGAAAATCTACATCTTCTGCCAAACAATCTTCAGCCCATTGGGCAAAGCGAAAACGCATCGTATGGTGTTCCATTATTTATTGACAATAGTTGAAATTTAAAAATATTATCTGTACTCTTTTTTTACTGCCGATTTATATATTTATATACTACTTAGTTACTACTTAAGTCCCTCAACACCCAATTAAGGGACCAGAAGAAACTTCTCTCAATTCAGTAAGCTATGCCCGAGACCGGGACCTACTAATTAACGCCGGCTCCTACTGATTTTAAATGGCTTAGATATAAATCTCTAAATCGTAAAGTCGCTAGCATTTACGTGGGTTGCTATATATATTTCTGGCATAGCCAACACTAAGTGTTGCCTGGCGCCATCTGACATTTCCATTGGAAAGTTTGACATTTTTTAGCATAAACGTACTCAGAACGTTTTGACGTACGACCATCATTTCTGTTGTTTACAGTGACTTGAAAAAATCAATTTGGCCAAAAAATGGAATTAATTCGTGAACATTTTCGTGCGATTATTTTTCACAACTTTCGACTTGGACTTGGACGACAAGAGTGCATCGATGAACTTAAATCTTTGTATGGCAATGCAGCATCATCCTATAGCCACCATCCTATGAAAAACTGGTTTAATGAATTCAATCGTAGCCGACGGTCGCCCAAAAAAGGCCCTTGTGCCAGAGAACATTGATGCCGTGCGTGAACTGATAATACAATATCGTCATGTGACATACCGTGAGATAGAGGCGTCCTTGGGCATTGCTTCCACTAGCATACATTCGATATTGCATGAACACCTGGCCGTAAAAAAGGTTTGTTCTCGTTCGATCGCGCACAATTTGACAATCGCTCAAAAAAAGGCTCGTGTCAATTGGTGCAAAGAAATTTTAAAAAAATACGATCGCGGTGCTTCCGACGACGTTTATAAGATCGTCCCAGGTGACGAATTATGGATCTATGCGTATGAGCCCGAAACAAAACAGCAATTGACCGTGTGGGTATTCAAGGACGAGCCAAATCCAACGAATGTTGTTCGTGGAAGAAACACTTCGAATCAAATAGTCGCCTGTTTCTTCGGCAAAACTGGTCATGTGGCGACTATTCCGCTTGAGCAACGTAGGACGGTCAATTCTGAGTGGTATACCACAGTTTGTTTGCCTGAAGTCTTCGGAGAAATTCGAAAAACGAACAAGAGAAGACGATTCATTGTGCACCATGACAATGCGAGCTCTCACACATCGGCATAACCAAGCGCCTTTTTGACCGACCAAAACGTCGAATTGATGGGTCATCCGCCGTACTGCCCTGACTTTGCACCCGCACATCAAGAAAAAAATGCGTGGTCTACGAATTTCGTTGCCAGAAGATGCTGTTGAAGCGTTCAAAAACCATGTTTTGGAGGTGTCATAATCGGAGTAGAAAAAGTGCTTCTACAATTGGTTTGAGAGCATGCAAAAGTGTATAAATCATGCTGGAGAATACTTTGAAAAACAATAAAACCATTTTTGATGATAAATATTCGCATTTTCAGAAATATATATAGCAGGCCTCGTTACTATGTTCCCCAAAATTATAGTTCCCCAAACATATAGTTTTCAATTATGATAATTATTTTAAAGTACATTAAATTCGTAATAATATTAACCAGAAGAACAACTTAGTGTAAAACAACGTAAACGTTTTTTTTTTAAAAATATTTTAGTTAAACAAAGCCAAAAAGAAAAAATTTAATTTCCATATAAAATGAACCATTATCGCATTAGAATTCTTCTAAAATGCATATTCAAATTTATAAAAATTACAATCATACAGTATGATTGCTGTTATCATATTATTGTTAACATAAAACCCAAAAAACAGTGCTTTTGTCGCACCAACCATATTTATATGTATTGTTGCTACAACCATATTTTCATTTTTAAATTTGGCAATATAACTGTTAATACATTTCAACAATATTAATTTTGCGGCAATCATACTATTGTCCAAAGTAAATTTAGAAAACAATACTATAGTTGCCACAAACATACTTTTAATGCGGAAAACATATTATTGCCGTGACCATATAGTAACCATATTATTATTTTTTTAAAAATTAATTTTTTAAATACATTTTTTTTTGCTATTAACCCCTGTCCATCTCTCAACTTATTGGACTGGCAAAACAAATTATTACAGAATAATGTAGCGTTAAATGTAACTGGGACAATTGTAATGTGGGTCATGCTTTATCAGCGGCTGCATCTGTTTTGCAGCACACTTGCACATTAGGGTGGCTCATAATCAACGATTGTTTTATATAGAGCTTTAACAAAAAATCCTTCTAGATTATTGGTAATAATCTGCAATGTGTATTTGGGTGCAACGTATATTAAGAGGATACGATTTTTAAGTGCACATCTTTTAGCTATTTTAGTAAATTCTAATCAAATTTTTGGACTCTCGCATTCAAATTAAGCTGTAGTAACATCAACGCTTCAAAAATTCTATTTATGCTGATAAAAGATTGAGATTGGTTCTATACGTTTTGATATATGCTTGCTTTAGGTTATAGTAATATAATTTTGATTTCAAAACAAAATGCACACTTTACCAAAATGTTTTTGAAAATTCAAGGGCATTTTGGTATTATCGCTTGTGTACGCAGAAATGATGACTATGTTTTTATTCTGACTCAGTGTCTTCCAAGAATTAGAATATTGATTATCAGTTTCTTTCTCCGCGCACAGTGGTCTCTGCTAGAATAATGCCATAAATACACTAGGCAACAGCCTTTTTGGTTTACAATATTTTCTGGCGTATTTTGGAGATCTGAACTAAAAAAAAATATTTTAAAAAATTTGTTTACATGTTTGTTTAAACAATTTTTTTGAAACTGCCAGTTTCGTCGGATGTACCTTTATTATTTTATATATAACTTTGGAACGAGTAGCCTGATCATCCACTTTTATACATCAAATTAATAGTATTAATATGTACTATAATTGATATAAAAAACATTTTTATGTAGAAGCGGTAGTTACGGAACAAGAGGCAAAAAGATTACAACAATTGTGATGTTTTAAAAAATCGATTTTTCTTAAAAAAAAAATAAATTCGTAAAAAATGGTTAAAAATATTAACTTTTCATTTGTTTTTTTTTCTTAGAAAATCTAGCTTCATTACGAAGAAATCTTTAAGTGAATAAGGAAATTCGTTCTCTCTTATTGAAGCAACTCATTAAAAAGTAATTGTTTCCAAAAAAATTAAAGAAGGTTTTTTTAATGGGCCACAAATAAGAAAACTGATAAAGGATGCAAATTTCGAATCCTGTTTGTCATGTTATGAAAATGCAGCATGGAGTATCAGACCTTCTCGGATGCATTAAAAGCCCCCATTATAAAACAATAATTAAAGATTTGCTAAACACTGAAGTCCATCGAGCGGCCGTATCAAGGGCATTGGGATGGAATTGGGTGGGAACTAACATTTGGTTCCTCATAAGAGAAGCCGATTCCGATGATAACAGCCGTCAAAGGAAAAGCAATAATTACTTCTAATTAAGTACATTTCACACAAAAAAGGACATAAATCAGTAAAATAACTTTACGAACTATAACGTAATAATGGGTGATCCAAGTAGAGATACTTTTTTCAATAGGCTTTTTTTTGGATAGATCACGTGTGAGTCGTGTCTTTCTGTCATGTTATTTTTGTTTAGTATTGTTTGGCATTTCATCATGGAAAAACTTACGCCTGAACAACGTTTAAAAATCGTTCGTGAGGAATGTTTTTCGTGCACTTCGTTCAACTTAAGGTCAACATAATCGGCCTACGAAGCGTACTATTCGCAACTCCATCACCCATTTTCAGACCCAGCATTCATTATTGGATAATATTCGACCGAATAGACCACGTCCAGCACGAAGTGACCGTGGAGAGTGACTCGGCGTCGTCCGCAGTAACTCGGACTGACGTATGGAACGAACGACTTGACGCATTTTACGTCGAGATCTTAAATTGAAAGCGTACAAAATACAGCTTGTGCAAGAACTGAAGCCGCCTGACTTTCCCAAGCGACACCGCTTCGCTCTATGGGCTCTTAAAAAGTTCCAACAAGATCCGATGTTTTAAAGCCAAATTTTGTTCAGCTATGAGGTCCATTTCTGGCTCAATGGGTATGTAAACAAGCAAAATTGCCGCATTTGGGACGAAGAACAACCAGAAGAGGTTCAAGAGCTGCCACTTCATCCAGAAAAAACAACGGTTTGGTGTGGTTTGTGGGCCGCTGGAATCATTGGTCCATATTTCTTCAAAAATTATGTCGGTGAGAACGTAACCGTCAATGGCGACCGTTATCGTGCCATTATAACCGCCTATTTGATGCCTGAAATTGAAGCTCGTGATCTCGGCGACATTTGGTTTCAACAAGACGGCGCCAATTCCCACACATCGCATCAATCAATGTATTTATTGAGAGAATTATTCGGTGAGCAGATAATTTCACGTTTTGGGCCGTTCGATTGGCCACCAAAATCGTATGATATCACACCGTTAGACTTTTTTCTGGGGCGATATGTAAAGTCTTAAATGTAAGCAGACAAACCCGCTTCGATTCAGGCCATGGAGCACTTTTACAAGTGGTCATAACTTTATTTTTCAATAGATTTGCTGTGAATATACACTGTTTTCTTTATTAGGTTGCTAGCTTTTTAAAAATAAAATAAAAAGAAAAATTCATAATTTTTTTAAATTTTTTCGTGTCAACTTAAATCGATTTTTTTTAAACAAAACATTTTTTGTAATCATTTTGCCCACTGTTCCGTAACTACTTATTTTTACCTAAAAATTAGGTTCATAACAATTACAATACGCATAATTACCTTTAATTTGGTATAGTGTGTGTGATCGGACGTCTCCTATAAAAATTATAGTCAAAATAATAAAGTTACGTCCAAAGAAATGGCAATTTTAAAGAAAATTTAGTTTAAAAAAACTTATCCATAACAAATTTTTTTCTTGCTGATTAAGGAAACTGGATGCCTCAATTCTAGCAAAAAAAAAGACAAATTATTTTTTTGTTGCCTAGTGTAATTATAGTTCTTTGAAACCATGGAACTGAGTGTAATAAAATGTATCTATTTCTCAACAGACGTGCAAGTACAACTGCTCCTTCCCTTCAACTTCACTGTGTCCGGGAATCCAGAAACAGCGTCTAAGTCCCCATTCACACGAGGCAACTTTACTTGCTTACATTTTTATGATTCCGTTTTGGACTTGCCTCTTGTGTTTACACAAGGCAATTCGCTTTTGGTTTCAATATTGCCTTTTCTGACATCCCATGATTTATTCGTTCTGATTTCTGTGTAAAAAATACTAAAATAATCTGCAGCCAACTTCACACTACGAAAAACACAAAAGGAATTGGCAGTTTCCATTTCCCTTACCTCTCTCTCCCACAAACTAAGAGATGCGACAAGTAAAGTTGCCTCGTGTAAACGGTTACAGCAATTTTTATTTTTAGTATTGCCTTTTCTGACAAAAAAAAAACTACTAAAATAATCTGCAGCCAACTTCACACTACCAAAAACACAAAAGGAATAGGCAGTTTCCATTCCCTTTACCTCTCTCTCCCACAAACTGAGAGATGCGACAAGTAAAGTTGCCTCGTGTAAACGGTTACGGCTATTTTTAGTATTGCCTTTTCTGACATTCCATGATTTATTTGTTCTAATTTCTGTGTGAAAAAATACTAAAATAATCTGCAGCCAACTTCACACTACCAAAAACACAAAAGGAATTGGCAGTTTCCATTCCCCTTACCTCTCTCTCCCACAAACTGAGAGATGCGACAAGTAAAGTTGCCTCGTGTAAATGGTTATGGCAATTTTTATTTTAAGAATTGCCTTTTCTGACATTCCATGATTTATTCGTTCTGATTTCTGTGTGAAAAAAAAATAAAATAATCTGCAGCCAACTTCACACTACCAAAAACACAAAAGGAATTGGCAGTTTCCATTCCCCTTACCTCTCTCTCTCTCCCACAAACTAAGAGCTTTTAGGCAATTAAAGTTGCGTCGTTTAAACGGGGTGTAATAGTCTGGCTTTTCAAACCATTGAATTATTTTGTACACTGTTTGTGTTTTTAATCACATAAACCCAGCTTAATAACATCCGAGATCTATTTTGAGTACCAAGTATTTTTTCGCATGCGATTCACTGTGCAGCAGCCACTTGAAGTAGTTTTGTGTTTTATTCTGGCATAAGACTTAAATATATTGAATGGTTTCTGCGACAATTCAGTCTAAGTTTAAACTTTGTTGAAAGTGCTCGAAAATCTGATTGAAAAGAAAACTCATACAAAATGAAAATCTTCGCTATGTTGCTGGCTATTTTCGCCGTTGTCGCCTCAGTCGTGGCTGTTAAAGATGGTGAGTTGATTTTAGGGGATATCCTACCTTCAGGACAATATAAATTCTAATTTAAATCTTTTCTTTTGCAGATATTTGCGCCCTGCCACATTCCGAGGACGGTATGAATGGCATACACTGCATGGCTTATATGCCTTCCTGGTCCTACAACGCATCTACCAACGAATGCGTCGACTTTATATACGGCGGTTGTGGTGGCAACGATAATCGCTTCGACACCAAGACCCAGTGTGAAGAAAAATGTAAGGAATAAAATAAAAATTTGTAATGAAAAATGAAAATGAAAGCGCAAGAGGTTTTGTAATTTGTCATGTTCATATGATAGGGCACTTAATAAAGTGTAGGTGAAAAAAGGCATCCAGCCCTACTGAAATATAATCGAATTTTCTAAGTGTTGGCTGATTTTTGCAAATGTCAAGTCTAGAATAGCCGGCTGAGAGCTTAATCATTTACTCCTAAAGTATCCGGCATTTACGCTGGAAATTGTTTGATGTTCTTACCCTGAGATGAAGCTAGGTCTACCTGTATAAACGACATGCTCACTAATCATCACAATACGGCGGCCCACAATCATACCCTACGAGGGCTGCTATATATTTTTGGTCTAATAATGAAAATGCGAATATTTATCATTAAAAATGGTTTTATTGTTTTTCAAAGTATTCCCCAGCATGATTTATAAACTTTTGCATGCGCTCAAACCAATTGTCGATGCTCTTTTTCCACTCCGATTGAGACACCTCCAAAACATGGTTTTGAACGCTTCAACAGCATCTTCTGGCGACGAAAATCGATGCCCACACATTTTTTTTTCTTGATGTGCGGGAATAAAAAGAAGCCAAGTCAGGGCTGTACGGCGGATGGCCTATCAATTCGACGTTTTAGCTGGTCAAAAAGGATCTGGTTTGAGCCGATGTGTGAGAGGTCGCATTGTCATGGTGCACAATGATTCGTCTTCTCTTGTTCGTTTTTTCGAATGACGACTTCAGGCAAACAAACTGTGATGTACCACTCAGAATTGACTGCCCTACGTTGCTCCAGCGGAACAGTCGCCGCAAGACCAGTTTTGCCGAAGTGTTCATACGCATAAATCCATGATTCGTTACCTGTGGCCATCTTATAAACGTTTTTTGAAGCACCGCGATCGATTTTTGGTTAAATCCGGCATTTCCAATAGGGACATAACAATTTCGTATTTTTTTTTTGTCAACGCACCCTAAAACATTTTTAATGATCATTCAGTGCCAAACCCTTAGGCGTAGTCAACATTTTCATGATGGTAAAGTTCACTTACGAGCAACGTTTGGAAATCATTAAAAATCACTACTGATATTCTGAGTCGGTGGTTGCAACTTTAAGAGCGCTTACTCCAATTTTCGGCCTTAATAATCGTTCCACCTGAGGCTGAGGCTGTGCGTGCTGTAGTGGATACATTTTTAACCAAATGTTCACTTTTGGATGCTCCGGCTCCAAAGAGACGCCGCACCGCTACAAACGACAAAAATATCGCAGTCGTAAGTTTATCCTTTCAAAATGAGCCAAATCACACTATGGCGTATTTTGCGAAAAGATATTGGCCTTTTTCCTTATAAGATAAAACTGGCTCAAGAACTAAAGTCACTAGATCATTTGAAACGCCGAAACTTCTCCGATTGGGCTCTGGCAAAGTTTCCCGAAAATCCAAAATTTCATCCAAAAATCATCTTCAGATATGAAGCTCATTTCTGCCTAAAGAGTTTTGTCAATAAACAAAGTATGCGTATGCGTTATTGGGCAGCAACAATCCCACATGTGCTTCAAGAGACACGATTGTATCCGCAAAATTTACTGTGTCGTGTGGTTTTTATGCCCTAGGTTAATTGGGCCGCATTTTTTCACCAATGAAAACAATCGTCATGTTACCGTCAATGGAGAGCGCTATCGTAACATGTTAGAAAATTATTTTTGGTCGGAATTGGATGAGCTTGACATCGCCAAAAGTGGTTTCAACAAGACGGTGCCACTAGTCACACAGCACGCGTTATAATTGATTTACTAAAAGGCAAATCCGTTGAACGGGTTTATCTCGAGAAATAGTCCGGTCGAATGGCCGTGCGATTTAAAACCATTGGATTTCTTTTTATGGGGCCACATCAAGTCATTGGTCTATGCCAATAAGCCAACATCTTTCGAAAAATTTAAAAATTATGTTTTTTTTATTAATATCTAAAATTTTTATGTCTCTTGTATTGAATGAAAACCCTGTACTTCGATAATTTTCTTTTAAAACTTCAAATTTAGAAAAAAACTCAGTACTCAGGAAAAGATCATTTATCTTTTTATACAAAGGGTGGTCCAACTAAAATGCACCGTGTTAATTGTAAATAAAGCAAACCGTTTTAAGAGAATTATCTTAATACTTTTTAATATGATAGAATGCCAATTATGTGTGAAACAAAATATCGGCCAAATAATCGCCACGGCTTCGGTGGCGTACCTCTATCCGATGGTCCATATTTTAAATTACTCTGTGATATAATGGAGGTTCATTGTCGTTAATGTGCCGAATTATCTCATCCTTTAGCTCTTGAATTGTTCTTGGCTTAAGCATAAAATAAGTTATGAAATTTATCCAAAGACCTATTAAAGAAGCAGTGAAAAAAAGTTTTAGAAATCAAACCATCCGTTCGACGACAAGCCGGTTTAAAAACCATTTGCTTCGATCTATTTTGAAAGTACAGGGTGTCCGTCGGGAAGGTATACTACATTGCTTGTTTACAATTTTTGATTAAAAGAAAGAGAATGGATCTTATATTGATAAATGTTGTTTTTAATGTCGACAATTTTGTATGAAATACAATTTCAGATAAATGCTGCCCGCCTCGGTTAGCCTCACAAATGCGAGCCGTTTTGAGCACATGTTTCCTTACAATCAGCGCGGCGTCGAATTTAGGTTGAAGGATTGTTTTGAACACTTTCTTGAGCAGCAGTAATGTTTTCAGCCGATCTGGCAATACGTTGTGGGCCATGCTTGGGCCTATCAGCTACAGACTATCGTTCTTCGAAATCATTCACTACACGATAAATAGTGCGTTTTGTTGGCACGTTGTTTCTCCCAAAAATTTCACGTAACTTTTTCATTGTCACAGTAATCGATGATTGATTTTGATGAAATGTTTAAGGATTTATCGAATAATTTTCCATAATAAATTTGCCACGTCTCTACTTTACGACTGCCAAATGTGAACTGTCAAGGCTTATGTTTACAAAAATGGCGGCAAAATAAAGTGGTAAACCTTCCCGGCGGACACCCTGTACTTCCGGACCACAACTTTCTGTTGGGCTGGGTAAAACTTATCTTTGAACGTCTTATAATTTTATGACGAACAAGAATGTTAATTCTTGTTATTATTGAATATAGCGAATATTCTTATCTTTGCTATTGCGACACTTTGACGACCTTTTTGGGCCGGATGTTGAGGTCTTGGAAATTGTTCAATATTTGTCGACTTTCTATAGTGTTTGTTTTTGCAGAACTTAATATGCAGCAAAAAAAGATGCGATTAAAAGAAAAACGTGCCGTAGTTTTAAATACTTAAATTAAATCAACACCCTGAAACATTTGCGTATTACTTAAAGCTTATGGGTCTCATTTGCTATGGACCCTACTTACTGATGAATCGATATTTAAGTTAGTCTTCAATTTAAAAATTGTAATGTTTCAGATATGAGGTGACCAGATAAGAACGATAGAAAATAAAATTCAAATTAAACAACAATAGAATAAGTTATATAATGGATTATGGCTTTGTTGAGAATCTACGTTTATGTTACTTCCCAGTAGACCAAATTAGCCGACAATGTCGGATATCAGACAATTATTAACCATGTCTGAACTCTATCGAGAATTCTTACCGCAATCGTTACGAATTCTGTTCGATTTGTCTGAGGATTTTTTTTTTCAGAGAAGTAGTTCAGAATTTTTGTCAGCCCTCTCATATGATTTTCGTTACGAACCCGGTAAGAAATCGGAACATTTTGCCAATTGTAGTACAGAATTCTGACCGAATTCTGAAGGTTTGGTGGGCTGGATTCATTTTACAAATTACCGTCTCAGTTTCGCTGAAGCTGCTACAAGCGGTGGATCCAATTTTAGAAGACTGCCAATTTTATTTCGAATGGTTCTTGAGCTCGTCCAAGTAAATGGTTTCTTGGCATGAACTATGGACTTTTTATAGAACCAGACAAAATTATCAGGAGGTGTTAAGTTAGGTGATCGTGGCGGTCAAATAATGAAGGTCGTCCGAGAACCCAAACGCCAGATCATTTGCTTGAGCTCATTTGCTTTGATTGAAGGGCAAGTAGTGCTATCTTGGTTAGAAGCACTGCTCGAATGTTTCAATGCGGTCGAGCCTGCATCACCTAAAGTTGTTTAACATCGATCTATACCAAGGGCCATTCACCTACCAAGGCATTTCAAAACTTTCGAAAACACCAGGAAACCTGGAATGCCATTAACAGACAAAATGGTCAATCTCAATCAAAAGCTGTTCTGTCTGGTCTAATACTTGTGGATTGTTTAAGCTTTAACATTAATTCTGGTCAATGTGATAGCCCTTGGGCCAAAAAGAGATGTGTCTTTTTTGTTCCAAAATCCAGATGTACTCCTATTAAAGAACACTTGGCGCTTTTGTGTCGTCTTTCTTAAATTTTTGCGTTATTTCTGCGTCATTCGTTGCATCTAGTTCGGATGTAGCACAAATCATACTGTAAAAGAGCTCAGGTTGATTAAGGCAAATTCTGTAGCTGATCGGTGCCTAAACGACGTTCTCCGGCCCTTTTTCGATACAGACCTCTTCGATAGCTTTGATTTTTTTCACTTTACCTATCTCTTCGACAGCTTTGATTTTCTTCACTTTGCCCCAATCTCTGTTTTATTTGTATCCTCTACAAAGGCTTTAATAGTTTTACTTTGACCTATTTCTTGTCTGATTAGTGCTTTAAGGTCGAAAAAGTATTTTAATGCTCGAACTTTTTTTATGGTAGGACGAATTGACCGCGCACTAAATCCACGATGAGATTCGACCGTACTGAGCCAGAATTTGCATAATACTTTTGAATATTTGTAACTAGCTCAACAGGCTGTGCACGACAAACGGCGAAATAACAAATTTCATTGAATATTGTAACGGTAGGATGGCATTAGCAAGATATAGAGCTTTTGAAATATACCATTTGTAAATATTATCATTACTATCTCGCCACACTAAATGTAGGAATTGTTGGAGTCTGTACCTCTAATACGGAAATCCCTCATTATTTTCACCTTTTGTCCATTAGCGCAGAAACCACTGTGCAACAGTCCATTACATTGTAGCGATTTTTATGTATTGAAATGCTCGAATCTCATGCAAAATAAAAATCTTCGCTTTATTTCTGGGCAATTTTACTTGCGGCAATTTCTATGCTGCCCTTTTGATCTTGCTTCTTGTCTTCACACAAGTTAATTCGGTTTTGGTAATTTTTGTTTCCATTATTGTCTTTTTTGACATTCTGTGATTTATTCGTGCTAATTTTTGTGCGAAATACATATTTTTGTGCGAATACAAATAAATATAATAATAAGTGTTGTGGCCAGCAGCCAACTTCACACTACGAACAACCAAAAAAAAGGAAAAAAGGAAAGGAGTACAAGCAAGTTTTTTGCCTTTTCATTCCTCTTACCTCTACAAACTGAGAATTGCGGCAATTAAAATTGCTTAGTGTGAATCGGGACATACTTTATAAGGTCCACGATCAATATTTTGAGGTGTTGCAAACGTAATGACAAATTAAGGTACCAACCTCTCTTCGGTGGAGGGTATAAAAATGGATTTCACATTCCTCCTTCCTTTCTCTCTTACAAACTGAGAATTGCGGCAATTAAAATTGCCTAGTGTGAATCGGGATTAATATTTTGTGTTGTTGCAAACGGAATGACAAATATAGTACCATCCTCTCTTTGGTGGAGGGTATAAAAATGGGTTATACATTCCTCTTACCTCTCTCTCATACTAACTGAGAATTGCGGAAATTTAAATTGCTTAGTGTGAATCGGGCATACTTTATAGGATCATAATCAATATTTTGTGGTGTTGCAAACGGAATGTCAAATTAAGTACCATCCTCTCTTTGGTGGATGATATAAAAGTGGATTTTTCATTCCTCCTACATCTCTATCCTACAAACTGAGAATTGCGGCAATTAAAATTGCCAAGTGTGAATGGGGCATACGTTTTAGGATCATGATCAATATTTTGTGGTCTTGCAAACGGATTGTCGAATCCTCTCTTCGGTGGAGGGTATAAAAATGGATTTTTTATTCCTCCTACATCTCTATCCTACAAACTGAGAATTGCGGCAGTTAAAATTTCCTAGTGTGAATAGGGACATACTTTATAAGGTCCACGATCAATATTTTGTGGTGTTGCAAACGGAACGACAAATTAAGTACCATCTACTCTTCGGTGGAGGGTATAAAAACGGGTTTTACATTCCCCCTTCCTCTCTATCTTACAAACAGATAATTGCGGCAATTAAAATTGCCAATTGTGAGGCATAGTTTAAAGGGTCTACGATTAATATTTTGTGGCGTTGCAGATCATAACAACATTCTCTCTTCGGTGGAGGGTTTTTTCATTACGCTAAACTCTAAAAATAATATAATATGAACAATCTGGATGCCACGCCCATCCAGTATATACTAACTACTTTTACAAGACTTCATTAAAATTAGAGGGCAAATTTAATTTCGTATGTGGGTGGATAGGGATAAGGCTAGTCAGATCAAACGACTGAAACTTGCTTACTTATTTTTGTTTGCAAATTAGAGCAAAACTTCGCAAGAATTTAAAGATTTATTGATATCTACATACGATAGAACTAATATTAGGTTTCGTTTACATGAGACTCTGGGGGCCCAAACCACAGCTCTTGTGGTCAAAATTAGGAACCGCAATATAATTATTATGCTTACTCAACGGACTTTAATGTTTTGAGCCAAAACCGAAAGTTCCAAAACGAGAAATGGAATTAAATTGTGTCCATTTCTGGAATAGGCGTTTTAATGCCCGGTCACACTACAGTTTTTTTACGCTTCGTTTTTCTTCATTTCCGGTTGTTCAAAATTTATAAACATTTAATGTTATTGCAGTGTTGGCGAAGAAAAGTCCTCTCATGATTGTTTGTTTGTTTTTGACACTTATTTCAATGGCTTTTAGACTACCGGTAGTGGAACAATACGCAGCGTGAGAAAAAAGCTTCAATGTCCGAGCCTTTAACCCTTTTTTACCCTCCGATATCTCTTCATTGCAGTTAATATCGTTACGCCGTGTCTCATTGCGTTATGAGCAGCATTCGTTACTTCTGTAGCTTTATTACACTTATAGCCGTAAGCTACCAAAGACAACTCCATGTGGATCAATTGTGAGCGTAATCGACTCAAAATTTGCTTCTTAAACTAGTCCCTTCAAAATGGGCATGGCTGTTCGATATTTGCTTAGGTCACAAAAATGGTTCATGTTATTGCAGTGTCGTCATGAAAAAGCCCTCTTATCTATTGATTCTATGTTTTTGACACTTATTTCAATGTTTTTTAAACTACCGGAATTTGAAAAATACGCAGCGTAAGAAAAAAGCTTCAGTGCACGAGCCTTTTACCTTTTTTTTACCCTCCAATATCTTTCCATTGCAGTTGATATTATAACGCCCTGCCTCGTTGCGTTATGAGCAGCTTTCTTTACTTCTGTAGCTTTAATATACTTTTAGACGTAAGCTACCGAAGACAACTCCACGTGGATGAATGGCGTGTGCATGAATGGCGTGTGTAATCGACCCTAAATTTGCCTCTAAACACCTTTAAAATGGGCATGGCTGTTTGAGGTCCCAATCATTGGGAATAGATGGAATGTCGGCATTGTCGAACTAAATGCTATACGAGTATTCTTGTGCTTTTTTTTCAAAAAAGCAATTGCTAGTGTCGAACTTTTTTGCTTGAGAATTTTGCTTAGTTTTGTTCGATTCTAATTTTCGGAAGTTAAGGGCAACATTTTGGCAATGTTGCATAATGAGAAGACAATCGTTTATTTCTGCATAAAAAAACACCTTTAAATAATGACATGAAAATATCATAATTCAATGCTAATATATTCCAATTTTCAATTTTACTGGGGTCCCTCGGGATTTGAATCTTCCCAGCACTTTTCTTTACATTCATCTTGCGATCGGAAACGGTTTTCATTGCCGCCACAACCGCTATATATGAATTGGACACATTCATTTATCTCGGCGTTGTATGACCACGCTGGGAAGAGTGCACGACATGGTCCAGGTATGGAATGAGGCAATGAGCAAATTTCTAAAAAAAATAAACAAACAAAATATAAAACTAATTTCTTCTGATTTTAAAGGCGTAGAGCCAACGTACCATCCTTTAGGGCCACGCTGGATGATACCACAGCAAACAGTGCCAATGGCAAAGCAATTATTTTCATCTTTTTTTTAAGAAACAGAATTCAACACTTCAAAGAAATAGCAAATGTAGACTGCGATTTTGTTGAGATTTTGCAATGGTTTTATATTAATTTTGTTAATCTTAAGAAAGTTCGTACCTAATCGAAACACTTGTGCTTGTGTTTTTCTCAAAATAAAACAATTGGTGGAAAAAACCACAAAATTATATTTCAAAATGGTCTGAGAACTTTCATGCTGGAGGTGATAAGTGAAGATGACGTGAGCGAAAATGATGCAATCAACAACGATTCAGCTTAAAACTCAGGATCTAGTTTCTTATAATTTAGCAGATATATGTCTATATACAGTTGTAGATCGGTTGGTATGGAAAATGCACCAAATCTTACATGGACAAATCACATTAATGGAACTGTCGGTAAGGTGCGAGGAATGCTGAGAAATTTATGGGCAGTTCGAACTTCTACTCCGTTTCAAATTAGAATGTTGTTAGCAAAATCATATCTAATCCCAACACTTCTCTATGGGTCAGAAATATTCGCCAATTGCGACTCAGAAGACAGTCGGAAACTAAATGTGGCTTACAATGATATTGCAAGATATATTTTTAACAGAAAGCGATACGACCGAATTTCTGAGTTTTCATATCAAATATTTAACATATGTTTTGAGAATTTACTCAAGTCAAATGTCTTTTACTACTTCATAAAATCATTAATAACAAAGAGTCTGAGTATCTTTTTAATCGCTTAAAATTCGCTCGATCCAATCGGGGAATGAAACTTTTATATCCGAGAATTAAGAGTCTAACATCTGAACGACAATTCTTTGTGTATAGTACACGTCTCTGGAACAATCTCCCGTCAAGCCTTCAAGTCATAAGCAATGTAACAACTTTTAAAAAGGAGCTACTTAATTTCTATAAATAGTAAATTTGTATATTATTAGTTTTAGTACAACCTAATTTAAACTATGTAATTGTAATTTGATTGTAATATTGTTAAATTTTCCCAAAATGTTTAGCTCGTTTGTTTTATTTCGGTCTGTTGCTTTTACACATTGAACAGGGATTAAACCGGCTCAAGACCTCTTGCTTCTATATTTAAATAGAATACAAGTTTTTAACAAAATGGCAAAGTGACATTGATTTCCCAAAATGATAATCTTACAATCCACTAAGCCCGCACTGGAATATATAGGATGTTACATCCTGTAGTGCGTGGTTAAACAAAATAAATAAAAATAAATAAATAAATCGGTCGAAAGGGGAAACACCTTCTCATTGAGGGAATAAAAAACAAGTGGAAAAAGGTCCATATGAATGCATCATGAATTCCGGCGGGCGTGGTGCCGACCTTTTTCGTTAGGGTTTGTTTCTTTTCATACCAAGTAATACCGTCATATCAGTTTTAGTTCACGAGATATGGCCTTTCAGAGATGAGTGGGCGGTGCCATGCCCTTCTGTTCAAGTGGAGAAAAACATAGTCTAAAATAATTTGCTAATTATTGATTACATTCTTTTTAAATTTTATAACCATCGTTCAATTAGTTTGGCCACAAATGGGAATATTAGGAAAAGGGCATGGCACCGCCCATTTTTTCACCAGGATGTGTTTCCATCCATCTAGCCAATATCATATGTAAATAAATGTTGTTGTCATTTCTTTAACGGTCTCTGAGATATGGTCATTCTAAAGTCATGGCTATAACGGCAGTGCCATGCCCTTTTTGTTCAATTTTAGTATAACATATTCTATAATACTCATTGAATTTTTTCTGTTCAAACTTTATAACGATCGGTTCATATCTTCGGCCACATAAACGATTTTTGAAAGGGCCTAAGAGTATTTCGTTCCATGCCAGTATCCTGTGGCACAAATATCATCCTCGTATCTCCAATAGTTCATGAGACATGGTCTTTCTAAGTTTCGGGTTGTGTGGGAGATGTCGCGCTCCTTAACATGGTAATGTACCCTACAAATATCAGCTGACCGACCGTTAAACAATGTAAAATATTGTACGGATCGGGGATGATAGTGTTGATATATAAACAAAAAAATACCCGAAAATACTACAGATATTGTGATGAATGACTTAGTCCTTGTGTGGCAAAATCTTTTACCTTTTGAGCGATCTGGGCCAATTTCAATACTAACCGTTTCAGTCCATCAATACATGTTACTGCAATATTTTAGCCGCCTATCTTCTATAGAACGGTCTTTAGTGACAGACGGACTTTTACGATGATTCAAAATACTTTATACTTATACTCTATGATGTCTTCGACCAGTATTTCAGAGTGTTGCAAACGAAATGAAAAATTTGATTATATCTTCTATCCTATGGTGGAGGTTATCAAACGTCCTGATCAATTATTTTCGAATCCTCCAATATAATGGGTGATCCATCTAGAGGTATTTTTTGAGAACAAAAAAAATATAAAAATTCAAATCAAGTGTGGAATCTTTGTTGGTAATTTGAGAGAACGAACAGTTTATGGCATTTATTTTTTTGAATATAGTTTCCTTCAAATGTTGGCCACTACTACGCCTCAGGGTTTCCATTCTGAGGGTCCAATTTTGGATGACTCGTGTGAGCATTTCGATCGGTTTGCCTTTAATGACACGCGTAATGTTGGCTTCCAAAACCTGAATCGTAGCTGGTTTGTCAGCATAGACTTTGGACTTTACGAGTACGTAACCCCAATGAAAAATGTCTAAAGGTGTGATATCACTCGATCTAGGCGGCCAACTCTCCTGTCCAAATCGTGAAATTCGCTGCTTTTCGAAATGACCTCTCAATAGATCCATTGTTTGAGCATCTGTATGGCAAGTGGCACCGTCCTGTTGAAACCAAGTGTCGTCAAGATTATGGGCTTAAATTTCAGGTAGCATAAAGATCGATATCATGGCGCGCTAGCGAGCACCATTCACGGTTACGTTCCGGCCATCATCATTTTTGAAAAAATCTGCACCGATGATTCCAGCAGCTTATAAACCGCACCTAACAGTGGTTTTCTCTGGGTATAATGGCACCTCTTGAACCTCTTCTTGTTGCTCTTCAGCCCAAATGCGGCAAATTTGTTTATTGACTTTGCCGTTGAGCCAGAAATGGGCCTCATCACTGAACAACATTTTGGTCGAAAACAGCGGATCTTCCCGTTTCTCACCGAACGCTCATTTCCATAATACATTTGCCAAAAATAAATGCCATATGTCCTTTCAAATTACCAAAAAAGATTCCACACTTGATTTGAATTTTTATAATTTTTTTTGTTCTGAAAAAATACCTCTAGATGGATCACCCTATACAACTAATCAACTATCAAATAAGCGTTGGTAGGATGTTGTAAAAAAGGAGAATTTTACGTCCTAAAATTGGTCGTGGCCATTTGGCCAAGGGGATCCACAAACCGTCCCTAATGCTCGGCACTATGGGTTTACAGAAACAGTGACATTTTTTCTCAAATATTAATAGGCGTCGATTGAGCAATCGATATTGTGCCATTGATTTGTCAATAGCTTTTGGCATGAGGAAAAAAGTTCCACTACGACATACCAAACAAATCATTTTCGAGGAGGCCAAATTTATTTTTTTTTACTTTTTCACACAATTTATTTTAAAGGTTTTTTCTAAATCGCCCGATTTTTGTTTTTTTAATTGTTATTTACTTTCCGTACAAATAGACATTGCCACATACAATACAATATAACATATGAGCTCGTGAGAATAGAAATACGACTGAGAGTACTTCTTTCTTGATGCGGTCCTATATGTACAGTCGTATTTCCATTCTCACGCGCTATCAAAAAACCGATGGCGCAATATCGGCAAATTGTTGTCCTTACAAATCGGCCCACCCTACTGTACATATATTAAAGATCGGCGCGGATATCGAAATTAAATAATACAATAGTGACCTCAAGCTTGCCTAATTAATTACTTAATTACTAGTTGAGACTTAGCGGCGGTCAAAGGGTCCCAAAAGTCGGCGAACGTTACTATGAATGTAAGGTTACTACTATGAATGTAAGGTTACTAAACAATATTAGCATTTTGTCACGAATTTTTTGATCCACGTTGTGAGAGAAATTTGCCCGCTCTACCCTCGTAAAATGCATCTATATCGGCCATATATGTAAGTACATACTATGGCACCCAAACAAAGGCCATAGTCGTTCTAGGGCCTTTTCGTTGTACGAACATTTCCTTAAACAATGCCTGGTGAAACTAGATTTGGGTCCATTTTATTTTGGAATATCCCCCATACAAAAGCCTCTTCCAGATTTAAAATTCTGCAGCTCTAGACGCCGCCGCGATGCGATGGAAGTGTGCAAAACTATCATGCCTGTAAACAAACAAAATTTTAAATTTTTTATTTATTTGAAGTAATTTTTTTTTGAAAAGTCGGTGTGTTTCCAAGCTTGGAGAAAGCTTTCTATGTGGGTAGCCAAAACGAAACAAAGAAAGAAAAAATGCTGAAGATTTCTATCTGTTTGGGTCTTTACTTTCTTCTAGAGGAAATAATAGCTTTTGGTGGTTTGTAAAAAAAGTAAGGGATAGTTTATCTCCTATCATCCCAGCTCTTGTTAAAGACGACTAGATATTCACTGACCCGCTAACTGATACAGCTAACCAATTGGCTAAAATTCAATTCTTCCTTGCCTGAAAGCAATCAATCTCTTCCCGTGATCAAAAACGTATCTAGTTCCATGCCTCAGATATTTTTTCGAAAACGTTGATTTAAAAGGGTTCTTGCGAATCTCGATGTAAATAAGTCCGCGGGCCCGGATGGTGCTTCGGTACTTGTGCTATGTAAGGGCTCTTCGACGCTAGCCCATCCATAACGCAACCTTTTCAACTTTGCTTATCATGCGGGAGCCTTCCCAGCGTGTTGGAAGGTTGACAACGTCTAACCGATCCCCAAAAAGAGTAAAGAAAGCAATTCTACGAATTATCGGCCAATTGCTATTAGGTCTGCACTCTTCAAGCTAATGGAGAGCATGCTAGTAGAAAAAAGTATGGGTGAGATAACAATATTCGAAGAGCATCATACTACTGTTATGCATATGGTTGTGGTACAATAATATTATGAAGGCTCCCGCAACGATAATATGACAACCATACTATGATCCTCACAACAATAGTATGATTCACACATAACCATACTATGATCCCCACAACCATAGTATGATTCACACTCAACCATACTATGATCTCCACAACCATAGTATGATCCTCAAAACCATAGTATGATCCTCACAACCATAGTATGATTCACACGCAACCATGTATTGATCCATATAACCATAGTATGATCGCACACAATTATACTATGATCCCCAATATTATTTATTAGAGTTGGGTTAAGTTGTTAACAATAGATTTGAATTATAAAAATTATTTAAAAATACATTAAATTCAAAATAATAGGAGTGATTTATTTAACAATTGAACAAATCAGTTTAAACAAGTAAAAATTGTTAAGTTTGGCAGTGCCGAACTTTGGATACCCTCCACCAGATTCCCAAATAAAAAACTATTTTTTTTAATTTTTGTGTATGTGGAAAACTCATATCGATAGGTCAAGTTGGTGGTGAGTTATTGTTAGTGTGGGAGGTACCAGTAGGATTTTTCCGATCTAAACCGAATTCAGCGATTACACTACTCAACAAAATGAAAAAAATTTCATGTACTCCGGATGCGATAATTTTTTCTGTGTAGATAACCTTGACATGAGCTCGAAAAACGCAATAAAAAATTTTTTTTTCGTTTGGTTTTTGTTTTATTTTTTTTTTTTTAAATTTTAAAAATTTTTTTTTGGTTAATTTGTTTCGTCCGGCATAACTCGGGAACCACTAGCCCGATTTTACGTAAAGTCACATAACCTATGAGCAAAATGAGACAAAGATCATGAAAATCGATGCACGCGTTTCGCTTTTATTCGCAATTGAGTAATTGTTTTTTAATTTAAAGTCATATATTTTTGTCACCCAACAAATTTTAATTTTTTTTGTAATAAAAAAGAAAAAACCTTACCATAGACAAAGTTGTGCATATGTCGAGCAAATTTTTGAAATTCATACCTTTACTCAATTGCGAATAAAAGCGAAACGCGTGCATCGATTTTCATGATCTTTGTCTCATTTTGCTCATAGGTTATGTGACTTTACGTAAAAGTAATAAGATTTGACATTTTTTTTTCATTTTGGATTTTTTATGGATTTTTAAAAAAAAAAATTTAAATCTTTAGGCAAAAAATAAGTTTTTTCCTTTATATATTCATTTTTAACTTGGAAACTGTTGCTTGTATAGGAAAACAATATATGAACAGATTAAGGGAATTGTAATTTTAAATTTTTTAAAATTTAATTCAATTAAATCGGGCTAGTGGTTCCCGAGTTATGCCGGACGAAACAAATTAACCAAAAAAAAATTTTTAAAATTTAAAAAAAAAAAATAAAACAAAAACCAAACGAAAAAAAATTTTTTTATTGCGTTTTTCGAGCTCATGTCAAGGTTATCTACACAGAAAAAATTATCGCATCCCGAGTACATTTTGACTGTTGACTAGTGTTATTATTGGCAAATTTCAGTGATATTGCTCAAGAAACTGGACGGATATTTCCAAATAAAAAACTAATTTTTATGAGGTAGTGTCGGTTGAGGGTCTCTAACACCAATTTCCCGTAGAGCTATATAGCCCATTTTCAATTCCAACCATGCTAGGTTAGCTACACATGTTTGTGCCAAATTTCAGCTCTCTAGCTTTTCATGCAGGCTCTATCTTGTTTTCAACAGACAGACAACATGGCTCGTCTTACAATTTTACGAGGGTCAAGAATATATATACTTTGTTGGGTCTCCGATGATTATTTCAATGTGTTACAGACAGAATGACAAAACTTATATACCCTCCATTGTATGGTGGAGGGTACAAAAACGTAAGCGTTTTTACTAAAATATTTCAGTGTAACAAAGCCAAGGCAGTTTGACAAATTTTTATTTCCATATAAAAAGTACTACTACTATTGATTAGATCCGTAACAATAACATTGTTCTAAAATGCCTTTTCAAATGAAGAAAAACTACAATCACACAGTATGATTGTCGTTATCATAGTATTGTTAACCATAAACCCCGAAAAATAATACTTTTGTCGCACCAACCATATTTATATTGCTGCTACAACCATATTTTATTTTTAAGTTTGTCAATAAAACTATTGTTTCATTTTAACAATATTAATATTGTGGCAATCATACTATTGTCAAAATTAAATTCAGAAAACACTACTATGGTTGCGACGAATATACTTTTATTGCAGAGAACATATTAATAATGCCGTGACCATATAGGAACCATGTTTTTTTTCTTCTCGACTTTCCCGACAGAACGACATTCGTAAAAATCGCTCTACGGGAGACATATTAGCGTTGCTTTCGGAGGGTTGAAGTCGGTCAATCTACCAGTTTAGTGAGAGTATTGGCTCATCTACAAGACCTTTGACCTTTAGTCTTCCGTGGTGCACTTTTTTCAATGCTCATCGCTTTTGCTGCCGGTAAAATTTTTGCTCTATTTATATCGAGCTTTCATAGAGATCGCACTATACGAGTTGTTATTAGGGGTTTTTCCGGGAAATCGCAGGACGGGATATAAATCTCGCTTTCCCGGGAATTTCATGCAGGGATCGGGGGAATTTTTTAAAAAAAAAAATCCTATAAAGCCGATTTATTTTAAAAAATTATGGTGGAAGAACATAAAATTAAAAACCATGGACTGCCTTAGTATCCAATAGAGAGGCTTTGTGGAGAATGCACTGTGATAGGGAGCTGCTATCCACTATAGGGTAATCAATTTATAGGTAATAGTTTAAAACTTTAATTTTTTTCAGTGTTGTTTGCCATTTCGTCATGTAACGACTTACACCGCGAAAACCACGGTTTGGTGCGGTTTATGGGTTGGTGAAATCATCGGTCCATATTTTTTCAAAAATAATGATGGCCGAAACGTAACCATAAATGGTGCTCGCTATCGCGCCATGATGTCGGACTACCTGAAATTAAAGCCCGTAAGCTTGACGGTTTTTGGTTTCAACAGGATGGTGCCATTTTCTGTACAGCTGCTCAAACAATGAATCTACTCGTATTGAGAGGTCATTTCGAAAAGCAGCTAATTTCACGTTTTGGACCGGTAAGTTGGCCGCCTAGATCGCCTTATACTGCTTTCTTTAGCCCTGCGTAAAGTCCAAAGTCTATGCTGACAAACCAGCTACGATTCAGGTTTTGGAAGCCAACATTACGCTTGTCATTAAAGCCATACCGGTCGAAATGCTCGAACGAGCCATCGGAGTCATCAGAATGGAAACCCTGGGGCGTAGTTGCGGCCAACATTTGAAGGAAATTATATTCAAAAAAATAAATGACATAAAATGTCCTTTCGAATGAACAATAAAGATTCCACACTTGATTTGAATTTTTATATTTATTTTTTTTCTGAAAAAATACCTCTAGATGGATCAAATTATATAGCAATTTTTCATATATTTAAGCTATGCTCGATCCATCTTATTTCCTGGATGGCGGTGATGTTCACCCTGTATTCTTGGAAATATTCGCCAGTTGGATAAAGGTACCTGACGCAGGAGTGTTCGTACATTAATTTTTGTATTTTTTTTATTTGAAAGAAAAATACCTCTCAAGCGTTAAGTAAAATTCTGTTCGTTCCATGGAGATATAATACTGACGTTTTGTCAAGATTTGGGCGGAAACAAAAAACTTGCTACCGGTTGCGTCCGGTACGTAAGGTGGAAGAAAAAATTATAATTATGACGTGGAGTGGCAAATCAAGCGGGTGCTGTTATCCAAAGACTAGCAGAGATTTATAATATTCCTCAATCCTTTACCAAATAAAGGAATATACCTCAAGAGCCTAGTTCGTATTTGTATCCGTCAGGTGAAACCCTTATCAGCCCGTAGTACCTCTCTCGCATTATTAAGCACCTAGCAATGTCCACAAACTATTATCATAATTAGTTATACAACCAGGGGATTTTCGATGCTTCGATAATTTTTATTTTGTGTTTATTTTTATAAAAACATTTACTTTCAATCGATTTTATTCCTTGCACATATCTTCGCATGCTGCCTGGGTGTCGAAGCGGTTTTCATTTCCCTTACAACCGCCATACGTGAATTCGATACATTTATTGGAATCGACTAGGTAGGTCCAGGGCCTAAGCATCATCCGACACGGGCCAATGACGGAATGTGGCAAAGCGCAAACATCTAAAGCAGTTTAAAAAATAAAGTTTAAAATAGAAAATCAATTTAATTTCCACAAATCCGTACCATTCTTTACGGCTGCGGCAGAGCAGACCAGCACGAGAACCGCCAAAAATAATGCAATTACTTTCATTTTGACTTTATGAATGCTTTTAACAAAACTCCAATTTGTACTGAGTTTCTTGATAAAATAGCCAATGTTTTTATAGTGATTTGTTACTGAAGATTTTCTAGACATAATCAAAATGTTTGCCTTCACTCTGCTTTATACATTTTCTTGAAGGTCTCAAAACGGTCGTGCTGGGGTCAGATAAGCGATGATGTCTTTATCAAGCTGATAATGAAGAATTCACTTGCTTTTGGAATTCGAATTATGGAAAACTTTAAAATTTTCAATTCTTCGAATTTGTCATTGTAAAAACCAGTTTTGTTCAGGAGAGCCATATAAAAGATTTAAATACGTGTATCTTTGGTGTACCATCACTTTCATAAAACGCGCATATCTCTGGGAGGAAACACTTTTGGGGCATGAGATCGATCTCATTCGATGCTCAGATGTTGCCCCAAAAGTGTTTCCTCCCAGAGGATGAGATCGATCTCATTCGATGCTCAGATGTTGTCCACATCAAAAAAAAAAAGTGAAAATAGATTTTTTTTACCCTTAGGTCCCTTTCTCTATGCGCTGTCACATATTGTGGTCCCCTTTTTCTGGCAGCAAGGTATGCTTTTTGGTCCTTTTTTCATACATTTTCTTAAAGGTCTCGAAACTGTCGTCCTAGGGTCAGAGGAGTGATGATGTCTTTATCAAGCGGATAATGATGAATTAATTGAGTATTAGTGAAGCTGTTGTTGCTTTTAGAATTAGAAAATTGACGAAAACCTTTAAATATTCAATTCATTGTCAATTTGTCATTCGTTGTATTCAAGTCTCTTTTTCTGGCCGCAAGGGATGTTTTTTGCCTCTGCGGTCCATGAGTCCTACCCTACACAGAAAAAATTACAAACTTAAGATTTCAACTAAACTAATTGTTAAAACAAGTGGACAAATTAAGTTCGGCCTTGTCAAAGCTTGTATACCCTCCATTAGGGCGTGGTCTCTTTCCTATCCGGGTGTGTTTCTCTCCATATCAACATCACGTATACCCAGGTATATCGTCATATCGGTATTAATTTATAAGGTACAGCTTTTCCAAGTTCACTGTTGTATGAGTAAGGCCACGCCCCCTTTTCATATTATACCATCATATAACCTGTAATAAATTCCTAGTCTTTGATTTTATTCTGATAAAATTCCATTAAAATCGGTCCATTACTTTGGCCGCCCACTTTCCTCCATTGTGTGTTTCGATCCGTGCCAACACCATATTAGTTCATGAGAACAGCTTCACTAATACTCAATTAATTCATCGTTATCAGCTTGATAAAGACATCATGACGCCTCTGACCCTAGGACGTCAGTTTCGAGACCATTAACAAAATATATGAAAAGACCAAAAAGCATACCTTGCGGCCAGATAAAGGGGACCACAATACAACGACTGACAAATTTGAAGAAATGAAAATTTCAAAGTTTTCGTCAATTTGAATTCTAAAAGCACTTATAGTCAGTGAATTCATCATTATCAGCTTTATTTTAAGGCATCAACGCTTATCTGACCCCCAGCACGACAGTTTTGAGAACTTTAACAAAACGTATGAAGCAGAGAGAAGGCAAACATTTTGATTATGTCTGGAAATCTTTAGTAACGAATCACTATAAAAACATTGGCTATTTTCTCTGGGATCGCAGTACAAGTTGGAGATTTGTTTAAAGCGTTCATAAAATCAAAATGAAAATAATTGCATTGCTGTTGGCGGTTCTCGTGCTGGTCTGCTCTGCCGCAGCCGTTAAGAATGGTACGTCTTTGTGGAAATTAAATTGATTTTCTATTTAAAACTTTATTTCTTAATCTACTCTAGATGTTTGCGCTTTGCCACATTCCGTCATTGGCCCGTGTCGGATGATGCTGAGGCCCTGGACCTACCTAGTCGATTCCAATAAATGTATCGAATTCACGTATGGCGGTTGTAAGGGAAATGAAAACCGCTTCGACACCCAGGCAGCATGCGAAGATATGTGCAAGGAATAAATTTGATCGAAAATAAATGTTTTTAGAAGAATAAACACAAAATAAAAATTATCGAAGCATCGAAAATCCCCTGGTTGTATAACTAAATGTGATACTAGGGTGTGATGGACTTTGCTAGGTGCATAATAATGCGAGAGGGGTACTACAGGCTGATAAGGTTTTCACCGGGCGGATACAAGCCAGTTCATGAGATATTGTCTGTTTAAGTTCAGGGTTGTATAGGCTGTGTCATGTGCTCTTCTTCTTATCTAGATTTATTAACTTGCCATTGGTTGCATCCTGTTAAAAATTCATAACGATTAGTTTGGCCATAAGTGCGGGACGTGACACTGTTCACTTTTCTGCCGGGATGTATTTCTATCCATACCAACATCATATGTTTTGAATATCATCGCCATATCTCTGTTAGTTCCTGAGATACTGTCTTTTTAGAGGTCAGACTTGTATAGGTGGTGTCACGCCCTCTTATCCTTATTCTTATCTAGAAAATTTTCCTAGTCATTGGTTTCATCTTGTTAAATTTTTATAAAAATCTCTCCGTTAATTCGGTCTTAAATGCGATTTTTTTAAAGGGCGCCTGGCACCGCTCACTTTTCCTCCGGGATCAATTTCGATCTATGCTAATATCAAATGTTTCCAATACGAGTATCATTTTCATATCTCCATTTGTTCATGATATACTGTCTTTTTAAGTTCCAGGTTGTTCCACCCCTCTATCCGCCAACTCTATGTTCCTTTTCTTTGTCCTGTTCCTTTATACTGTCCTTTTCTCTTCTGTCCCTTTACTTTGGTCCTCTCCTGTACCACTGCACTTTTCCTCCACGCTGACCCTCTCGCTTTGTCCTTATTCTTTTTTAAGTTCAGGGTTGTTCCACCCCTCTATTCGCCAACTCTATTTTCCTTTTCTTCTTCCTGTTCCTATATATTGCCCCTTTCTCTTCTGTCCCTTTACTTTGTTCTCCTATCCTGTACGACTACATTTTTCCTCCCCGCTGACCCTCTCGCTTTGTAATATCCTTTTGTCCTTATCCTTTTTTTAAGTTCAGGGTTGTTCCACCTCTCTATCCGCCAACTCTATTTTCCTTTGTCCTTTTCTCTTCTGTTTATTACTTTGTTCTTCTCTCCTGTATCACTACACTTTTCCTTAACGCTGACCCTCTCGCTTTGTCCTTATCCTTTTAATCATCTCCCTTTGTCCCGCTCCACAGTCTCTTGCACCGTCCCTTTCCTCTGCTCCTTAAGTCTTCGGTCAGATCTCGTAAACAAGAACTTTTTAGACTTTTTGTTGCACACAACATGAAACTGATCACCCATAGCCGGGTTCTTCAGTTTCAAGCATTCTCCGAACGGCGAATGTATTTTATAGGCTGTTTCCACTACGGTCGCGTCCACGTCCGCGTCCTAAAATCAATGAGCGCGCGTTAAAGCCTATACAAAAAACATAGGCAGTTAGGAATGGGAAAAAGTCGCATTCATATTGGACTCGTTTTCCGATAAGTCGCGTTTACTATAAATTCGATTATTTTTGCAATCGAAACCTACCCATGCCTTTTAATGGCAACACCGCAAATTGCACATCCCTATTAAAACAGCTGTTTATCAGCATAAACGTTAAGCGCTGCTGCTACTGCACATTTCCATTAGGCGCAATACCATTTGATCCTTATTTTCCACTGCGGTTAGCAAAATAATATCGTGTTGTGACATCATCATGGAGTTAGATAATGTCACAACACAAAAATATTAAACTTTTCGCACCGCAAAAAAAAACAAATAAACACAAACAGCTGTTTAAACGCAAACGTGGACGCAAAACACAATGGAAACACCATTACAAATTTTCGATAAATCGTTTACGCGGAGGTGGACGCAACCGTAGTGGAAACAGCCTATTAGGGAGATGTTTTTAGATGGCCTAGAGATTAACGTCAAACCCGAGGTAGAAAATTCCGGCGCTGAAAACTTGGATGCCTTCTTTTCTAGCCGGCCTTGAACCTGCATAACTTGTGTGATTGCGAGGGTTGCTATTTATATTTCGGGTTCGGCAATAACAACACAATAATTAACCAAATGGAAAATGTTTTCTTTTGTTCTCCTTTAGGATCAATACACTTTTGCATGCGCACAAACAAATTTTGGAAAAACTTTTTCCACTCCGATTGAGACACCTCCAAAACATGATTTTTGGACGCTTCAACAGCTGCTTCGGGCTATGAAAAACATTTTTTCTTGTTGCTAGAGAATAACAAGAAGTCATTGGGAGCAAAATCAGGGCTGTACGGTGGATGGGTCAGCAATTCGACATCTTGAGTGGTCATCGTTTCAGCTGATGTGCGCTCGCATTGTCGTGTTGTAAATTGATCCGTCTTCTCTTATTATCTCTCCTAATTGCTTCGAACGCTGTTGGCAAACAGATGGTTGTATACCACTCAGAATTGACCGCCCTACGTTCCACTAAAGGCACTGTGGCAACATTGCCAGTTATACTGAAAAAAACCCAATCATTTGCTTCGATGTACTTCTCCCACGAACAACTTTTGTTGGATTTGGCTCGTCTTCAAATACCCATACGGTCGATTGCTGTTTTGTTTCGGGTTCATATGCATAGATCGATGATTCGTCACCTGTGACAATGTTATACACTGCCTTTGAGCTACCGCAGATATACTTTTTCAACATCTCTTTGCCCCAATCCATACGAGCCTTTTTTTTAAGCATTCGTCAAATTATGTGGGATTCAAGGAGAACAATTTTTTTTCACGGCCAAATGAACAGGCAATATCTTATTGATGCTTGTCACACTATGTAATGCCCAAGGATGCCTCAATCTCACGGTATGTCACATGTCGGTCTTGTTTAATCAGTTCAAGCACAGCATCGATGGTTTCTGGCCAAGTGACCGAAGTTGGACGTGCTTCACGAAATTCATCCTGGAGCGAACGGCGTCCGAGACTGACTTCTTGGTACCAGCGATTAACAGTGGTTTTTGATGGTGCTTCATCGCCAAAAGTCGAAACAAGTTGATTTAAACACTCTTGTCTCGATAACCCACGCCGAAAATCGTAAAAAATCATCGCACGAAAATGTTCACTGGATAATTCCATATTTGACTGAGATGAATTTTTCAACGCACTGTAAATAAAACAATTCGACCTCAAATGACAAAACGTTCTGAGTGAAGTTATGCTAAGAAATATCAAAGTTTCCAATGGAAGTTTTTGTTTGCCTCTGGGAACATTGGTATTTTCAGGACCCGAAATATTAATATCAACCCTCGTATCGCTCACATTTAGCAAGGAGGTTCACAAACCCTAACCACACCAAGAACTGGGAAACCCGACAAAATACTTTAGCTTTGTTTACTACAATTAAGGACAATGGTAAAGTCATCATGCCATTGTTAAAAAAAAAACTAAAAAAACTGTGGACCTACTAAGTTCAATAGTTTTTATTTATTTTTTTATCACTTGAAAAATGTTATTCCTTGCACGTTTCTTCACATTCAGCCTGAGTTATGAAGCGGTTTTTACTGCCACCACAGCCGCCATACATGAATTCGACACATTCATTTGAATCGGCTATGTAGGTCCAGTGCATGTACATTGCACGACACACTCCAATGTGGCAGCGTGGCAAAGCGCAAACATCTAAAAAAGTGAAAAAAACAACGAAAATCCCCAAATCAGTTTCTTCCGAATTGTTAGAGAGTGTAAGCCACATACCATTCTTTACGGCTGCTGCGGAGCAGATCAGTGCGAAAACCGCCAGCAATAAAACAATTATTTTCATTTTGAATCTCTTTCAGCAAATCTCGAACTGGTACTGTGACTCGGTATACAATATGCGATGTTTTTATAGGATTTGCTAGCTGCGCATTTCAGACATAGTCAAAATTTGTATGGATGACCTTCTATTAAGAAAATGAAATAAAGTAGTTTTACTGTAGATTTCTTAAAACGTGTCAAAACTTTTATGCTGGGACCACCAGATAAGCAATGATGTCTCTATGAAGCCGATAATGATGCAATCTTTGACTGACTCCGAGTGTTGTTGTTGTTGGATAGTGACCACAAGTTCCGTTTCCGCTAAGTTTGCTTTTGGAATTGAAATTGACGCAAGATGCCCAACATTAAATTCGGGGTGTAAAGTGTATTGTTTAAGCCATTGATTGTGCACGCAGAAAAAAGTATGATTGTGGTGAGAATATTCGAAGAGGATCATAATATTGTTGGGTATATGGGTGTGGCACAACAACATTATGATCCTCACAACAATAGTATGATTCACAACAATAGTATGATCACACGCAACCATGTTATGATCCCTACAACCATACTATGATTCCACTTGACCATACTATAATCCCCAAATGTATTTTATAGGATTGGGTTATGTTGTTTTTCAACATAAGAGATTTTTATTAAGCATTTTTTTTTTTAAAATTAGTTTATAGCCAGATCTGAGACATTGTTTCTATAGAACATTTTATGAAAGGAACAAAAATAAATTCAAAACGCAGTCGAAAATACTTTTAGTTGCAAGCAGTGGTGATTAGTGTGACCAGATCTAAAAAAGTGTTGCAACTAAATCAGCATTAAAATAATGCTAACAAATGCTAAAAAAATATTAAAATGCCGAAAAATAATGCTAAATTAAAAACGTTTTTTTTTATAAAAATTATCACTATAAAGCTTTTATTTTTTAAAATTTTGTCAATGTCACGTTATAATTCAACCATGTATTGTTGAGCCATGGCAAACAACAAAAAAAAAACTGTTTATTGAATAAAAAAGAAACATAAAGAGTCTTACATACATAAAAGAAAAAGTGACCATTCAAATCAATATCACATTGGTTTGTACATAAATACGAGGGCGACCGCAAAAGTAACTGGCCTAACATAAAAGAACCGTTTTTTTGGAATTATTATTATTTATTTTTCAACATAAACTCCTTCTAACTCAATACACTTCATCAAACGTTTTTCAAGTTTTTTAATTCCATCCGAAAAATAAGATTTTTCAAGACCTTCAAAATATGCCTCAGTTTCAGCAATAACCTCGCTATTGGACGAACATTATATGCCACCGAGAATTTTTTTAAATATGGAAACAAGAAATAATCAGAAGTAGCTAAATCTGGACTATATGGTGGATACGGAGCAATTTCAAATCGTAATCAAATCGGCCAGTTTTTGTTGAGTTAAAAATGCAGTGTGTAAAGGAGCATTATCTTGATGAAAAAGAACTATTTTTTCTAAATGCGGTCGTTTTATCTTGATTTCTTCACTCAACCGATCCAATAATGCACAATAGTATTTACTATTTATAGTTTTTCCTTCCTCAAGACAATCAATAAATATTATACCCCTTGCATCCCAAAATACTGTGGTCATTACTTTTCCTGTTGACTTAACAGTTTTCGCCTTCTTGGGACCACTTTTACCAGCTTCTATCCATTGTTTTGACTGTTCTTTGCATTCTGGGATGTAGTGATGGATCCATGTTTCATCAACAGTTATGAATCGGAGCAAGAACTCTATTGAATTACGCTGATAAATCGCTAAAAGCTCCTCGGAATTGGTCCAACGAACGATTTTCAACAAACGCGGCACCCATCATGCGGATAGCTTTTTCATGTGGAGTTCATCATGTAAAATACTCCTAACTTGTTTTTCGTGTATTTTAACAATATCAGCAAGTTCTCTGAGCTTTATTCGTCTATCTTTAGTCACTTCATTAAATATTTTTCTAATGTTTCCAATAGTAGTAGCATCTTTCGATCTTTCAGAGCGTTGTTCATCTTCCGTACTTGAACGACCCATTTTAAATTGTTGAACCCAGGATTTCACGGTGGAGTATGATGGTGCATTATCACCATAAACAGAATCCAATTCATCTTTGATTGATTGTGGCGTATAACCTTTCATATAAAAGTGTTTAATTACCGCACGAAACTCTTTATTTTTTTTTAAAAATTATAAAACTTGTTTACTTCAATCACCTGTAACAATGAAAATAATCATTAAATATATCGGAAATTTTGACAGATGGCTTATAAAAGATTGCTTTTAAAAACAAAAACAAAAAGGGCCTGTTAGTTTTGCGGTCGCCCTCGTAGTTCTGATAGCAACAGAGCAGGGTCAGCATTATTACTTTCAAACATATTATTTACTTTTTGTACATCTGACAGCAAAGGTTTCAAAAACTTCAGATATGTTTGTCAGTGTACAATTTTTTTTAAAATATTGACATGATTCTACCGTTGCGGCAATTTTAAAATGAGTTTTCAACTCTAGCCATTGACTTTCTACGCGATGTACAGCTGATTCAATTGACAACCATGTAGTGTCACAAGCTCTTACCAATTTTAATAATCATTAATCGCAGCGTAAATGCTTTTATAACCAAATACTTAATTTCATCAGGTAGCGATGCTGAAGATGCTGAAGACACTGAAAGCTGAATCGCCATGGTTATATGTATAAATGTGTAGTCAACCAAAAATTATTTAAATTTTTGTAACAAAAAGTACTAACATATTTGAAATTTTTTAGATTGAATAATGCTAAATTAATAATTGCTAAAAGCTAAGAAAAATGCTAAATGAAAATTTTGCGGCTAAATACAAAAAAATGCTTAATTTAGCTGCAAAAATGCTTAAACGGTCACACTGCTGGTGACTGGTTCTGGGATGAATGCTTTATTACCATATCGTCGGCTGATAATTTAATTGTCGTATGTGGATTCCGATAGTTTCGAGTAAATTGAGTTTGAAGTTTGAACTCTTATAAATTTTTTTTCAGCAAAGCGATTTTCTTTAAATTTTGGGAGGGGAAACTACTAATATTTGACTAGTTAATTTAAAAGTTTGATGCCTATAACTCATTTGGGGTAGAAGATATTTTGATTTTTGTTCAGAATTAAATTGTCGTATGTGGTAAAATGGAACATTTTTGTCATTTAAATAGCTACATACGACATTTTGCTTCCGAAATGTTTACATACGACATTTAAACACTAAATGTATTTGAAAAGTATTAAGACATTATATAAGTAAGGAAATTATGTATAATAGTTACGTATCGAATTTTGTTAGTTACCCATTAAAACATACCCTAGGTTGGGTGGCATTTTATCGAGGACATTAATAAAACTCTTAACTTTATAATGGAACACATTTTATTTCAGTCTTTTAAAAAAAAAAAAATTAAATACAGAAAACAATAATTCGTCTTCATCGACAAAATTTTAAAATTAGAAAATAAATTAATAAAATTATGAGTATCAATTCAATTAAAACGAATAATAAAAACAAAAACTTATCTACTCTTCATAACAAACTTAAACTTAAATAATTCATTGTTTTGTATTTTGACACTGCGTTAAAAAATTAAAAAGGGACACATAGTACATATTGTAGTTTTAGTCAAGTAAAATAATTGCATACTAGGAATTTTCAATACCCTGAAATCGTCATTTTAACTCCAAATGTTTGGGTTGTTTGAAAATTCCTAGTATATGTATAATTCTTTTACTTGACTAAATACACAATTTGTAGTATGTGCCGCGAAAAGTACATTTTTAGTGTAACGTTGTGTTATTTTCAACGATTAACATTATTTTAAAACCGCATTAAAAAAAGCTATGTCGTCGGGTTTCAAAAAAGGGATCATGCTTTTCAAATCTTGTGATTTTTCAGAAGTTATTGCCTTTGAAGAAGCAACTGCTAATTTGGACTTTAAGATATCTTTGATATCCTTTTTAAAACGTACATTTTTATTTAAATTAGCATTCTTATAATTAATTTCTGTTCCAGAATCCTTATAAAAAATTTCGTATTTATGTGGTTGATATTTAATAAATTTGCACTTTGAAAATGGGAGCTGTTGAAAACAAAGTTGACTTGATAACTGAGAATATATTTTAAAATCGGAAGGCACCATCAGAATAATTTTTAATTTTACATTCTCGTAACAAAAATCGTTTAATTGTCTAATCAAAGAGACCGGGCTTCCAATTTCCATATGTCTAAGATGTTTTTCGATTGTACAATGCACACAATCAACTTCCTGCACTAAGGAATGACCGGGTTCCGAGAACTTTTGCGTTATATCCTCAATATCTGAATTTAAGTGCAAAAAATGATAAAGTGCCGTTGAAATTATTTGGTTCCTGTTCTGTGGGACACACGATCGCTCCACAGTATAATCCGCCTAATTTTCGGGTTATCAGCTACGACTCGAGTTAATATTTTGATTAGCCCACTCGCATTTTCGTTTCCAGACCTACCATTCATAGTTTCGTTCCAGCGCAATACGTTAAGTTAGGAGTGTTTGGTAATATTAAAGTGGCAGTTAAATTAAAGGTAGCTAATTTCTTTTTATAGAAAAAGTTTGAACAGTAGCCTATCGGTAAATTAAAAACATTTTGCAAATCGAAACATATAATTGCATTTGATTCGTCAATATTTTGGCGATCAACGTCTCTTTCAGCCTTCATAAACAATTTTTCGTCCTTATGCTTCTTGTAGGCGTCTAAATTTTTCGGATCTAAATGATCTTTGTTGTTTTTGTACATATAGCATTTATCACACAGATCCTTCTTTGGACGGTGAAAGGAAAGGTTGAAAGAGTAATTAAAAACATGCCTGTAAACATTGACGGACACTGGCTGGCTAGTTTGTTCTTTGTATAAAGCATACATTCTCGCTACACTTAGATGACTTTCCAAAAACATGCAAAATCCACATACGACATTTAAATAATAAATCAATTTTTTGGACGTTTTATATGGAAATTTGTCGTATGTGGCGTTTGGCAGTTACATACGACATTGAATTTGAAAATTGCATCAGCAAATGCCACATACGACAAACTCCACACTCCATATCTCGAAAACCGTATGAGGTATCGCAAAACTGATTACGCCAAATGAAAGATCAGGTCGGAAAACCTAAGGAATCGATCTTAACTCAAAACCGCAAAAAATACACATACGACATTTAAATTATCAACCGACGATATGTAGACCCAGTGTGATTGTAAATGCCGATTTTAAATAAACGAGAACTAGTCCGCAGTAGAGTATTCCACCGAACAAAGTAAACACAATGAAAATCCCTCACACTGCCTTCCAATTGTTGTTGTTTTTTTATAATGGACAACAACCATGCACTGTATCGTACATAGTCTTTAAAACCTATTATGCTTTGTTTATAGTCTCAACCATACAGTATGATTGCCGTAATCATGTTATTGTTAACGTACATCTTTAACAACAATTCTTTTGGCAGTAATACTATTGTTACATTCCAACAATATTAATATTGCCGCAATCATACCGTTGTCAAAATAAAATTCAGAACAAAATACTATGGTTGCGACGAACATACTTTTATTGTAGAGAACATATTATTGTTGCCGTGACCATATAGTAACCGTATCCTTTCTCTGCATGTGACTAACCCAAAATCACGAAATTAATTTAAACAAGGTAGAAAAGTAGAAAAGCGAGGTGGATATATGAGGCCCTACTCTTCACTCTCTGGAACTTTTGCACTGACCTGATCCTTTGGAAAAAGCTCTTTAGAGAGCTCTGGAGTGGCTAATGAATGCTTTCGGTTTAGTGTACGTTTATCTCTACACAGAATATCTTGAAATGGTGTTCGCTAAAATAAATTAATTGACACTGTTTGTGGGTCCAACTATCATGTCGTAATATCACACACAGATTTGTTGCCACAACTGATTTTGTTGCCAACCGAATATTGGCGGTTGCACGTACTATCCATGCATTCCATAACTACAACCGATTGTAAATTGCATACACGGCATTTATCAGTAGTTGACATTGACAATATCCGTTAAAGAGACAGAGTATCGGTAACCCTTACTACCCAGTAAACCAAATTTGTCGACAATGTCTGATATCAGACAATTCTGAACAATATCTGAACTCTATCGAGAATTCTTACCGAAATCGTTACGAATTCTGTTCGGTTTGTCCAGAGAAGTCGTTCAGAATTCGTGCCAACCGTCTCATAGGCGTTTCGTTACGAACTCGGTTAGAATTCTGATCCGAAATCGGAACATTTTGCCGATTGTCGTACCGAATTCTGACCGAATTCTGAACGTTTAGTTTGCTGGGAATTAGGTTGATAATTGGAATTGGTTATGGGTAAAGATTATTAGCTATATGAACTCTTTGATTAAGGTTGTCATTACCACGAGCATTTCGAGCCCTTACCGCGAAAAAGACGCAAACACCACTCTCTTTTTAATGAAATTAGATAGAAAATTGTACAACGCACTTCAGCTTAATTGTTGAAAATTAAATATTAATTTTTACAAAAATATTCAATCATACCGTTTTCAAAATAAAATTCTGAAAACAATACTAAGGTTGCGACGAACAAACTTTTATTGTAGAGAACATATTATTGTTGCCGCGACCATATAGTAATCGTATATTTTTTCTGCATATGACTAACTTAAAAAAAATCAAATCAAAGATGGAATACAACTCCCATATATGGAAAGGTGCTCCAAAATCATCCTTGGAGCTACTTGACCGTGTTCAAAGGAGAGCGATGGTGCTGATAGGTGACAGTAGGGTATCCAACTCTATTGTTTCCCTTGAGCATCGTCGGAATGTGGGTTGCGTGACGCTGTTCTATCGTTACTTTCATGGTGTGTGTTCATCAGACATCCGTCGCCTAATTCCTGACGTGAGGATGTTCGGCAGGGATACGCGACTTTCTAGGAATTCACACCTGATTCTTATCGATTGGCCAGTTGACCGCACTTTACACTACAGATCAAATTCGTTTTTCGCTCGTACAGTCCGTATGTGGAATCGACTTCCGGCAAATGTATTTCCCACTGATTGCGACATCCAGAAGTTCAAGGCAAGCGTCAATAATCATTACTCCCTCTTTCCCCCCTCCGATCCATTACTTTCCACTCGCCAACGCAATGCACCGCATGTATAGGGGGCATCCCCTGAGTGTTGGTTATTTAAAAAAAATCAATTGCATTGACATCCTTTAGATGAATCAGACAAAAAAATCCTTCAAAAAATCCTCTCCTCTAAAATTTCCGTATTGGCTTTTACGTCTTATTCGCGGTAAGGGCTTGATGTGTTAGGTAGACAACCTGATAGGTAAATTTTATATATTCGGCTAACTGACAGCCAGTCTCCTCAAAAAGTTTTATGAATGTTTTTGGACCAAATATTTTTAAATATATTTATTAATGTATATTGTATCCAAAAAGAATCTACTAATTCGAAATGTCCGCCTTTAGCCTTTACACACGCCTTAAGTCGCACTGGCCAATCGTCAATAGCTGCACGAACCTCGTCCATTGGAAAATTGGCCACAGCTCGAACCAAAGCAGTCTAAAGAGATCCAATGTTGTGGTATCTTTTGTGGCAAACCTTGTCCTCTAAAGCCGTCCACCATTTGTAATCCAATGGGTTCAAATATGGACTGCCTGAGGGCCATACTTTAGAGGAAATGAACGCTGGCAAATTGTTTCGAAGCCAGGCCTGGGACGTTTTAGCCTTATGGGCCGGCGCAGAATCCTGCTGGAAAGTCCATGGCCGGTTTTGGAACAGGGAATTGTTAAGAGGCTTCACAACAGCTTCCAAAACGGTTTCTTGGTAAACTTTGGCCGATGTTTTGACTCCTTGTTCGCAGAAATGCAGGTCAGTGACCCCATCGTAAGAGACACCCCACCAAATCTTGACAGAAGCTGGGTGATGACCCTTTCCACCCTTGGGATCAGTTCAGATGCTTTCTTGGATGATCGCGCATACACTATCATTTTGCTTGTTAAATTTTTCCTGAACGGTTAAAATTTTTCTGTGCAAGTGCTTCACCAAAAGAAGTTTGCATTTTTCAATCATATTTTTGTTTTAAAGCTGCAGTCAATAAATGTCCGGTACGTCGTTTGAAAGCCCCAAGTCCCAAGTCTTTTTTAATGATTCGACTCATGGACTTTTGCTTGATATTCATCTCATGGGCCATGCTTTTCTGTTTTCGGAGCGGATTTCTGTAAATTCATGATTTAACGGCTTTGATGACATGCGGTGTTCGAACAGAGCGTAGGCGACCCGACCGGTGGCGGTCTTTTACATCTCCAGTCTCCTCAAATAGTTTTATGCATCGGTAGACGAACATGCGGCTAATCCCTAGTGGCCGGAGCGTTTTGAAAATATCGCTTTTATTCATTTCACACTTGAAAAGCGCTATTACAGCGATACGGTTCTCATTATCTGACCACTCCATGATGAAAGTTGAAACAATTTTAAAATCCCGTTACAGACTAACGCTATTAAGGTTAGCTTTCAAAACCCACATGTCATTGACGGGGTATGTTCAGTTCTACTATTGAAATGGGTGTGTTCAATGTTGTAACAGTATTTATGTCCCTACTAAGTACAGTTCTTTCGTATACTTATAATTTGTATATTTCACGATTAAAAAAATATTAACTCTGTTATTTGAATTATGAGCAGGTTTTTTAACTTGGTTTTTACTTTCGATTCTTATAAAGTATGTATGCACAAGTGGAACGATTTTATCAAATTGGTAAAGTGTGTGAAAAACTCTAATTTCGGTTTTAAAGTATCAAAATATTTCCGGCTATTTAAGAGTTTATGTCACACAAAATTTCTCAAATCAATGCTTGTAGTCTTTGCAGCAGATGTGATAAAAAATATATAAAGGATGTTTTTTGACGTCTGGTTTTCCATCTGGCCATACTTTTTTCGGAGTTGGTGTTTAAGACAGCTGGCACTTGATTTATGCTCAGTTTGCCTGTATTGGAGGATGTTGATGTGGACGAACTTCGGTTCCCTCTAGATGGCGCTACATGCCATACAGCCAACGAAACAATGAATATATTGAAGGAAATTTTTGGTGAGCGCATTATCTCGCGTGGTAGGCCTGTGGCTTGGGTCCGTCCTTTACTTTCATATTAACGTAGGATTCCGAAGATTTGCATGGCCACTATTGGGATTATAAATGCTCAAATGTTTAAATTAACCTTATATAAAAAGACTCTTAATCAGGTTTCAGAGCCAACAGCCATAACAGCGATGACTACTGATTTTGGGCTTTCTACTTCTTGTGGTGATTTTTTATCAGCATAAAACACTGTTTTGCTCACAGAGAACAGATTTGTTACCACAACCGAATTTGTTTGCCAACCGAATGGTTGAGGTTACACGCACCTAGAGTATTCCATCAGTTCAGCCGAATGTTAGTTGGTGCTCTGTAATTTTCAGTTGTTGGAACTGTGGTGTCGATGAAAAACACCAAGTATCTGAACCTTCAGAAGAGAATTTTTGGAACTAAAAATCCACATGACCCACTTGTTTAACAAAACAATGTTTGCTAACACAACTGAAGTACTCGAACGGGGAGGATCATGAAGAAAAAAAGTGGAAAAGATGATGGATGATAATGAAAAAAATAATCGATTAGCTTAATGCCAGTTATAATCGTATGATTTTATTTTAAAAAAATCTTCCATTAAAAAACTCGCTATAGTTATGGTCATCATTAATAATTGTTAACAACAACAAAAGGTTTGCAAAACTATTGGTTGTCACAACTTCGTACCTTTTTCGCGTTTCATTGTTGGACCGATCAAAAGGTTGTGGGTACAGTACGATGAACATATTTATCATCATGTGGTATGTCGAGCCGTATATCCATTACGATTTTAAACATTTTGTTATTGCAACCGAAATTACTTTTCTGCAACCGAATCATTGTAGTTCCAACCGATTTCCAACTAATGTTTTCTCTGTTTGTGGAAAAATCGCTATTGTGGCAATTTTAAATACTTTCGAAGTGCCTGTAGTGGTTTTTAATTTAAACAAACTGTTATTACGTATTTAGCATCCATTGTCCTTGGAATTTGTTTTAAGGAATTAACTTGTCATCCCCTTAAAAAAACATAAAAAAATTATGATGTACACACAGAGAACAGATTTGTTGCCACAACTGAATTTTTCGCGAATCGAATGTTGGTGGTTGCACGTACTATCCATGTATTCAATCGTTACAACCGTTGATTGGGTACGAAGCCATTTTCAGTAGAAGGAACTGACCATTCCGGTTGAAGAAAACAAATATGAGTAATCATAACAGATTAAGATGATCATTGGATCTTAATTTGTGCCTGTATTGGTTGTTGTTATCGATTGCTTTTTTTTTTTTTTTTTTTTGACGAACGTTCCCACGCCAGTCACACCCGCCCCTGCCGACCGAGGAGGGTTATAATTTATTTTTGAAAAAATGTAATATGTTACCACCTTGTAATGGGTCAATTGAGTATAACAAATACGTCTTTCGATAGATGTTTTGAAGCATTTCAGTGATGCCCCAATCTGAAAAGAATTAATTAAGGTATATAACAATATTCATTGTCAAGCTTTGGGTGGCCGTAACTCGGGACAAATGGGTCGCCAACAAAAAAAAGTTGGTTGTTGTTTTGAATACTAAGGAGTCTACATATGGCGAAAATTCTGATTAAGTCTGAGTAATATTCGGGAAAATTAATTTTTCAGTTGTTCTACAAAAACTAATTATTGGTACCTAAGTAACATGTACATCACAATTGATTGGTTGCCGTAACTGCCAGTTGTAGCAACCAATAGTTAAATTGAATAACTGTGTTATTAATATATGATAACTCGAAACATGTCACTATCAATACTGTGAAATGTTGGTTATTGCAACCGAACTTCGGTTTATCTAACCGAACTTCTGTAGTTCGTACCGATTGCTAACTGATATTTTCTCTGTGTATACATTGTCCCTTTACTCTGTCCACCTTTTCTGTACCTCTACACTAAGCCTCATCGCTGCCCCTCTCGCTTTGTCCTTATTGTTTTGTTCCTCTCCCTTTGTCCCGCTCCCCAGTACCTTGCACCGTCCCTCTCCTCTGCACTTTAAGTCATCGGTCAGATCTCGTCAACAAGGAATACGAGTATTTGCTGTTTTTGTTACACACAACATGAAACTGGTCACCCATTACCGGGTCCTCCAGTTAAAATCCTTTCCCCAACGGCGAATGTATTTCTTGGAGAAGTTTTTACATGCTATAAAGATTAATATCAAAACCGATGGGGAAAATTCCGGCGCTGAAATTGATGATGTTTTTTTTCCTATCTGGCCTTGAACCTGGTTTACTTCTGTGATTATCGCGCACAGTTTAGCAGAGGACTAAGACGGTCCACAAACCCTAACCACACAAAGAATTAGGAAACCTGGCAAAATACTTTCGCTCTGTTTACCCAATGCCATTTTGGATAATGTTGCAGTCATCATGCCATTGTTATACAATAAATAAAAACTGTGGACTAACTAAATTTAATAGCCTTTATTTTTTGTATCACTTAAAAGGTTTTATTCCTTGCACGTTTCTTCACATTCCGCCTTAGTATAGAAGCGATTTTTACTACCACCACAGCCGCCATAAATAAAATCGATACATTCATTTGAATCGGCTAGGTAGGTCCAGTTAAGGTGACCTGCACGACAATTTCCAGTGACGCAGCGTGGCAAAGCGCAAACATCTAAAAAAGTGAAAAAGAAACGAAAATCCCCAAATCAAATTTGATTCATTTTCTTCCGAATTGTTAGAGAGTGAGGGCCACGTACCATTCTTTACGGCTGCTGCGGAGCAGACCAGTGCGAAAACCGCCAGCATTAATGCAATTATTTTCATTTTGAATCTCTTTCAGCAAATCTCGAACTTGTACTGTGATTCGGTATCAAATAAGCGATGTTTTTATAGGATTTGTCAGCTGCGAATTTCAGACATAGTCAAAATTTTTATGGATGACCTTTTATGAAGAAAATGAAAAAAACTAATGAAGATTTGTTAAACCATCTCAAAACGTTCATGCTGGGACCACCAGATAAGCAATGATGTCTTTATGAAACTGATAATGATGCAATCTTTGACTGACTCTGAGTGTTTTTGTTGTTGGACAGTGAGCACAAGTTCCGTTTCCACTAAGTTTGCGTATAGAATTAAAATTGGCCGAAAGATGTCCCACACTCTATTCTTGGTATGTTCAATCCATCTGTTGTGGCTAGTTTAAAAAAATCACGAATTTAATTAAAACGAGTAAGGAAAGCAGAATGTCGAAATGGACGGGATATACTTATATGATGCCCAACACTTCACTCTCTGGAGCTCCTGGAAATTTGCACTAGCCTTGTCCTTTGGAAGAAGCTCTTTAGGCAGCTCTACAGTGGCTAATGAATGTTTTTGGTTTTATGTACGATTGTCTATACACAGAGTATCCTGAAATTGTGTTCGCTAAAATAAATTAGGTGGCACTGCTCGTGGTTCCAACTATCATGGCGTAGTATCACACACAGATTTGTTGCCACAACCGAATTGTGGTAAAGTGGGCCATACAAAAATCCATTGTGGTTTTAAAGTATAAAAATATTTCCGGCTACTTAAGGGTTAATGTGACTCAAAATACATTTAAACAGTGCTTGGAGCCTGGACTACAGATGTGATAAAAAATATAAAGGGTGTCCCAAGAAGAGCGCAATTTTTAAATGACTGATGCAGCAATTGCATTGTTTCTCTGGCTGTATGACATGTGGCGCCGTCTTGTTGAAACCACATGCCCTCCACATTCATTTCTTCAATTCTAGGCAAGAAAAAACTGGTTATCATTTCACGATACCAAACACCATTGACTGTTTGCGCTTGACCTGCCTCATTTTCATAAAAAAAAGGTCCAATGATTCCTCCAGCCCAAAAACCACACCACACAGTGACACGTTGAGGATGCATTTGCTTCTCGTGAATCACTCGAGGATTTTCCGCACCCCAAATGCGACAATTCTGCCTATTGACGAAGCCATCAACATGAAAATGGGCCTCGTCACTGAAGATGATTTTATCGGCAAAATCAGCATTTTCATGTTGTCTCTCCAATACCCAATTAACGAACTCCCTTCGCTGTCCATGGTCAGCTGGCTTAAGTTCCTGAGTCAATTGAATTTTGTATGCATGAAGATGCAAATCTTTCGTCAAAATTCGCTGCAAAGTGGATTTGGAGACACCAATTTGCTGAGCTCGGTGTCGAATTGAGGTGGATGGAGTTTGAGCGACATCATCACGTACAGCTGCGACATTTTCGGTCGATCGACCTGGTCGATGGCGCGTTGTTGTCTTTACATCACTAACAGACCCAGTTTCGGCAAATTTATCCATTAATCTCTTTACAGTTGACTCTTTTGGAGCATTATTGTGACCCCAAATTGATCGCAATTTGCGAACTGTAGCCGCAAAACTTTCACCATTTTGGTAAAACAATTTCACAATGAGAATGCGTTGTTCATTCGTGTAGCGCTCCATTTTTACTAACCTCGTACCATCTACTAACAAACAATAACAATTGTTTAAATGTCAAACAATGACACTTCGAATGTTGCCAGATTTAAAAATTGCGTTCTTCTTGGGACACCCTTTATATACACACCGAGAACAGTTTCGTTACCACAACCGAATGATTGAGGTTGCATTCACCCCGAAATTCGTTTTGTGCAACGGAATTTTTATAATTCCAACCGATTTTAATATTTTCAATATTTATTTGTCAATATTTTGTGGGTTATTAAAAAGCAAGGAGGGGGGGATTATTTTTTAAGCGACCCCCCTCTCAGTGTAGATTTTGATTTCCTTTCTCAACATAATTTAGACAAAACACAACTATTTATCATTGGAAATGGTTTTGTTGTTTTACAAAATATTCTCCTTTAAGATCAATACACTTTTGCATGTGCACTAACCAATTTGCGAAGCACTTTTTCCACTCCGATTGAGACACCTCCAAAACATGATTTTTGAAATCTTCAACAGCTGCTTCGGGCGATGAAAAACGTTGACCACGCATTTTTTCTTGATGCTAGGGAATAAGAAGAAGTCATTGGGTGCCAAATGCGGAGTGTATGGTGGATGGCCCATCAATTCGACATCTTGAGTGGTCAAATAGCTCATCTTTTCAGCTGATGTGTGTTGCTAAATGATCCGTTTTCTCTTATTATCTTTCCTCATTTCTTTGAACACTGTTGGCAAACAGATTGTTGTATAGCACTCAGAATTTACCGTCCTACGTTCCACTAAGGGCACTGTGGCAACACGGTCGGTTATACCGAGAAAAAACGCAATCAATTGCTTCGATGTACTTCCTCAACGAACAACTTTTGTTGGATTTGGTTCGTCTTGAAAGACTCATACGGTCGATTGCTGTTTTGTTTCGGGTTCATATGCTTAGATGCACGATTCGTCAACTGTGACAATGTTATGCACTGCCTTTGAGCTACCGCTGTTATACTTTTTCAACATTCTTTGCATAGATGCACGATTCGTCAACTGTGACAATGTTATACACTGCCTTTGAGCTACCGCAGTTATACTTTTTCAACATTCTTTGCATAGATGCACGATTCGTCAACTGTGACAATGTTATACACTGCCTTTGAGCTACCGCAGTTATACTTTTTCAACATCTCTTTGCACCAATCCATACAGCCTGTTTTTCAAGCATTCGTCAAATTATGTAGGATCCAAGGAGAACAAATTTTTTTCACCAAACATGCAATATCTTATTGATGCTTGTATTATAGGGTCATCCATCTAGAGGTTTTTTTTAAAATAAAAAAAATACTAGAATTCAAATCTAGTGTGGAATATTTATTGTTCATACGAAAGGACATTTTATGCCATATGTTTTTTGAATATAATTTCCTTCAAATGTTGGGAACTGTAATATGGAAATGAGCGTTCGGCGAAAAACTAGAAGGTCCGTTGTTTTCGACTTAAATTGTGTTCACGCATTTTTTTCTTGATGTGCGGGAATAAAGGGAAGTCATTGGGTGGCAAGTCAGGGCTGCACGGCGGATGACTCATCAATTCGACGTTTCGGCCGGTCAAAAAGGCGCTGGTTTGGACCGATGTGTGAAAGCTCTCATTGCCATGGTGCACAACGATTCGTCTTCTCTTGTTCGTTTTCGAATTTCTCCAAACAAATTGTGGTGTACCACTCAGAATTGACCGTCCTACGTTGCTCAAACGGAACAGTCGCCCCATGACCAGTTTTGCTGAAGAAACAGTCGACCATTTGCTTTGAAGTGAAGTGCATTGAGATAAGGCCCATTTCTGGCGCAACGGCAACGTCAATAAACAATATTGCCGCATTTGGGATGAAGAGGAACCAGAAGAGGTTCAAGAGTTGCCATTATATCTAGAGAAAACCAAGTTTTGTTGCGGTGTATAAGCTGGTGGAATCAATGGTGCATATTTATCAAAAATCATGATGGTCGAAACGTAATTTTCAATGGTGCTCGCTATTGCTCTATCATATCGGACTTTTTAACAATCTGAAATTGAAGCCCGTATTATTGACGTTATTTTGTTTCAACAGGACGGTGCCACTTGCCATGCAGCTGGTCAAACAATGGATCTAGTGAGAGGTAATTTCAAAGAGCAGCTAATTTCACATTTTGGACCGGTGAATTGGCCGCCTAGATCGTGTTATATCACACCTTTAGAGTTTTTTCTTTGGAGCAACGGAAAGTTCAAAATCTATGCTGACTAACCAGCTACGATTCAGGTCTTGGAAGCCAACAATAAGTGTGTGTCATTCACGCCATACCAGTCGAAATGCTTGAATGAGTCATCCAAAATTGCAGCCTCAGAATGGACACTCTAAGGCGTAGTTGCGGCCAACTTTTGTAGGAAATTGTATTCAAAAAAATAAATGGCATAATATTTCCTTCGAATAAATAAAAAAGATTTCACGCATTGATTTTAATTTTAGTATTTTTTTTTTATTTTGAAAAAATACCTCTAGATGGAATACCTTATATTAATGCCCAAGGATGCCTCAATCTCAGGGTATGTCACATGTCGGTCTTGCTTTATCAGTTCACGCACAGCATCAATGGTTTCTGGCAAAGGGGCCGAAGTTGGTAGTCCTTCATGAAATTTATTAAGCGAACGGCGTTCGAGACTGAACTCTTGGTACCAGTGATAAACAGTGGTTTTAAAGGGTGCTTCATTCGCAAAAGTCGAAACCAGTTGATTTAAACACTCTTAACCCACGCCGAAAATCGTAAAAAATCATCGCACGAAAATGTTCACCGGATAATTTCATTTTTTGACTGAGTTTAATTTTCCAACACACTGTAAACAAAACAATTCGCCCTCAAATGACAAAACGTTATGAGTGAAGTTAAGCTAAGAAATGCCAAAGTTTCCAGTTTGCTTCTGGAAACACTAGTACTGTCTGGACCCGAAATATAAATAGCAACCCTCGTATACAAACAAATTTTAAAAATTTCTAGTAAAGTTGTGAAGTTATTGCCTGGGCTAACACTTACTCACTCGTTGAGTAAGCAATTGAACACGCCTATTATTGCCAGAAAAACAACGGCAAAAGATACGATCTATTCAAAAAAGTCTTTATTTTTCCATCTGAAAAAAATCCTTGTAACATTTTATTCCTTGCACGTTTGTTCACAGGCAGCCCGGGTTACGAAACGATTTGGACTAGTACCGCAGCCGCCATAGGTGAATTCGACGCATTCATTGGTATCGGCTTTGTATGAGAAATGCCTGTATATGGCACGACACTCTCCAATCTCGGCAAACTGGTGAGAGCAAGCATCTAAAAAAGAAACAGAAACAAAGTTGAAAATTCAAATTCGATTTAACTTCTTCTGAATTTTCAAATAGTTGAAACAACAACGTACCATTCTTAAAGGCTGCGGCAGAGCAGACCAGGGCGAGAACCGCCAGCACTAATGCAAAAATTTTCATTTTGATTGTTTTTTTTTGGACTGAATCGAACACTTTTTAACAAATCCGAAAGTTGTACTGTGACTCTGTTAAAAATTGTCCATGTATTTATAGGATACTGAAGACATTTTGTCCATAAGAAAATACTAAAAACTAGCGTACGTTTTTCTAAAGGTCTCAAACCGCCATGCTGGGGCCAGATAAGTGCTGTTGTCTTTATAAATCCGATAATGATGCAATCAATGACTGTCTCTAAATGTTGTTAGTGGAAAGTGACCACAGCTTCCGATTACTTTGCTTAAGAATTTAAATTGACGTAGGAAGTGAGACATTTATTTCCTGGTATTTGTCCTTTGTCGATTTGTAGTGAAGCGTTTTGTAGAATCCATCGATTGCACAAAATTTGCGCTCTAATGCCATTATCTGTTTTAAGCTGCTCTGACTGATAAACTCAACAGCTTTTATTTATAAACGTTTTCCCCCAGTGTTGTTTTTAGAATTTTTCAATGTCTCTGTCCCATTGCAGACTACTGAGAAAAAACCCTGAAATGGATTTTTGCGATTACAAAATTTGCGAATTTCAATAAATCGAGTAAGAAAATTCAAAAGTCGGCGGTGAATAGACTTTATGCTACGCTACACTACACAATGTTTTTGGTCGACAAAGTAGGTCCACCCAGAATATCTCGAAATGGTATTCGCTATAAAAACTAAGGTGTCACAGTGCTTTAGAATCGTTTTTTACTGGCCACACACAACTCGTTAACTTTTGAACCCTTAGAGATATTTTAGTATTTTTTTTATTCGACAGATAACTTCATACGAGGGCTGCCTAATAATGAAAATGCGAATATTTAGCATCAAAATTGGTTTTATTGTTTTTCAAATTATTCTCCAGCATGATTTATACACTTTTGCATGCGCTCAAACTAATGGTCGAAGCACTTTTTCCACTCCGATTGAGACACCTTCAAAACATGGTTATTGAACGCTTCAACAGCTGCTTCGGGCGACGAAAATCGTTGACCACGCATATTTTTCTTGATGTGCGGGAATAAAAAAAAAGTCATTGGGTGCCAAATCAGGGCTGCACGGCGGATGACCCATCAATTCGACGTTTTGGCCGGTGAAAAATGCGCTGGTTTGCGCCGAAGTGCGAGAGTTCCCATTGTCATGGTGCACAGCGATTCGTCTTCTCTTGTTCGTTTTTCGCATTTCTCCGAAGACTTCAGGCAAACAAGAAAAGTCGGCACATGACCAGTTTTGCCGAAGAAACAGGCGACCGTTTGCTTCGAAGTGCTTCTTTCACGAAAAACTTTCGTTCTATTTGGCTCATCTTTGAAGACCCACACGGTCGATTGCTGTTTTGTTTGGGGCTCATACGCATTGATCCATGATTCGTCACCTGTGACGATCTTATAAAAGTCATACTGGCGAAGTGCTTCTTCCACGAACAACTTTCGTTGGGTTAGTCTCGCCTTCGAAGACCCACACGGTCGTTTGCTGTTTTGTTTCGGGCTCATACGCATATATCCATGATTCGTCACCTGCGACGATCTTATAAAAGTCTTTTGAAGCACCGCGATCGTATTTTTTAATTTTTTTTGCCATCAGCCGATCTGTGAGAGCTCGCAATGTCATGGTGCACAATGAATTGTCTTCTCTTGTTCGTTTTTCGAATTTCTTCGAAGACTTCAGGCAAACAAATTGTGGTGTACCACTTAGACTTGGCCGTCCTACGTTGCTCAAGCGGAACAGTCGTCACATGACCAGTTTTGCCAAAGAAACAGGCGACCGTTTGCTTCGAAGTGCTTCTTTCACGAACAACTTTCGTTGGATTTGGCTCGTCTTTGAAGACCCACACGGTCGATTGCTTTTTTGTTTTAGGCTCATTCGCATAAATCCATGATTCGTCACCTGTGACGATCCTTTAAACGTCTTTTGAAGCAACGCGATCGTATTTTTTTTCAAAATTTCTTTGCAGCAATTGTCAAATTGTGCGGGATCCAACGAAAACAAACCTTTTTTACGGCCAGGTGTTCATACAATGTCGAATGTATGCTGGTGGAAGAATTGCCCAAGGTTGCCCTTATCTCACGGTATGTCACATGACGATCTTGCATTATCAGTTCCCGCACGGCAGCAATGTTCTCTGGCCCAACGGACGTTTTTGGACGACCTTCGTCGGCCACGATTGAATTCATAAAACCAGTTTCTCACAGTGCTATAGGGTGATGCTTCATCGCCATACAAAGATTTAAGTTCTTGTCGCGATGATCCACGTCAAAAGTTGTGCAAAATGATCGCACGAAATTGTTCACGAGTTAATTCCATTTTTTTTGCCAAATTGATTTTTTCAAGTTACTGTAAACACCACAAATGATGGTCGTACGTAAAAAAGTTCTGAGTAAGTTTATGCAAAAAAATGTCAAACTTTCCAATGGAAATGTCAGATGGCGCCAGGCAACACTAAGTGTTGTCTAGGCCAGAAATATTTATAGTAGGTTTATATTTGAAGTAGGTTTAATATAGGAGTTTTTAGAAATTCAAGGTTAAAGTTGAACTTTTTAATTTGTAATACAGGGGTGGGTGCGGTAGTTTGCTTTTTTGCACTGCAAGCAGTGGCGTTGGTCGAAGAGACTGGAGAGTGTGCATAGCTTATAGTGAATGACGGGAGATTTGTATTCGTCTGCCTTTTAGTTGCCATCATGCATTGAACAGGTCAGATTAGGAGGAGAGTTATTTTGTGGAGAGAGATTTTGTTAGGAGAAGAGGTTATTTTGTGCTGAAGCTTTTTTTTTAAGTCCGCACTTGATCTTTGCAGTGCAGCCTGCTTTTCGTTAACGACAAAAAAAACAAAATATGCGGTACTAGATTGAAACAAACCCCAAAGAACTTCGCCAGACCCCTCTGCTTTCGGACCGCGGGACTGTGTGGTGCGCCATATCACGAGTAGGCATCATTGGCCCTTATTTTCTTCAGGATAACCGTCTTGCCGTAACTGTGAACTCCGAACGGTACTTGACTATGATACAGGATATTTTTAAGCCGGCTCTTGAGGCAATGCAACTAGAGGATACATGGTTCCAACAGGATGGTGCCACTGCACACACATCGAGGGTTACCATGAATTGTTTGAGGCAAATGTTTCCTAAACGGCTTATCTCTTTAAGGGGTGATGTGAACTAGACAGCACGCTCACCAGACTTAGCCCTATGCGATTTTTTCCTTTAAGGTAACCTGAAGTCGAATGTATATATCAACCGTTCCAACACCTTGGAAGACCTAATTAACAATATTGAGCCTGAAATTGGCAGAATACCAGTCGACATGCTTGTTAGAGTTCATGAAAACTTCAGAACGTATGAAGCAGGTGGATAGCGAAGGTCGACATTTGCCAGATTGCCACTATTTAAAACCATGTAATTTAAAAATTTCCTTTCTGTTCAATAAAATTAAATAAATTTTTTTGAGACCCAGCATTCATTATTGGATAATATTCGACCGAATAGACCACGTCCAGCACGCAGTGAAGAAAATGTAGCGGCCGTAGCTGAGAGTGTACACCAAGACCGTGGAGAGTCGATTTGGCGCCGTTCGCAACAACTCGGACTGACGTATGGAACGACTTGGTGCATTTTACGTCGAGATCTTAAATTGAGTGCGTACAAAATACAGCTTGTTCAAGAACTAAAGCCGCCCGACGTTCCCAAGCGACACCGCTTCGCTCTATGGGCTCTTGAAAAATTCCAAGAAGATCCGACGTTTTCGAGTAAAATTTTGTTAAGCGATGAGGCCCATTTCTGGCTCAATGGGTATGTAAACAAACAAAATTGCCGCATTTGGGACGAAGAGCAACCAGAAGTGGTTCAAGAGCTGCCACTTCATCCAGAAAAAACAACGGTTTGGTGTGGTTTGTGGGCCGGTGGAATCATCTGTCCATATTTCTTCAAAAATGTTGCCGGTGAGAACGTAAACGTCAATGGCGACCATTATCGTGCCATGATAACCGACTATTTGATGCCTTAAATTGAAGCTGGTGATTACGGCGACATGTGGTTTCAACAAGACCACTTCCCACACATCGCATCAATCAATGGATTAATTGAGAGAATACTTCGGTGAGCAGATAATTTCACGTTTTGGGCCGGTCAATTGGCCACCAAGATCGTGTGATATCACACCGTTAGACTTTTGGCTGTTTGGACATGTAAAGTCTAAAGTTTATGCGGACAAACCCGCTTCGATTCAGGCCTTGGAGCAAAACATCACGCGTGTCATTCGCCAGTTACCTGTCGAAATGCTCGAACGATTCATCGAAAATTTGACTCAAGGGATGGACCATCTGAGACGTAGCCGCGGCCAACATTTGATAGACATAATCTTCAAAAAATAAATGCCAAGGGATGTTCCTTCAAATGATAGTTAACATTCCCCATTCAATTTGAATTTTCTGTTGGGAACCTCAAAATGGATCACGAGTTAGTTAGAAACTCAATTCGATTTCATTCTTAAGGGGTACTTTTAAGACTTACCGTAACCAACTTACCATTCTTAAAGGCTGCGGCAGAGCAGACCAGAACTAGAACCGCCAACTATAGGCGTACTTCAGTTGGTACTCGCTTATTAAGCGAGAAAGTGATCGCTAAGGCAATAACTTAAAAACGCTACCAAAATTTTATAAATTATCTTTGTGAATCATGAACCGTTCGGTTTGAAAATTTACAAATTTTAGAAAAAAAAATATTCAAGAAGTTCTATAAGCGAGTAATAACTGAGCTCGCTTAGACTTGCTAAAGGTGACTCCTAAAGACTTTTCTTCCCAAAAATTTTAGTTATTTAAAACAAAGCGGGTTTAACACATAATAGCGTTTTCAGGTTACTAAACAAGCATTTGTATGGAAATATCTCGGCAAGGAAGCGAGTTGGCTGCTACTCGGTAACGAAACGAGTTGGAGTTACCAGACTTTTTTTTAGAAAAAAAAAATGTAAGACACACCCGGCTTCTATAACAAAATCAAAAACGTATGTTTTTTTTTTTTTATTGATACAGAAGAAAATGAAAAGAATGGAAGAAAAAGAAAATAGAAAGAGCGCGATAAAACTATTTCCATAAATTGTATTGAGTCTTGCGAATGAGCTGAAGATGATGAGCTGAAGGAGAATATAATGTCTCCAAGAAGGTCATAGTCGTTGTTCTAGCACATTTGTATAAATAACTCCAGTATCTGTATCAACTATTCAGTTCAAAAAAAAAATAATTACCTTAGCCCGCTACTAAGTTCGCCTTTTAATGTTCAGAAAACTCAAACTACAACAATAATGTTCTGTGAAGTTGCGCTGAAAATTGAAAAAAAACTTGTCAAGCGCTCATTTAAGAGTCATTTCCTAAGCGATATTTATGGTTCTGACTTGTCCTTGGCTGGAGTTCATGTTTAATGCTGTACTGAACGAAATAAAATTTGTCAAGAAAATGTTTACAAAACAAGAAACTATACGAAGTAACAAAATTGCTTTTTCATAATTTGCTTTGTCTTTTTTTGTTTGTTTGTAAACAAACTTAAAATGTTGTTAAATGTTGCCAGAATACCATGTTACTAACTATCTAGGTAACTAAGCTAGTTACCTAAAACTAACACGGCTAATGTCTATATTTTTCTGTAAAAAAATCTTTTAAATATTTCTGTACAATGTTGTGAATTTATCGCGTAAGCGACCTCTACACTGAGAAGAAAAACAACCTTATGTAAGGTTAACTTAACCATAAATAAAATTGATTTGGATGGAGTCTACGTTATATAAAGTTAATTTGAACATTTTGTTGTTGACTCGTATTTAACAATAATAATAGTTAATTTAACTATTCTATGGTTAAGTTTTTTAACCATGAAAATTGTCAATTTTAAAATAATTATTGTTGTTTTAACAATGCATTGTTGAGTTTTTTAATTATTAAACAACAGCCCCAAAAAGAAGAACTTCTGCATCATTCGTTTGGTCAAGTAACATCAAATAATAATTTAATAATTAATTTGAAGTTAGTAAGTATCGTATAGGGGAATTTGTCACGTTATCGGCTGTTCATACAACGTTTCGCTACAGAAGCAACAGTTTCGCAGTTAGAAATAAATGTATGAAGAAAAAAAATATTTTTTGTCTAAAAAATTAAAGTTTTTTTTTAATTCATAAACAATGCAAAACGGTAAAAAGTGTTAAAATCAATGCATCCATGACGTTAAAATAACATTTCATGCATTTCCACCTTGATAACTTTTTGGCACAATTGCCTCAGGAATCGGACGAACAAGAAGAGAGGTTGCACCAGGTGACCATGTCAATGGAAAAGCGATTCAAAGGCAACAAATTTAATGCATTGCTTGCGGAGGTTCGTTAGTGGAGTTCTAAAATTATGCAGTTTGAAGATGAAAGCACCGAAGATGAAGATGACACTGAAATTTGTGGACACACTGAATAAAACATGCCCTTGAATATTATGTCTATCTCGGATGATGATGCAGACTCAGAACATGAATATGAACAACCTACGAAGAAAATAAGGTCATCAGAACCACAAGCGTCAACTTCAACGAGGATGGATAGTGACAATAATTGGAAATGTTCTAAATTTTGTTTCCATGCATAGTTAACATATAAAAATCTCGTATTTTCGGTGTAAGAATTGCTGTAATATGAATCGGAATGTTTTTTCCAAAGAACTTTGTGCATATCTCGAGCAAATTTTTTAAATTCATACCTTCACTTAATTGTGCATAAAAGCGAAACTCGTAAATCGATTTTCATGATCTATGTCTCATTTTGTTCATAGGTTATGTGACTTTACGTGAAAGTAATAGGACTTGATACTTTTTACCGTTTTGTATTTTTTATGAATAATTTTTTTTTTAAATTTTTAAGGCAAAAAATATTTTTTTCTTCATACATTTTTTAATATCTGCGAAACTGTTTGATTATGTACAATTAATGGAAGATAACAAACTAAAGGAATTGTAAATAAAATTTGTTTCAGCTTTTTCGGACTAGTTATTCTCGAGTTATGACAAACAAAAGAGCCTTAAACGTGACAAATTCCCATATGCGATACTTTCTAACTTCAAATTAATTATTCAATTATTATTTGATGTACCTTGACCAAACGAATGATGCAGAAGATCTTCTTTTTGGGGCTACTTTCACAAACAATTTTTAGAATTGAGTCCCGTATCATTCACCTGAAAAATGTTGTACTGTGTAATTAATGTTGTTTTAACAAAGCATTGTTTTCAACCATGAAAATTGTTAATATTAAAATTTCATAGTTAATTTATTGAAACAGTACATGCTCAATTTAACAATTAAATTGTTAATATTATTAACTATGAATACCGTTTTAGAAATCATTTTTATTGTTAAGTGAACTAATTATTGTTTTTGTTTTGTTTACATTTATTCGGTGTTTTCTCATTATTATGACTTGAGCAGTTTTATTTCTGGCTCGAGACCTTTTAGTTGTTTCTTTTTCAGAATCAACTAAAAAATTGATGAAATGTATTGGCTATGGTTGCCTGGCAGTCTGTACAGCTGTTTCTAAACCCGCAAAGGTTTTTCTTCCGCAGTCTTTAGCTACGATTACTTCGGCTACAAATCAAATGACTTATACGGGAATCCCATTATGATTAATGAGAATTATGCTTTGTATATAGTCTTCAAACTGTACGAAAAGCATATCATTGCGCTATGAAGATTGAACAGCTAGCATTTGCATTTGGTGGTGTTTTTTAAAAGAGCGAGATAAATTGTCTTATGATCTTTCTCACAATTAAAAATGTTCAGAGCAGAGGAAGAAAGGAAAAAGAGTGGGGGATAAGGCTGTCGCAATCGTTGCAACTTCGTGTAACCTAATTGAAAACTTCGTATAACACAAAGCAGATCAAAAACTTCGATACAACAGAGCCGAATGATCTTTAGATATTTGTTTATGTCGCACATTTTTCTGCTTCACTCTTAAAAAAATCAACCTCATACAATGTTAACTCAACTATTTTGTATGTTCATTTGACCTTACATAACGTTATTTTGTCATCATGGTTACAAAATGTGCATTTTTTAAACTCTATTGTGATTCTGGAGAAAATGGGTAATGTTTCTTTTTGGTTTTTGTTATTGAAGAATTTCAAACATCATCAGAATTTTTGTCGACTAAGAATCTGACCGAGCATTCTCAAAACTCGTGTAGATTTCGCAAAAGGCCTCAGAACTGTCGTGCTGGAGCCAGATAAGCCAAGATGTCTTTATAAAGCCGATAATGATGCACTCAATCACTGACTCGACGAGCTGTTGTTGGGAAATGTTTAAAAGTTTCCGATTATTTTGAATTCTTGGAACGACCTCAAATATGCAATTCTTCTACGCATTTGTCCTTCTTTGTTGATTTGCAGTCGAACGTTTTGTTGAAGTCACCGATTATATGAAATATGCGCACTGCAATGCCATTATCTAGTTTTAGCTGCTTTTACTGCTAAACTCAATGTTTTTATAATTTTTTTTTCCCGGTAAAATGTTTTGATAATAGAAAGCCCCCGGAATGGATTTTTCGATGAGAAAATTAGCAAATTGTTTTAAATCAAGAGGGGAATGTCGCTTAACGAATTGAATAGTGCCCTACATTAAACTTTTTATGCTAAAAAAAAGGTTGGTTAAATTTTAAGGGCCGATGTTGAATGTAAACCACACCTTAACGTCAAGTTTTTTTTCTGCATTTCATTTGATATTTTTCACTTTCAGACTAACTGAATTTGAATCGTAGAAAGATATATAAGCGAGCAAGCTTATATGAAAATGAAAATCAATTTTCGAAGAAAATCATCTTCAGTATTGAGGCACATTTTCACCTCAGTGGATACGTCAATAAGCAGAATTGCCGCATTTGGGCGAATGATAATCCCAGAGTGATTGTCGAAAAAACAATGCATCCACAAAGTGTGACTGTTTGGTGCGGTTTATGATCTGGCGGCAACATCTGGCCGTATTTTTTCCATGAATGAGGTCGTTCAGGCAGTTACTGTGAATGGTGTTCGCTATCGTGGGATGATAACGAACAATTGGAAGACGATACGTGGTTTCAACAGGACGGTGCCACTTGCCACACACAGCTAACGAAACAATGGCTCTTTTGCGCGACAAATTCAATGGCCGTGTTATCCCACGTTGTGGCGATGTTAATTGGCCGCCAAGAGCATGTGCTTTGACACTGTTGGCCTTCCTTCTTTGGGGTTATTTGAAAGAAAAGGTGTACGTCGATAAGCCAGCAACAATTCAAGAGCTAAAGGATGAGATAATTCGGCACATTAACGTCATTAAACCTCAATTATGCCTCAGCGTCATCGACATGGACCATCGGATGGAGTGTGCCGCAGCGGTCGCGGCGGCCTTTTGGCCGATATTTTGTTTCATACATAATTGAACCATACCAATATTATCATAATTAAAAGAAATGACAATAATTTCCTAAAAAATTTGTGCTTTATTCAAAATCAACATCGGCCCTTAAAATTTAACCACCCTTTAGAATAATTTTAAATTTTTTAATTTTAATTAAAAACGATATCTTTTAAATCAAATATTCGGAATTAAAAAAAAAAATACTTTCTGAATTTCCGTTGATGTATTTTAAATTTTAATTGAAATTTTCTGAATTTCTAACGCAGTACTCGTGTGTATTTAAATTTCAAATGGAATTTTTGAATTTTAATTAATATTTTCTAAATAACAATTGCTAGAATTGAATTCATAAACAGTCGTCATCTGCACAGAAAACAAATTTTTTTATTAAAAAAATTTTTCTTATTCAAACAAAAAAGTAATTGTGAATCCTGTGATAAAAAAGTTCACATACGACGGCTGCTATACATATTTCTGGCCTAATAATGAAAATGCGACTATTAATCATTAAAAATGGTTTTATTGTTTTTTAAAGTATTCTCCAGCATGATTTATGCACTTTTGCATGCGCTCAAACCAACTGTCGAAGCACTTTTTCCACTCCGATTGGGACACCTCCAAAACATGGTTTTTGAACGCTTCAACAGCATCTTCTGGCGACAAAAATCGTTGACCACGCATTTTTTTCTTGATGTGCGGGAATAAAGGGAAGTCATTGGCTGGCAAGTCAGGGCTGTATGGCGGATGACCTATCAATTCGACGTTTTGGCCAGTCAAAAAGGCGCTGGTTTGAGCCGTATGTGAGAGCTCTTATTGTCATGGTGTACAATGATTTGTCTTCTCTTGTTCGTTTTTGGAATTTCTCCGAAGACTTCAGGCAATCAAATTGTGGTGTATCACTCAGAATTGACCTCCTACGTTGCTCAAACGGAACAGTCGCCACATGACCAGTTTTGCCGAAGAAACAGGTGACCATTCGCTTCGAAGTGCTTCTTCCACGAAACACTTTCGTTGGATTTGGCTCGTCTTCGAAGACCCACACGGTCGATTGCTGTTTTGTTTCGGGCTCATACGCATAGATCCATGATTCGTCACCTGTGACGATCTTATAAACGTCTTCTGAAGCACCGCGATCGTATTTTTTCAATTGTCAAATTGTGCGGGATCCAACGAAAACAAACCTTTTTTTACGGCCAGGAGTTCATGCAATATCGAATGTATGCTGGTGGAAGAAATGCCCAAGGATGCCTCCATGTCACGGTATGCCACATGACGTTCTTGCATTATCAGTTCACGCACGAAAATGTTCACGAGTTAATTCTGCTTTTATTGGAAAGTTTAAATTTTGTCATTTAGTAATGGAACACCATCCGATGCTTTTTCGCTTCGCCCAATGGGCGGAATATTGTTTGGCAGAAGTTGCAGAATTTTAACGAAAAATCATGTTTTCAGATGAAGCTCATTTTCATCTCGGTAGCTTTGTCTATATGCATATGCGAAACTTCCTGCGCTTAAGTGTATAGCCGCTTAACATAATTACAGCACATTCGTTGCCTGGAGTCTTATGATGGTGACGTGGCGGTCACTGAAACTGCAGTAAAAAATCAATTTGGCAAAAAAATGGAATTAACTCGTGAACTTTTTCTAGCGATCTTTTTCACAACTTTCGACGTGGATTATCACGACAAGAGTGCATCAATGAACTTAAATCTTTGTATGACGATAAGGCACCATCCTATAGCATTGTGAAAAACTCGTTTAGTGAATTCAATCGTGACCGACGCTCGCTCAAAGACTAAAGTCCTAAAGGTCGTCCAAAAACGGCCGCTGTGCCAGAGAACATTGATGCCGTGCTTGAACTGAAAATGCAAGATCGTCATGTGATATACCGTGAGATAGAGAGCATTTCTTCCACCAGCATACATTCGATATTGCATGAACACCAGGCCGTAAAAAAGGTTTGTTCTCGTTGGATGCCGCACAATTTGACAATCGCTCAAAAAAATTTTGAAAGAAATACTATCGCGTTGCTTCAAAAGACGTTTATAATATCGTCACAGGTGACGAATTATGAATCTATGCGTATGAGCCCGAAACATAACAGCAATCAACCGTGTAGGTCTTCGAAGACGAGCCAAATCCAACGAAAGTTGTTTGTGGAAGAAGCACTTCGAAGCAAATGGTCGCCTGTTTCTTTGGCAAAACTGGTCACGTGGCGACTGTTTCGCTCGAGCAAAGTAGGAGGTCAATTCTGAGTGGTACACCACAATTCACAATTCGTCGCCAGAAAATGCTGTTGAAGCGTTCAAAACCCATGCTTTGGAGGTGTGTCAATCGGAGTGGAAAAAGTGCTTCGACAATTGGTTTGAGCGCATGCAAAAGTGTATAAATCATGCTGGAGAGTGCTTTGAATAACAGTAAAACCATTTTTGATTATAAATATTCGCATTTTCATTATTAGGCCAGAAATATATATAGCAGCCCTCGTATTCTAGTTCGAGCTTAGAGAATTGTAAGATTAACATTTTGGGCAATTCTAATAATATTAAAATCAAATTGCAATTATTTTGAATTAGATTGTACTAAAAGAACACGCAGAAAAAAAGTGTGGTTGGGTTGACAATATTCAAAGAGGATCATACTATTGTTGGGTATATGGTTGTGACACAACAATATTATGATCCTCAAACAATAGTATGATTTACACATAACCATACTATGATCCCCACAACCATAGTATGATTCACACTCAACCATACTATGATCTCCACAACCATACTATGATCCTCACAACCATAGTATGATTCACACTCAACCATACTATGATCTCCACAACCATACTATGATCCACACAACCATAGTATGTTTCTCATACAACCATAGTATGATACTAATAACCATATTATAATTCACACGCAACCATACTATGATCCACACAACCATAGTATGATTCACACTCAACCATACTATTATCTCTACAACCATATTATAATCCTCACAACCATAGTATGTTTCTCATACAACCATAGTATGATCCTCACAACCATAGTATGTTTCTCAGACAACCATACTATTATCGCCACAACCATAGTATGATAAACACTCAACCGTACTATGGTCCCTTAAATTATTTATTAGGGTTAGTTATTGTTGTTATTCAAAAATAGAGATTTTTATTAAGTTTGTTATTTTAAATTGCATTACTATTAGTTCATAGCCAGATTTGAGCCCATGCTTTTATTAAACATTTCATTCAAGAAACAAAAATATATCTTCCAACGGTCAAAAATACTTTTAGTTGCCAGCAGGGGTGAATGCGACTTCACCATCCGTAGACACCAAGTAACGAATGTGATTAAACCATGATCAATGGCTATATACTTAAGTGCAGGCAGATTTTAAATAAACGAGAACCAGTCGGTATTAGAGTATTTCACCGAACAAAGAAAACACAATAAAAATCCCTCGAACTACCTTCCGATTGTTGTTGTTTTTTTACTGCATCGTGTTACATTTCAACAATAGCAATATTGTCGCAATCATACTATTGTTAAAATGTAATTCAAAAAACAATACTATGGTTGCGACGAACATGCTTTTATTGTAGAGAACATATTATTGTTGCGGTGACCATAGTGTAACCATATCTTTTCTCTGCGTGAAGTGATGAAAAAATGTATTTATTTTTAGAAATTAAATAGCTTAAATAGTCTCTCTTTCGGACGAAACATATTTTTCTGTGTAGGTACATCTAGAGTCAAAGCTTAAAATTCACTCACACTGATTGACGCTTATTTTCAAGAACTTTTCTAACTTATCTCTTGACCATGACTGTTGCGCGACCTTTTCTTCCACGAGCACATACAAAATCAAGAATCGGCATTTGTTTGCGTAGTTTTGTTTTGTCTTCAAGAAAAGACGCAATTCGCGAAAGAAACCCCCGCCTCGGGACCAAGAGAGCAGATGTTTTGCACAAGATAAACCCTGGCTCATCTATGCAACATCAGTCTATTGTGAAACTTCGTGAAAAGTGTTTGAACAAATTTTTAAATCAAAATGAAATTTTTTGCCCTATTGCCGTTGGCTATTTTAGCCTGGGTCTCATCTACGGTGGCCTTAAGGGATGGTAGGTTTTTTTGGGCGCGAGCCCTTGATAATTGAGCCACAATCGTGCTGATCGTTCTTTTCGTTGTAGCTGTGTGTGGCTTGCCACATTCTATGCCGGGCCCGTGTGACAATTATATGTCAGCCTGGACCTACGTTGCTAGGTCCAATGAATGTATAGAATTCATGTATGGCAGCTGCGGCGGCAATAACAATAACTTTCGTTCGCAATATGAGTGTGCCAAGAAATGTCAGGAATAGTTCTAATGAAGAAATAAAATTCGAAAGTTGTTGAAAAATCGTAAACAGTGTTTAATTTATGAGGGACAGCGAGAAAGTGTCTTAAGGGTTGAGATGAGGAGTCGGAGAGATCAAAAAACGATTAGTTTCTCCTAAAAATGTTTGCTTTAAAAAAGTTGCGCCTAAAAAAGAATTCCAAATACTGCAACTTACTAGCCTGGTACCATAAAGCAGGTAGTGTTATGCATTTAGACGTTTTCTAAATTTTCTCGTAGGAATTTAACTTCTAAAATTTGAAATTTAACAAAGACAATTCTTGAAGTTTCTAACATTTGTAAATTTCTATATTAAACATTCAAAATAATCATTAAACATTGACAAACAATTTATTTTTGGCCTTTTCTTTCAAAAGACTTTGACAGTACAGCGAACTGTTTATATAGGGTTATCCATCTAGAGGTATTTTTTCAGAACAAAAAAAAAATATAAAAATTCAAATAAAGTGTGGAATCTTGATTGGTAATTTGAAAGGATATTTTATGGCATTTATTTTTTTAAATATAATTTCCTTCAAATGTTGGCCGCAACTACGCCTCAAGGTTTCCATTCTGAGGGTCCAATTTTGGATGACTCGTTCGAACATTTCAACCGGTATGGCTTTAATGACACGCGTAATGGGCTTCCAAAACCTGAATCGAAGCTGGTTTGTCAGCGTAGACTTTGGACTTTACGTAACCCCAAAGAAAAATGTCTAAAGGTGCGATATAACTCGGCCAACTGACCTGTCTAAAACGTGAAATTACTTAGTAGGGACATAAATACTGTTACACACGTTTTATGCTGTAAAATAAAAAGTACTGAATGTTTTTGATCCAAATATTTTTTTAACATATTTATTGATGTATATTGTATCCAAAAAGAATCTACTTATTCGAAATGTCCGCCTTTTGCCTTTACACACGCCTTAAGTCGCAATGGCCAATCGTCAATATCTGCACGAACCTCGTCCATTGGAAAATTGGCCACAGCTCGAACCAAAGCAGTCTTAAGAGATCCAATGTTGTGGTATCTTTTGTGACAAACCTTTTCCTCTAAAACCGTACACAATTTGTAATCCAATGGGTTCAAATATGGACTGCCTGAGGGCCATTCTTCAGAGGAAATGAACGCTGACAAGTTGTTTCGAAGCCAGGCCTGGGACGTTTTAGCCTTATGGTCCATGGCTGGTTTTGGAACAGGGAATTGTTAAGAGGCTTCACAACAGCTTCCAAAACGGTTTCTTGGTAAACTTTGGCCGATGTTTTGACTCCTTGTTCGCAGAAATACAGGTCAGTGACCCCCTCGTAAGAGACAACCCACCAAATCATGACTGAAGCTGGGTGATGACCCTTTTTCACCCTTGGGATCAGTTCAGATGCTTACTTAGATGACCGCACATACACTCTATTTTTCACTATCATTTTGCTTGTTAAATTTTTCATTGAACAAAATTTTTCTGTGCAAGTTCTCAGCCTGCTTTACCAAAAGACGTATGCATTTTTCAATCCTATTTTTTTTTTAAAGCTGCAGTCAATAAATGTCCTTTACGTCGTTCGAAAGCCCCAAGTCCCAAGTCTTTTTTAATGATTCGACTCATGGACTTTTGCGTGATATTTATCTCACCGGCCATGATTTTCTGTTTTCGGAGCGGATTTCTGTGAATTCTTGATTTAACGGCTTTGACGGCCCGACCGGCTCCAGTCTCCTCAAACAGTTTTATGCATCGGTAGACGAACATGCGGCTAATCCTTAGTGGCCGGAGCGTTTTGAAAATATCGCTTTTTTCATTTCACACTTGAAAAGCGCTATTACAGCGATACGACTCTCATTATCTGACCACTCCATGATGAAAGTTGAAACAATTTTAAAATCCCATTACAGACTAACGCTATTGAGGTTAGCTTTCAAAACCCATATGACATTAACGGGGTATGTTCAGTTCTACTATTGAAATGGGTGTGTTCAATGTTGTAACAGTATTTATGCCCCGTTGTTTCAACTCGCCAAAACAAAAATATTCAATTTCAATTATAAAGGGTGGTTACATTTAAAGGGTCGATGTTGATTTTGAATAAAACACAAATTATTAAGGAAATTAATGTCATTTCTTTTTATTATGATAATATTGGTATAGTTCAATTATATATTAAACAAAAATATCTCGGAGGCACACCTCCATCCGATGGTCCAAATTTTCGATGACGCTGAGGCATAATTGAGGATCTATGCCGTTAATGTGCCGAATTATCTCATCCTTTAGCTCTTGAATGGTTGCTGGCTTATCGACGTACACCTTTTCTTCCAAATAACCCCAAAGATGGAAGTCCAACGGTGTCAAATCACATGATCTTGGCGGCCAATTAACATCGCCACGACGTGAGATGAGAACACGGCCATTGAATTTGTCGCGCAAAAGAGCCATTGTTTCGTTAGCTGTGTGGCAAGTGGCACCGTTCTGTTGGAACCACATCCACAGCCATATCTTCCAATTCGGGTCAAAAAAAAGTTCGTCATTATCTCACGATTGCAAACACCATTCACAGTAACTGCCTGACCGGCCTCATTTTGGAAAAAATACGGCCTGATGATGCCGCCAGCCCCAGCATGCTGGAAGGTTGCGAACGTCCAGCCGATCCCTAAAAAGGGTGAAGCCAATAATCCTGCGAATTTTCGGCCAATTGCGATTGGCTCTGCGCTCTCCAAGGTAATGGAGAGCATGGTAAACCACCATCTTGTGAGGTATTTAGAGACCAACGACCTGCTAAGTGATCGACAGTATGGCTTCCGTAGAAATCGTTCTACCGGAGACCTGTTGGCGTTCTTGTCGGAGCGTTGGAGTCGGTCTATCCACCAGTTTGGTGAGAGTAAGGTCGTGGCTCTAGATATCTCCAAGGCCTTTGATAGAGTCTGGCACGGTGCACTTATATCAAAGCTGATGGCTTTTGGTGTCGGTAATACGTTTGCTCGATTTATATCGAGCTTTCTTAGAGATCGCACTATTGCTCGTAGAGTTGTTGCAGATGGGTTCTCATCCAACACACATAGGCTGACCGCAGGTGTGCCACAGGGCTCTGTCCTTTCTCCCTCTTTATTTCTTATTTTCATTGACGATCTTGTGGGTCAGACCGTGAATCCAATCTACTCTTTCGCAGATGATAGTGACCTCTGTCACTCATATTCATTCGACCATAGGCCGAGTCTTCAAGATATTGAAGACAAAAGGCGAATTATGGATGAGACACTTGGCCGGGATCTACTGGCCATTTCCGATTGGGGTCGAGTGAATAGAGTAGATTTTAATGCCCGTAAGACACAGTGCTGCTTGTTGTCTCACAAGCGATTCGCTGACCCAATTTCTGTCAATTTCTATCGATGGTACGGATATTGAACAATCAGAAGCTCTCGATGTTGTGGGCATGAAAATACAATGTGAGGCTCGTTGGGCGTGACATGTTTTTGAAGTGTCGAAAGAAACACTCAAGTGCATAGGCTTTTTAAAGCGGTGCAAGAAATATTTCACTCCTTCTGATCTTTTCAATATCTATACAACTTACATCAGACAAAAGATGGAAAACAACTCCCATATATGGGCAGGTGCTCCAAAATCATCCTTGGAGCTACTTGACCGTGTTCAAAGGAGAGCGATGGTGCTGATAGGTGATAGTAGGGTATCCAACTCTATTGTTTCCCTTGAGCATCGTCGGAATGTGGGTTGCGTGCCGCTGTTATATCGTTACTTTCATGGTGTGTGTTCATCAGACATCCGTCGCCTAATTCCTGACGTGAGGATGTTCGGCAGGGATACACGACTTTCTAGGAATTCACACCTGATTCTTATCGATTGGCCAGTTGACCGCACTTTACACTACAAATTCGTTTTTCGCTCGTACAGTCCGTCTTTGGAATCTACTTCCGGCAAATGTATTTCCCACTAATCGCGACATCCAGAAGTTCAAGGCAAGCGTCAATAATCATTACTCCCTCTTTCCCCCGTTCCGATCCTTTACTTTCCACTCGCCAACGCATTGCGCCACATGTATAGGGGGCATCCCCTGAGTGTTGGTTATTTAAAAAAAAACAGTCACGGTGCATTTTTTTTTCGGAAATCACTCTTGGATTATCATTCGTCCAAATGCGGCAATTCTGCTTATTAACGAAACCAATGAGGTAAAAATGTGTCTCATCACTAAAGATGATTTTCTTCAAAAATTTATCATCCAAGCCTGAATAACTTTAACGCGTTGCTTGCTTGAGTATCTGTCCATGGTTCAAATTGAGTTAGTCTGAGTAATTGAGAAATATCAAATGAAATGCAGATAAAAACTTAACGTTTAGGTGTGGTTCACATGAAACATCGGCCTTTAAAATTTAACCACCCTTTAATTTAAAATAGATTTGTTTTGGAAAAACTTAGTATTCACTCAAACAATACTCTCTGATAACAAAAAAAAAATATGTTCAAGTACAAGGTTGCGAGCTTATCTTGCCCATATGAGTTAAAAACAAAAGTACGAAGGCATATCAATAATTCTGTGATTTTTCGAGGAAAACACAGTTTTTTTTTTGCAAAAAAAATTTATTTTTCAACGTAATCTCCTATAATCACGGTACACTTAGTCCAACGTTTCTCCACACGATTTTTGTATCCCTTCCAAACAAAAAAAAGATTTTTCGAGGCCCATAAAATATTCATTTGTTTGATCAATAATTTCATCGTTGGAGCTGAATCACTTTCCACCAAGCAATTTCTTTAGGTTTGGAAATAGGAAATAGTCACTGGGGGCTAAATCCGGAAAATATGGCGGATGAGGTACCAATTCGTAACCCAATTCACGCAATTTTGCCATTGAGACTGCACACGTGTGCACCTGTGCATTATCTTGATGAAAAAGAACTTTTTCTTGGCCGTATGTGTTCGTTTCTTATTTTAAACCGCTCCAATAAGTTGGCATAATATCGTATTCGCCGTTTATTGTTTTTCCCCTTTGAAGGTAATCGATGTGGATTATCCCGCGTGCAACCCAAAAAACTGTTGCCATCAACTTATTGGCCGACAAAGTCACCTTGGCCTTTTTTGAAGCCGGTTGCTTGGTCTCCGGAGTGTTGTAATGGATCCATGTTTCATCCACAGTTACAAAACGCCGCAAAAACTCATTCGAATTGCTTTTAAACAACTCCAAACAATTTTTTGAAGTTGCCACACAATCGCGTTTATGGTCAATTGAGAGCAAACGCGGCACCCATCTTGCACACAGCTTTCTTAAACCCAACTGATCTTGTAAAATCGAAACCACACTGCCATATGAAATGCGTATGGCCTCAATAATCTCACGCACATTTACTCTTCGATCGGCCAACACGATATCGTCGATTTTTTAGACATTTTCTGGTTAATTGACCTCAATTGGCCGTCCAGAACGTTCAGCGTCATTTGTACTTGTGCGACCACAACGAAAGTCAGTAAACAACTTTTTACCATTGAAATCGAAGGTACAGAGTCCCCATAGTATTTATTATGCTTTTCCTTGGTTTGATTGCAGAGTCCCCATAGTATTTATTAAGCTTTTCCTTGGTTTGATTGACGGGTTTTTTCTCCAAAAAAATAATGTTTCATGAGCACTCGAAATTCACTTTTTTCAATTTTTAACAAAATCCACGGGTTTGTTTGTACGTTTTGAACAGCTGTTAAAGACAAACTAAATGACGGAACTCTTTCAAAATTTGGCAGTAGTCTATTAACAGCTGATACTTGATGGGAGTGGTGTTGCGTTACAAATAACTACAAGGGATGTTGGATAAGTCACGGAATTATCGATCTGCCCTCGTTTTTGCGTTGAAAACTCAAAAGCTCGAAATATAGGTTTGGTAAACGAAACTACTTCCTGCTGCCATGACGTACAGGGTGGCGCAGCAATTGTGCTACAAAAAGAAAATCAAGTTACTTTTTTTTAATCAATGTAAAGGGTGGGCCATTTATAATTTTAAATTTGAAGCGGCTGTAAAAAATACTAATAGTTTTTAAAAATTTCTGATTTTATTAAAAAGGTTGAACTTTGTCATTTAATAATGAAGCACCATCCGATGCGTTTTAACTTCGCCCCATGGGCTGAAGATTGTTTGGCAGGAGAACACGAATTTTACCGAAAGATCGTGTTTTCAGATGAAGCTCATTTTTATCTCGTTGGCTATGTCGATAAGCAATACTTCCGCATATGGAATTCAGAACACCTACACATGATTATTGGGAAGCCAATGCATGCACAATGAGTCAATGCTTGGTGTGGATTTTGAGCTAGCGGCATCATCGGGCAGTTTTTTCTTCGCAAATGAGCAAGGAACCGCCGCACAGTGGTCCAGGATCGTGGTCAGGTCGGCCAAAAATCTATAACTTTTGATCTAGTAAATATTTTTGAGTTCTGCTTAATGGACAATTATAGCCAAGTACTCAAGGATTATACTGATTATTATTTTCATTTAAAATCCGGCTATTGGGTATACTAGGGTTGCTATTTATTATTTCGGGTCCGGACAATACTAGTGTTTCTAGATGCAAACTGCAAGTTCCATTGGAAACTTTGACGTTTTTTTAGCATAACTTCACTCTGAACGTTTTGTCATTTGAGGGCGGATTGTTTTGTTTACAGTGAAAAATTCATCTCAGTGAAAAAATGGAATTAAACCGTGAACATTTTCATGCGATGATTTTTTACGATTTGCGGCATGGGTTATCGAGACAAGAGTGTTTAAATCAACTTGTTTCGACTTTTGGCGATGAATCGCCATCAAAAACCTCTGTTACTCGCAGGTACCAAGAGTTCAGTCTCGGCCGCCGTTCGCTCTAGGATAAATTTCGTAAAGGACGTCCAACTTCGGTCACTTTGCCAGAAACCATCGATGCTGTGCGTGAACTGATTTAGCAAGACCGACATCTGACATACTGTGAGATTGAGGCATTCTTGGGCTTTAGTATGACAAGCATCAATGAGATATTGCATGTTCATTTGGCCGTGAAAAAAAGTTGTTCTCGTCGGATCCCACATAATTTGACGAACGCTTATAAAAAGGCTCGTATAAAGAGATGTTGAAAAAGTATAACTGCGGTAGTATTGTCACAGGTGACTTTTCATGGATCCATGCATATGAAAGCGAAACAATACAGCAATCGTCCGTAGGGTCCTTCAAGGCGAGCCAAATCCAACAAAAGTTGTTCGTGAAAGAAGTACTTAGTTGTTCGTGAAAGAAGTACACTGTTACAACATTGAACACCCCCATTCAATTGTAGAACTGAACATACCCCGTTAATGTCATATGGGTTTTGAAAGCTAACCTCAATAGCGTTAGTCTGTAACGGGATTTTAAAATTGTTTCAACTTTCATCATGGAGTGGTCAGATAATGAGAACCGTATCGCTGTAATGGCGCTTTTCAAGTGTGAAATGATAAAAAGCGATATTTTCAAAACGCTCCGGCCACTAGGGATTAGCCGCATGTTCGTCTACCGACGCATAAAACTGTTTGAGGAGACTGGAGATGTAAAAGACCGCCACCGGTCGGGCCGCCCACGCTCTGTTCGAACACCGCATGTCATCAAAGCCGTTAAATCAAGAATTCACAGAAATCCGCTCCGAAAACAGAAAATCATGGCCGGTGAGATGAATATCACGCAAAAGTCCAGGAGTCGAATCAATAAAAAAGACTTGGGACTTGGGCTTTCAAACGACGTACCGGACATTTATTGACTGCAGCTTTAAAAAAATAGGATTGAAAAATGCAAACGTCTTTTGGTGAAGTACGCAGATAACTTGAACAGAAAAATTTTGTTCACCGATAAAAAAATGTTTACCGTTCAGGAAAAATTTAACAAGCAAATTGATAGTGTATGCGCGGTCATCTAAGTAAGCATCAGAACTGATCCCAAGTGTGGAAAAGGTTCATCACCCAGCTTCAGTCATGGTTTCGTGGGGGGTCACTGACCTGCATTTCTGCGAACAAGGAGTCAAAACATCGGCCAAAGTTTACCAAGAAACCGTTTTGGAAGCTGTTGTTAAGCCTCCTAACAATTTCCTGTTCCAAAACTAGCCATGGACTTTCCAGCAGGATTCTGCGCTGGCCCATATGACTAAAACGTACAAGGCCTGGTTTCGAAACAATTTGCCAGCGTTCATTTCCTTTGAAGAATGGCTCTCAGGCAGTCCAGATTTGAACCCATCGGATTACAAATTGTGGACGGTTTTAGAGGACAAGGTTTGTCACAAAAGATACCCCAACATTGGATCTCTTAAGACTGCTTTGGTTCGAGCTGTGGCCAATTTTACAATGGACAAGGTTCGTGCAGCTATTGACGATTGGCCAGTGCGACTTAAGGCGTGTGTAAAGGCAAAAGGCGGACATTTCGAATAAGTAGATTTTTAATCGATCCTTCCACCGAACAGCCCTGATTTGGCACCCAATGACTTCTTCTTATTCCCTAGCATCTAGACAAAAAAAGGCGTGGTCAACGTTTTTCATCGCCCGAAGCAGCTGTTGAAGCGTTCAAAAATCATGTTTTGGAGGTGTCTCAATCGGAGCGGATGCAAAAGTGTATTGATCATAAAGGAGACTTTTTTGAAAAATAATAAAACCATTTGCAATAATAAATTATTGTGTTTTTATTGCCGGACCCGAAATAAAAATAGCAACCCTCGTATATGTGCAGTTGCTCCACCTTGCTAAAACCAAATGCTGTTGAGTCGGATACGTCTTCGTCGCAGTTCTGGGAAAAATAAACTTCTTCAACATCAGAAACTCCTTCAAATCTATGGCACTTTGCCATTTTGTTACAAACTTTTCTTCTGTTAAAATCTAGATTCAAGAGGTCTCGAGCCGGTTAATCCCCGTTCAATGCTTTTTCAACATCTTTAAATACCGATCCCCATTGACAGTTGCTGTTACACCGTTTTCTTCAAAGAAGCTTGACCCCACCATGCAGCTTGATAAACCCCACAGTAGCTCGTTCTGGCTACAGTTCCGTCTCATGAAGTATTTGTGAATAAGATTCACTGCATATACGGCAATTTTGCTTGTTTGCATTGCCGTTTAGATCGAAATGAGTCTCAGCAGATATAAACAAGCAGTATATCAAGCAGTTGTCATCTTTGTTCATTTCAAAATTCTATTCGAATAAGCAAATCCAGAAAGATTAACTTGCTTGTCATGATGACTTATCCGTTGTAATGACCGTTGGCTAACTGCAATTTGCGCCGATAAGTTTAGAGTCGAAACTCTCGGATTTGCCTGAATTGACGATGCTTCAGCCGCGATGGTGTCTTGAACCCCAACATAGGAATCTCGATGGTACGGCTTTTGTGAGCTGCTTACAGACTCAGCAAATATGTTTACCAGACTCCCACGACGGCCAGCTCTATTGACCCGAAGAGCAATTATTCGGCCAAGGGCAGTCACCCTGACACTATGTGCCGCTACAACAACAACCAGCCTCATAAGGGTCCATTTACTCGCGGGAGTTCTGTCAAACTCTCACCTAAATTCCCTTTAGACGGGAATGCAACACTGCAAAGCCTGGTACCGCCACAATATCCAAATCTTCTTCTCGGTATCCCAAGCATTCTTTTTAGTAAATCTAAATACTAACTTTCCAAATGAAATAAAGAATAAACCTTTGGCCCACACAGAAAAAAAGTTCTAACATTTTGTTTATGCAGCACGATTCGTGCGTCACCCTGTATAAATAATTTTCGTGTAGATTGATTGGACGCTTTAAAATTATAGACATGAAAAAGTGACAAAAAAGAGCTGCCTTGACATTTAGAGATAAAGTCAGCACCAAATAATCGCCATATGTTTTTTGTTGAACGAAATCAGTTTAGGTTTGAATTCGGTGGCGTACGCATATTTCGCTAAATGAGAAAATAAATTAAATAAATATGAAATTCATTGCTTTGTTGCTGTTAGCTTTTGTCTCCTTTGCCGCCTTGTCTGTGGTGATGGCTCGCAAAAATCGTAAGTTTTCCTTCCGCGGGGTCTATACGAAATAATCGAATTCGATTTGAATACTTCGAGTGTTTTTTTTTCATTTCAGCAATTTGCAAATTGCCCAATGCGATAACCGCTGCTAATATCCGCGCGTGTCGTGATAATTTCGAAGCCTGGGTCTACAATGCTCAGTCCAATAAATGCGTGTACTTCGCTAAAGGCGGCTGTGGCATTAATGCCAACGCAAACAGATTTTATACCCTGGCAGCGTGTCAACAAGTGTGTCAGGATTGAAGAAAAATTAAATAAAATTTAAAATTAAGTATTAAAAAATATTGTTAACAGTAAAATGACGTATATAAGATTTTATTAGGATTAAGTACACTAAAAATTGTAACGAAGTAACGGGTCATCAATCTAGAGGTTTTTTTCAATAGGGTTTTTTCACAAGGTAAACTTTAGTATTTTTTCTTTTCTGTAGTGTTTGCCATTTTATATGGAAAGATTTACACCGCATCACCTTCTCTTCCAATTAAGCAACTGTACGAGGGTTGCTACATATATTTCTAGCCCAAGGCAACACTAAGTGTTGCCTGGCGCCATCTGACGTTTCCAGTGGAAAGTTTAACATTTTTAGCATAAACGTACTCAGAACGTTTTGACGTACGACCATCACTTGTGTTGTTTACAGTGACTTGAAAAAATCAATTTGGCAAAAAAATGGAATTAACTCGTGAATATTTTCGTGCGATCAACTATCGACGTGGATTATCGCGACATGAGTGCATCGATGAACTTAGATCTTTGTATGGCGATGAAGCATTATCCTATAGCACTGTGAAAAACTGGTTTAATGAATTCAATCGTGGCCGACACTCGCTCAAATACGAAGGTCGTGAAGGTCGTCCAAAAACTGTCATTGTGCCAGAGATCATTGATGCCGTGCTTAAACTGATAATGCAAGATCGTCATGTGGCATACCGTAAGATAGAGGCATCCTTGGGCATCTCTTCCACCAGCATACATTCGATATTGCATGAACACCTGGCCGTAAAAAAGGTTTGTTCTCGTTGGATCCTTCACAATTTGACAATCGCTCTAAAAAAGGCTCGTGTCGATGGGTGCAAAGAAATTTTAAAAAAAATACGATCGCGGTGCTTCCAAAGACGTTTATAAGATCGTCACAGGTGACGAATCATTGATCTATGCGTATGCTCCCGAAACAAAACAGCAATCGATCGTGTGGGTCTTCGAAGAAGAGCCAAATCCAACGAAAGTTGTTCGTGGAAGAAGCACTTCGAAGCAAATGATCGCCTGTTTCTTCGGCCAAACTGGTCATGTGGCGTCTGTTCCGCTTGAGCAACGTAGGACGGTCAATTCTGAGTGGTACACCACAATTTGTTTGTCTGAAGTTTTCGGAGAAATTCGAAAAACGAACAAGAGAAGATGAATCATTGTGCACCATGACAATGCGAGCTCATACATATCGGTTCAAACCAGCGTCTTTTTGACCGACCAAAACGTCGAATTGATGGGTCATCCGCCGTACAAACCTGACTTGGCACCCAGTGACTTCTTTTTATTTCTGCACATCAAGAACAAAATGCGTGGTCAACGATTTTCGTCGCCAATAGATGCCGTTGAAGCATTCAAAAACCATGTTTTGGAGGTGTCTCAATCGGAGTGGAAAAAGTGCTTCGACAATTGGTTGGAGCGCATGCAAAAGTGTATAAATCATGCTGGAGAATACTTTGAAAAACAATAAAACCATTTTTGATAAGAAATATTCGCATTTTCATTATTAGGCGTACAGAATACAGCTCGTGCAGGAATTGAAGCCCAACGAATTTCCTGCGCCTCGCCTATTCAGTGCTTGGGCTCTTTGAAAGCTCGAATAAGATTTGCTGTTTTCGACCAAAATTTAGTTCTGTGATTAGGCCCATTTCTGGCTTAATGGCAACTTCAAAAAACAAAATTGTCGTTTTGGAGTGAAGTCCAACTAGAAGAGGTTCAAGAGATGCCATTATACCCAGAGAAAACCACGGTTTTTTTCTGCGTGTTGACGACATTTGGTTTCAATAGGACATCGCCACTTGCCATACAGTGGCTCAAACAATGGATCTATTGAGAGGTCATTTCGAAGAACAGCTTTTTTCACATTTTAGATCGGTGAGTTGACCAGCTAGATCGTGTAATATCACACTTTAGACAATTTTGTTTAGGGCTACGTAAAGTCCAAAGTATATGCTGACAAACCAGCTACGATTAAGGTTTTGGAAGCCAACATTACGCGTATCATTAGCGTCATACCGGTCGAAATGCTCGAACGAGTCATTGGACTCTCAGAATGGAAACCCTGAGGCGTAGTTGCGGCCAACATTTGAAGGGAATTATATTCAAAAAATAAATGCCAAAAAATGTCCTTTCAAATTGCCAATAAAGATTCCACACTTGATTTGAATTTTTATATTTTTTTGTTCTGAAAAAATGCCTCTTGATGGATGGAATTTTATGACGTATTGACTTTTTTTCTTTTGGAAAATCCCATTTTTTCCACCTGGTAGTTATGCATTTAGTGAGTGTAAATTACTTTGGACAACTTTTATATACTTTTTAGAAGATAATTCTTACCTCTCCCACCATTGATACTAAATAGTTCGATTCAACGGCTCCATTTGGATACCAGGTAGCAGGGAAATATTAAAATGAAAGTTACATTTTTCCCATTGGCGCGCCGTGTAATATGGGGTGATTAATTTTGAGTTTCCCTACTTTTTTAAAGAAAAAATAGAGACAATTCAAATTGAATAGGGAATGTTTATTATCATTTGAAAGAACATTCTTGGCATGTATTTTTTTTGTAGATTATGTCTATCAAATGTTGGCCGCTGCTACGTCTCAATTTTCGATGACTCGTTCGAGCATTTCGACTGGTAAGTGGCGAATGACACGCGTGATGTTTTGCTTTAAGGCCTGAATCGAAGCGGGTTTGTCCGCATAAACTTTAGACTTTACATATCCCCAAAGAAAAAAGTCTAACGGTGTGATATCTCACGATCTTGGTGGCCAATCGACCGGCCCAAAACGTGAAATTATCTGCTCACCGAAATGTTCTCACAATAAATCCATTGATTAATGCGATGTGTGGAAAGTTGCACAGTCTTGTTAAAACCAATTGTCGCCGAGATCACGAACTTCACTCTCAGGCATCAAACAGTCGGTTATCATGGCACGATAACGGTCGCCATTGACGGTTACGTTCTCACCGGCATCATTTTTGAAGAAATATGGACCGTTGATTCCCCCGACCCCCAAACTACATCAAACCGTTGTTTTTTCTGGATGAAGTGGCAGCTCTTGAACCTATTCTGTTGGCTCTTCGTCCCAAATGTGGCAATTTTGCTTGTTTACATACCCAGAAATGGACCTGAACAAAATTTGGCTCGAAACTGTCGTAACTTTTTAGAACTTTTAAAAAGCCCATAGAGCGAAGCGATGTCGCTTGTAAACGTCGGGCGGTTTCAGTTTTTGTACAATCTGTATTTTGTACGCTTTCCATTTAAGATCTCGACGTAAAATGCGCCAAGTCGTTTCATACGTCAGTCCGACTTGCTGCGAACAGCGCCGAATCGACTCTCCACGGTCTTGGTGTACACTCTCAGCTACGGCCGCTACATTTTCTGCACTGCGTGCTGGGCGTGGTCTATTCGGTCGAATATTATCCAATAATGAATGCTGGGTCTTAAGATGGGTGATGGTGCTGCGAATAGTACACTCAGTAGTAGGCCGATTATGTTGACCATAAGTTGAACGAAGTGCACGAAACACATTCCTAACAGAACGTGAATTTTCGTAATAAAGTTGAAAAACATGTCATGACATGACTCACACGTGATCTTTCAAAAAAACTTATTGAAAATAGTATTTTTACTTGGATAACCCTATATATGCAATCCATCTCATGGTGGTGGTATTAGCATTTTCGGAATTCCCTTTCTGTTACCTAGAAGGAAATGGGTTATTAAAACTTACTGTCCCTCTCCTCTGTTAGATTTAAATAAAATCAGGTAGTCCCATTCATACTCTACTAATTGCGTGTTCAGGTTTTAGGATAATTTCAAACCTAGTCCTAAGAGCGAGGAATACGACGAAGTATCACACACAATTGCAACATCGTGGTGCAGTGTGGGGACGGTTTATAAAATAATCCGCTGTGCAAACAATTTCCCAACTTTTGCGCATGCGCTGCGTGAGCCGTAGCCAATTGAGAGGCTTCTGCTCACGCATCATCCAATAGGACTTATCACTTGATTAATTATTCTCAGATTTTCTACTAAAGTAGACAATTTGGTTTTTGCAAAGGTCCAAAACCAGAATCTTAGCAATTTGAAGAATTACGCAAAATGGATAAACCCCATCGTTGAAATTCTACTGAATTGCACCCTATAATGGCCAAGTCGTAAATATTGATTCAATTAGCATTGATTTCAACTGTGCACAGTTAAAGCGAAACAGTCGTGCAATTAGTTTTTAAACTTAATTAAGTGCAAGCAAACCAAACAAAACCCGCTTTCAGTTGTTTTTAAAAAAAATCTTAGTCAGCATTTTTTGCGTCGATTTATTGTGTTTTGAAAACCAAACTTGTGATTTAAGAACCCATGCATATTTTAAGTTTCAAGGCCAAGCTAAATGGTATAACTCTTCCAAAGATGGATGGAGGAGCGATGCTTAATTCTCCGGACTGACCTAGTTTCTCGAAGATTTTGAAATTTTGCGAGTACAATTAATCTTCTACGTATAGAAAGAATATAATTCTCTTTTCTAGTTGAAAAGATTAAGTTACCTCCTAGCCAAGCACCCTACTGCAAAGTGTTTACTGACTTAATGTTGGTAACAGTATGAGAACAAATTTTAATGTATGACCTTAAGCCTATAAAGTCATTCTTCAATAGGCTGATATTAGGACGGGGCAAGTTCTAGAAATATAAAGCCCTAATTTTTTTTTAAGAAACCAAGATTTGCTTTCTTTGTCTTTGCTAAAGGGCATACTTTATTCGGAGTAGCCAAACGGCATGCTGTTGTAGTATATTCTCTTCGTTTCGTCTAAATATAGAAATGATGCAACTGCCCGAACAGCATCGAGAAGAGATTGTTGATATCTACACTATTTCGGCATTTTAGCTACGATAAATATCACCATCCTCTTGCGTAAGCAATCAGTTAATTTTGAAATTTTGTTCAAAGTGTTTGTCGCGTTAAATCAGTTCGATCGAATCGATTATGAAAATCTTGGCATTGCTGCTGCTGCTGGCTATTTTGGCCATTACCTCATCGCTGGTGGCCGCAAAAGATCGTAAGTTGGCTGCGTAGAGGACATTCTAAGGAATGCGAAGGCGACTTCAATTCGACTGCTTGAGTGTGTTCCATTCCATTTTAGCTGTCTGCGATCTGCCCATTTTGATTAGCGCCGAAGATGTCGACAACTGCGAGGCGTTCAACGAAGTCTGGGCCTATAAGGCCGAGGCGGATGAATGCGTCAATTTTATACACGGCAGCTGTGATGAGAACGTCAACGAGTTCAAGACACTGGAGGAGTGCGAAGAAAAGTGCAAGAGTTAAAGTTATTAAGTTAATTAAGTTAAAAAATTAATAATAAAAAAATAAATTAAAAACAAAAAAAAAATTAAAAACAAAACACACTTGTTTTTTATTAAAGCGATTAAAGAAGGTTTTAAAATCAAACTTAGATTAAATATTCTATACAGATCAACGACCAGATCATTAAAGACCACCAAACCTTTGGAATTAGTTTCTGTGGCCACAACCACTAGCACATTTACACGTCGATCCCGCGACAGCCTCCTGTAGCATTTGGGGCCGAATGTCAGCAATAACGCGCCGAATATTCTCTTTCAAAGTCCCAACCAAAGCGGGCTTATCTGCGTAGACAAGCGACTTCACATAATGATGTTATAGGTGCATCAGAGTCATGGTTAAAGGATTATGTAGGGGATGACGCTGTCAATGCTGAAGGCTATCGGCTATACAGAATGGACAGGGCTGAGGTCGTTGAAATCGAAAATTGTTTGTGAAATAAAAAATTTCCGTATATCTAAGGGAATATTTGTGGAGATTGAATCTCGGGGAGGTCAAAAGGAGGGTGTTTTTTATCTTCCATATGAAAATCCCTCAAGCTGTGAGAATGTCATAGCCGACTTCTCTTCTCAATATGAAAAATATATGATCGTAAACAAGCTGATAAGATTAACAAGCCCATTATAGCTGCAGCTAGAGAAATAAGGGACTTTGCGTGCAGAGCCTATGTGGAGAACAGAAGTCAGGAAAATTGGAAAACATATTGCAAATATAAAAATCGTCTAAAAACTAGAGGGCGGTTCGGAAAGTTCTTAGCCTATCAATGAAAGAGAATAGTTAGTTTTTCAAAAATATTTTTGTTTTTCAATATAATTCAATATAATAAAGTCATTTTTAAGCTCAAGTTATCCACTTTGGCTATTCCTTGCACTACGAGGGCGGTTCGGAAAGTTCTTAGCCTATCAATGAAAGAGAATAGTTAGTTTTTCAAAAATATTTTTGTTTTTCAATATAATTCAATATAATAAAGTCATTTTTAAGCTCAAGTTATCCACTTTGGCTATTCCTTGCACTACGAGGGCGGTTCGGAAAGTTCTTAGCCTATCAATGAAAGAGAATAGTTAGTTTTTCAAAAATATTTTTGTTTTTCAATATAATTCAATATAATAAAGTCATTTTTAAGCTCAAGTTATCCACTTTGGCTATTCCTTGCACTACGAGGGCGGTTCGGAAAGTTCTTAGCCTATCAATGAAAGAGAATAGTTAGTTTTTCAAAAATATTTTTGTTTTTCAATATAATTCAATATAATAAAGTCATTTTTAAGCTCAAGTTATCCACTTTGGCTATTCCTTGCACTACGAGGGCGGTTCGGAAAGTTCTTAGCCTATCAATGAAAGAGAATAGTTAGTTTTTCAAAAATATTTTTATTTTTCAATATAATCTCCTGAAACTTCAATACACTTAGTCCAACGCTTATCTAGCAATTCTATCCCTTGATTAAAATAGTTTTCCTCAAGGTCTTCAAAATAGTGGTTTACAACTGTAATTGCATCTTCATTTGAGGTAAAACGCTTGCCAGCAAGGAATTTTTTTTAGATTTGGGAACAGGTAAAAGTCACAGGGAGCTAAATCAGGAGAATAAGGTGGGTGGTCAAGCAACTCGTACTTTAATTCGTTGATTTTAGCCATTGTTAAAACACTCTTGTGCGCTGGTGCGTTGTCTTGATGAAAAATTATTTGTTTGTCTTGTAAGCCAGGACGATTTTCTCGAATTTGTACATTTAATTGATCTAAAAGGTTGCAATAGTACTCTGAATTTATTGTTTTACCCTTTTGCAGATAGTCAATCAATAAAATACCTTTGAAGTCCCAAAAAACCGTTGCCATAACCTTACCAGCCGATTGAATTGTTTTTGCCTTCTTTGGGGCACTTCCTCCAGCTTCAGTCCATTGTTTGGATTGTTCTTTTGTCTCTGGAGTATAGTGGTGGATCCATGTCTCATCAACAGTTATGAAACGACGCTTAAAATCCATTGTATTTCGCTGAAAACGATTTAAACCAGCTTGAGAAATGTTCATTCTTATGCGTTTTTGGTCGACTGTTAACAAGTGCGGCACCCATCTTGCAGAAAGCTTTTTCATCTGAAGTTCTTCATGCAAATTTAAATGGGCTCGATCATTTGAGATGCCCATGATATTAGCTATTTCACGCACTTTTATTCGTCGATCATTTAATACCATATCATGCACTTTGGCTACAATTTCTGTTGTTGTTGCTGTTTTTGGACGTCCACTACGTGGTTCATCTTCAATGCTTGTACGACCACGTTTAAATTCAGCAACCCAATTTTTTACTGTTGCATATGAAGGAGCACTTTCACCTAACACATTCACCATATCATTATGAATTTCTTGTCCCGATAAACCTTTTTTATGTAAATATTTAATGACTCCACGCATTTCTAATTTTTCCATTGTAAAAAAATCGCGGATGCGTCTTTTGTGAGCACCTGTTTGTATATGAAGGAGTTGCCAGATCGAAACAAAATTTAACATGTGTTCATAGCAGAGATTGAAGTTTCCAAAACACTTAACTTTTTTCTGTTTATACCGCGCTTTTTGTGCTAGGCTAAGAAGTTTCCGAACCGCCCTCTATAATAAGGAGATAGAAATCATGGTACTACAGCGGCGTCCTCTAAAGAAATGTGGGCTGAACATCGAAAACTTGGACACAATTGCATTACACACAGCATTTGTATGGACAGCTTTTGTATAGACGTTAATTCATGTAATAACTACGAGGGTTGCAGGACAAAATGAAAGTTATTACTCCCTTATTGATCGGTTATGGATTAATCCATATGTTTTTATTGGGTATGCTGTGCGAGGGATTTCAATAGTGTTCGGTAGAAAACTTTACTCCCGGCAGTTCTCGTTACATGCGAAACCGCCTGTTCTTAAGTGTTTAACCGCTAAACATAGTTACAGAACATTCGTTGCTTGGGGTCTTATGATGGTGAAGTGACGCTTACCGAAACTGCAGTCACCCCTGCTTGTAACTTAAAGTCTTTCCGACTGTTTTTTGAAAATATTTTACAATTGAAAATATGTAAATCTTTTCATCGCCTCAAATATTTTTAATAACAATTCAAATATTCAAACAAAAAATTAATTAGAAACCCTTTGATAAAAAAATTTCAAATATTGGCTCGAGGTTTTTTTTTCTAAAAAAAACAACATTACAAAAATTCAAATCAAGTGTAGAATCTTTATTGTTTATTCGAAAGAAAATTTGTTGCCTTTTATTTTTTAAATATATTTTCCTTCAAATGTTGGCCGCAACTACGCCCCGGGGTGTACATTCTGAGGGTCCAGTTTTAGATGACTCATTCGAGCATTTCGACCGGTATGGCGTTAATGATACGCGCAATATTGGTTTCCTAAACCTGAATCGTTGTAGCTGGTATGTCAGCATAAACTTTGGACGTTACGTAGTTCTAAAGAAAAAAAGTCTAAAGGTGTGATATCACACGATCACATAAATAAGCTGCTCATCGAAATGATCTCTCAATAGATTCATTGTTTGAGCAGCTGTATGGCAAGTGGCACCGTCCTGTTGAAACCAAATGCCGTCAAGATTACGGGCCTCAATTTCAGGTAGAAAAAAGTTCGATATCATGGCGCTATAGCGAGCACCATTAACGTTTGCGTTCCGCCCATTATCATTTTTTCAAAAATATGGACTGATGATTTCGCCTGCCCAAAAACCTCACCAAACCTCGGTTTTCGCGGTGTAAGTCTTTTCGTTATGAAATGGCAACCAATACTGAAAAAAGAAAATAAAGTTTAACACAACTCAAGCGTAATCTGTGAAAAAAAACCCTATTGAAAAAATACCTCTAGGTCAAATTTGAAAAAGTATGGACCGATGAATTCACCAGCCCATAGAATGCACTAAACCGTTGTTTTCGCGGTGTAAGTCTTTCCATTGTGAAATGGCATGCAGTACTGAAAATAATAGAAATAATGATTAACAAATCTCACGAGTAATCTGTCTATTGAAAAAGACCTCTAGATTGATCACCCTATATTTATAAATGGAAACAACGAAAAATATCATACAATTCATGCGCTGTATAGTGTGTGTGTGTTGCTGTATGTGTGCTAGTAGGTGTGCAGTGCGAGGGATTTTAATTGTGTTCGGTTAAAAAGTTTACTCCTGGCAGTTCTTGTTTAATGCGTACCTGCCTGTCCTTAAGTGTATAACCGCTAAAAATATTAATGACACATTTGTTGCTTGGGGTCATATGATAGTGAAGAGACGCTCACCGGAATTTTAGTCACCCCTGCTTGTAACATAAAGTTCTATTGTAAATATCTCGATTTTTTCATAGCCTCATAACGAAAATATTTTCAATAAACTGGTTAAAACTTTGTTTGTTAATACAGTCAACTCCCGGAAAAGCGAACATTCTAAAACATGAACGAACCAGAAGCATGAATACCAATTGTTGTTATTTAAACTATTTTGAACAACGAATTTCAGTTTTTCTTTGGTTCAATAAAATATTTGTTTTGAAAATACTGAGTATTTAATTTATTAAAAGAAGTTCAATGTAATGAGAAAACTGAACTATCTTCCCTCAAACTTTCAGAATTCGAAAACCTGAACGAAATCGCAAACGTGAACAACCTCAATAATAATTAGTTCACGTTCCCGCGAGTTGACTGTATGTGAAATTTTACGATGGTTGCTACATATATTTCTGATCTAGGCAACACTAAGTGTTGCCTGGCGCCATCTGACATTTCCATTGGAAAATTTGACATTTTTTAGAACTCGTATAAACGTACTCAGAACATTCTTAAGTACGACCTTTCTTTTGTGTTGTTGGCAGTGACTTGAAAAAATCAATTTGCCAAAAAAAATGGAATTAACTCGTGAACATTTTCGTGCGATCATTTTTCACAACTTTCGACGTGGATTATCACGACAAGAGTGCATCGATGAACGTAAATCTTTGTATGGCGATAAAGCAGCATCCTATAGCACTGTGAAAAACTGGTTTAATGAATTCAATCGTGGCCGACGCTCGCTCAAAGACGAAGGTCGTGAAGGTCGTCCAAAAACTGTCATTGTGCCAGAGATCATTGATGCCGTGCTTGAACTGATAACGCAAGATCGTCATGTGACATACCGTAAGATAGAGGCATCCTTGGGCATTTCTTCCACCAGCAAACAATCGAAATTGCATGAACACCTGGCCGTAGAAAAGGTTTGTTCTCGTTGGATTCCGCATAACTTGACAATCGCTCAAAAGAAGGCTCGTGTCGATTGGTGCAAAGAATTTTTAAAAAAATACGATCGCGGTGCTTCAAAAGACGTTTATGATGATCGCCACAGGCGACGAATCATGGATCTATGCGAATGAGCCCGAAACAAAACAGCAATCGACCGTGTAGGTCTTCGAAGACGAGCCAAATCCAAAGAAAATTGTTCGTGGACGAAGCGCTTCGAACAAATGATCTCCTGTTTCTTCGGTAAAACTGGTCATGCGGCGACTGTTTCGCTTGAGCAGCGTAGGACGGTCAATTCTGAGTGGTACACCACAATTTGTTTGCCTGAAGTCTTCGGAGAAATTCGAAAAACGAACAAGAGAAGACGAATCATTTTGCACCATGACAATGCGAGCTCTCAGACATCGGCTCAAACCAGCTCCTTTTTGACCGGCCAAAACGTCGAATTGATGGGTCATCCACCATACAGTTCTGATGTGGCACCCAATGACTTCTTTTTATTCCCGCACATCAAGAAAAAAATGCTTGGTCAACGATTTTCGTCGCCAGAAGATGCTGTTGAAGCGTTCGAAAACCATGTTTTGGAGGTGTCTCAATCGGAGTGGAAAAGGGGCTTCGACAATTGGTTTGAGCGCATGCAAATCAATCATGCTGGAGAATACTTTGAAAAACAATAAAACCATTTTTGATTGAAAATTTGTGAAAATGATTTTTCGATTTGTTGCACTGAACCCAATAATTTGAAAGTGTATTTTCAATTTTACTGTGATCCTGAAAGTATGCTTTAATTTTATTGCAAAAAGAGTCTTTCATTCTTGACAAACAACACTACTGACGATGTCAATTATTAAGCGGGTGACATTTTGCTTTTACTTAAAGCCCTACGACTATAAGCCATTATCATGCAAAACTCGGGGGTCTTACACTGTCGAGCTGGCAATACGGACGGGTGGGCATTTTACGACATTTCAATCAATTAAATCCGATTCTGGGTTCAAAAAACAAAAACTGATCAATAGCAAAAACTGATTCATGTATTATTTCTTTTAGTATTCAACATGTAGTAAACCATATTTCGCTCCATATTTATTCCTTGAACTTCTTTTCGCAGTCCTCCTTTGAATCAAAGTGTATTTCGTTGCCACTACAGCCGCCATAATCCTATTATTTTGAATTAATGTATTTTTAAATAGTTTTCATAATTTAAATCTACTGTTGAAAACTAAACCCAATTCTAATAAATAATATTGGGGAATAAATCTTTTGTCGACAACTTAAACAAATACTAATAAATTATATTGGGGATCATAGTATAATTGTGTGTGATCATAATATGGTAGTAGGGATCATAACATGGTTGCGTGTGAATCATACTATGATTGTGAGGATCATGTTATGGTTGTGGAGATCATAGTATGGTTATGTGTGAATCATACTATTGTTGTGAGGATCATAGTGTGGTTCTGAGGATCATAATATTGTTGTACCAAAACCATATACCTACCAATATTATGATGCTCTTCAAATATTGTTATCCCAACCATACTTTTTTCTACGTGATTTTACTTCAGACGTCTTTGAAGAAATGAAAATTAAATTGAGTTGCAGCTTTAAGTAATTCCAATTCATCATTTTAAATTAATCGCCCTTTTGAAATCAACTGCAAATTTTTTTACAACGACAAGAGGCGGTGAGACTGACGATAAGGCGGGTTTTATTGTTGTGGCTTAGGCATCTGAATAACAACACAGTTTTGAAACCAAACTAATTTTCAATTATTGAGTAAATTTTAAATAATATTTCTTTTGACCAGCATTCAAGATTAGGATTCAAAAAAAAAAAATAAAATGCAAAACACTTGCCTCAATAGCCATTAAGAATTATTTACGCAGAAAGAGGGGGGGGGGATTCAATTTGCCACTATTTTTTTGCGGGCCACGATCTTTTGCTATTTCTGGTCGTGGTATAAGAGGTTTTTTTTAGTGGCAACATAATTTGTAGCAATTCTCATCATCATAACGGGTGATCAATCTACAGTTATTTTTTTAATCTAATATTCAAAAAATAACCAGCATAAAATGTCCTTTCGAATGAACAGTAAAGATTCCACGCTTGACTTCAGTTTTTGTATTTTTGATTTCCCCCCAATAGTTGCAGCACATTCGTTGCCTGGGGTCTTATTACTCGTAGTGGCGCTCACCGAAACTGTAGTCACTGCTGCTTGTATCTTAAAGTCTTTCCGGCTGCTTTTTGAAAACATTTTACCATTTTTTTTGAAAACATGTGAACTTTTTCATCGCCTCATAAAGAAAATATTTTTGATGAAAAGCCAACAAATTGTATTTGTTAAAGGCGGTCCAACCATAATGTACGGTGTTTATTGTGAGTCACACCTTAAGGTCAAGTTTTTTGCTCAACCTAATTTGGCATTTCTTTGCTTCAGTCCTTGGCAAATTCAATCATGGAGAGGTACACAATTTAGCAGCGCGTTAAGATTGTTGAAGCCTTTTATGCAAAGGAGCGTGTTTTTTTTTTGGTCAACCAAATGCATCCCCAGTGAATTCGTTTACTAGCAGAATTACGGCATTTGAGCAAATGAGCGAGTGATTTCTAAAAAGCCGATGCATCCTTAGAGAGTGATTGTTTGGTTTACAATTATTTACAATTAACATCGTGCGTTTTAGTTGGACCGCCCTTTTATTTCTTTAATCTTAATTTTGTATGCAGGTTAAAAGAAACACAGGGTGGAGCGCGGTTATTTGCTTTTTTGCACTGCAGGCTGTGGCGACATTGTTGGTCGACTAGAGTGGCTGACGGGAGTTTGTATTCGTCTGTCTTTCAGTTGCCATCATGCATTGGACACATGAGAAGAGGTCATTTTGTGTTGAAGCGTATTTTTCAAATGCGCACTTGATCATTGCAGTGCAGCGTGCTTTTCGTATACTATTCGCTGTTCCCCCACGCGGACGTGTTCCTGGACGGCAATCAATTGTAAATTGGGTAACTTTATTAAGAACAGCAGGGAATGTGTCTTGTGCACGAAGAGGACATGGGAGAAGAATAACAACACCACAAAACATCGAGAGAGTTAGAGCAGCAGTACTGCAATCTCCGAAACGCTCTGCTCGGAAGCAAGCACTTGCTCTTGGCATTTCCAGACATTTTTTTCACAGGATGAACTAAATTTCCACCCGTAAAAAATGTGCGTGACCCAACGATTGTCAGCACGGGACTATTCGACACGGCGGACCTCTTGTGAAGACATTCTTGCAACTATACCCCGTGTCGCAATAATGTTCTTTTCTGATGCGGCACATTTTCATATCAGTAAACAAACTAAATATGCGGTACTGGAGTGAAACAAACTCTAGAGAACTCCACCAGAGACCACTGCATTCGGACCGTGTCACTGTGTGGTGCGCCATATTGTGAGTTGGCATAATTGGCCCCTTACTTTTTCCAGCCCTAACTGTGAACTCCGAACGGTACTTGACCACGATACAGGATTTTTTTCTCAATTAGAGGATACATGGTCCATGGTTCCAACAGGATGGTGCCACTGCACACAACGAGAGTTTTGAGCGAGAGTTACCATGAATTAATTGTATGAGGCAAATTTTTCCTGGACGGCCTATCTCTTTGAGTGGTGTGTGAACTGGCCGCCACGCTCACCAAACGTAGCCCCATTCGATTTTTTTCCTTTGGGGTTACCTGAAGCCGAAGGTGTATATCAACCGTCCCAACCAACACCTTGGAAGACCTAATTAACGATATTGATGCTGAAATTGGCAGAATATACCAGTCGACATGCTTGTTAAACCTCAGAAAACGTATGCAGCAGTGTTGCGATAGCGAAGGTCGACATTTGCCAGATTGCTATTATTTAAAAGCACGTAATTTAAAAAATTCCCTAACTGTTCAATATAATTAAAATATAAAATAAATTTTTCTAAGGTTTATAATTTTTTTTTATTTCATTCCCAAATAAGCAAATTACCACGCTTCACCCTGTATTATTTAAATTTTGCCTAATCATTGAAAAATTGTTTGTTTTCAAAACTGTATCATTATTTACACATCACTTTCTACGGGAAGACCTACTTATTGGCCTACGGATCCTTGCAAGATACCTGATCTATTAGACTTCTTTATTTACTTCGGAATATCTCGCCAATCATTTAATATTTGTGTTTGTGACGAATTAAGCTCGGACCACTCACCAATTCTTCTTAACTTCAAAACAACCCCATCCCTAGTATCCATTGACAAATCTATTTTCTCAACTAAAACTGACATAGAACGCTACCAGTATTGGATTGACAGAAACTTGAATCTTCATATACCCTTGAAGACTGGACATGAAATTGATGAAGCTGTTGAAACTTACGTAAAATTAATTCACGAAGCTGCATTTCAGGCTACACCAGCAGAAAGTAATATAAATGGTTCAAGCTTTTATCTATCTTTGGAAATAAGAAACCTCATTAAAAAAAAAGAGAAGACTGAGGAAAGTATGGCAACGGACTAGGCTTCTATCTGATAAAACTAGCCTAAACAAAGCAGTCCAGCATCTTAGTAAGCGTCTGAAACAGATAAAAATGATTCCGTTGGGAGATATTTAAAAGAACTTAGTCCTTCAAATAATCATGACTATAATTTATTTAAAGCCACCAGATATTTAAAACGACCACAGAAAAGAAATATTCCCATTAAAAAATTGAACGGAAAATGGTGTAAATCAGATAGAGAAATAGCGGAAGCATACAAAAACTTCTTAGAAGATATATTTACTCCATTTAACTTTTGCAGCAGAACTGTGTGCCAAGAAATCGATAATTTTATAGATGTACCTTGTCAAATGTTTTCGCCTATAAAACCCTTTTCTTACCGTGAAATTCAAAGCGAAATAAAGAAATTAAAGGGCAAAAAAGCCCCTGGATATGATCACATTAACGCTAAAGTAGTCAAGTCACTTCCTAAAAAGGGGATTGTGTTTCTTACAACATTATATAATTCCATCATAAGATTATCACATTTCCCATCTCAATGGAAGCACGCAAAGATCATCATGGTGAAGAAGCCAAATAAGCCCGAAAATATGCTAAGTTCATATCGACCGATAAGCTTGCTCCCAATTTTCTCAAAAATTTTTGAAAGGCTTTTCCAGAAAAGACTTCTTCCGCTATTGGACGCAATGAACATCATACCAGACTATCAGTTTGGTTTCAGGCCTAATCACGGTACACCTGAGCAATGCCACAGGATCATAAAGGTTATCAGAGACTCTCTAGAGAAGAAACTGTACTGCTCATCAATCTTTCTGGATATCAAGCAAGCGTTTGACCGGGTATGGCACAGTGGATTACTTTTTAAACTTAAAAAAATGCTACCAACTCCATATTATTTATTGTTTAAATCGTATTTAAGCCTGCGAAGTTTTTATGTGTATGTTAATGGTGAAGAGTCTGAAGTTGGAAATATTAAATCTGGGATACCACAAGGAAGCGTTATGGGTCCGTTGCTTTATACGATATACACTTCTGACATGCCTGTTAACACGGATATCACGATCGCTACATACGCTGATGACACCGCTATTCTGGCTACAGGTTCGTTTCCTGCGGAAGCATCATCTAAAGTACAAAGACAGCTTGACGATCTTCAATTGTGGTTTGATACTTGGAACATTAAAGTCAACGCTGACAAATCCAGCAATGTAACTTTTACATTGCGAAAAGAAGACTGCCCTCCACTTACTTTAAATGGCGTTGTGATTCCAAAATCTAATCACGTTAAATATCTTGGACTTCGAATAGATCAGCGGCTTAACTGGAGAGAACATATAAAAATGAAAAGGAAGGAAGTTGAGATAAAAACCAAAAAAAATGTACTGGTTAATTGGCCCTAAATCACAATTAAGCTTAGAAAATAAAGTCATCCTTTATAAATCTATTTTGAAACCTGTGTGGACTTATGGAATCGAACTATGGGGAACATCCAGCAATTCCAACTTGGAAATTTTTCAAAGGTATCAGTCCAAGACTCTCCGACTAATTTCTAATGCACCATGGTTTGTGAATAACCGCTGTATTCACAACGATCTTGGTTTTAATTTTTTAAAGGACGAAATAGCTAGGTTAAGCGCCAACTACTTAGACAGACTAAGTAATCACTCTAATGTTCTGGCTATATCCCTTTTAGAAAAGAAATCATATACTAGATCTCCCTTTTTTAAAATAAATGCATAATTGCAATAATATAAGTTAACAATGCAAAATATATTAATGCTAAGGCCACTGGGTTTTAGCTATACATACTGTCATTTTTTTATTTATTACTAAATTTGCTTATTATTTTTGTATATAAAATAGATTGCAAATAAATATATTGTTGGGAAAAAAAAATACTGTATCATTATTTAGATGGCCAAGGCCACAATAACAAAAGCCGCTTGAAAAAGTGCACTTTGCATTATCTATTCGCCTTATCGTCAGTCACCGTCACCGCCTTTTGTCGTTGTAAAAAAAAATTGGCGGATGATTTTAAAAGTGCGATTATTTTGAAATGATGAATTGGAATTACTAAAAGTTGCAACTCAATTTAATTTTCATAGACGTCGGAAGTAAAATGAAACTCGTTGTCTTACTAGTGGCTATTTTTGCCTTTTGTCTCATCCGTTGTGGTAGCCCTAAAGGATCGTGAGTATTGGGCTGTCGTCTGTCGTTGATCAAACTCAAATTTAAACCGCCCGCACTAATGTGCCTTTTCTAGCTGTCTGTGCCGTTACACACCCCATGAATGGGGGCGCAGATGACCTCACCTGTCATGTTTACATTTCATCCTGGACATACAGGTCGGATGCCAACGAGTGTGTGAATTTTCCTTATGGCGGTTGTAGTGGCAACGAAAATCACTTTGATTCGAAGAAGCACTGCGAAAAGAAGTGCAAGGAATAAATATGATGCAAATTAAGGTTTACATGTTGAATACTAAAAAAAATAATAAATTAATTGTAATTAAAGAAATTCAATGCTATTTACAAATCCCTTGAAGGTGTCAACACATAACACAGTGTAACAAAAAAGAATGAAGTCAAAATACCTGGCAAGTGGTATTATTTTTCTTGTAGATCTTGCTGAGTACAACCAGAAATCGGCTTTGAAATTTCCCAAACAGCTCAAAAATCTGGAGTAAAAACCCGGTTTTTCGGATCTTACGCAATTATATGCCAGTGACTTGGTTGAATATCAACCGATTTTAAGTATTTTGGCTGTTTTGGAAAGAAGAAACTGTGGCCTTTCGAATGGCTTATACATTTAAAATCACTAAAAAATACCTGTGCATTTTTTCGGTAAACTCATTTTTTTTTTTTAAAAATTTTGTAATTTTTTAACTTTGGATGGGTTTTTACACAGATTTTTTTAAAAGTAACCGAACAATTTTTGAACTGAGTAATAAAGAGCGTGTTCTTACGAACACAATTCGGTGTCACTTTTATGCCATCAGAATTTTATATAGCTTAGTTCTGTTGAAAAACGCGCATGGAAGAGTTTTGTTGCACTATGTGATAATTTTCTTGGTAATCACAGAAGCGACTGAAAATATCTCGCGATTGCTGATAAATTTTTGAGTGCGTAAGGTGAAATGGGCTGCAAAATGTCAATAAAAAATCGTTTCCTTCATTCACATCTAGACTTCTTCCCAGAAAACCTGCAACATGTCAATTAAAATTCGTGTCCTCCTTTCACATCAAGACTCCTTCCCTGAAAACCTAGGCCAGTTGAGTGATGAACAAGGCGTACACTTTCATCAAGAAATAATTACAATGGAAAAACGTTGTGAAGGTATAGATAAAATAAAAATGATTTCCGAATATTGGTAGTCACTTAAACGGGATACTGATGATGTTCAACTAAAAAGAGAACGGTCAAACAAATATTTCTGAGTTGTTTGGCCAAAAATTGTCTTTATTACTCAGTTCAAAAATTGTTTGGTTCCTTTTAACAAATTCTGTATAAAAACGTATCCAAAGTTAAAAATTACAAAAAAATTAAAAAAAAAAATGAGTTTACAGGAAAAATACACAGATTTCAGTGTGATACACAATTCAAAAGGCCTCTTCTTTCCAAATCAGCCGAAAAACTTAAAATCCGTTGATATTCAACCAAGTTACTGGCATATAAGTACGTATGATCCGAAAAACCAGTTTTTTCCCCTAACGCCAGATTTTGAAGGTGTTTGGGAAATTTCAAAACCGATTTCTTGTTGTGCTCAGCAGGATCTACAAGAAAAATAATATCACTTCCCGGGTATTTTGACTTCATTCTTTTTTGCTACACTGTGTAATTGACGAAAACGTCCGAAAGAAGAAGATAAAGGGAATTTTTGAGTTTTTTTGAGATGTTTTTTGTGTTTTTTGATTTGTATTTACAGCAACTTTGTTCCAAATAGCTTAAAAACCTTAACAAACCTTAAAAAAAAAGATTGATCACCTGCTATGTTAATTTTATCACCACTCAATGAAAAACTTCGTAAATAAGCTAAACTTTTTTATCAGATATTTTAATGATATTCAATGAATGGAAACAATAAAAAAATTATAAAATTCATGCACTGTATCGTGTGTGTTTGTAGGTGTACGTGTTGTAGGATGTACGAGGGTTGTTATATATAATTCTGGCCTAGGCAACACTAAGGTTTGTTCTCGTTGGATCCCGCACAATTTGACAATCGCTCAAAAAAAGGCTCGTGTCGATTGGTGCAAAGAAATTTTGAAAAAATACGATCGCGGTGCTTCAAAAGACGCTTATAAGATAGTCACAGGTGACGAATCATGGATCTATGCGAATGAGCCCGAAACAAAACAGCAACCGACCGTGTGGGTCTTCGAAGACAAGCCAAATCCAACGAAAATTGTTCGTGGAAGAAGCACATCGAACCAAATGGTCGCCTGTTTCTTCGGCAAAACTGGTCGTGTGGCGACTGTTCCGCTTGAGCAACGTAGGACGATCAATTCTGAGTGGTAGACCACAATTTGTTTGCCTTAAGTCTTCAGAGAAACTCGAAAACGAACAAGAGAAGACTCACACATCGGCTCAAACCAGCGACTTTTTGACCGGCCAAAACGTCAAATTGATGGGTCATCCGCCGTACGATTTTCGTCGCCAGGAGATGCTGTTGAAGCGTTCAAAAACCATGTTTTAGAGGTGTCTCAATCGTAGTGGAAAAAGTGCTTCGACAATTGATTTGAGCGCATGCGAAAGTGTATATGTGACAGCGCATAGAGAAAGGGACCTAAGGGTAAAAAAAAACAATTTTCACTTTTCTTGATGTGGACAACATCTGAACATCGAATGAGACCGATCCCATGCCCCAAAAGTGTTCCCTCCCAGAGATATGCGCGTTTTATGAAAGTGATGGTACACCAAAGATACACGTATTTAAATCTTTAAAATGGCTCTCCTGAACAAACCTGGTTTTTACCCTTAGGTCCCTTTCTATTTTGCGCGTCACATATAAGTAAATCATGCTGGAGAATACTTTGAAAAACAATAAACCATTTATTTTGATAAATATTCGCATTTTCATTATTAGTCCTGAAATATCTATAGCAGCCTTCGTACTACTTGTCCTTGGCTACAATTGCCATTTTTACAGAACTCAAAATTATTTACTAGATCGAAAGTTATAGAATTTTGGCCGATGGAAATCGATTCTGGACCACTGCGCGACGTGGCGACGTTAACTGGCAGCCACGATCATGAGATGTGACACCTTCTTTGGGGATATTTAAATCAAAAAGTTGACGTCAATAAGCCAAGAACAATTCAAGAGCAAAAGGATAAGATAATTTGTTACATTAACGACATTGAAACTCCATTAAGTCTTACGCTGTTGTAGTTTGCTTTCCTCAGACTGACGGACATGGCTAGATCATCCTAGAATTTTACGACGATTCGGATGTGTTGCAAACGGAACGACAAAGTAAATATACAGTCAATCCTTTAATGCAGTATATACAATTTGAAGAAAGTCTGTTGTTCAGACGGGCGTATCTGTGCCCCACGCTGATAGTAAATTGAACTTTTTACCCGAATGTTTCACGTCACCAAGTGTTTGGGAAAGAAATTCTCTTCTACAATCGTTTTATTTTGTATTTGAGAACTAGAATCTGAAAAAAGATAAGGTCTAATAGTTCAGTTGAAATTTGAATATAATGGGAAAAAATCACTACCAACGCATCAGTCTGTGCTGAAGCCTTCTTGAGAGTGTTAAGTCCATTCCACAAAATCTGAAATGAAATTTTTTGTATTGCTTTTGGCTATTTTTTCCTTTGGCCTGTCGGCCATGGCCCTTAAAGACGGTGAGTGTTTAGATCCCATTATCCTCGTATTCAAAAATTAATTTGTATCGCTTTAGCTGTCTGTGGTTTGACCCATTCTATGCATCATACTCCCGGTGAACCCATTTGCAGGGCTGCCATTGAGCTTTGGTCCTACAGACGGGACACGAATGACTGCGTGGAATTCGAATATTGCGGCTGTGGCGGCAATGACAATAAATTCGAAACCCTGGAGGAATGTGAAAACAAATGCAAGACATAGGCTAAATTGATTTAAATTCAATGGAAAATGTGTTCGAAATAAAATCTAACTAAAGAGATATTGACTAAGAATTGGCTGACTATTATTTCGATCGATAAGGATTTTTGGAACAAAGATATGTGCCTACCAATCTTCCTTTAGATCGACCATATTCTTTAAAATTTTGATATAGCCTTTATACTACTAACCTTTATGATTTAAAGTCCTGTTCTTTTTTTTTAAACTTCAGACAGACGCGCGAAATTGTCTGATTACCAGAGTGGTTTTGGGTATCTCATATCGGCCTCTTCCGACTTTTACCACTTTTACCCTGAAGGATAGAGGGTATATTTTCGCTATGTCATTCCGTTTGCAACACCTCGAAATGCTGAAGACCCCATTAAGTACTATACATATTCTAATTCTTTGAACGGGGATTAACCGGCTCGAGACCTCTGGCGTCAGCATTTAAAATAGAAGACAAGTTTTTTTTGAACAATTCCGAGACGATCCTTCAACTCAAGGCCAACATTGTTGCAGAAATTCGAACGCTACAGCCACAAATTTTGAAAGATGTTATGGAAAATGCTCTAAAACGAGCCCATCATTGCGAAACTGAAAACGGTGGTCATTTAAGTGACATTATTTTTCATACTTTGTATACAAAATTTTCATTTTAATGGCAAAGTGACATTAATTTTCGTGGCTGCAAACTACTTTTATAGAGATTTCTGGTCCGTGACGACCTACGCATCAGAAAGCTTCGCAGGAATTGTTAAAAGCAAAACTAAGCCCTTTAAGACCAGGCTCTCACCAAACGAATGAGAACTACTGTTGTAAATCTCACCTTTCAAGTTTTCTTCACACAACTGCCCACGAAAATACAGTTCACCTTCGCCACCTCTACAGAGACTTCACTTTCAGAGCCATCTATAGATTCTCTATTACAACGTGTGTTGTGAGAATCTTTGTAAAATTCTAAGATCATCGAAACATGTCCGTCTGTTTGTGGAAAATTGTGGTAGAGGTCGCACTATTAAAGTTTGGTGGCTGAAATTTTTTCAGAAACATGTGTTGATGATAAAATTGTTATGATAAAATTGGGGCGTGGCCCGCCCACACAAACCTGAGCCTACAAAGACAATACCTTGTAAAAGTTTAGAGAAATGACGAAGATGTTTGCCCCATATGACGTTAACGTGGATTAAAACAATGTTAGGGAAAAGTGGGCGGTGACACGCCCCCTTAAAACCGCATTTAAGGCCAACGAACTTGACCGATCGTTATATAATTTTAGCAAATAATATCAATGACTAGGAAATCAGTACAAAACATGCTATAGTAAAATTGACAAGGAGACGTGGCACCCCCCACGGGCGGTGCCACGCTCCCTTAAAAAACGCATTTATGGCCAAAGTACTAGACAGATCGTTATATAATTTTAGCAAAATAATATCAATGACTAGGAAATTATTACAAACCATGCTATAGTAAAATTGGGCAAGGGGGTGTGGCACCGCCCACACCGCCCCTGAGCTTGGAAATACCTTAGCTCATGAACTATTAGAATTATGACCATAATATGTAAAACATATTATGTTGGCTTGAATTAAAACACATCCTGAGGAAAAGTAGGCGGTGCAACGCCCCCTTAAAAACCGCATTTATAGCCGAAGTAATAGACCGAACGTTATAAAGTTTTAAGAGAATAAAAGCACTGACTAGGAAATTATTTTAAACCATGCTATAGTAAAATTGCACAAGGGGGCGTGGCACCGCCCACAAAACCGAGAACTTGGAAAGACCATAGCTCATGAACTATTAGAAAAATGACGATGATATGTGAAACAATGTGGATTGAAACATATCCTGGTGAAAAGTGGGCGTAACACGCCCTCTTTATTACTTTAGCTTTTACGGCCCGAACAATGAACCGATCGTTATAAAATTTCAACTGAATGAATTCAATGACTAGGGAATTATTATAAACCATCCTTTAGAAAAATTAGGCAAAGGGGCGTGGCACCGCCCAGACCGCCCCTGAACTTAGAAATCAATGGCTAGGTAATTATTTTAAACCATGCTATAGGAAAATTGGACAAGGGGACGTGGCATAAAACATAAGAGATATGACGACAATAAGTGGATCATATGATGTTGACGTATATCGAAACACATCCTGGAGGAAAAGTGGGCGGCAACGCGCACCTTTAAGACTAACTATAGCGTTTATAGCCAAAGTAATAGACCGATCGTTATAAAATTTAAACAGAATTAAAACAAATGACTAGGAAATTATTTCAAACCATGTTATAGTAAAGTTGCACAAGGGGGCGTGGCACCGCCCTTACAACTCTTAACTTAGAAAGACCATAGGTCATGAACTATTAGAGATATGACGACAATATGTGGATCATATGATGTTGGGGTATATCGAAACACATCCTGGAGGAAATGTGGGCGTAACACGTCCTCTTTGAAATTTTTGCTTCTAAAGCAAAAGTAATAGAATCGGTCGTTTTAAAACATTAACAGAATGAAATTAATGACTTGTATATTATTATAGACTACATTGTTTAAATATTGGACAGAAGGGGGTGTCTTAAGTCGAGAAACTCCTTTATCTAACTGTTTTTAGTTGCTGCGTATTTCGATTTGGTAAAAAAGTCGAAATTATATGACAACTCAATCAATCTGCATTATTCGAATCGAAGTACTTCTTAAAGTCATAAGTCATACTTATTTGTTTGTAAGACTACTAAAGACGCAAACCCGCTTTAATTATATATTTATAAAAAAAATATTTATATTTAAATATTCAGTTGACATTTCTTCGTCGATGATAACACAATTAAAATTTCAAGGGCAAGCAAATGTTATCGCTTCACCTGATGATGGTGTCACCAAACTTATCTCCCTAGCATGACCTAGAGTTTGGAATTTTAATTAATGTTCGAATGTTTAAATGAAGAGTTTACAGGATTAAACAATATTTTGGCTTTATGGAATTTAATGAAGCCGGTCCCGGTATCCTTTTTAGCCTTTTGACTGTCTCTGAAAGTAACTCTTTAGTCTGCCAGAGATGTTATTTAAGATGTTTCCTCTATGTTTAGGAAAATTAGTTATTTCAACCGACTCCCATGGTGTAGGGAGAGTTAAGTCTTCTACGCTTCGTGCCACTTCAACTTAATGTGATTTAAATTAATTCTAATTAATCTAGCCTTCTATATATAGAACTAATGAAATTGCAAGAGCGTAATGGAGACACTTTCGTCATTCGGTATAAATATCGCTAACATCTTGAGTTAGAAATCAGTTTTAGTTTAGACTTTGCTGAAAGTGCTGCGGTTTCACTTAATCATTATGAAAATCATAACTTTGTATTTGTTGGCTCTTATTGCATTTGCCTCGTCTGTGCTGGCTGCCAAAGATCGTAAGTCTGGACGTTCACAAAGTCATTTAAATATGAAACGATTACTTAAGCGAGTTTTTTTTCCATTTTAGCTATTTGCGATTTGCCTATTGCTATAACCGATGACAATGTCCGTGTTTGTCGTGCCTATTTGCAAGCCTGGGCCTATGACGCCGACAAGAATGAGTGCATTCACTTCATTAATGGCGGCTGTGGCATCAATGGCAACGACAATAAATTTAATTCGTTGGCCGAGTGCGAAGAAAAGTGCAAGAATTAAGGCGAATACAGAAAAGTTATTGTAAAAAATATATTTTACTCCAAAGTGGTATAAATAAAGACTCGTTTTTGCGCAGCAACCTCTGGTTTGATTTTTATGGTTAGCTCAAACAGTAGCAATTAGAATACCTTAGTAAAGGTCCTTAAAACTTTGCACACTTTTCCTATATAACAAATTGGATCATAGACACACCCAAAAATTGAATATCACCCTTAATCACGCTTTATAAGTACATGCCATACAACATAAAATAAAAATCGGTTCATATTCCTTACTATCAGAAAAAATACAATTCAAGTAAAAAAGCTAAAGTTAAACGAGTCCAACTACTAGATACCCTACGCCACTCTGTTATTCCGTAGACTCCGGTTATAAAATACATATATCGATATTATGTTTTATTTTGAATGAATTACACCACAAGCTGATCAGTCTAGAGGTATTTTTTTCAAAATTAAAAAAAAAATAAAAAAATTAAATTAAGTGTGGAATCTTTATTGTTCATTCGAAAGGACATTTTATGACATTTATTTTTTGAATATAACTTCCTTCAAATGTTGGCCGCAACTACGCCTCAGATTGTCCGTTCTGAGGGTCCAATATTGAATGACTCGTTCGAGCATTTCGACCGGTATGGCGAAGTATTGGCTTCCAAAACCTGTCAGCATAGACTTTGTTTGGACTTTACGTAGCCCCAAAGAGACAAGTTTTTAGGTGTGATATCACACGATCTAGGGCGGCCAACTCACCGGTCCAAAACGTGAATTTAGCTGCTCCTCCTAATGAGCTCTCAATAGCTCCATTGTTTAAGCAGCTGTATGGCATCTAGCGCCGTCTTGTTCAATCAAAACAAATGCCGTCAAGATTACGGGCTTTAATTTCAGGTAGCAAAAAGTCCTTATCATGGCGCGATAGCGAGCACCATTCACGGTTACGTTCAGGCCATCATCATTTTTGAAAAAATATGGACCGATGATTCCATTTGCCCATAAACCAAATCAAACCGTGGTTTTCTCTGGGTATAATGCTACCTCTTTAACCTCTTCTGCTTGCTCTTTAGCCCAAATGCGGCAATTTTGTTTATTGACGTTGAGCCAGAAATGGGCCTTATCACTGAGCAAAATTTTGGCAACTTTATTATGGAAATTCTAATTTCCATAGTAAAGTTGCAGAATTTGGAAACAAATGTCGTCAAGATCACCATTCACAGTGACGTTCCGGCCATCATCATTTTTGAAAAAATATAGACCGATGATTCCATTTGCCATTGTATAATGGTGCCTATTTAACCTCTTCTGCTTGCTTTTTAGCTCAAATGCGGCCATTTTGTTGCCGTTAAGCCAGAAATGGGCCTTATCACTGAGCAAAATTTTGGCGCACCTTCTCATTCTAATTTCCATAATAAAGTTGTAGAATTTGGATACGTTGTTTCAGTGCAGGTCTTTTCATAGGAAATGCCAAACAATACTAAAAAGAAATAAAAAAAATTGGTGAATATGATATTGCGCTTTGACGATTGTTTTACGCACAGTTCGAAGCCTATACGCAAAGGGTAATTCTCAGTAATTCAAATTCAATTCACGGGGGACTCTCGTATAAGTCATTTGATTTGTTGCCGAAGTAAACGTTGCCAAAGACTGCAGAAGAAAAACCTTGGAGGGTTTAGAAACAGCTGTACGGTCTGCCAGGCAACCAATCCAATACATTTCACCAATTATTTACGTTAATTCTGAAAAAGAAACAACAAAAAGGTCTCGAACCAGAATTTTAACTGTTCGAGTCATAAAAAATAAAAAATAACATATGTAAAAAACCCCCTATTGAAATAATACCTCTAGATTGATTAACCTGTTAATTAGTTCAGGTTTGATGTTGTTCGTCATAAAAGGAATTTCCAATTTATGGTCCATTCTAGAGGTTTCAGCAGGCATAGTAATGATAGTAATGGGCCGCACTTTACGCTTTAAGCCTAATTTGAGCTAGATCCGATTTGAAATGCATCCTGTACAAAGGCAGGAAAAATTATTTGTATTTCGGCAAATATGGCTGAGTTTTGGAATACAGAAAAAAGTCAACCCTTAAATTTGAACCAACAAATTGTTATCTGAATTTTAACTCCACTCAATTGAAAATTTCACAAATAAGCTAAAATATGTATAAGGTATTGCAATAATATTAGATAGATGAAAACAACAACAAAAATCATACACAGCATCTTGTGTGTGTGGGAGTATGTGTTCCGTATAATCCGAAACTGCCTGCCCTTAAGTGTATAGCGGCTAAACATAGTTACAGCACATTCGTTGCTTAGGGTCTTAGGATGGTGAAGTGGCGCTTACCTAAACTGCAGTCACCTCTGCTTGTAACTAAAAGTCTTTAGAATTTTTTTTATAATATTTGAATTTTTTCATTGCCTAATAATCGATTATGTTTTCAATAAACGGCGAACAACTTTTTTTTTGTAAATATAGGGTGTGTCATCTAGAGGCATTTTTTCAGAACAAAAAAAAATAAAAATTCAAATCAAGTGTGGTAATTTGAAAGGACATTTTATGGCATTTATTTTTTTAATCAAATTTCCTTCAAATATTGGCCGCAACTACGCCTCAGGGTTTCCATTCTGATCCAATTTTGGATGATTCGTTCGAGCATTTCGACCGGTATGGCTTTAATGACACGCGTAATATTGGCTTCCAAAACCTGAATCGTAGCTGGTTTGTCAGCATAGACTTCGGACTTTACGTAACCCCACAGAAAAATGTCTAAAAGTGTGATATCACTCGATCTAGGCGGCGAACCCACCTGTTCAAAACGTGAAATTAGCTGCTTTTCGAAATTATGCTCTATGGCAAGTGGCACCGTCCTGTTGAAACCAAGTGTCGTCAAGATTACGGGCTTCAATTTCAGGTAGCATAAAGATCGATATCATGGCGCGATAGCGAGCACCATTCACGGTTACGTTCAGGCCATCATCATTTTTGAAAAAATATGCACCGGCTTATAAGCCGCACCAAACCGAGGTTTTCTCTGGGTATAGTGGCACCTCTGAACCTCTTCTTGTTACTCTTCATCCCAAATGTACGCAATTTTGTTTATTGACTTTGCCGTTGAGCCGTTGAGAAATGGGCCTCATCACTGAAGAAAATTTTGATCGAAAACAGCGGATCTTCCCGTTTCTCACCGAAAGCTCATTTCCATAATACAGTTTCCGACATTTGAAGGTAATTATTTTCAAAAAATAAATGCCACAAACGATTTCAATGGTAAAAAAGTGGTTTACTCACTTTCGTTGTAGTCGCACAAGTACAAATGAAGCTGAACGTTCTGGTCGGCCAATTGTGGTCAATACACCCGAAAATGTCAAAAAAAAAATCCAAGATATGGTGTTGGCCGATCGAAGAGTAAAAGTGCGTAAGATTGTTGATGCCATATGCATTTCTTATGCCAGTGTGGTTTCGATTTTACATGATCACTTGGGCTTAAGAAAGCTGTCTGCAGGATGGATGCCGCGTTTGCTCTCAATTGACCACAAACGTAGTCGTGTGACAACTTCAAAGAATTGTTTGGAGTGGTTCAACTGCAACGCCACTGAGTTTTTGCGGCATTTTGTAACTGTGGGCGAAAAATGGATCTATTACAACAATCCGGAGACCAAGTAGCAATCAGAGCAATGGGTTTCTCCGGGTGAACGGGCTCCGAAGAAGGCCAAGGTGACTTTGTCGGTGATGGCAACAGTTTTTTAGGATGTACACGGGATAATCCACATTGGTTACCTTCAAAAGGAAAAAAACAATAAACGACGAATAGACCAAATTATTAGACCGATATAACGAGGACTTAGAAAAAGTTATTTTTCGTCAAGATAATGCAAGTGTGTGCATTCTCAATGGCAAAATTGCATGAAATGGGTTACGAATTGGTACCTCATCCGCCTTATTTTCCGGATTTAGCCCCCAGTGACTATTTCCTATTTTCAAACCTAAAGAAATGGCTTTGTGTGAAAGAGATTCAGCTCCAACGATAAAATTATTAATCAAACAAATTTATTTTAAGGATCTCAAAAAATCCTTTTTTTCGGAAGAGATACAAAAATTCATAAACGTTGGACTAAGTGTATTAAGTTAAACGGAGATTTTTTACGCACTGTTTTGGAAATCATCAGAAATTGTGATGCCAATTGGCCGCCTCGCAGCTGGGATTTGAGCCCTTTGGATTATTTCCTGTGGGGAGCCATTGAGGATAAATGTTACGCAAAGCATCCAGAGATAATTAAAGCGTTGAAACATAATATCGAAGTTGGCATTGAAGAGATTCAGACCGAAATAATCGAAAATGTACTGAGTAATTGGTTTATCGGATGAGGTACTGTCGGGCCAGTTGGGGTGGTCATACGAATGAATATGTGTTCCATTATTAAATTACAAAGTTCAGCTCTTCCAATAAAACCGAAATTTGAAAAATTTATCCGTACTTTTTTTACATCCGATTCAGATTTTAATAATAAATCGCCCACCCAGAATATGAACTCGTTTATCGCATGAAACATTTCTTTTAAACAACGTACACATATTTTTGTTGGCATGTGAAAGTTTTTATCACAAGATTCCTAATTAATTTGTTGTTTGAATTTTTTAATTGAACCGAAATATTATTTTTCCTTTGTATGAATGTTAATACCAATCAACAATAAGGCAGTCTGCTAAATTTGAAATGTCGCCGACTTTATTTTTGAGACCGAAAACTTTAAAATTTATTTTAAAAAAAAACGAGCACAATTTTTTTTAAATATTTTTTTTAATTTTATTCGGTTTTTCTCATTACAATTTTCGATATTAACTAAAAATTTTTTAGATTTCCTAATTTATACAGGTGTACTTTTTGTTTAGATATATTTATATATATACGAGTATATATAATTATAATTCATGTTGTTATTAATCTGAAATCTATTAATTGGGGGAGTTGTATTTCTATTTGTTAAATGTCTTTATTAAATCTTAGTCATACTATCGGCATAGGTATTATATGTTAATGCAATATTAATATATAGACCACAAATTATATTAAGTAGCTAATACAAAATAAAGTTTTTTATTGAATTGAATTTCCCTTTTTTTACACTTGATATTAATTTCAAAGTTACTATTTGTTTTTATAAATAAGTTTTTGTTCTGTTTTTCTTTGATTGATGGGTGTGAATAGAATAATTTAAATAAAATTAATGTTTTTGTTTTCGTTAGTATTTCAAGGCCTTACATATATTTGTATATACGAGTATTATACTTATAAGTAAAGTAATGTATTTATTTTTTTATATTTCCAAAGTATTTACAAGTTGTATTGGTCCGTGGAAAATAGGGCAGTTTTAGAGAATAACACCTTTATTAAGCTTGGTTTGTGTTTATACACAAAAAATATAGTTTTTCCAGCGACAGCATTTCTCAAATTTTGAAAAAAACTAATTTTTTTTATTTTATTTTCTTGGAAAGTAAATCCTAAAAAAATATGCCGCGATAATTAATGAAAAGCAAGAAATAACGAAATATCTTCAGCATCGTTTTTTTTTTGTTTTTATAAAAAACGTGAATCGAAAAAAATTTTTGAAGAAATCAATTTGTAAATTTTATTTTTAAACCAAACATTTACAAGTTTTTTGTTTTAATATAAAAAATTTTTTTAACGAAAAAATATTTTCTAAACGATTTTCAAAATAAAATATGGAAGAAATCAATTTTTAGATTTTTGGACTTGTTTTCTGTGCCGAAAGAACGCATTCGTTTGCTTCGTACACGAAAGAAATATGATTTGGGTTTCTCTCATCACATTCTAAGCGAACGTTGACTCGAACGACAAGTCGAAAGAAAACGTAAACGTTTTCTTACAAAATACCGTTTATGTACGAGTATCTCGAACGAGTTGTCAATTGTACGAAGCAAGTGTCAAAATCAGTCACATGCTATTTTGTCTCGTCTGCCAAAAATATATGTACATAAGTGGGAAAATAAAAATGGGTAGCAAAAATGGAAGCTCTGCTTAAAGGTGAACTCCCTAGGATCTCCCACAAGTACACTGGCTGGTTTTTTAGCTTTTGTTGTTTTGCTTCGAAAAATTTGTTTGTTTTTTTGTTCGTTTTTATCATTTTGTTTCTTTGTTTGTCTTGTTTTTTTCGTTTCTTGAGATCGTTGACATTTTGGCTTGGTTGTATTAACGCCTCTACAATTTAGACTAGTTTAGAAAAATGTAATAATTCTGAAAAATATGGATATGGCAACTCATTTACGTAGCATACAATAATTGATGCACGTAAGAGCAGACGAACGTAAGGTTTCGTTATTGAGAAATCCGGATTGAGTTGTTGAGATGTTTTCGTTCGACATTCAGGTATTTATTTTTAAACCTGGCATTTTTTTTTAGTTTTTTTAATGAAAAAGTATTAAACGAGAAAATAATATCTGAACAATTTTGTTCAGCAGGATTTAGAAAAAACCCTCTGAAGAGGGTTGTCACGGACCCGACATCATGATAAAAGCAGTGTGCAGTCACTTTGCTGTTCTGTTAAAAACTTGTCTTCTATTTAAATATAGATGCAAGAGGTCTTGAGCCCGTCAATCCCTGTTCAAAAACAAAATACTTTTAAAAGAAATGAAAACAAAACTTATTTTTTTAACGAAAAAATATTTTCTGGAATATTTTCGAAATAAAATGTTAAATAAATACTTATAATTTGTTAGATTAACCTGGATGTTAAGTTTTTTTTTGTTCAAATGAAAAATTTTTCTTAAAAGATAAAAATATTTTCTTAACAATTTTTGTTCAGAAGGATTTAAAAAAAAATTCTTTTAAAAAAAAATAAAAAATATTTTGTTCACAAAATAAAATATTGAAGAAATCAATTTTAAGATGTTATTTTTAAAACCAGACATTTTAAATTTTTTTTTTTTATAAATCAAAAAAAATGTTTGAACGAAAAAATATTTTCTGAACAATTTTTGTTCCACACGATTTTGGCAAAAAAAAACACTCCTTTATAAAGGATAACAAAAAATTAAAAAAAAAACATTTTTTTGCCAAAAAAAATATTTTTTTTAAAATATTTTTTTTAGGCCTAAATTGTTGGTTATATAAAAAAACAGTTATGCTATTTTACGAGGGCGGTTCGGAAAGTGCTTAGCCTATCAATGAAAGAGAATAGTTAGTTTTTCAAAAATATTTCTTTTTTTCAATATAATCTCCTGAAACTTCAATACACTTAGTCCAACGCTTATCTAGCAATTCTATCCATTGATTAAAATAGTTTTCCTCAAGGTCTTCAAAATAGTGGTTTACAACTGTAATTGCATCTTCATTTGAGGTAAAACGCTTGCCAGCAAGGAATTTTTTTAGATTTGGGAACAGGTAAAAATCACTGGGAGCTAAATCAGGAGAATAAGGTGGGTGGTCAAGCAACTCGTACTTTAATTCGTTGATTTTAGCCATTGTTAAAATACTCTTGTGCGCTGGTGCGTTGTCTTGATAAAAAATTATTTTTTGTGTTGTAAGCGAGGACGTTTTTCTCGAATTTGCACATTTAATTGGTCTAAAAGGTTGCAATAGTACTCTCAATTTATTGTTTTACCCTTTTGCAGATAGTCAATCAATAAAATACCTTTGAAGTCCCAAAAAACCGTTGCCATAACCTTACCAGCCGATTGAATTGTTTTTGCCTTCTTTGGGGCACTTCCTCCAGCTTCAGTCCATTGTTTGGATTGTTCTTTTGTCTCTGGAGTATAGTGGTGGATCCATGTCTCATCAACAGTTATGAAACGATGCTTAAAATCCATTTTATTTCGCTGAAAACGATCCAAACAAGCTTGAGAAATGTTCATTCTTATGCGTTTTTGGTCGACTGTTAACAAGTGCGGCACCCATGTTGCAGAAAGCTTTTTCATCTGTAGTTCTTCATGCAAAATAAATGGACTCGATCATTTGAGATGCCCATGATATTAGCTATTTCACGCACTTTTATTCGTCGATCATTTAATACCATATCATGCACTTTGGCTACAATTTCTGTTGTTGTTGCTGTTTTTGGACGTCCAATACGTGGTTCATCTTCAATGCTTGTACGACCACGTTTAAATTCAGCAATCCAATTTTTTACTGTTGCATATGAAGGAGCACTTTCACCTAACACATTCACCATATCATTATGAATTTCTTGTCCCGATAAACCTTTTTTGTGTAAATATTTAATGACACCACGCATTTCTAATTTTTCCATTGTAAAAAAATCGCGGATGCGTCTTTTGTGAACACCTGTTTCTATATGAAGGAGTTGCCAGATCGAAACAAAATTTAACATGTGTTCATAGCAGAGATGGAAGTTTCCAAAACACTTAACTTTTTTCTGTTTATACCGCGCTTTTTGTGCTAGGCTAAGAAGTTTCCGAACCGCCCTCGTAATGTCAGATTTGAGAGCATGTTTCTTTAAAACAATTATTCAAAAACTGTGGTGAAACTGTACTATATTGGTCCATTTTTTTGACTAGGTCCTTTGAGGTACTGCAGCTTTTGAAGTCACAAATTTCACCCAATTACGCCCAAATATTGCATTAATTAACTGTGGTAAAACTGGATGACATAGGTCCATATTTTCCTATAGTCCCTAAACAAAAGTCCTTTTAGATTTAAGAATCTGGCTTTTTTTGCATGGAGCATTATGAGTGATCAACACAAATCTCTGGATCATTTTTTCGAAAAGGTCCCACACAAGCAAGGGTCTCTTTCCGATTTGAGGTCCTACAGGTTTGATGCCATAAAATTATACCGAACACGCCCAAATTTTGCATGGTATGTGATGGGCAACCATTTATTAACTGCAGTGAAACTGGATCACATAGGTCCATATTTTCGTATAGTTCTTACACAAAGGTCCTTCCAGATTTTAAAATCTGCGGCTTTGAAAGCCACATTTAACATCCGATTCCTATCAGATTTTGTATGGAGCGTGACATTCTGTAACATTGGACCAACTTGTTCTATTTTCTTTTTGAATAGCTCCCCACAAAGGGCCTTCCCGATTTTAAGGTCCTGCAGTTCTAGAAGCCAGAAATTACACCAGATCATGCTTTAATAAGGCACAAATAATTAACGCCTACATATTGAGTCCGATCGTGCTCAAGCTCCAGACAGAGGTGTTTAATTCTCTAAAGTTCAAAGTGGAGTAGGGTATCTCATAGCCGGACACGCCTGAATTTAACTTTTTTTACTTGTGTTTGTAGTAATACAGTTGATAGCGACGGGCCTTCAAATGTGGTCTCCCTCTTAGTATCTCTTTAATCTCGATTTAACGATATTCGCCCGCCTGTCCTTCTGCCATAATCTAAATGCCCAGAATTATGAAACGATTACCAAGAAACTCTGACAGGGCTTAATTGGGCCTGAAACGAACTGTTTACAAATTGGTGTATATCGGTAAATGTGTCCCGTGATGAAACTGGAGTATATTAGATTATGTTTTGATATAGGCCCACATAAGGTTTCTCCCGTTTTTTGGTTTTGCCGCACTGAAAACCATATATGAGGTCCTATTTCGATCGATTTTTTTTTTTGTTAGAGAAATTTAATCTTCATGGCCCATTTCAATCCAAATGGCCCATTTCTGTTTATGTATTTGTATAGCCTCAAAAAAGTTTCGAAATTTTGCAGTTATAATTGATATCAGACCTTTGGTTTGTTGGCACTACACGTAAAGATTACGAACTCGCCATTCCAGAAATGCATTAAGGTGTGGCGAAAAAGGTTTCGATTATTTTTTTTATACCTTCATCGGAATAACAACATATAATGCTCAACTTCTGTGCAAGCACATTGTTAAGTTCGGCCGGGTCGAATTGTGTATACCCTTTTATGTTGCGTAAACATTTAAAAAGGTGTTTTTTTAAGGTACTTTTAAGTGCTTAAAGGGAAACTTTTCTCTCCCTGGGAAACATTTTGATCATTTACTATGCAAAATCATCTTTGACTTTAAATCATCATCACCAAAAATTACACAGTCCTTAGGTAAAGGATATAAAAATTATAGAAAAAATGTTTTAAAAGTTCAAAAACGAAAAGATCCGGTAAAAAATCAAAAAATATTTGTTTTCATTTGAGAAATGTTCCGATTCTGATCTGCTCAAAATTACGCTACTGAATCCAAAGTCTCTTAATAAGATTTGATACCTTTTTTTACCAGGACCACAACTGTTAAGATTAAATTTTTATTTATATTCTCTAGCTTAGAAGAACTGAAATATTTAAGAATTTATCCAACTGCTCTAAGACTACAATTGATTACCATAAATATAAATATATGTATTAAATATGCGTACATGTATGAGTAAGTGTGTGGGTGTGCGTGTGTATGTATGTGTTTATAAGAAGTTAATTCAAATTAACAACTATTTTCAAAAAAAAAATTGTTTTTTAACAAAATATTTTCTAAAATTTCGAGCATTGGTTTTTGTTTACTCTTAGTGCGAACGGGTTTTGACATGTTTTAGAAATCCCTTTTTGAAATACGCTTAGATTCCTTCGGTTTTTGTTATTATGGCGCCATTCGTACAATTCAGCGGCATCTCTTTCGCTGACAGCTGTGTGGGCGTGGTTGGCGGCGACAACTGGGCATGCATTTGCTGCTGCTGCTGTTGTTGCTGATGCTGCTGTTGCAACTGTTGTTGATATGTTGCTGGCGGTGTTGTGGCATGATTCGAAGTGGGCGATGTCGAAGCCGCCTGATGATGTTCCATCAGCGAGGGCATCATATTGGCCACCAGACCGTTCATGGTGCTGGCCGTCATATCTTGAGCTTCGTTTTTCAAACGGACACTGGCTGCTGCTGCCGCCGCCGCAGCAGCTGCATGCTGCTGTTGTTGCTGCTGCTGATGTTGCTGCTGCTGATGATGATGGTGATGGGCATTGCTCAGCGTAGTGTGATGAAACGAGAGCGGTGGCAAGTGAAGGCCTGGAAAGGCCAAACCCGCCGCAGCTGCTGCATGCAAAGACTGTAATAAGGCAGCGGAGTGTTCTTGGGCCTTGCGGCGCAGCTCGGCCACCGAGGACGAACGAGGATCGCAATTGCTGTGGCCTGAGTGTGGCGGCGAGTCCGGTGAACTGGTGGCCGACGAGCAGGAGACATTCACCGAGCTGCCACCGCCGCCGGCGCCATGGGGTGGCTTCAAAGTGCAGCACGAACAAAGACCGCTAAATGGTGAGACGCCTGTAAAACGAAGAAGAAAAGAAGGGGAAAATCACATCAGCTTTAAATTCCAAAAGGATTTTCTTTTCTTTTGAAAAGGAACCAAGTCAGATGGTTGTGGTGTAGTGTATAAAAATGCCATTAGCGTTATGGAATTCCAAAGCAAACACATGCGCTGCCAAGTAATTTAACTAAAAGCTTAAAAATCAATGGCTGTCAATTAGAATTTGTAACATTCATCGAGTGGCAAGGCAGCCCAGGACGGAGGAAGTGAAAACCTACAAAACAAAAAATCAATCGATAGAGCTTTTCTTTTAACGACATTAATTGCATTTGATGTCGTGGAAAGTTATCTATCTACTTTGATTGAGTGAATGTCTGTCCGTTCGGTTGGCTGGCTCGTCTGCCAGCCTGCCAGTGTGCATGCATAACTGATTGCCAATTTTTACCAATCTGGAGGTTTTCCATCATGCTTGCTAACCAACTCTAACGCATAGTGATGACTGCCTGCCTGCCTGTCTGATGACGATGATGAAATTTTAATATCATCATCAATGTTTTTCCCATCTTTGCTTTGAGTATGTATGGATGGAATGGAATCGATGCGGGGGGTTGGTTGGTTTCACTAAAATCAAAGCAATATCAAATTTCCATAGACAACAAATTACCTTTCAAACCGGGAAACAGCGGCTGCTGTGAAAATTGAGAGCTCAACGAGGCCAAATGTGGCGGCAAGAACAGCGACGGTGTGTGATTTGCACGAGCTGCTGCGCCACCGCTATTAAGGGATGCCGCCGATGACGGTGGCGGCGGTTCATTTAAAACCGGTCGGAAGCCACTGTTACTGAAATGAATAAAGTAAAAATTTAAATTTATATGTGGTCTCGAGTTTAAAAATTGAGCTTAAACTAGAATAGAAAATGTTCAATGAGTTCAGCAGATGGTGACTTTTTAAATATAAAGGGTGTCCCAAGAAGAACGCAATTTTTAAATCGGGCATCATTCGAAGTGTCATTGTTTGACATTTGAACAATTATTATTGTTTGTTAGTAGAAGGTACGAGGTTAGTAAGCAGCTGACCATGGTCAGCGAAGGGAGTTCGTTAATTGGGTATTGGAGAGACAACTTGAAAATGCTGATTTTGCCGATAAAATCATCTTCAGTGACGAGGCCCATTTTCATCTTGATGGCTTCGTCTATAGGCAGAATTGTCGCATTTGGGGTGCGGAAAATCCTCGAGTGATTCACGAGAAGCAAATGCATTCTCAACGTGTCACTGTGTGGTGTGGTTTTTGGGCTGGAGGAATCATTGGACCTTTTTTTATGAAAATGAGGCAGGTCAAGCGCAAACAGTCAATGGTGTTTGGTATCGTGAAATGATAACCAGTTTTTTCTTGCCTAGAATTGAAGAAATGAATGTGGAGGGCATGTGGTTCCAACAAGACGGCGCCACATGTCATACAGCCAGAGAAACAATTCAATTGCTGCATCAGTCATTTCCCGGTCATGTTATTTCGCGTTTTGGAGATCAGAATTGGCCGTCTTGATCGTGCGATTTAACACCATTAGATTTTTTTCTTTGGGGTTTTTTGAAGTCGATGGTTTACGCGAATAAGCCGACGACGACTCAAGCCTTAAAAGACGAAATTGGACGCTGCATTAACGAAATACCGCAGCATTCATGCAAAACGGTCATTGAAAATTTCATTAAAAGATCGCGTGCATGCCAGCAAAGCCGCGGCGGCCATCTGCACGATATATTGTTCCATACATAACCTCATTCTGTCTAATTTACGATATAATAAAGTTTCACGATTTTTTCTTAAATATCTGTGTTTTATTTAAAATTTAAAAATTGCGCTCTTCTTAGGACACCCTTTAGTTACTTTATATAATTTTTTAATAATTATTATCTTAAATATGAAAGAAATGTGGTTTTCAAACTTCTTTCAAAAGAAAAATAAAGTCATTTTTAAGCTCGAGTTGTCCACTTTGGCTATTCCTTGCACTACGAGGGCGGTTCGGAAAGTTCTTAGCCTATCAAAAAAAGAGAAAAGTTAGTTTTTCAAAAATATTTTTATTTTTCAATATAATCTCCTGAAACTTCAATACACTTAGTCCAACGCTTATCTAGCAATTCTATCCCTTGATTAAAATAGGTCTTCAAAATAGTGGTTTACAACTGTAATTGCATCTTCATTTGAGGTAAAACGCTTGCCAGCAAGGAATTTTTTTAGATTTGGGAACTGGTAAAAGTCACAGGGAGCTAAATCAGGAGAATAAGGTGGGTGGTCAAGCAACTCGTACTTTAATTCGTTGATTTTAGCCATTGTTAAAACACTCTTGTGCGCTGGTGCGTTGTCTTGATGAAAAATTATTTGTTTGTCTTGTAAGCCAGGACGTTTTTCTCGAATTTGTACATTTAATTGATCTAATAGGTTGCAATAGTACTCTGAATTTATTGTTTTACCCTTTTGCAGATAGTCAATCAATAAAATACCTTTGAAGTCCCAAAAAAACCGTTGCCATAACCTTACCAGCCGATTGAATTGTTTTTGCCTTCTTTGGGGCACTTCCTCCAGCTTCAGTCCATTGTTTGGATTGTTCTTTTGTCTCTGGAGTATAGTGGTGGATCCATGTCTCATCAACAGTTATAAAACGACGCTTAAAATCCATTTTATTTCGCTGAAAACGATCCAAACAAGCTTGAGAAATGTTCATTCTTTTGCATTTTTGGTCGACTGTTAAGAAGTGCGGCACCCATCTTGCAGAAAGCTTTTTCATCTGTAGTTCTTCATGCAAAATTAAATGGACTTTATCATTTGAGATGCCCATGATATTAGCTATTTCACGCACTTTTATTCGTCGATCATTTAATACCATATCATGCACTTTGGCTACAATTTCTGTTGTTGTTGCTGTTTTTGGACGTCCACGTTTAAATTCAGCAACCAAATTTTTTACTGTTGCATATGAAGGAGCACTTTCACCTAACACATTCACCATATCATTATGAATTTCTTGTCCCGATAAACCTTTTTTAAGTAAATATTTAATGACACCACGCATTTCTAATTTTTCCATTGTAAAAAAATCGCGGATGCGTCTTTTGTGAACACCTGTTTCTATATGAAGAAGTTGCCAGATCGAAACAAAATTTAACATGTGTTCATAGCAGAGATGGAAGTTTCCAAAACACTTAACTTTTTTCTGTTTATACCGCGCTTTTTGTGCTAGGCTAAGAAGTTTCCGAACCGCCCTCGTACTCTAGGGAAGTACAACTATTCAGTGCGCTATTTATTCTAAAACTGCTATTCAGAATTTCGTCTTTACACTCAGCCTTCATTGCAACGCCCTGCATTGTTGCGTTGTGGTCAGCGTTCATTGATGGTTTTGCTTTAATTCACTCTTGGGCTCATTATAGAGGGATTTGGTATGCCGAATATTCGAGAGCCGTTGGGATTTCTTCCATCCAGAGAAGCAATAGCGTTGTATATTCCATCTAGTTGAAATGTGCCTGCTAAGTGGCGTTGTGTTGAAACTTCTCTGACTGTCTTTCTTTTTTTTACTTTAAGTCGCTCTTTACACTCTTAACACTAAAAATCAATCGTTGTGATCGATTTTTTATCAATCATAATTTATTCATACATCAAAATATACGAGTATACCCTCCACCTTTGGTGAATGAATCTTTGTAAAACATTTTCCACTCGAAAGAAGCCAGCCTGAATATGGCATTATTAAATTACACCCTTCACACCCGCATGCCAGCATTGAAGCCGTCATACCGAGTCTGCGTTTTTTTGTATTTTTTTATTACAAGAAATCTAAATCGTGTCAATTATTATGTTTCCAATTAAACAATTAAAAACACTCTTTCTCGTCAGAAATAAAACATGCGAGTGAATTGAAAAAAACACATTAAAATAAAAATTACGAGAAGGCATGCCACCAATCCATTGTGAAAAAATGTAATATTAAAAAAAGAACAAACAAACGAGACAATGATCTCTTCTGCCACTGCTCAGGCTGTTGCTGCTGGTGGTGGTGGCGGTAACCCCATCTCAGGCCGCTCGTTATGAGCGTTATGTGGTGCACTGTTTCAATTTCCATTTCCCTTTCCTTTTTTATTCCTATTTTTTTCAGTTTTTTTGAAATGTGTTGGTATTGAGAAAAAATGCCTCTCATAAATATCATTTATCGTTTATAGTTGTTGTTGCTGTGGTGAGGCGTTGTACGTCTCTTAATTAATTCTTAATTGAAGTAAATTAAAATATTTTTACTGTCTAATTGTATTTATTCATAAACATATCGTTCGTGCATAATCCATCCATAAACATTCGCTCAGTCATGAGTGTCTGAGGGACTTTATTCAATACCCTCACCCATCTTTGATAGCTTTGGACGAGAGTTGACAATCCCCTAAGTTCATGGTGGCTTTGGTTACATTTAGGTTGCTTTGAATTCCAAATCCATCTTTAAACATTTTGAACGAGGTGCCCTTATTACTGCTGCGTTGTGGGCAGCATTTATAAAAAGGATAGCTTTTGTACACTCGTCGTATCAAGCCTATGAAGGAGTGGCCTTCGGCGCCTTACTTTTTCTTTAGCTGCTCTCAAAACGTGTCTTTCGTAAGACAAGTTCTCTGAGAAATTCTCTTAGCAAAAAAATTAGTTTATAAAGACAAGTTTTGGTAAAAAGCTTTGTCTAGTGACTTGTCAAATGCTTAAAATCAAAAGCATATCCGAGCCATAACTAAATAAGTTAATTCATAGTCAAATGTTCTAGCTCTGTAATATCACCATAGACAAAAGTTCTTATTAAAAGCTTTGTTGTAATGTCATTATAGAGAAATGTTCTATTAAAAAGCTCTGTTGTAATATCACCATAAAATGTTCTATTAAAAAGTTCTGTTGTAATGTCATCATAGAAATATGTTCTCTTTAAAAGATTTGTTGGAATGTTATCATACAAAAATGTTCTTTTAACAAGCTTTGCTGAAATGCCATGATAGAGATTTTTTTAAAAGCTGCGTTGAATGTCATAATAAAAAAATGTTCTTTTAAAAAGCTCTGTTTTAATGTCATGACATATAAGGACAAAAGCTCGTATCAAATGGATATATTTTCTATACCCGTCGTATCATACCTTTTTTGGGAGTGGGCTTAGGTGCCTAACTTTTTCTTCAGCTGCTGTTGACTGTGTCTTTCGTTCAGCAAGCTCTCGGATAGGTTCTCTTGGCAGAGAAAATATTTTATAGAAACAAGATTTGGTAAAAAACTTTGATATAGTCATGTGTCAAATGCTTAAAATCAAAAGCTTAGCCTAGCCATAACTAAATAAGTTCATTCATAGTCAAATGTTCTATTAAAAAGCTCTGTAATATCATCATAGACAAATGTTCTCTTTAAAAGCTTTGTTGTAATGTCATTATAGAGAAATGTTCTATTTAAGAGGTCGGTTGTAATATCACTATTAAAAATTTTCTATTACAAAGCTCTGTTGTATTGTCATCATTGAAAAATGTTATATTAAAAAGCTTTGCTGTAATATCATCATAGAGTAATGTTCTATTAACAAGCTTTGCTGAACTACCATCATAGAGAATTGTTTTAAAAGCTCCGTTGAATGTCATCATAAAAAAATGTTCTTTTAAAAAGCTCTGTTTTAATGTCGTGACATATAAGGACAAAAGCTCGGATCAAATGGATATCTTTTCTATACTCGTGGTATCATACCTTTTTGGGAGTGGGCTTAGGTGCCTTACTTTTCCTTCAGCTGCTGTTGACATGTGTCTTTTGTGCAGCAAGCTCTCGGATAGGTTCTCTTAAGAGAGGAATCAATTTATAGTAACCAGAATTGGTAAAAAGCTTTGATCTAGTGAAGTGTCAAATGCTTAAAGTTAAAAGCTTAGCCTAGCCATAACTAAAGATATGTAGTCATCGAGAAGTGTTCGATTAAAAATCTCTGTTGTACTGTCATGGCCTATATAGGCACAAGTTCGAAACAAATCGATAGCTTTTGTACTTTCGTCGTAGCATGCCTCAGTGGGAGTGGACTTACGAGGGTGGTTCGGAAACTTCTTAGCCTAGCACAAAAAGCGCGGTATAAACAGAAAAAAGTTAAGTGTTTTGGAAACTTCCATCTCTGCTATGAACACATGTTAAATTTTGTTTCGATCTGGCAACTCCTTCATATAGAAACAGGTGTTCACAAAAGACGAATGGAAAAATTAGAAATGCGTGGTGTCATTAAATATTTACATAAAAAAGGTTTATCGGGTCAAGAAATTCATAATGATATGGTGAATGTGTTAGGTGAAAGTGCTCCTTCATATGCAACAGTAAAAAATTGGGTTGCTGAATTTAAACGTGGTCGTACAAGCATAGCTAATATCATGGGCATCTCAAATGATCGAGTCCATTTGATTTTGCATGAAGAACTACAGATGAAAAAGCTTTCTGCAAGATGGGTGCCGGACTTGTTAACAGTCGACCACAAACGCATAAGAATGAACATTTCTCAAGCTTGTTTGGATCGTTTTCAGCGAAATCAAATGGATTTGAAGCGTCGTTTCATAACTGTTGATGAGGCATGGATCCACCACTATACTCCAGAGATAAAAGAACAATCCAAACAATGGACTGAAGCTGGAGGAAGTGCCCTAAAGAAGGCAAAAACAATTCAATCGGCTGGTAAGGTTATGGCAACGGTTTTTTGGGACTTCAAAGGTATTTTATTGATTGACTATCTGCAAAAGGGTAAAACAATAAATTCAGAGTACTATTGCAACCTTTTAGATCAATTAAATGTACAAATTCGAGAAAAACGTCCTGGCTTACAAGACAAACAAATAATTTTTCATCAAGACAACGCACCATCGCACAAGAGTGTTTTAACAATGGCTAAAATCAACGAATTAAAGTACGAGTTGCTTAACCACCCATCTTATTCTTCTGACTTAGCTCCCAGTGACTTTTACCTGTTCCCAAATCTAAAAAAATTCCTTGCTGGCAAGCGTTTTACCTCAAATGAAGATGCAATTACAGTTGTAAACCACAATTTTGAAGACCTTGAGGAAAACTATTTTAATCAAGGGATAGAATTGCTAGATCAGCGTTGGACTAAGTGTATTGAAGTTTCAGGAGATTATATTGAAAAATAAAAATATTTTTGAAAAACTAACTATTCTCTGTCATTGATAGGCTAAGAACTTTCCGAGCCGCCCTCGTAAGTGCCTTACTTTTTTATTGGTTGCTGTCGACACGTGTCTCTCGTTCTCTTAGCAGAGAAATAAATTTATAGAGACAAGATTTGGTAAAAAGCTTTAATGTAATATTATAGAGATACAAACCATTTAAAAGCTCTGGTGTTTTAAAGGCAAAAGCCTTTTCTTCCTCTTAGCAGAGAAATAAATTTATAGAGCCACGATTTGGTAAAAAGCTTTGACATTATGTAATAGAGATACAAACTATTTAAAAGCTCCGGTGTTTTAAGGGCAAAAGCTTTTTCTTCCTCTTAATTTTTTAATTAATTGTTTTTTTAATCTAGTGATTTTATTGACATAGTGACGTATCAAATGATTCAAATCAAAAACACTTAAATCATAATGATATTTTCTGTTAAAAAAAGCTCTGGCACAAGCTCGAAATAAACCAATTGTTTAGCTTGAAAAAAAATCAAGAGGAAGAAAAAGCTTTTGCTTTCATAACACCAGAGCTTTTTAATGGTTCGTATCACTATGATATAACAAACACATAACTATTTTTAGGCTTTTGAACTTAAGTGAGACACCATAAAGACAAAGCCTTTAATTGGAGCTTCTTTCAATAATCAAATTACTTCGATATTTCGAACTTTTTTAAAAACCAATATCTTTTTTCTTTGTTGTAAAATGGAGGAAACTATTTACAAAAAAAAAGCTTTTAAATTAAATTTTTGTACTCGTATATATCAATAATATTTTGACCTATTGCATTTTATTTTGATCAAATTTATTCTTTAAGAATAAACCAATTTGCTCGAAAAGCGAAATTTAAATTATTTTAATTAGTAATAAAATATGTTTTTTTTGGGAATATACCAAATTTGTAACTTCCTGGAATGTGACGAACATTTCTCTGTAAAAAACCTAAAAGTTAGTATTTCAATTAATTGATTAATAATTTAGTTGATACAGGTATTTTTTTTTGTAATGAAAAATTAAATTCTTCTTGAACAGGGATTAACCGGCTCAAGACCTCTTGCATCTATATTTAAATAGAAAACAAATTCTTCTTTAGAAATTTTAATTTAAGTTTTTGTTTTTTGAATTCCCTTTTAAAGCCAAACCATGTTTCTGGTGCATAAATGCATACAGTGTAGGGTATTCCTACGTGTTAATTTAAAATGTCTAAGTGTAGTAGTATCCCATTGGTGACACTGGCCAGTCGTGGTGCTGCCGATGAGGATTGCGATAATGTTCGTTTTCAATTTATTGTGCTGATGAGGCTCGCTCATGATTAATTGAAATGTGTTTGTTTTTATTTTTTTTTTTTTGGTTTTCTCTGTATCAGTTTTAATCAAGCTCTTGGGTTTTTAGTGTTTGCTGGGGGGTTGTACTCTTTTTTCACTCACTCAAAACTATAATTTCAATTCATAAATTAATTGTAAAAATTGAATTAATTTGTGTTTACATAGCAATTAAAAAGTATAAACACACACACGCACACAAATTGTTATTTCGTTCATAATTATTGTTCATCGTGTATATGGGAGATATTTGCTTAAATTGGATTATATTCCATACTGGCAGCGAGGGGAGATAATCTACTGGCACACTTATTAATTGACCAACAAAAAAAAAACACAGACTTTTCTGTAGTTGGAATCAGGGAAGGCTTTAAACTTTTAAGAAATCGTAAACCCTGTAACAACATGTTCTAATTCTAGATCTAAAATTTTGGCCACTTTTTAAGTTTTTCGAAACAAAATATAGAAAATTTTTTTTTAATTTTTTTTCCCTTTTATATTTCAGACACTGCCGATGTTACCAATGCCTTTAATAGATCACAGTACGGCTGTCGATCCTTTGGGAACTATTAAAACATTTCACCGACTCAGTTCAAAACACGCAACGTAAATTTTTGTCAAGCGTTTGGAAGTCGCCATCATCTCTTCCAGACGCATGTGCTTTGTTGCAACTTGGAAAATTTTAAACGTAAGTACAACTTTTTATACCTTTAGCCACTTATAAAACAAAGATTGATGCGAGGTAAAGAAAATATAGCCACTAGAGGTGTCTGTTTTGAAAAAGATCCAAAAAATATCAATTTAGCGATGATAAGTTTAATTGGGCATCATTTAAGAGTTAATCCGGATTATTTTACATTAGGAGTTTGGTCTACCTGCGTATACGATTGTTTTGATTCATGAAAAAAAATCGGTCAACATGGGCCATGTCGTAAGTCTACCAGGTGAAGGCTGCAAATGTTGGCCTTAGATCTAGAGTTTTGAAAAAAAAAAACATAATCTTGTCAGGCGAGGTCCAATCCAATTTTGGCCCAACGGCTGTGTCATCAAGCAAAGTGCCCAGCTTTAATTGGAGCGACCACCATCTGCTAGTATTTGACCAAGTATCACTGTATTTATTGTAGTGAATACACCGTCTATCTGTGGCCAGAGCTTGACCACAGAGTGACGGCAGGTTAACCGAGTTGTGGGTCCAAAAAGATGGCTCCACATGCCATACAAGTGACAAAATACTCTAATCTGCAAAACCTGGGTCACAGTGAGCGTTCATCAAAAACCACTGCGATCGTGCTACGAGTACGAGGGTTGCTGTATATATTTATGGCCAAGTCAACACTAACTGTTGCCTGCCGCTATCTGACATGGGAAAGTTTTACATTTTTTTTGGCATAAACGTACTCTGAACGTATAGACATACGACCATCTTTGTGCTGTTTACAGTGACTTGCGAAAATCAATTTGGCAAAAAAATCGAATTAACTCGTGAACATTTTCGTGCGATCATTTTTCACAACTTCCGACGTGGATTATCACGACAAGAGTGCATCGATGAACTTAAATCTTTGTCGATGAAGCACCATCCTATAGCACTGTAAAAAACTGGTTTAATGAATTCAATCGTGACCGACACTTGCTCAAAGACGAAGGTCGTCCAAAAATGGCCGTTTGCCAGAGAACATTGATGCCGTGCGTGAACTGATAATGCAAGATCGTCATGTGACATATCGTGAGATAGAGGCATCCTTGGGCATTTCTTCCACCAGCATATATTCGATATTGCATGAATACCTGGCCGCAAAAAAGTTTGTTCTCGTTAGATCCCGCACAATTTGACAATCGCTCAAAAAAAGGCTCGTGTCGATTGGTGCAAAGAAATTTTGCAAAAATACGATCGCCGCGCTTCAAAAGACGTTTATAAGATCGTCACAGGTGACGAATCATGGATCTATGCGTATGGTCCCGAAACAAAACAGCAATCGACTGTGTGGGTCTTCGAAGACGAGCCAAATCAAGCGAAAGTTGTTCGTGGAAGAAGCACTTCGAAGCAAATGGTCGCCTGTTTCTTCGGCAAAACTGGTCATGTGGCGGCTGTTCCGCTTGAGCAATGTAGGACGGTCAATTCTGAGTGGTGCACCACAATTTGTTTGCCTGAAGTCTTCGGAGAAATTCGAAAAACGGACAAGAGAAGACGAATCATTGAGCATCATAACAATGCGAGCTCTTACACATCGGCTTAAGCGCCTTTTTGACCAGCCAAACGTCGAATGGATGGGTCATCCGTCATACAGCCCTGGCTTGGCACCCAATGACTTCTTTTTATTCGCGCACATTAAGAAAAATGCGTGGTCAACGATTTTCTTCGCCAGAAGATGCAGTTGAAGCGTTCAAAAACCATGTTTTGGAGGTGTCTCAATCGAAGTGGAAAAAGTGCTTCGACAATTGGTTTGAGCGCATGCAAAAGTGTATAAATCATGCTGGAGAATACTTTGAAAAACAAAAAAAACCATTTTCGATGATAAATATCTGCATTTTCATTATTAGGCCAGAAATATATATAGCAGCGTACTTGGCATCCCCTAATTATTTTCGCTAAGGCTAAATCTACACTTTAGACAACCCCGAGGTCAATATTTGAGATGCTGTTGCTAAAAAAGGCCGCAAATATTGCACTGCTTGTTGCACTGTCAATGAAACCAAGGCCATCATTTTAATGCTCTGATATTAAATAAATAACATAGGTACCTCACAGTGCAGTTGTTATACCCGACATCATAGATTAGAGGGTATATTCACTTTGTCATTTCGTTTGCCACACTCGGACATCCCACAAACTAAATATGATCCGAATAGTTGTAAAATTCATAGCTGATCTTTCGATGTCCGTCTGTCTGCCTGCGAAACCCCAATTACAGGCCGCACTATTACAGCTAGGTGGCTGAAATTTTGCAGAAACATGCGTTGATGGACTGAAACGGTTGGTATTAAAAATGGGCCAGATGGATCATGAAGTAAAAATCTTCCCCTCACACGGACTGGGTGAACCTCTGGAAAAATCAACAATCCTAAACATAAAAACGTAATATCTCATGAACTTTGTGAGATAGGTGGCTAATATTTAGAACATATGATATTGACATGAATCGAAAAACATTCCAGAGAAATAGTGAAAGGTGCCACGCCCTCTTTGAAAACGCATTTATGGCCAAACAAATAAACCGATCGTTATAAATTTTAACAGGATAAAATCAATGACTATACGTACAATTATTTTAGGTTATTTAATGGTAAAATTTAATAAGGGGGTCGTGGCATCGCGCACACAATCCTGAGCTTTAAAAGACAATATCCCGAGAACTTATAGGTTTACGACGATGATATTTGGGATATACGTATGAGGTTGGCATGAATCGAAACACATTCTGGAGCAAAATTGGGCGGTGCCACGACCACGTGCGGGATCGGCCGATCGTTATAAAATTTCAACAGAATTAAATCAATGATAAGGAAACTATTTTACACTTTGTAACGGTAAAATTGGAAAGGGGGCCTGGCACCGCCCACATAAGCCAGAACATCAAAACACAATATATCATGAACTAATAGAGATATGACAATGATATTTGAAAAATATGATGTTTGCATAAATTAAAACACATCCTGTAGGAGAAGTGGACGATGCCACGCCCCCTTTAAAAAATCGCATTTATGGCCACAATAATGAACCGGCCGTTATAAAAATTTAACAGAATGAAATCAATGATTATAGATTATGTTGTGGTAAAATTGGACATGGCCCCGCCCATAGTACGGTAAACTTTGAAGGGCTATGTCTCGTTAAATAAACCGATAATTCAATATTAGGTGGTATGGAAAGAAACACAGCCTAATGGAGATGAGGCCATCCGTCAGTCCATCTATCGTTGTAATCAAAATACAGGTCGCAATTAAACTTGGCAATTCTTAAAGTTTGGGCCAAGAACGAAATTGGTCCAAATCGGTCCATATTTTGATATCAGACATATGTATTTACAGAACCTGGAGCTCAAAAGGCCACATATTACACCCGACTCCGACCAAATTGCGCACGGAGAATTTATTGCAAGTCACAAACACATATCTCGAGAGAGATATGTTCCCATATCGGTTCATGTTTTCAAACAGGTCCCTCTTGTTTTTAGGTCTCTTAATTATTGATGGTATAACTGGACCACATTGGTCCATATTTTTCTATAGCCCTTACACAAAGGTCACACTGAGCAATACGAGTGACCAATACATATCTCTGGTGAAATTGGACTATATCGGTCTTTGTTTTAGAATAAGTCCCTCATAAAGGTCCTTTCGATTTAAAGGTCCAGCAGCTTTAGAATTTTACACCCGATTGCTGGCAAGGGATGGAGCTGTGCAAGTGACAAACACCCCTATCGATTTGAGATCCTGCAGCTGTAGAAGCTACAAATTTTTCACGATCAAGTTCAAGTCTTGTATGCTACATTATGAGTGATAAATAATAAACATACTGGATTCGACCTTGCTTAAGCTCCAGACAGACGTGCTTAGTACTCTGAATAGCGTAGTGATGAAAGGCATCTCATAGTCGGTTAGGCTTAAACTTCCTTTTTTTACTTGTTCAAATGGTTGTAATGTGAGATTTTTTTGTAAAGAATTCATTAAAATGATCTTAAATCTATCGAAGATTGATCCGTCAATGCTTCCCGTCCTTCTGAAGCCGTAAAGGGTCGCAACTGTTTTCATTCAATTTTGTAAAAAATAAAATTTGGTTCAGCGATGGACGCTATTGAAATTGACGAAAATCGGTTCTGATTAAGATGCATATCTGTACACTCATATGGTCATCAGATATTTGGCTTTCCATTTTCTAAAAACTACATATAACATTTCATCTTGAGAAAATTTTGGAACAGTACGTTTTTTTGACAAAGGTCGGATACTATTAAAATCGATGACTTAGATATAGCTTCCACATATATGCTCATCTGATTTTCATGTTTTTATGTTCTAGAAGCCACATATAACATCCAATTTGATTTAGTTTAATACAAGAAAGTTTTTTTAAGCAAACGCTATTGAAATTAAAGAAAATCGGTTCAAATTTTGATATAAGTAGCTCTCACACACATATGTTCATCCGATTTTACGTTTTTAGCTCTAGAAGCCACATACACTATCCAATCATGATGAAGTTTGGCATACTTTAGTTTGTTGGACCAAAAAAGGACGTTAAAGAAAATCGGCTCAGGTTTATATATATCTCCCACATATTAAAGAAAATCGGTTCAGATTTAGATACTGCTCTGTGTTGATTGGATTTTATGTTTTAAGTTCTGGAAGCCACATATTGATGAAATTTGGCTCACATTAAAGAAAATCGGTTCAGATTTCGATATTGCTCTGTGTTGATTGGATTTTATGTTTTAAGTTCTAGAAGCCACATATTGATAAAAGTTGGCTCAGTAAGTTTTTTGGACAAAGTTCGGATGCTATTGACGTTGAAGAAACACGTTTTACATTTAGATATAGCTCCCACATATAGATTCAACCGATTGTGTCAAAAATAATGATATTTTCTTACAAATGCAAATATGACAGCTATAAAATTTGGAAAAAAAAAATTAAAAGGGATTTAATTTTTTTTTATAAATTTTATAGCTGTCATATTTGCATTAGTAAGAAAATTTCATTATTCTTGAAACAATCGGTTGAATTTATATGTGGGAGCTATGTCTAAATGGTGTCCAAAAACCTACTTTCAATTGGTTTTTCTGAATCTCCAAAAGTGCAGGGTACATTATAGTCGGCCAAGCCCGACTTTAGCTTTTCTTTACTAGTATTTAAAGTGATATTTTTCCAAAAAAACCTAAAAAAAATTTAAATACTCTCCAAATGACTTTCACTATCTTTAATGCATAAGTGGCCCGGTTTTTAAAAGTGGGGTAATTAAAGCCTTTTCAGGTTTACAAGCATGAACAGATGAATATAAGTATAAGGCGATTTGAGTTGGTTTATATACGTTCAAATCGTCTCATCGTGCTTTATCATTTAAAGGGGACAACAAGACAACCCGAGATGCTCTCAAGCTTTTTTTAAACAATTGTTTTACGGCCACCCTTTTTTTTGTTTATAAGTCGTATTGGGATCTTTTTTGTTCTTTGAGTCCAACTGACCAGAAAACTTTGAAAACTTTTAGCGAAATCACCTGCCAAATCAGCCCAGCCAATGGCTGTACAAAAGGTGAACAGACCTATAATTTAATGAATTATTTCTTTTCATTAATAAAAATAACGAAAATCTCCGCCAACCACACGATGTCGGTGTGAAATTTATTAAATTTTCAAAAATACCAAAAACAAAAAAAAATCATCCACATTTGAAGGCTGTGGCTGATGCACCGCGAACGGTATCACGATGTCAACCGATGAAATTCCGCGTTTTGTTACGTTAATCCTCTTTAAATCCGCCAGCATTTGGTGTGATTTGGTTTTTACGTTTTGAAGAGAAAACACCAGAAACCAACCAAAAAAAAAGCAAGAGACAGAAAAAAAAAGATTTCAGTTCTGGCAATGGTAAAAATGGTGAAAATTTTCAAACAGCAAAAGCCACAAATGTAAATTTAATTTGTGTAAAACTCCACGGTTTTATTCATGTCGAAATTATTTCGCTTTGGACGTTTTTCTTTCTTTCGTAAATTTATTTCGTTCTCTTTTATGGTTTGGTATTTTTTCCTTCTTGCCGTCGCCAGTGGTGGAGTTTTTCCGAAACATTTTCTTTTTTCATTTGAGTTTTGCATTTTGTTTTTTTCCGGGCTCCATCATTCATCTTTCAAATGAAATTATGATATCAGTCTGTGTGTGTGCTTTTGTTGGCTGTTTCCTTTTCCGGTTTTGCAATTCGTTTTTGGTTATTTAGAAAAAAAGAGAATTTCAAATGACGACGATGGCGGACAACGCAATGATGTGACATTGACGTTGATGGGAGGGGGCAGTTAAATGAATAAAGTACTAGAAGATGAGTAGGATATTTTGTAGGTTTTGCATTTGAATGAGGCTTAAACAAACCACGCTTATGACGAGCCCTAATAGAAATTGGTTTTCGCATAATGGATTTCTAAGGATAATCAAATTTCAAGGAAGACAATAAGAAAGGTAACATGACCCCCAGATTCTGAACACTCCCTAAAAACTCCTGCCCAAGAAACACTCAGCAGAATTCAGTAAGTACAAAACGTAACAAGAAAGGTTGGGTAGCAATCGGTACAAGCAGACTAACTTAGGCTATGGTCACACGAAGTAACCTAGCACAAAAATTCCTATTCCCTCCCCTTGAACCGTTGTGATCGCCTTAGAAGGCTCTTGAGTTGGCCAATGCCAAAATCATCCAGTTCAGCTAAATCCCTAAAAAACAATACAAACCAGATTTAGATCCAAACCTAATCTAGATCGTCAGGGCAGAGCAGGTACAGAGAAGGTGTTGAATGGATTATTTCTCCTCCGCATCCTTGCAACTTCTGCAGTAGTCTTTTGTCGCCACCTTCAGCCTTACCGCATGCCTTTTAATCAAACAGTATCCTGTCGCGTCAGATACAACCGGGTGGACATCAGGCCTTGATACTCGTAATATTAGCAGTGTGCTAGGGCATTTGATATACAGGCGAGCCTCATTTGTCTGATTTAAACGTAGCCTGTGACTAAAGCCCACTTATTATTAGTTTACCTCTAGGCTCTCTCCCGCAAAATAAGTCTGCTGGTGGCAAAGTAACGAGTCTTGCTAACTCATCTGCACTACAGTTCCCTGGTATGTCCCGCCATCCAATCTGCGGCAGTTAAAGGCTGATGTCAGCGATGCCAATTTGGTGTTTTTCCCACTACTTCTAGCGATTTTTTTATCACCAAAAAACACTGTTTTGGAAAAGTAGCGATTTTAAATACAAACTCGTTATCTTTTTGGAAAATCGCTCTTATTTTTAAAAAAAATGCTCGTTGTTTTTATAAAAAATTACTTGTTTTTTTTTTTTAAATCGCTACTGTGTCGATTTTAATTACTTTCGCGCAGCTTCTGTAGCGATTTTAAATTGATGATGAGAAAGATATCACGTTTTTTGAATTTTCGCCTGCCCCACCAAACATTCTAAGGTTTTCTTCTGTTATTTTCACTCGAAGCTAAATCATTTTAATAGTTTTTATACATTTTTTTATAATTTTTTGCTCTGCAGCGTTTTTTCACATTTCATCTATTTCAGCTATTTTGGCTGCTAAACAGTTGGCAACACTGAGCTCTGGAAGAAAGAATTTCAAAGATTTTGCGATTTATTAACAGTCTGACTGTCGCAATTAATATTTATTTCCACTGTTATGTTAGTCTCATTATCTACTGTATTACCTGGCAATGACCACTCATTACCTTTTGCCTCATTACCTTTTGCCTTCTGGCTCTCTTAATCACAGCTCTCACTCAACTTCACGGAGAAAATATTTATCCCCATTGTGATAAGAAAAGTTAAGCGAAGTATTTAACCATTCGGCTACTCATTACCAACTGCATTACCTGGTAATGACCACACATTACCCTTTGTATTAAATTGAAAACAAAAATGAGTACTTGCTGATAACAGATATATTATTTAATCTCCGAACAAATTTTTATTAATCACTTTTTTCTCGTTAAACTCTCTGGATCTCTAAATCAAGGTTCTCACATAACATATCGGAGAAAATATTTATCCCCATTGTGGTGAGAACAGTATTTTTTTAACCATTTGGCTACTGATTATCAACTGCATTAATGGGTAATGACCACTCATTACACTTTGTATTATATTAAAAACAAAAATGAGTATTGGCTGATAAAGAATAATTTATTTAATCTCTGAACACATTTTCACTGTTCAGTTTTTCTTCTTCTCAATTAACAATTCGTTGAACTCTCTGGCTCTTATTAACCACAACGCTCACTCAGCTTCATGGAGAAAATATTTATCAGCACTGTAATGAGAATATTATTTCTTAACCATTCGGCTATTGCCTAACCAGGTATGACCTCTCATTACGCTTTGCCTTACCTGTTAATAACCTCTCATTACCCTTAGCCTTACCCATTACTCTTCGCATTGTTTTGGAACCAAAAAAGTACTTGCTGATAATAGTAGTTTACATAATTACCCTCTTAACACTTTAATTATATTTTCATTGTTAGGTTCTCTCTTTCTCATTTTTAAATTCGTCTAACTCTCTGTGTCCTCTCAATCTTAACATCGGCTCAATATCGACTCTAAACATAAACTCTCATTCAATCAACATATATGTCAGATTTGAGAAGAGTAGAAATTTTATCAAATCAATTTGTTACATGGTAATAACCTCTCACTACCCTTTGCATTATTTTGAAACAAAATATAAGTACTTGCTTATAATAGATTAACTAAATAGTCTCTAAACACTGTAAACACCCTTTTACAGTTCTTTCCATCTCTAATTTGTAAAATTCGTCGAACCCTAGCAGCTCTCACTCAACTTTTACTCTTATTTTTTCGGTAGGTCGTGGCGATTTAGGCTTCGAAACAGTTGGTGACACTAGCTAATGTTGCCCTCAGGAAGACGGATTTTACAGATTTTGAGATTTAAAGGCAGTCTTACTGTCGGAGTTTATATTTATCTCCACTGTGGTAAGAATAGTTTTTCTTAGTCAATCGGCTGCTTTCTTACCAGGTAATAAGCTCACATTACCCTATGCCTTACCTGGTAATATCCTCTCATTACCCTTTGCATTATTTTGAAACCAAAAAATAAGCACTTGCGGGTAATGGTAGATTAACGAAGTACTCACTAAACTCTGTTATCAAATTTTTAATTGTTCAGTTCTCTCTCGCATTTAAAAATGTTCACAACTCTGCTTGAACTCTATCGGCTTTTACTCAACATTAACTCTCTTATTTTTCTCAACATCCATTTAAGTAGCGAATAGAGAATTTCTCTTAAATTAATGCATTACATAGTAATGAACTTTTATTACCCTTTGCATTATTTTGAAACCAAATATAAGTACTTGCATATAATACTCGTCGATTAACTAAATAAACTCTAAACAACACATTTTCATTGTCCAGTTCTCTCTATTACTCATTTTAAAATTTCTCTCTCTCATTTAACTTTATCTTTCATTTCTTATAAGCGGGTTTTTTCTAATAAATCATCCTCTTATATTCATTACCTTTTGTATATCATTCGAAAACTTGAAAAAATGTTATTTTCAGATTCTCAGTCAGATTTTAATTTGCAAAGCTATGGCAGTATTCGACCTTGGACCATGGACTTTTAAAAAAATACTAATTGATTCTTGTAATTTATACCATTTCGAAAGCGCTTCCATAATCGGTTAACAAGAACTTTGCCAATCTTGTCGCCGTTTTTTGCATATGCATTTTAATTTTTGTTTTCTTCTGAAAATAACGTATATCGAGTTATGACCCTCTTGCATAAAATGGGCACAATGTGTGCACTTATTTCACTCACAACTGTTTGGATAATTGCATTTGAAAATAATTTAGATTTGTCTAATAGAGGGAAAAAAATCTTTTATTTTCTATCGTTCTACCTCTGTCTGCATTAGTGTGCGTTTTGGTTTTGCATTCCGCATGGCTTCCAATTGCAAAGGAGCTAGCTGAGCTATGAATAACAGAGGGTGGTTGGGCGATGGATCTAACGAAGGATTTCATTTGCTCGAGACTTGAGAGTAAAAACAAAATTGTTGTTTTGCGTATAATTAAGCACTCATCCTATGGTCGTAATTAAATTTTCCTATGTGCACATTCATGCAAGAAGCATTGCACAGAGTAGCACCAGAGGAGGACGAGTGCCATCGACATCATCAGCAGCTGCAGCATCATCCATGTTCCGAACGACAAGTGCAACAGCAGCAGACCCAGTAAAAACGAGTAAGAAAAAAAAAATACAAGTTTAGCTTTAGGCTCAAAGTCAGTTCCACTCAAGTATGAGTATTTTGCCCATCTAACATATGTTGTCTGCTCGTCTCCTCTTCTTCGTTGAATGTAAACGTATGTGAGGATGTATTTTACAAACAATTTTGTCCAATTATACAATTAAGTGATACCCTACAGTGGGTTTTTACAAACCAGTGTGGGATATGCAGAGCACTTTTTAATCTGCACATTTAAAGGGGTCTCGATCATAGTTGGATTTACGTTAAAAAGGGTAAGGTTTTAAGAAATTCCTCAAGGTTCATGTTAGCCATTATGCAGCCCTATGTTCCTAAGAGGAATAACTGGAAGCAGCCTATATATGTGACGCGCAAAATAGAAAGGGACCTAAGGTTAAAAACCAGTTTTGTTCAGGAGAGCCATTTTAAAGATTAGGTCCCTTTCTATTTGCGCTTAGAATCGTCGACTTCACTTTCATAAAACGCGCAAATCTCTGGGAGGGAACACTTTTGGGGCATGGGATCGGTCTCATTCGATGCTCAGATGTTGTCCACCTCAAAAAAAGAAAAAAACATGAAAATTGATTTTTTTTTACCCTTAGGTCCCTTTCTCTATGCGCTGTCACATATGTAAGCCATTATGTACCATAATTGCCATTCTTTAAATATCCGCCGAGACTCTGAACCAAGATGTACATTTGAATCTTCTGTATACCGAAGTGGCGTAGGGTATCATATAGTCCACCCTGTCCGCCTCTTTACTTTGAACTTTTTTTTTGTTTAAGAATATACAGAATTGCACGTGATTTTTCCTTCTAATCTTTTGATACCAGTTCTCCCTGAGATGTAAAAGAAAATAACGACGAGTGGGTGTAAACGAATGAAGGCAGAATTTTAAAGAAATCAGAAAAAACGAGTTGAACAAAAAATTCATCTTTTATTTATTATTTTAAGTGTTCGCTGCAGTTGTTAGTCAGTCGTTGGTAGGTCTGACTAACTGGTTGACTGTCTAATTGGTCTGAAGGATACATAGAAATAACTGCAGTTAAGAACAAAAGGACATTTACGTCCATGCATACACAGGACAAAAATTACACAAGACTAAATTTTGAACGAAAAGTCTTGTAAAAAAGTATTTGAGGCTGTTTATTGAAATTCACACAGGGAGATGGGACCGTTTTGATTTACCAAACTGAGCCGAAAGTCCTTTATCGCAGCAAAAATGCCCAGAAAGCATGTGCCGCGAGTTCTTCTGCTCTTAGTGCACATGATTTTCTATTTTGGGTTTTTTGCACACAGGACGATTACAAACCAAAACCGAAAAAATTGGGTAACGATTTAAAATTTTTTTTATTGTGGAAAAGGAGAAACTTTCAAGAATAATGTGTGACAATATGAAAGGGATCGGAACAAATCTAACGAAGAAACGGCGGTTTAAGCAACCGTGCCTCAAACCTGACTCAGTGCCCGTAGAAAAAAAAGTATGGTTGGGATAACAATATTCAAAGAGCATCATACTATTGTTGCGTATATGGTTGTGTTACAATTATAATATGATTCTCATAATAATAGTATGATTCACCTACAACCATATTATGATTTCCACAACCATATTACCATCCTCCCATTATTGCCGTGGCCTTATACTTTAGAAACCACATCTTTTCTCTGCGTGTGTTTTTCAAAAATTTAAAGCGTTTTTGCCAAAACTCACGTTTCAAAGTCGAAACTTTTTTTCACCCAGAATTGGAGTGGTCACGAATTAAGCCTGTTTTTTCGATTAGACGCTTAGTTTAGGAGATAAAGCTGATTTAAGTTTTTATAGAAAATTTCAAATTTTGTCACCCATTTTGTCACCCTAAGCGTCTAACCCATTTGTTAGACGCTTAGTTTAAGAGATATAGTTATTTTTAGTTTTTATAAGAAATTTTAACTTTTTTCACCCAGAAAAGGGATGATCACGAATCAAGGCTATTTTGTCGATTAGGCGCCTAGTTAAGGAGATATAGTTGATTTAAGTTTTTATAAAAACTTTCAAATTTGTTCACCCAAAATCACGAATCAAGCCTATTTTGTCGCTTAGTTTAGGAGATTTAGCTGATTTCAGTTTTTATAGGAAATTTCAACTTCAAAATCGTTTTGAAATTTTGAACGCCCAGAGAAAAAACGTCGTTAAAAAAGGTTCGTTTTTAGGGTCCAATGCGCCCATGCGGACCATGCGCCCGTTTCTTACGTTTCCAAAGTCGATACCCATCAAAACTTCTGCACCAGTCGTTTTGAAACGTTGAACACACGCAGAAAAACAAGTAAAAAAGTCGTTAAGTTTGGACAGGCTAACCGTTTTATACCCTCCACTGTCCCTAGTGGTAAAAAGGTAAATTTTTTAGGCCATTTTGGCCCATGCTTCCAACCCTAATTTCAGACAAAACATGTCTTTATATTTGGTTTCTCAGACATATTTACTTAATTTTAGTAGTCAAATGTCCTCTTGGCCATACGTACGGTACGTTTATGGGGCGACATGAACCGAAAAGTCCAACAGCTATGCCCTTTTTGGAGGTATTTTGTACGTCCCCATCAGCAATACCCATTTTAACCATTGTACATTCTCAAAAAAATGTTATATGTGACGCGCAAAATAGAAAGGGACCTAAGGGTAAAAACCAGTTTTGTTCAGGAGAGCCATTTTAAAGATTTAAATACGTGTATCTTTGGTGTACCATCACTTTCATAAAACGCGCACACTTTTGGGGCATGGGATCTGTCTCATTCGATGCTCAGATTTGTCCACATGAAAAAAAGTGAAAATTGATTTTTTTTTACCCTTAGGTCCCTTTCTCTGTGCGCTGTCACATATGATAATAAAAATACTCAAAAAAGTGTACTTGTTTCCAAATTACCCTTAGTCCTTTAATAGGAAACTTTTCCTCCTCCCAAGCCCATTTCGTCCATTTATAATTCCACATTTAGACCACTTTTTGCAGCATTTAAGGCCGTTTGTCAGCAATACCGCGCCGAATCTTCTCTTCCAAGGCGGCAATAGTGTCGGTCTTATCTGCGGAGACAATACCGCGCCGAATATTCTCTTCCAAGGCGGCAATAGTGTCGGTCTTGTCTGCGGAGACAAGCGATTTCACATAACACCACAAAAACTAGTCCAGCGGTGTTAAATCACACGATCCTGGAGGCCACGCCACATGGCCACGACGCGAGTTAATGCGCTCAATAAATTATCCTTCAATACGAGGGTTGCTATATATAATTCTGGCCTAGGCAACACTGAGTGTTGCCTGGCACCATCTGACATTTCCATTGGAAAGTTTGACGTTTTTTAGCATAAACGTACTCAGAACGTTTTGACGTACGACCATCATTTGTGCTGTCTCCAGTGCGATCATTTTTCACAACTTTCGACGTGGATTATCCCGACAAGAGTGCATCGATGAACTTAATTCTTTGTATGGCTATAAAGCACCATCCTATAGCACTGTGAGAAACTGTGAATTCATTAACAATCGTGGCCAACGCTCGCTCAAAGACGAAGGTCGTCCAAAAACGGCCGTTGTGCCAGAGAACATTGATGCCGTGCGCGAACTTATAATGCAAGATCGCCATGTGACATACCATGAGATAGAGGCATCCTTGGCATTTCTTCCACCACCATACATTCGATATTTTATGCACACCAGGCCGCACAAAAAGTTTGTCCCGCATAATTTGACAATTCCTCAAAAATAGACTCGTGACGATTGGTGCAAAGAATTTTTAAAAAAAATAAGATCGCAGTGCTTCAAAAGACGTTTATAAGATCGTCACAGGTGACGAATCATGGAACTATGCGTATGAGCCCGTAACAAAACAGCAATCGGCCGTGTGGGTCTTCGAAGACGAGCCAAATCCAACGAAAGTTGTTCGTGGAAGAAGCACTTCGAAGCATGACTTTTATAAGATCGTCACAGGTGACGAATCATGGATCTATGCGTATGAGCCCGTAACAAAACAGCAATCGACCGTGTGGGTCTTCGAAGACGAGCCACATCCAACGAAAGTAGTTCGTGGAAGAAGCAGTTCGAAGCAAATGATCGCCTGTTTCTTCGGCAAAACTGGTCATGTGGCGACTGTTCCGCTGGAGCAACGTAGGACGGTCTATGCTGAGTGGTACACCACAATTTGTTTGCCTGAAGTCTTCGGAGAAATTTGAAAAGCGAACACAAGAAGACGAATCATTGTGCACCATGACAATGCGAGCTCTCATATATCGGTTCAAACCAGTGCCTTTTTGACCGGCCAAAACGTCGAATTGATGGGTCATGCAATGACTTCTTTTTTTCTTGTACATTAAGAAAAAAATGCGTGGTCAACGACTTTCGTCGCCAGAAGATGCTGTTGAAGCGTTCAAAAACCATGTTTTGTAGGTATGATCAAATATCGACCGATTATTCCACCAGCCCATAAACCGCACCAAACCGTGGTTTTCTCTGGGTATAATGGCACCTCTTAAACCTCTTCTTGTTATTCTTCAGCCCAAATGCGGCAATTTTGTTTATTGACGTTGCCGTAGCGCCAGAAATGGGCCTCATCACTGAACAAAATTTATTCAAAAACAGCGGATCTTTCCGTTTCTCACCACACGCTCATTTCCACAATACAGTTGCCAACATTTGAAGAATTTTGTAGTCAAAAAATAAGTGGCATTAAATGTAATTTCGAATGACCAATAAAGATGCCACACTTGATTTTCTTTTTTTTCTTTTTAAATACCCCTATATTGATCACCCTTTAAATTTATTTATAAGATTGCCTTAAAAAATGTGTTTGTACACACAGAGAAAAAATCTGTTAGAAATCGATTCGAACTACAAAAAATTAGTTGGATAAACCGAATTTCTGCTGCAATAACCAACATACCATAGTATTGATGGTGACATGGTTGGTGATATCATATGATGGTAGCTACAACCAATTCACGGTATTTACCGCTAAAATACAGTTATACAAACCGAACTTACTCTAACTGTTGGTTGCGACAACTGGCGGTTATGGCAACCAATCAATTGTGATGTACATGTTACTTTAATACCAACGATTGGTGGTGACAACCGATGAGTTCCTTGTAGTGCAGTGTTTCTTATTCCAACATCAACAAATAAACCCTAAAACATTTTATCGGTTCTAGTCACACCAAAAACTACGAAAACATATTTCGAAATCCCTAAAAAATGTATAAAAACAAAAGAAAAAATGGTCAGACAGTTTAAGTTTCTAGGCTTAGACGCTTAATGCTTTCAAGCAATACTGGTATAAATAAAAAAAAATATTTTCAAAATATAGAAACAGGCTTAACTGTTATTTAGTGACATTACTCAGACTTGTTCAGATAGACTTGCATAGATGGAACTTCTTATTGTTCAAAACAACAACTATTTTTTTTTTATATTTTTCCCGAGCTACGGCCACCCAATGCTTGACAATAAATATTGTTATCAACCCTAATTAATTGTTTTCTCTTGACCCATTGCAAGGCGGTAAAATACGAGTATTGCGTTTTTTCAGAAAATACTTATAACCAACAATCTATAACAACAACCAATACATGTACACATTTAGTTCCAATAATCATCTTAGTCTGTTAGGATTGCCAATACTTGTTTTCTTTAACCGAACCTTTTGGTTCCCTCTACTCGAAATTGCTGTCTACCCAACCGTCATTTGGTTTTAACGACGGAATACATGGATAGTTCTTGCAACCACCAACATTCAGTTGGCAAAAAATTCGGCTGTGGCAACAAATATGTTCTCGGTGTGTACTCGAAAGAAAGAAAGAAAGAACCGGTTCCTTCTTCAGAATGTAAAGCTTTATCTTGTCAACTCCTCTCTCTATATATTTTTCTCTCTCACTCTCTTGGTCTATTTTTCCGCCTACGTATTACGTAACGCCACGCGAAAAAACTTTCTCTTTTTGTTGTAATTAATTAATAAAATTAAAAATTTTCACACAATAACTTTTTTAATAGAAAACTTTGGCAAAAGATTGTTTGTTTTTTTTTTTTGTGGGCTGTTTTTTGTTATTTCTTTCCAGAGCCACGTCAGAAGAACAGCAACAAATCACCAAAAGAAAGAGAAACTTTGGCAAAATCATGAAATACACACTCACACACAAAGAAAGGCGATGATAATGAAAGAAAGCAAAAAGAAAAAAACAACGTCAAAAAAAATCAACGCCTTTAGGCCAAACACACATGGTTAATCAACGAAACGAAACGAACACACGAGCAACGATAAGAGAACTCAAGTCACACGTATACACACACTCACAGCCCAGCAATTATAAAAGGCTTCACATGTGTGTGTGTTTGTGTGAGGGAGTTAAATTTAATTTCCGTTTGTTGAAATTCATGGAAAATTCATGGCAATAACAGCCAACTCACACACACACATACACGTCGGCTTTCAAAGTCTATCTCGCCCACTCGCCTGCTTCTTTCCATACGCTTCGGTGCTGGCGAAAGTTTCTGTCGTTTGAGCTGGCAGCCAGCAGCCGCCTGCTCCTACTCCTGCTTAACAAAAAAAAAAGTTCCTACATTTACGCGCGTTGAGTTCTTTTTCTCTCTTTCTCTCTCTTTTTGTTAATTACTTAATGAATAATTAAATATTGGCTTAATTTGGTTATTAAAAATTTCGTTGTATCCACAGAGAATCAACGCACGACGGCACAGAAAAAAAACAACAAAAATCAGCAGAAACTCAGCACAGAAGATCTGGTGGTGATTTATTTTCATTCATTTGTTCGTTCGTTCTTTCTGGGTCTGGGCTTTGTCTTAATTGCAAATTTAATAAACCTAAAAATTCCATAATGAACAAATGAGACAACGAATGAAAGGCGTACAAATTTCCCCGAAACGCTAAGAGGGATTATTAGACCAGCATGCAGAACGTGTGGGTGGGTCAAAGGAGTAAAATGAGAGTAAGATTTTATTTGGAGAAACGTTGTTGAAAGGTTGATGGACAGCGATACAAAGAATAGATGCCCCTTACGTGTTGAAAAATATACTCGTATAGATTTCAACTAAAATTTCAATTAACAAAGTAAAAGTTTTGCAAGGAAAGAAATTTAGGTAAATACTAAAATGAAGTTCAAGTATTGACTGAAAAGGATCTAGCAGCGCTTAGACCTGGCTGTTATAATAAGAGCTTTCATATGCTTTCATTTCTTAAAGCTCTTCCTACCGAGGATAGGGAACCACTCGTGGTATTAGAATGGTGTGCGTGAAGCAATTGGCAGAAGCCTAGCTTAGAAAGAAAAAAGACATCACCTCACCACTCCTTTTAAAATTTTTTCTAAATAAGCTCAACTATTTATTAGTTGTGCAATGATATTTAATAATTGGAAACAGCAACAACAAAATTCATAAAATGCATGCATGTGTGTTTGGGTGTATGTGTTTTAGTATGTATGCAGTGCGTGGGATTTTTAGTGTGTTCGGTGCAAAACTCTACTGCCGGCAGTTCTCGTTGAATACGAAACTTCCTGCCCTTAAGTGTATATAGCCGCTAAACGTAGTGACAGCACATTCGTTGCTTGTGGTCTTATGCTGGTGAAGTGGCGCCCACCAAAACTGCAGTCACCCCTGTTTGTAACTTAAAGTTTTCCGAATGCTTTTTGAAAAACTTTAAATTTGTTATTGTACTTATAAATATGTACATTTTTTCAGAAACTTAACGAAAATATTATCGATAAACGGATTACAATTTATTTTGTAAATATGTTTATCGCTTGAAATCAAAAATATTTTCGATAAACAACGTACAAATATTTTAGTTTATATGTAAACTTTTTGATCACAGGATTCCTAATTAATCTGTTGTCTAAATTTATAAATTAAATCGAAAAAAATAATTTTTCTGTGTACCCACCCAAAAAAAAATTAAATTTTGATTTAAATAATAGCATTTTCGATTTAAAAAATGCTCATAACACTGTGCGACAGCCACAATCGGTTTGGGATGAAACCACTGGGGAAAGTTATATCGGTCAAAAAAAAGGTCATACGTGTCCCAGCGTTTCGTTGGGTCTCATCTAGGAATCGAGATATATCGATTTGAAGTTAGTAAGTATCGTATAGGGGAATTTGTCACGTTTTTGGCTCTTTTGCATCGATTTTCATGATTTCTGTCTCATTTTGGTCATAGGTTATGTGACTTTACGTGAAAGTAATAGGACTTGACACTTTTTACCGTTTTGGATTTTTTATGAATTAAAAAAAAAAAAATTTAATTTTTAGGCAAAAATAATTTTTTTTTTCATACATTTATTTATAATTGCGAAACTGTTGCTTAAGTAGGAAAACGGTTTAAGAACAGATTAGAGGAATTGTAATTCTTAATTTTTCTAAATTTGTTTCAGCTAAATCGGACGAGTGGTTCTCGAGTTATGTCAAACAAAAGAGCCTAAAACGTGACAAATTCCCCTATACGATACTTACTAACTTCAAATCGATATATCTCGATTCCTAGATGAGACCCAGCGAAACGCTGGAACACGTATGACTTTTTTTTACCAATATAACTTTCCCCGGTGGTTTCATTCCAAACCGATCACTGACCCTTACCATTTGTCGCAGAGTGTAATCAGCACAGACTATAACTCTTTTAAAGATATTTTAGTTTTTCAACAAATTCTGTCAAATTGCAGCATTGAATACCAAGGATATATTCTTCAGGAATATATTAAATTAAACTAGGAAAAAAGCTAAAGTCGGTAATGGCCGACTACCATATATCCTGCACTTTTAGGTGTATAGAAAAACCAGCTGAAAACGCGTCATTTTTAAAAAAACTATCCATATTTAAAAAAAAATTGTATCAAATTTGTTTTTGTAACGAAATTTACAGAATTTTTGAGGATTGGACCGTATTTTCCGCCCTCAGGTGCGGTTCATAGGAGTCTGTCAGATTTAGGCAAATCGTAAAAATAATTATGCTCTAAACTTCACTTTGATATAGGGTATTATGACTAAGTGCCGATGTTTGTAACTTCTTAAAGAAATGGAGATCTGCCCCATGTAAACCGATCCGATCGATTCAGGACCACTAGTCGTGTTTTATTTAACCACGCTAAAACAACTATTGCGAACCGTCTTCAAAAAACTTGTAAGTTTTTTAATTACTAAAAATATGTTGTATATACGTGCAAAACTATTTTGTTTTTAATAGTTATTCAACATTAGCTCTAGGGTGTTCACTTAGGTACGTCTTATTTCGCTAAAGCCCATTTAACGCATTTTCCTGAATACACTTTTTCCTATAAATCAAAAATGTTTAAAACGAAAGATTTAGGACAGACAAATTTAGAATACATATTTTCACTAAATAAACATTTTGTGTTTTACGAATGGAAATTATTGCAAAAGCCCCTTTCCGATTTGAGTTCTTGCAGCTCTAGAAGACACTTATTCACCAGATCACACTCAATTTTTTTCACCGTAGTTTAGAGACCATTTAGGCCCATATTTTTGTGTAGCCAGCATACAAAGTCCTTCCCGATTTCAGAACTTGCATTTTCAAAGGCCACATATTAAATTTCACATGGACCATTACGAGCGACCAAAGCCTAATTTTGTAGGAACCAGAAATCCGAATATACCATTTAATCTTCACTCAGAGAACTAAGAATTGGTGGTGTTAAATTCAGTTAAATTCTTTGTAGTAACCAAACCCCGTTTTGTTCGCTATTGTTAAATATTACACTATGAGCAACAAAAATTCGGACTTGAACGGGGAGTAAATGATTTCTTCTGGAAATGAAAGACTTAGGTGAGAATAATATATTCAAAAGGACTATTCTGGTTGATCCCAATTATATTGAATGGGTGGAAAAAACTTTCATTTTGCAACGTACTCGTTTGAAATTAGTTAAAAAGTAGTAAATATTCCGTTTCAGCGAAATTTTGTTTCTTGAGCGTAATCGTATGAAGTTCATTTTTGTAGAACATTTTAACATCTCAACTCTAAGATTGGAGTTTCGCAAAAGTTGAAAAATCATTCTTTGTGGTTTTGCTAATTGTCGGTTTTGCAAACCAATGTTGGTTTCATTTGGTGTCATGAAACCAAGTTGGTTTTGTCCATTTCGAATGTAAATAACACCAATGTTCGAATCAGCTGTTGCTGATAAAACCGATAACACTGGTTTTCATGACACCAAAGCATTTTTTGTTAATGTTTTCAAAACCAATAGTGACAACATTGGTTCCTATGACAGCCCTGATTATGTTCAACAAAAATTTGATTAACTTGATTTCAGTTGGGATGTGTCCTTTTTTTAATGAAATTGTATAATTGCTTTTAGAAATGTTCGGTTTTGGTTTAAAATGTTCAACTTAATTCTACTATTGTGATTTTAGTATAAACTATTTAAAAAAAATTAAAAATATTTTCCAGACAAACTGACCCTTGTCGTCCTTTTAAAAAAAATGTTTAATAAAATTTAATGAATATGTAATGTTCAGAATGCAAATCAAAATCGACACAGAGAAACGATTTTCATATTCAATTTTTTCCTATCCATTTTTCAAAAATATACCATATCCAGCTTTTTCTTAAGATTCACTTGTGCATTAGGGTGGAGTGAAGTTGTACTGGGAAATTTTTTTTTTGGAATTTCAAAATGGAATAGTCACCAAAATATGAACTAATAGTACATATGAATTAGTGCAAAAACCGGAGTTTGTAGCGTAACGTTTTGAGGTGCCCCAACGGGGTCAAAGTTGAGAGTGAATGGGTAAAAATTCACAAAAAGGCACACAACTGCCCCGGAGTCTCTCGTAGAGAGATCAAATGTAAGACCAACCCTCATTAATTTCCCCCAATAAACATTTTCTTAGAACAGACCTACCCCCTATCTCTACTCCATATGGGGGCTCCCATACAAAATTCAAGATTTGACGAAATTGTTAAAAATTGGCCGCCACAGGTTCCAGGTTGCCACTAGGGGTATAAAATGTATGACCGACTTACATTATTTTTTCACCATAAACATTTTTTCAGAACATAGTTGCCCCCTATTTCGACTCCCATACAAAATACATACATACAAAATACCCATGCATGTGTAAAACCAGTTTCTCTTAATGGAAAAAAAATTATATATGTATATTGTTAGTCCCCCAACTGCTGGTATGTTATCAGATTAAAGTTCAATATTGAAGCTGCCGACTTATCGACAAATGTTGTTCGAAACAACAAATGTTCTAAATTGTTATTTTCGTTACATTAGCGCCTCCTGCTTCCAATAAAAATGTCTCAAGTTAAGACTCGTCACATGAGAAATTGTCCTGTGTTTGGCTTGCCACAAACGTTTGCTGAGTTTCAATTACCCACCTATAATGACGTTATGAAGTATTATCTACTCATCAAGTATGAACTAAAGCCAGATAAAACAGCAAAAGAGCCGAGTGTTCATGACATATCCGAAATAGTTGCTTCTCGAATTTTACAGATTTGGCAAAAAGCATCCCTGCCAACTGTCAGTTTAAAAAGGGTATTACAGCTCATTCGTTCTTACCATGGTAAATATAGAAACTTAATGAAACCTTATAAAAATCGTCAGACCTACAACAACTATCAGGAAAAAGTTAAGAAATTTAGAGACGAATCGCAAAGATTGTTTGATATCAGTAGTTGCAAATGCAAACTGATCTCTAACTGTAGATGTGAAAAAAATGTCGTGTACCTAAGAATGAAATAAACTTTTTAATTGATCAAAGAACAACGAGGAAAATGGTGATTGGCGGTGTTGATAATATTGCCTCTAAAAAAGCTATGAAGAAACAAGGGAGAAAAGAAAAATGTTTACTTGAGAAACAACAAGTAGATGATTTGCAACAACCTTGCTGTTCCCGTTCATTGCTCGATAATGTGTCAATCGACAGCAGTGATTCCTGCAATAGCTCTAGTGTGTCTTCATATAATGCATACTCTTCAACAAAACAGCCACCACAAATCGTTCAGTCGTCGATTAAAAAAATGCGATTAACACTGCCATGTTTAGCCCTTGCCTGCGATCGTACTGGAGTTTCCGACAGATCCGCTGCTATCATAGCGTCCTCTGTTCTAAAAGACGTTGGCATTATTTCATCAAACGATCAGAGTCGTGTCATAGATCGCTCACAAGTGCGCCGTGCCAGATCAAAGAAGAGGGCAGCTTTACAAAATATAAACCGTAAAGAAATTATTCGTGGTCTTTACTTTGACGGTAGAAGGGACAACACATTAGTGCTTATCGAAAAAAATGGAAAATATTACAGAAACCGACAAATGAAAGCACATTACGTAATTGTCTCGGAGCCAGAAAGTGAGTACTTCGGCCATGTCACATGTGAATCCGGAACGGCTGAAACTATTAAAACTACTTTAATTACTCACTTGACGAATAAATCGGTGGATTTGAATGCTATAGTGGCTGTAGGTTGCGATGGAACAGTAGTGAATACGGGTTTGAAAGGAGGTGTCATTCGCCTGATAGAAGCAGAATTAAATAAACCCTTGCATTGGTTCGTTTGTCAATTGCATTCAAACGAATTGCCGCTGCGACATTTATTGGTAGTTTTGGATGGAAAAACATCCCAACTACAAAAGTGTGAGGCAATGCCAATCGTAAAATTTTCTGTTATTCCTACAACAGTACCAGACATCACCAATATTGACCTCAGCTCTGACCAAAAATATCTTTTTAATATAATGACAGCTATCAGCAGGGGTGAATTTTCTTCAGATCTGGCCAATACAAAACCTGGACCCCTCAACCATTCTAGATGGTTAACTACAGCAAATCGTATTTTAAGGTTATATGCTGCTAAAACTGATCCCGAAAAAAATTTATTAATATTAGCGACTTTTGCGATGAAAGTTTATGGTCGAATGTGGTTTATAATCAAGTGTAATCCCTCTTGCACAAACGGAGCTAAACACTTGTGGCAAACAATTAACCTGATTCGATATTTGGACGACAATTTAAAAAAATAATACATCCAGTGATTCAAGGAAATGGTTATTTCGGTAATCCAGAAAATGTCCTTATCGGTATGCTCGCAGATGAAAGACAAGAGATACGTAACCTAGCATACACACGCATTCTAAAAGCAAGATTAGAGAACAATTATGGGTTACGAAAGTTCGAAGTACCTTCTTTAAATTTTGATGCTGAGGATTACACGGACTTAATAAATTGGCAAGACCATAAAATAACTGAGCCACCTTTGACTTTAAATATTTCAAACGAATTCTTGGAGAATATTGTCGAAAATGGTCTTGGTACACATCACAATATAAAAGATTTTCCTTGCCATACCCAAGCCGTATAGCGCTGCATTAAGCTGGTGACAGATGCGTCCAGTTCCGTCTGTGGAGAAAGTAAACGTGATGGATTTATAAGAGCACGACTATTATCACGCCAGAAGATGCCGTCCTTTAATACAAAGAAACAATTTAATGTGTAGTACCTAATTTAAATACATTTTATTAATAAACAACATTTTCATAAAAAATAATTCCATTCACCTTTTTTTTTATAAAATGTTTTATAAAATGTTTAATGGGGGAAATTAATAAATTAATCCTATAATTTTCCAGTCTGTCATATACATTTTGTATGGGAGCCCCCTTAGGGAGTCGAAATAGGGGGCAACTATGTTCTGAAAAAATGTTTATGGTGAAAAAATAATGTAAGTCAGTCATACATTTTATACCCCTAGTGGCAACCTGGAACCTGTGGCGGCCAATTTTTAACAATTTCGTCAAATCTTGAATTTTGTATGGGAGCCCCCATATGGAGTAGAGATAGGGGGTAGGTCTGTTCTAAGAAAATGTTTTGGTCTTACATTTGATTGCTCTACGAGAGACTCCGGGGCAGTTGTGTGCCTTTTTGTGAATTTTTACCCATTCACTCTCAACTTTGACCCCGTTGGGGCACCTCAAAACATCAAGACAGATGATTAATTTTTTGCATGGTAGTTTAAGAAGCCAGTGGTCACATTTTGCCAGGTATTCCATTTCGATTATTGGAAAATCTCATTTTCACTCCACCCTATTGTGCATACAACCTTTACTAGATTCGAAGGTAAAAACCAGGTCTCCAAAATACAAATTCAAATAACAGAATAAATATTTTAGAATCGTTAGATACAAAAAACTTTTTTTCGGTGTGATAACCGAATACATAATATTTAACCATTAGTTGTTCCAGTTAACCAACGCTCGTGGTAAAGACAACCGAATTCAAAGAGTACTTATTGCTACAACAACCAAATCGTGTACAAATGTAATTCCAATAATCATCGTAATTAGTTAGGGATACCGATACTATGTATCTTCAACCGTTACTGTCAGTTCCCACTACTGAAAATTGCCCTTTACCCACTTAACATTCGGTTGTAGCGATGGAATACATAGATAGTACGTGCAACCACCAACATTTGCTTGGCAAAAGATTCGGTTGTGGCAACAAATCTATTCTCTGTGTATACGATTCAACTACATTTGGGGAAGAGTACCAGGCGAGTCGAAAGCCCCTAGGGCAACAACCATATCACCCTTTACTGCCAAAATAAAAGTTTCGTCCAGGCTTACAAACTGCAAATTGTCCTCATGCGTATTTTTTAACTGGTCCAGATAAGAACCCAACCGACATCCAAAGTGGCCCATTTGTTTTAACAAAACATCCTCCTCCTTCACTAAGTGTGGAAAACACCCTCCTCCTCCTCATAATTTTGAGTTGAAATCATTACTAGTCCCATGCCGCTGCTTGGAAATCGTAACAACGTAACACTGGCCCGACCATCCGGTTAAAATGTGAATTAAATTGTCCATGGATAAATATGTACATATGTATTACAGTTCATTAATGTCGATGCTGCTAATGGTGATGATGCTGATATACAAACAAATCGCAAATCGGATGTGATGCGTATGGTTTTTGTTGTGCAACAAAAAATTGCCGACTTAACGCCTCTTGGTCGCACAGTGGGGCGGCTGGCTGGCAGACTCGGGCCGCCACAAATCATGCGACGGGAATAGTTCGCAGCACAGGCTATAGCAAATGGCGGAAAGGAGCAAAAGCGAAAATAAAACGAAAACACACAGAAGTCACAAAAAAAACACAGCACAAAACCCAAAACACGGCAGGACATCGAGGCAAAAAAAAAATGAAGCCAATGGCAGACGACCGAGCCACCAGGCGACCGGCAACATATTTTGTACGTTTGTTCAAAAAACGTGAATGAATGCGTAGCCAAAAGGCATACAAATGCTGGAAACCAAAAAACAAAAACAAAAAACAGAAAAATCCCGCATGTATGACCGACCGACCGCCCATTGTTGTGGATGGAAGCGAGTGACAAACTGACTGAGAGACAGACAGACAAACCAAACATTCATTCAAATGATTGCGACAATGATTGTGCCAAATTTAATGACTCTCGACACGACGCAAAAGCAACACAAACCGCAAACACTCCACGATGATTCGAGGACATCGCTGGATGCTGACAATGCTGATGATGATGGCTGATGATCCCCTTTTTAGCTTAACAATCGCATTGATTTAGTTCTCCTGGTTCCGGCTTTTCGAACGACAGGATAATTTATCAAATTTCATTCACTTGCGAAAATATGTCAACATTGGGTGGGTGGATGGTGGCGGGCTTTTGGGGTGTGCGGCTGTGCATCCTTTCAATTTGCCCCCATATTCAATGGGGCATTTTGTCATACATTGAATGCTAATAAAACATTTACATTCGATTTGTAATTCAAATTTTATATAAACGAGTACTCGTATATGTGTTTTTTTTTGTATAAAAAAAAAACATTTTCGAAGAAAATTAAATCTTCCTGGTAGGGGAGGTTTGCTTGAGCCTTAACAGGCTTATCATTTATCATTAATTGATGTCCTCATCCCATAGACTTCCTTTAAAGCCAGACATGTTTATTAATTATTGATACTGTTTAAAATAGTAATAATAAATTACATTGGTGGAATAAAAAAGACATAATTCAAAATTTAGTAAAACTCAAAATGCTTGCAAGAAGTTTGTATTGTGTTGACATTTATTTTTGCTCTATAATCTTAAGCTAGTTTAGCTAAATATTGCCAGTATTCGAAAGATCAACTCAGCCTATTACACTTATGGAGAAATTATGATTTTTTTCTGGTCCAGAGTTCTAAATATTTTTTTCCTATAGATTTTTGCCTCCTTAACACGAAAATGATTTTTAAAAAAATTTTCCTCTGATTAGTTTTCAAGATATAATTTTTGGAAATTTTTCATGAGATGTCTCAGCTTTTTGACCATAACTTAAATATATATTTTTTTTTCAATTTAAAATCGATTCAATTTAAAATCGATTCAATTTAAAATCCTGAATTTTGCACAACAAATTCAATTTCATTAATTGTAAATGCCTCCAACGTCAAAACTATTAAACTGATTTTAATAACTTGTATGAAAAAGTTTTAGAAAAAATAACTTACTTTCATTTGAAACTACTCATGATTAAATCGGTAGTAGCATTTGTGAGTTATAGTCCAAAAAGCTAAGACATCTCATAAAAAAAGTAAAAAAAAAAAATCCAAAAATTCTATCTTGAAAACTATCAAAGGAAATTTTTTTAAAATTCATTTTTTTGTTTTTGAGGCCATAATCTATAGAAAAAAAATATTTAGAACTCTAGACCAAAATGACAAATAATTGACACTTTTTGTCAAATACAGGGTGTCCGCCAAGAAGGTATACTACTTTGTTTTGCCGACATTTTGGTAAACATTAGTCTTGAAAGTTAATTGTTTATGAGGCCATAACCTATAGTAAAAAAATATTTAGAACTCTAGACCAAAATTGGCATATAATTGACACTTTTTGTCAAATACAAGGTGTCCGCCAAGAAGGTTTACTACTTTGTTTTGCCGCCATTTTGGTAAACATTAGTCTAGAAAGTTAATTGTTTATGAGGCCATAATCTATAGAAAAAAAATATTTAGAACTCTAGACCAAAATGGCAAATAATTGACACTTTTTGTCAAATACAGGGTGTCCGCCAAGAAGGTATACTACTTTGTTTTGCCGACATTTTGGTAAACATTAGTCTTGAAAGTTAATTGTTTATGAGGCCATAATCTATAGAAAAAAATATTTAGAACTCTAGACCAAAATGGCAAATAATTGACACTTTTTGTCAAATACAGGATGTCCGCCAAGAAGGTATACTACTTTGTTTTGCCGCCATTTTGGTAAACATTAGTCTTGACAGATAATATTTGGCAATCGCAAAGTAGAGACGTGGCAAATTTATTATGGAGAAATATTCGTTAAACCAACGTGTTTTAATCGTTAAAACATTTTATCAAAATCAATCATCGATTATTGTGACGATGAGAAAGTTACGTGAAATTTTTGAGAGAAACAAAGTGCCAACAAAACGTACCATTTATCGTGTAGTAAATGATTTCGTAGAAAGAGGTTCTGTAGCTGAAAGGCCCAAGCATGGACCACAACGTACTGCTGAACACATTACTGCTGCTCAAGAAAGTGTTCAAAAAAAACCATCAACCTCAATTCGATGTCGTGCTCAGGAGCTCGGTCTTCAAGGAACAACTTTGGCCACAATTTTGCACAAGGCTTTACATTTGTTTCCATTTAAGATTCAGTTGACTCGAGAGCTTCTTCCACAAGACCATTTACGCCGCCTTAGATATGCCAATAGGATGTTTTTTTAACGCCAGAACTGCTTACTTTGGGCTTGATTAACATGTGGTATCAACAAGACGGTGCCACATCGCATAAAGCCAGGATTACAATGGAATAATTGCGAGTCCTCTTTCCACAACAAGTTACGAGTATTTTAAGAAATGGTGATGTTGATTGGCCCTTCGCGGTCTCCTGATTTGACTGCTCCCGACTTCCTTGTGTGGGGATACCTAAAAAGCAATGTTTATGCAAACAAACCAGTAACGCTTGAGCAACTCAAACAAAATATTCATGATGAAATCAATGAAATAATGCGTGAAATGTGTGAAAATGTAGTGAAAAATGTGCTCAAAAGGGCTCGTGTTTGTAAGGCTAAGAGTGGCGGACATAACCGATATTGTATTTCATACATAATTGCCGACATAAAATAAAATTTATCAATATAAGATCCATTCTCTTTCATTAAATCAAAAATTATAAACATACAAAGTAGTATACCTTCCAGACGGATACCCTGTATTTGAAAAATCTGAACGGTGCTTTAAAAACGTTGTGTTGTTCAAATAAAAAGAGTTTCATAAAAATACCGTAGTTTTTCCTGAAATAAGTTTTGCTATTTTCTCCAAAACTCTCACTTTATAATAAAAACTTGTCTCATTTCACAGGATAATAGTCGTGGAAATTGTTGTATAAAAATACTAAATATAACACCTCAATTTAATTTTTTAATTTTTACATTTACATTTTTACAAATCCGCTCCCCGTTTGTAGATTGAACTAACTAGTTCACAAGCTGCCCTCTCAACAATACCTTCACTAACTTTAAACAAATTTATTGATTTCTTAAGGACGAATGAAGTTATCATTTTAGCATCGGGGAGAGAAATATTCAAAACTTCCTTTAACAGGTAATGAAACTTCGTTACATTTTATCTCATTTCAAAGAAAACTTTAAACTTTATTTGCATCAAACTTAAACCAATTTGTTAGCAGTGTCCTTAAAGATACGAGTACTCTACTAAATTACGAAATTAAAATTGATTCTTATTTAAACTATAAAACTTCTAAATAACAAGTTTAGTTCCAATCGGTTGGAAAATAAAAAAATGCAAAAATCTGATATCTAACTAGTCATGAGACACCAACAATTAACACTGGTCTAACTGGATCATATAGGTGTATATTTTCGTATAGCCCTTATACTTGGGTCATAAAATAAGTTTCTAACGCATTTCTGTTTTCATCCAATTATCTTTGATAAGCCGTCTTTTTTAACATACGAGGGCGGTTCGGAAACTTCTTAGCCTAGCACAAAAAGCGTGGTATAAGCAGAAAAAAGTTAAGTGTTTTGAAAATCCATCTCTGCTATGAACACATGTTAAATTTTGTTTCGATCTGGCAATTCCTTCATATAGAAACAGGTGTTCACAAAAGACGCATCCGCGATTTTTTTACAATGGAAAAATTAGAAATGCTTGGTGTCATTAAATATTTACATAAAAAAGGTTTATCGGGACAAGAATTTCATAATGATATGGTGAATGTGTTAGGTGAAAGTGCTCCTTCATATGCAACAGTAAAAAATTGGGTTGCTGAATTTAAACGTGGTCGTACAAGCATTGAAGATGAACCACGTAGTGGACGTCCAAAAACAGCAACAACAACAGAAATTGTAGCCAAAGTGCATGATGTGGTATTAAATGATCGACGAATAAAAGTGCGTGAAATAGCTAATATCATGGGCATCTCAAATGATCAAGTCCATTTAATTTTGCATGAAGAACTACAGATGAAAAAGCTTTCTGCAAGATGGGTGCCGCACTTGTTAACAGTCGACCAAAAACGCAAAAGAATGAACTTTTCTCAAGCTTGTTTGGATCGTTTTCAGCGAAATAAAATGGATTTTAAGCGTCGTTTCAAAACTGTTGATGAGACATGGATCCACCACTATACTCCAGAGATAAAAGAACAATCCAAACAATGGACTGAAGCTGGAGGAATTTCCCCAAAGAGGGCAATAACAGTTCAATCGGCTTGTAAGGTTATGGCAACGGTTTTTTGGGACTTCAAAGGTATTTTATTGATTGACTATCTGCAAAAGGGTAAAACAATAAATTCAGAGTACTATTGCAACTTTTTAGATCAATTAAATGTACAAATTCGAGAAAAACGTCCTGGCTTACAAGACAAACCAATAATTTTTCATCAAGACAACGCACCAGCGCACAAGAGTGTTTTAACAATGGCTAAAATCAACGAATTAAAGTACGAGTTGCTTGACCACCCACCTTATTCTCCTGATTTAGCTCCCAGTGACTTTTACCTGTTCCCAAATCTAAAAAATTCCTTGCTGGCAAGCGTTTTACCTCAAGTGAAGATGCAATTACAGTTGTAAAGCACTATTTTGAAGACCTTGAGGAAAACTATTTTAATCAAGGGATAGAATTGCTAGATAAGCGTTGGACTAAGTGTATTGAAGTTTCAGGAGATTATGTTGAAAAATAAAAATATTTTTGAAAAACTAACTATTCTCTTTCATTGATAGGCTAAGAACTTTCCGAACCGCCCTCGTACAAGTAAGAATTTCGTGTATCCCAGTGCATTCTACAAACTACAATCACTACATTTAAACTCAATTCAAGAACCTTTCGTTTCCCATGAGCGGAGGAAGCAATGATTTCCTTTAGACAAACAGTACAAAATTGTTTTATTGTTGGAACACCTCCTTCACATAATGAATTTCTTCCTTTTATGGGTCGGTGTGTGTGTGTGTGTGTGGTGGACTAGCAAGCTAATATAAATAAACCCTAATGAATTTTCAACATCAAGTCAAACAAACATAAAATATAAAATTCCCTTCATACTTCCATCCATCCATCCATCCTGCCCGGTCGCTCTCAACACGGCACACCCTCTGCCCTCGTTTAGGTTAAATGACAGCAAATAAATTTGCAATAATGGCCACTTTTAAAGGGCCCAAACAAGCCATAAAGTACTTTAAACACCACCAGCAACAACAGCAAAAGCGTACGACTACTCGCTCGAATATCAAACAACAATTGCCAACATTAACAATTGCTAATTGTCGGACGTATCATTAGGCCACTTTAGGAATGCTTGCTGGCTGGCTGGCTTGCTTGCCAACCGGCATTAAGGACAAAAGCCACTCCACACATACCCAGCACTGGCAGCGGAGCTCACTACACCACCCAAACCAGTGGGAGGGAGGCTTTTGTGGGCACAGTAGCAAAAACAACAGCGTGGCGGCGGCAACAACTGAGTTAATAGAAATCCTAAAAGTATGCAGTGCTAAACGGTGCTCTAAACATGAAGTGTTTGTTTTTGTAACTACACCAAGTACTTGTGACATATGCATGCGTATGTGTGTGTGTTTGTTTTTCCTTAAATCGAGTCGAATCAATGTCAACCCCCTGTTCCTTTTAGGTCCATTGATACGAAACACACACCAGCCAGCGAGTGTGTGTGCGATTTTAAATCACTGGAATCAAAAGCCCACATAGGTGGTGCGCAACCACGCGGAGGGTGTAAAATTCAAATTTGACAATAATTGCAAAATTTACAAAGAAAATTGTTCAAGAAGCCCGCTCGTTTACTTGTTCCTGCAGCAATTAATTGTAACAAAACTCTTATGTCATTAAAACAACAACAAAATAATGATTGAAACCGGCTGCACAGTGGTTCGCAACCGAAATAAGAACGTGCCTATGATGATTATGACATTTTTATAGTAATGAAGTGAAATAGTGAAAGTGACGATGAGTATGGAGTGTTTATAAGAAATGTGTATACCCTACGTCACTCTGTGATACGAGGGCTGCTATATATATTTTGGCCTAATAATGAAAATGCGAATATTTATCATCAAAAATGTTTTATTGTTTTTCAAAGTATTCTCCAGCATTGTCGAAGCACTTTTCCCACTCCGATTGCGACACCTCCAAAACATGGTTTTTGAACGCTTCAACAGCATCTTCTGGCGACGAAAATCGTTGATTAAGCATTTTTTTCCTGATGTGCGGGAATAAAAAGAAGTCATTGGGTGCCAAATCAGGGCTGTACGGAGGATGACCCATCAATTCCACGTTTTGGCGGGCAAAAAGGCGCTGGTTTGGGCCGATGTGTGAGAGCTCGCATTGGCATGGTGCACTATGAATCGTCTTCTCTTGTACGTTTTTCGAATTTCTCCGAAGACTTCAAGCAAACGAATTGTGGTGTACCATTCGGAATTGATCGTCCTACGTTGCTCAAGCGAAACAGTCGCCTCATGACCAGTTTTGCAGAAGAAACAGGCGACCATTTGCTTCGAAGTGCTTCTTTCACGAACAACTTTCGTTGGATTTGGCTCGTCTTTAAAGACCTACACGGTCGATTGCTGTTTTGTTACGGGCTCATACGCATAGATCCATGATTCGTCACCTGTGACGATCTTATAAACGTCTTTTGAAGCACCGCGATCGTATTTTTTCAAAATTTCTTTGCACCAATCGACACGAGCCTTTTTTTGAGCGTTTGTCAAATTGTGCGGGATCCAACGAGGACTAACCTTTTTTACAGCCAGGTGTTCATGCAATATCGAATTTATGCTGGTGGAAGAAATGCCTAAAGATGCCTCTATCTTACGGTGTGTCACATGACGGTCCTGCATTATCAGCTCACTTACGGCATCAATGTTCTATGGCACAACGGCCGTTTTTGGACTACCTTCACGACCTTCGTCTTTGAGTAAGCGTCGGCCACGTTTGAATTCATTAAACCAGTTTTGCTATAGCATGGTGCTTCATCGCGATACAAAGATTTAAGTTCTTCGCTGCACTCCTGTCGTGATAGTCCACGTCGAAAGTTGTGAAAAATCATCGCACGAAAATTTTCATGAGTTAATTTCATGTTTTTGCCAAATTGATTTTTTCAAGTCACTGTAAACAACACAAGTGATGGTCGTCCGTCAAAACGTTTTGAGAACGTTTATGCTAAAAAATGTCAAACTTTCCAATGGAAATGTCAGATGGCGAGATGGCCAGATAGATGTATAGCAACCCTCGTATATAAATCTGGCTCAATGTAGAGCCTATCAAGGGATTAAAAAACCTGTTTTTAATTGGCGTTTTTGCACCTCTAGAAGTGAAGGACATTTGCAAGGCGTTTGATATAGTGTGATACGGCCAACTCTAATCAAAGCTAATTGGTTTTGGCGATTTATATCGAGTTCTCTCAGAGATCCTTTTAACGATAAGTGTGTTACAAATGCAGTGATACCGCAGAGATCTGTTCTTCTACTACTCGTTTTTGATTTTATTTTTCTCATCCTGGGTCTGACAATATACACTATTCATTCCAGCGCTGATGAAAACCTGGTGCTGCTTTCAAAACATATTCGCTCGACCGTATACCGGGCCTTCTGTCTGACACTCAACGAGGACCTTGCGAGGGACTCGGAGATACTTTTTGCAAATACGATTGAATTTATAGCGATCCAAGTACATAATATTTAGTTAGTAACAACCACTTGTCTCGAAGGTAGGTCGTGTCCAGTATAATGATCAATAAAGAATTTTTAAGAAGTTTTCGGAGAGAGGAAATCTTGAAGCCGACAACCTTTGGTGTACATTTTTATATGAACATTTTGGTATGCTAAATTAAAGGCTAAATCAAAGAAAGGAAGTAAGATTCACTCAAGACTTATCAAGCGATGAGTAGTAAAATGAACCGACTGCTAACTTCCTCAAAATCCTTGTGGTCACATTGGACAGCGAACCTCTGCACAAACAACAGATATCTACGGTAAGCTTAAAAGTAGGAACGAGGTCCTCAAGTCTCTAGCTGACAGAATTTGGGAAGCCGACAAGCGATAGGTAGGTCTGAAGTGAACTTCGCTATAGACCAAAATGTCGTTCAGACCGGAATTGTCAGAATACCGTTCTGAGAACATCAACAGGGTGTCTGCTTATGTCTTCTGAGGACCATCTAGATGAGGAGACGAAGTTCCTTATCTGTGAAGTATCTTTTGAGGTGTCTTTGCTGTAGTCATCCCAACCTCCGTCTCATAGATATAATGCCTCCGCCTAGGCAGATCAGGAACGATCTGTACGACCTAGAGAGAGAGAGAGAGAGTGGTCCAGTGGTACAAGAGAGAGCCTTTAGCTCATCGAAACTATTAGACAAGTCTAAACGACATTCACGTTGATAAAGTTGCAGCAGCAGTATCAAGCTATAGCGTGAAAGTAGTGCTGGGGGACATTCCCCGGAGATTTCACCAGAGGAGAAGACGCCACTTCGGTAGACGCGCGTGGTTCTGGCTCAGTTGATATCTGGATGGTGCAGTCGCCTCAATTCGTATTGGGCGCGAATTAATAACAACTGTCCGCATATTTAATCCGCCTGCCATTAGGGGCCACATGAGGTGCTGCACCTCTTCAATTGTCCGAACAAGCCCACTCAGCTGACCTTCAGGTCTCTTTGAACGGGTCCAGTTCAAATGGTGGTGTTTCCTTTAATTGTATATCGAAGCTGATCCCCTATAGACGAACGGGACTTCAAAACAAAGTATGTGTTGTTGTTACAACAACAGCAACAACATAAACTGAGAACGACATTTTTCAAGCACTTTTATATAAATTAAAAGGCATCGCTGATCTAGGGTGTCCCAATTGCAATTGAATTGTTTCTCTGGCTGTATGACATGTGGCGCCGTCTTGTTGGAACCACATGCCCTCCACATTCATTTCTTCAATTCTAGGCAAGAAAAAACTGGTTATCATTTCACGATACCAAACACCATTGACTGTTTGCGCTTGACCTGCCTCATTTTCATAAAAAAAAGGTCCAATGATTCCTCCAGCCCAAAAACCACACCATACAGTGACACGTTGAGGATGCATTTGCTTCTCGTGAATCACTCGAGGATTTTCCGCACCCCAAATCCGACAATTCTGCCTATTGACGATGTCATCAACATGAAAATGGGCCTCGTCACTGAAGATGATTTTATCGGCAAAATCAGCATTTTCATGTTGTCTCTCCAATACCCAATTAACGAACTCCCTTCGCTGTCCATGGTCAGCTGGCTTCAGTTCCTGAGACAATTGAATTTTGTATACATGAAGATGCAAATCTTTCGTCAAAATTCGCTGCAAAGTGGATTTAGAGACACCAACTTGCTGAGCTCGGTGTCGAAATGAGGTGGATGGAGTTAGAGCGACATCATCACGTACAGCTGCGACATTTTCGGTCGATCGACCTGGTCGATGGCGCGTTGTTGTCTTTACATCACTAACAGACCCAGTTTCGGCAAATTTATCCATTAATCTCTTTACAGTTGACTCTTTTGGAGCATTATTGTGACCCCAAATTGATCGCAATTTGCGAACTGTAGCCGCAAAACTTTCACCATTTTGGTAAAACAATTTCACAATGAGAATGCGTTGTTCATTCGTGTAGCGCTCCATTTTTACTAACCTCGTACCTTCTACTAACAAACAATAACAATTGTTCAAATGTCAAACAATGACACTTCGAATGTTGCCAGATTTAAAAATTGCGTTCTTCTTGGGACACCCTTTAGTAAGGATACTACTTTACGAGGGCGACCGCAAAACTAACTGGCCTGCCACATTTTCTGTTTTACTAGCAACTTTTTTTTTGTTTTTTAAAAGCAATCTTTTATAAGCCATCTGTCAAAATTTCCGAAATATTTAATGATTATTTTCTTTATTACAGGTGATTGAAGTAAACAAGTTTTATAATTTTTGAAAAAATGGAAAATAAAGAGTTTCGTGCGGTAATTAAACACTTTTATATGAAAGGCTATACGCCACAATTAATCAAAGATGAATTGGATTCTGTTCATGGTGATAATGCACCATCATACTCCACCGTGAAATCTTGGGTTCAACAATTTAAAATGGGTCGTTCAAGTACGGAAGATGAACAACGCTCTGGAAGACCGAAAACTGCTACTACTATTGAAAACATTAGAAAAATATCTAATGAAGTGACTAAAGATAGACGAATAAAGCTCAGAGTACTTGCTGATATTGTTAAAATACACGAAAAACAAGTTTGGAGTATTTTACATGATGAACTCTACATGAAAAAGCTATTCGCAAGATGGGGGCCGCGTTTGTTGACTTTGCCTCAAAAAATCGTCCGTTGGACAAATTCCGAGGAGCTTTTACCGATTTATCAGCGTAATCCAATAGAGTTCTTGCGCCGATTCATAACTGTTGATGAAACATGGAACCATCACTACATACCAGAATGCAAAGAACAGTCAAAACAATGGATAGAAGCTGGTAAAAGTGGTCTCAAGAAGGCGAAAGCTGTTAAGTCAGCAGGAAAAGTAATGGCCACAGTATTTTAGGATGCAAGGGGTATAATATTCGTTGAATATCTTGAGAAAGGAAAAGCTATAAATAGTGAATATTATTGTGCATTATTGGATCGGTTGAGTGAAGAAATCAAGATAAAACTACCGCATTTAGAAGAAAAAAAGTTGTTTTTCATCAAGATAATGCTCCTTCACACACTGCATTTTTAACTCAACAAAAACTGGCCGAATTACGATTTGGAATTGCTCCGCATCCACCTCCTTCTGATTATTTCTTGTTTCCAAATTTAAAAAAATTTCTCGGTGGCAAAAAATTTTCATCCAATAGCGAGGTTATTGCACGCAGAAAAAAAGTATGGTTGGGGTGACAATATTCGAAGACGATCATGCTATTGTTGGGTATATGGTTGTGACACAACAATATTATGATCCTCACAACAATAGTATGATTCACACATAACCATACTGTGATCCCCACAAACATAGTATGATTCACACTCAACCATACTATGATCTCCACAACCATACTATGGTCCTCACAACAATAGTATGTTTCTCATACCACCATAGTATGATCCTCACAACCATAGTATGTTTCCCACGCAACCATACTATGATCCCCACAACCATAGAATGATTCACACTCAACCATACTATTATCCCCAAAATTATTTATTAGGTTGGTTTTTGTTGTTATTCAATAATAGAGCTTTTTATTAAGTTTGTTATTTTAAATTGCATTACTATTAGTTCATAGCCAGATTTGAGCCCATGCTTTTATTAAACATTTCATTCAAGAAACAAAAATTTATATTTCAACGGTCAGAAATACTTTTAGTTGCCAGCAGGGATGAATGCTACTTCACCGTCCGTAGACACCAAGCAAAGAATGTGATTAAACCCCATGATCGAAGGCTATATACTTAAGTGCAGGCAGATTTTAAATAAACGAGAACCAGTCGATTTTAGAGTATTTCACCGAACAAAGTAAACACAATAAAAATCCATCGAACTACCTTCCGATTGTTGTTGTTTTTTTAATGGACAACACCCATTCACTGCATCGTGTGTATGTTTTTTTGTATATCAAAAAAACATACGCACACACATACATGTATGCTCTATAAAACCCGTTTTGTTATGTTCATAGTCGCAACCATACTGTATGATTGCCGTAATCAAATTATTGTTAACGTAAATTTCAAACAACAATACTGTTGTTGCACCAACCATGTTTATATGGTTGCTACAACCATATTTTCATTTCTTAATTTGGCAATAATACTATTGTTACATTTCAACAATAGCAATATTGTCGCAATCATACTAGTGTCAAAATGAAATTCAAAAAACAGTACTATGGTTGCGACGAACATGCTTTTATTGTAGAGAACATAGTATTGTTGCGGTGACCATAGTGTAACCATATTTTTTCTCTGCGTGTGCTGAAACTGAGGCATATTTTGAAGGTCTTGAAAAATCTCATTTTTCGGATGGAATTAAAAAACTTGAAAAACGTTTAATGAAGTGTATTGAGTTGGAAGGAGATTATGTTGAAAAATAAATAATAATAATTCCAAAAAAACGGTTCTTTTTATGTTAGGACAGTTACTTTTGCGGTCGCCCTCTTATAAGAGGCCTACGTTTTACCGAACAAAGATTACTAAACGTCGGTCTTTAGGTCATACCGTACAAACAGTTTTTTTTTAATTAGAACGACTGTGCAAAACAACATCAGCTACCCCCACCCACTGCTTTGTCTTAGTTCTGGCGAACAATTTACAGGGTGCCATCACACAGCAGCACCACAAGGTTTCTTTGATTTGTGTTCTCGCAAATGGTGGGCACACGCCTGTGTTGTGTTCATTGTTTTGCTTTTTGTGCTACGCTGAAAAAGGGGAAATAAATATCCTTGGTCCTTAATGTTTTTAACCACTTTTAGTGGCGTTGTTGTTGTTTTTGTTTTGTTTGTGTATTCTGTTGTAAGTAGGTTTGTGTTTGTTGTGCCAACAAAGTCAGCCGGTGTTAATCTTAAACGGATGATGGTCTTATTTTAGCGGAAACATCACGCTCGCCGGAAACATTAAGCTTTTCGCCCAGACTTTTGTTCGAGTCTAATGAGGCCCGAATTCATGAGTCACGTGCCGTACATTACGGCCGATAATCATTTTATTGATCCTCTAGCCCTTGTTCTCTGTGTCTTTCTCTTGCTACGTTTCACTTTTACTTTTTGATTTTGTACTTACGTTTCATGATTATTGCCACTACCTCCTCCTCCGCCGCCGCCGCTCACGCCGGCTGAGGCTGTGTTGCTACTGCCAAATGTCCCAAAGATATGAGTGCCGAAATGGTTGGCGCTGGCGGTATTCATAGTCGTTGTGGGCGTGGTCGCTGGGCCACTTGAACGTGTGGCCAATGATATGGGTCCACCCACCTCGATGGGCGAATCGGTATTGCGTGAATTCGATGGACTGTTGGTGGGATTACGTGGAGTTCTGGCCCCAGGCGATGGCGAGCCGGCACTTATGGAACCCACCGACTGGGAGCCCGAGTGGCCACTGTTCATTTGATTCGATGAGAGGGGACGTTCGTTGTCGGAATCGACACCAGTGCCGTGTGGGCTATGCGACGAACCCGGCCCCGGACTGTGCGAGCGTGGATGTGGTTCATCGTCATCCATTTCGCCGGTTATGTCGGGCGATGATTCGCGACTATCGTGAAGCTAGAGGGAGAAAACAAAATAAATAGTATTTGTATTACTTTAAAATTGTTAAAATTAAAAGCAATCCTAAGAAGACAGTCGTTGACTAAGCTAACTCCTTTTACTTGTCAAAACAGCAGGAACACAGGAGTTTGCCTTCGGATTGTTCACTCCTAACATTTAAAAGGGAAATGTTTAGTTTGATATGCTACCCTACACCTCTCTGGTACACAGCGTTTGTGCTTTTTATCTGATTCTCGCTGTAAAAATTGTAATCTAACTCTCTTAATTAGAGTATGCTTAATACGATAACATATCAATAATTCCGTGACTTTTCTAATAAAACACAGTTTTTTTTAAAAAAAAATATTTTTTTTCAACGTTTTGTATCCCTTCTAAAAAATAGGATTTTTAAGATCCATAAATAGGCATTTGTTTGAGCCGAATCTCTTTGCACCGAGCCACTTCATTCGGGTTGGAAGTAGGAAATAGTCACTGGGGGCTAAATCCGGAGGTGCCAATTCGTAACCCAATTCATGCAATTTTTCCATTGAGATTGCACACGTGAGCACCCGTGCATTATCTTGATGAAAAATAACTTTTTTCTTGGCCATATAGGGTCGTATTTTGTTTTTAGATTCTCTTTAAATCGGTCCAATAAGTTGGCATTTCATTCCCCGTTTATTGTTTTCCCTTTTAAAGGTAATCGAGGTGGATTATTCCGCGTGCATCCCAAACAAATGTTGCCATCACCTTATTGACCGACAAAGTCACCTTGACCTTCTTCGGAGCCGCTTCACCCGAAAAAACCATTGTTTAGACTGCTGCTTGGTCTCCGGGGTGTTTTAATTGATTCATGTTTCATCCGCAGTTACAAAACGCCGCAAAAACTCATTCGAAATGCCTTTCAATAACTTCTAATCATTCTTTGAAGATGTCACACGATTAATGTTTAATAAGCACTCGAAACTCACTTTTTCCTTTTTTAAGAAAATCCACGAGGTTGTAAATTTTGAACAGCTGTTAAACACAAACTAAATGACAGAACTCTCATAAAATTTGACAGTAGTTTATTAACAGCTGGTACTTGATAAGAGCAGTGTTGCATTTCATATAACAACGAGAGAACTTGGAAAAGTCGCAGAATTATTGGTATGCCTTCATATTTAGGTGAAGTGCCTTCATTTTTGACATAACGGTATATCTCAAAAAGTCGAGCCGATAGAAAAAAAATTAAAAATTAAGATTGGATTTAAAATCAGCGACCTCGAATTAGTAAAAAAATTCTATAATGTTGCAGTCACCACAAAAAAACGTTTAATTTTGTTCCCTTGAGCAATTTATATTTTTACCCATCGTTATGTCCTGTAACTTTTACGCAAGATGTAGTCCATCCAACCTGTGAAAGGAATGCTGGTTCGGAGATATTGCGACTTTCAGCGACATAGCCACGGATGGTCTCTTTTTTACTCAAATCTAGAACGCTTATCCTAATATACAGGGTGGCCCAAAAAAGGATTGAGGGACGCAAGATATTTTCAATCATAGTCCTATATAGTGTCCCGTAAATGGTTTCTGGTTGAACCACCTCATTTTTAAAAAGAATATACAACTTTATCAACCATAACACCGCACCAAACAATACATCTTGAGGGGTGTAGTTAATTGACGCTAATGTAAGCCCTAAGATTCTGAGACTGATCTCGGTTCTGACTTTAAAATGCCGACGATTATTTCATTGAGTTGAGATTTTAGACTTGCCAGATGAATAATAAAATTCAACAATTTTGATATAACCTTCAACAGAGACAATTTTTTTTTTAAACAAAAAAGTTATGATTATTTGTAACCCTTTAGTCTTCTTTGGACCACCCTGTACGAGGGCGGTTCGGAAACTTCTTAGACTAGCACAAAAAGCGTGGTATAAACAGAAAAAAGTTAAGTGTTTTAGAAACTTCCATCTCTTCTATGAACACATGTTAAATTTTGTTTCGATCTGGCAACTCCTTCATTTAGAAACAGGTGTTCACAACAGACGCATCCGCGATTTTTTTACAATGGAAAAATGAGAAATGCGTGGTGTCATTAAATATTTACATAAAAAAGGTTTATCGGGACAAGAAATTCATAATGATATGGTGAATGTGTTAGGTGAAAGTGCTCCTTCATATGCAACAGTAAAAAATGGGGTTGCTGAATTTAAACGTGGTCGTACAAGCATTGAAGATGAACCACGTAGTGGACGTCCAAAAACAGCAACAACAACAGAAATTGTAGCCAAAGTGCATGATATGGTACTAAATGATCGACGAATAAAAGTGCGTGAAATAGCTAATGCCATGGGCATCTCAAATGATCGAGTCCATTTAATTTTGCATGAAGAACTACAGATGAAAAAGCTTTCTGCAAGATGGGTGCCGCACTTGTTAACAGTCGACCAAAAACGCATAAGAATGAACATTTCTCAAGCTTGTTTGGATCGTTTTCAGCGAAATAAAATGGATTTTAAGCGTCGTTCCATAACTGTTGATGAGACATGGATCCACCACTATACTCCAGAGACAAAAGAACAATCCAAACAATGGACTGAAGCTGGAGGAAGTGCCCCAAAGAAGGCAAAAACAATTCAATCGGCTGGCAAGGTTATGGCAACGGTTTTTTGGGACTTCAAAGGTATTTTATTGATTGACTATCTGCAAAAGGGTAAAACAATAAATTCAGAGTACTATTGCAACCTTTTAGATCAATTAAATGTACAAATTCGAGAAAAACGTCCTGGATTACAACACAAAAAAATAATTTTTCATCAAGACAACGCACCAGCGCACAAGAGTGTTTTAACAATGGCTAAAATCAACGAATTAAAGTACGAGTTGCTTGACCATTGAAGACCTTGAGGAAAACTATTTTAATCAAGGGATAGAATTGCTAGATAAGCGTTGGACTAAGTGTATTGAAGTTTCAGGAGATTATATTGAAAAATAAAAATATTTTTGAAAAACTAACTATTCTCTTTCATTGATAGGCTAAGAAACTACCGAACCGCCCTCGTATTAACCATACGGGTCAATTATCAGAGATATTTATTAGGGTTTATATTCATCATCGGACTTGCACTTGCTAGATGACAAATACTTATTAAAACCATTCAATAAAAGGATGCTTTTTATACCCTCCAACGTAGAATGGAGTGAAAAATGATCGCACGAAAATGTTCACGAGTTAATTCCATATTTTTGCCAAATTGATTTTTTTAAGTCAGTGTAAACAACACAAATGATGGCAGTACGTCAATGCCATCATTTGTGTTGTTTACAGTGACTTGAAAAAATCCATTTGGCAAAAAAAAAATGGAATTAACTCGTGAACATTTTCGTGCGATCATTTTTCACAACTTTCGACGTGGATTATCAGGACAAGAGTGCATCGATAAACTTAAATCTTTGTATGACGATGAAGCACCATGCTATAGCACTGTGAAAAACTGGTTTAATGAATTCAATCGTGGCCGACGCCGGCTTAAAGATGAAGGTCGTGAAGGTCTTCCAAAAGCGGCAATGGTGCCCGAGAGCATTGATGCCGTTCGTGAACTGATAATGTAAGGTCGTCATGTGATATAGCGTGAGATAGAGGCATCCTTGGGTATTTCTTCCACCAGCATACATTCGATATTGCATGAACTCCTGGCCGTAAAAAAGGTTCGTTCTCGTTGGATCCCGCACAATTTGACAATCGCTCAAAAAAAGGCTCGTGTCGATTGGTGTAAAGAAATTTTAAAAAATACGATCGCCGCGCTTCAAAAGACGTTTATAAGATCGTCACAGGTGACGAATCATGGATCTATGCGTATGAGCCCGAAACAAAACAGCAATCGACCGTCTGGATCTTCGAAGACGAGCCAAATCCAACGAAAGTTGTTCGTGGAAGAAGCACTTCAAAGCAAATGGTCGCCTGTTTCTTCGGCAAAGCTGGTAATGTGGCGACTGTTCCGCCTCAGCAACGTAGGACGGTCAATTCTGTGGGGACCACCACAATTTTTATGCCTGAAGTCTTTGGAGAAATTCGAAAAACGAACAAGAGAAGACGATTCATTGTGCACCATGACAATGCGAGCTCTCACACATCGGCTCAAACCAGCGCCTTTTTCACCGGCCAAAACGTCGAATTGATGGGTCATCCGCCGGACAGCCCTGACTTGGCACCCAATGACTTCTTTTTATTTCCTCCAAATCAAGAAAAAAATGCGACGTCAACGAATTCGTCGCCAGAAGGTGCTGTTGAAGCGTTCTAAAACCATGTTTTGGAGGTGTCTCAATCGGAGTGGAAAAAGTGTTTCGACAATTGGTTTGAGCGCATGCAAAAGTGTATAAATAAATCATGCTGGGGAATACTTTGAAAAATAATAAAACCATTTTTGATGATAAATATTCGCCAGAAATATATAAGTGACGCGCAAAATAGAAAGGGACCTAAGGGTAAAAATCAGTTTTGTTCATGAGAGCCATTTTAAAGATTTAAATACGTGTATCTTTGGTGTACCATCACTTTCATAAAACGCGCATATCTCTGGGAGGGAACACTTTTGGGGCATAGGATCGGTCTCATTCGATGCTCAGATGTTGTCCACATCAAAAAAAATTGATTTTTTACCCTTAGGTCCCTTTCTATATGCGCTGTCACATATACTTATATTTCTTGAACAACTTGTTTTCAATAAATTATAAATTTTCAGATCAAACGCTCTAAAGCTAATCACTTCTTGTATATAAAGAAATTTCTACAATTTCTCGTAAAGTTTTGAAGTTATCGAATTATGACAACTTACTCGTTTAATAAGCGAGTACCCATAGAACACTCCTATTGCACTAGGTCACAAATAACAAAAGTTTCTCTGTTATTTGTTTCTAGCATACTTTTTCCCATTGATTTTGACCTACTAAACACGAAAATGAGTTTTAAAAATTTTTCTGTCCATTGGTTTTCGAGATACAAATTTTTGAACTTTTTTTTTAAATTTTTGAAGGTACACTTACAATTTTGAGCATATCTTTCGTCTTCTTTGACAAATTTGATCCTACTACTACTCAAATTAAAGAAAATTGAGCCGTCTACAACTCATTCTCAGAAAATTTTCAAATCGGGTAAGTAGTTTTGATGTTGGCGGCTTAAAAAGGTTAAAAAACGGCGTTTTATTAGTAAAAATGTGGCAGAAAAAACCATATAAAAATGCATATAAAATATAAAACACGATGCTAACAGCAATTTTGGTTTTTTACGTATAGCTGGCATTTTTACAAAGAAAACAAGCCCTTACTTAACAAAATCTGACAACAAATGGCGGACTTATAATTTTTTTGGTAAAAGACCGAAATTCCGCTATTTCACGATATTTTGAATTTCATTATTTGCACAGCTCACACAGAGAAAACAAAATTCGTTACACGGCGCGTGTAGAAACGGCAATCCTAAGCGATTCGTATTGTCGGTCTTTTACCAAAAAAATTATAAGTCCGCCATTTGTTGTCAGATTTTGTTAAGTAAGGGCTTGTTTTCTTTGTAAAAATGCCAGCTAACTTCTGAGAATGAGTTGTAGACGGCTCAATTTTCTTTAATTTGAGTAGTAGTAGGGTGAAATAGGTCAAAGAAGACGAAAGATATGCTCAAAATTGTAAGTGTACCTCCAAAAACTTAAAAAAAAAAAGTTCAAAAATTTGTATCTCGAAAACCAATCGACAGAAAAATTTTTAAAACTCATTTTCGTGTTTAGTAGGTCAAAATCAATGAGAAAAATTATGCTAGAACCAAATAACAAAACGACTGTTGGCTAGTGTTGTTGAGATGACTGCCCTGGGCCGAAGAGTGTTCGTTTCGAGACAATCCGGGATGTTGTAGGCTTGGGTATCATTTTATCGGTCTCGCCTAACTTAAGACTTTTTTAGCTACACACAGAGAACAGATTAGTTGCCACAAGCGAATGCTTTTTCCAACCGGATGATTGAGGTTACGTGCACCTCGAGTATACTTTACCATCAGTATAACCGAATGATAGTAATTTAATTTTCAGCTATTGTAGCTGTACTATCGGTGCAACATCCCAAGTATTCGAACCTTAAGAATAGAATTTTTGGATCTAAAAATCCACATACCACACTTGTTTAACGAAAAAAAGTTGAAACTTTAGTCAGAGACAAAAACCCGTTCTCATAAACAATTGAAGTACTTCAAGTACTCATAAAGGGTCATGACGAGAAGAAAGTGGAAAAGCTGATGGATGCTTTTTACTAAAAAAAAAATTTGGCAAATCGATTGGCTTAAAGTCAGTAATAATTGAATTATTTTATTTAAAAAAAAAAAAAATCATAACTGTTTTTGGTTATGATGAAGTTTAAGTTATCTTCATTAATAATTGGATACAACAACAATTTTTTTTCAAAACTATTGGTTGTCACAATCATCAGTTGTGGCAACTAAATACCTTTTTTGCTTTTTATTGGCATTACCGATCAATAAGTTGTGAGTACAGAACGATGATCATATTTATCATCTTGTGGTATTTCTAACCGAATATCCATTACGATTATTAACATTTGGTGATTGCAACCGAAAGTCTTCTTTTGCAACCGAACCATTGTAATTCCAAGCGATTTCCAACTAATTCTTTCTCTGTGTGTACTTTTTACTACGCCTGGCTAACTTAAGTTCTAGAGATTTTTCAAGTCGCCTATTCTGAAAAGTTAAACTGATCTCACATTTCATATTGATTTCATCCCTTGCCATCACCCTCTCCTCACCCCTTTCTAAATAGTTGAGTTTTACCCCTTTTTTGCTGTCTTGCAGCCAAATGCAAATTCGTACATTCCCAACTATTGATACAAATTGCTCGTTATGTCTGTTTGTCAGTTTCTTCTTCCTTTTTTTTTGGCTTGTTTGCTTTTTATTATTGCTATTATTATTGTGGTTGTGGTTGTGTTGTTGCTGTTGTTGTTTACCTTATCCAATGAGACACTGCTGCAATCGCCATTTTCACGCTTGCGTTGTTCATCCTTGAGGCGTTCCGCTTTTCGCCATTTGGCACGACGGTTTTGAAACCAAACCTGAAATTAGAAAGACCAAAAAGAAAAATAAATAAACAATCAGACAAAGAAAGGATATGAATTTTTTGTTATCGTTGTTATTGTGGTCTAGTAAGGACATGACCCGACTGCCAGCAAATGCCAACAGGGCAAAGTTACCTTTTTTGCTTTAGAGCCCTTTAGATAGATAAACCATCTCCAGAACTATAGTTTCTGCTGGTATTTGTTTAAACAATTTCATATTGTTCCATATGTTTATTTTATAATAGGGAGAGAGAGAGAGCAAGCGGGGGGATTCAGATGAAGATGTGGCAAAAATATTGTATAAAAAAAAGTATTACAATTGTTTTCATTTGTCTGCCCTCGAGGCAAATACATTTTGTCGAGATAAATTGGAAAAGTTTTCCACATCATAGAGGGAGGGCAGGGTAAAAACGAAGGCAACTAAGACAACAATACATTTTACGCTTAAATAAAGTTTTAATAATTTTTTTCGATTTTTTTTTCTAGTGTGGTTATACTTAAACAAACTCTAAACCTCGAAAGTTAGAAAGGCAATAAGAAAAGGGAGGATATGAAGGGTAAGACAGACTATCATCATCACCAATGTCGTCGTCGTCGTTGTAGTCGTAGTCGTTGTCAACGTCATCGTCCTAAAACAATGAAACAATTTCATTATGCACTTCTCATTCGGTCGGTGGTGGTGGTGTTCGAAGAGGAGTAGAGGGGCCGGTGTGTTTTTGTTTGTTAGGGCAAATTGAATTTCTCCTTCTGTGATTTGTAAAGTTTCTATTTTGTTGTAGATTAAGGGCAATTTGTGCACAGATCCTTGCCATAATCATGTGTGTGTCGTATCTTATGTGTGTGTGTGTGGTATCTTCGTGTGTGTGTAGTTTTTCCCTCTCACTAATGAGACAATTAGCTTTGCGATTTGTTTTATGCATGACAATATGATAAATTATCATTTCTTTCTTCTTAGCCTTAGTCCTTTGTTGTTCCTTCTTCAGCTGCAGCTAACAAATGTTGTGCTCGTCGTACACATCCTGTTTTTCTTGTAGATTTCGTTTTTGTTTCCGTTTCCTGTCGACATGATTCTTATGGCATGTGTGCTACACCCATACACACAGATGGAATCATGTCTGTGTGTGTATTAGTATGTGTTTACAGTCTTAACTTAACCGAAATAGGGGAAAAGAGTGATCAGATACGAGCGATAGCAAAATAAATTTAAATTCTATACCAACGCTGTGAGATGTCAAATACACGCAGAAAAAAGGTATGGTCGGGGTGACAATATTCGCAGAGGATCATGCTATTGTGAGGTATATGGTTGCGGCACAACAATATAATGATCCTCACAACAATAGTATGATTCAAATACAACCATACTATGATTCTCACAACCATACTATGATTCTCACAACCATACTATGATTCTCACAACCAAACTCTGATCTTCACAACAATAGTATGATTTACACATAACCATACTAAGATCTCCACAACCATAGTATGATTAACACTCAACCATACTATGATACCCACAACCATATTATGATTCTCACAACCATAGTATGTTTTACATACAACCATGGTGTGATCCTCACAACAATAGTATTATTCACACGCGACCATGTTATGATCCCTACAACCATAGTATCATCCCCCTCAACCATACTATAAGCCCCAAAATTATTTTTTAGTATTGCGTTAAGTTGTCAACAATAGAATTAAACTATAAAAATTATTTAAAAATACATTAAATTCAAAATAAGAGGAGCAATTTATTCAACAGTAGAAAAAATCAGTTTTAAAAATGTAAGCGTTTTTATTAAAAATATTTCAGTTAAACAAAGCCAAAGCAGTTTGTTTGAAAAATTTAAATTCCCATATAAAAAGTACTCTAATTGCATTAGATCCGTAGCAATAACATTATTCTAAAAAGCAAATTCAAATGAAGAAAAATTACAATCATACAGTATGATTGCCGTTATCATATTATTGTTATCACAAAACTCAAGAAACAATTGTTTTGTCGCATCAACCATATTTTCATTTTTGAATTTGGTAATAATACTATTGTTACATTTCAACAATATTAATATTGCGGCAATCATACTGTTGTTAAATTTAAATTGAATAAACAATACTATGGTTGCGACAAACATACTTTTATTGTGGAGAACATATTATTATTGACGTGATCATATAGTAACCATATTTATTCTCGGCGTGTAGGATTCTGACTCTATTGTGACATTTACATCATTTGTTAATGGAACAGCAAAATTGGTTGAAAAGTAGCCTTTTCGTTTACAAATTTTCAAAAAAGAAAAAAAATCTTGAGTGTTCGAAGAACAGCATTTAGGGTTTTTTTCAAAAATGAAAAAATCGACTGTCGCGATTTTTCTAAAGTAAAAATTTCTACTAAAACATACATTCCGGTTATATGAACCCATAGAGCACACAAGACAGGGACTTTTTGTACCCATTAAACCAAATGTGAGCTTGATCACTGAACAAAGTGAATGGCCTCGTTTTTGGGGCCAATCACCACGATTTTCAAACGTTGTATCGGAGAAAGTCTATACATTTTGAAATGGCAAACCAAGCAGAGCATAAATCAAGTGACAGCTGTCAAAAAGACCAACTCCGACAAAAGTATGACCAGATTGAAAACCACACGTTTCAAAAAAAAAAACCGTTACAACAACCAAAAAACCGAAAACCGGAAAACCCGACAGGAAAAAACCGGGTAAACCGACACGTCCTTTTAAGAAACCAACTGTCAGGCTTAAACATAAAAACAGCAATGTTGGTTTTCGGTTTCGGACACTCTAGTTGAAACCACAACTCGGATATGTCCATGTTGAAGGGGTGTGAATACAAATATAGGGTGATCCATTTAGAGGTATTTTTCATAACAAAAAAAAAATATAAAAATTCAAATCAAAAGTGGAATCTCTATTGATAATTTGAAAGGACATTTTATGGCATTTATTTTTTGAATATGATTTCCTTCAAATGTTGGCCGCAACTACGCCTCAGGGTTCCGTTTAGAGGGTCCAATTTTGGATGACTCGTTCGAGCATTTCGACCGGTATGGCTTTAATGACACGCGTAATGTTGGCTTCCAAAATCTGAATCGTTGCTGGTTTGTCAGCATAGACTTTGGACTTTAAGTAACCCCAAAGAAAAATGTCTAAAGGTGTGATATCACTCGATCTAGGCGGCCAACTCACCTGTCCAAAACGTGAAATTAGCTGATTTTCGAAATGACCTCTCAATAGATCCATTGTTTGAGCAGCTGTATGGCAAGTGGCACCGTCCTGTTGAAACCAAGTGTCGTCAAGATTACGGGCTTCAATTTTAGGTAGCGTAAAGATCGATATCATGGCTCGATAGCGAGCCCCATTCACGGTTATAAACCGCACCATACTGTGGTTTTCTCTGGGTGTAATAGCACCTATTGAACCTCTTCTTGTTGCTCTTCAGTCCAAATGTGGCAATTTTGTTTACTGACTTTGCCGTTGAGCCAGTAATGGGCCTCATCATTGAACAAAATTTTGGTCGAAAGCGAACAGCGGATCTTCCCGTTTCTCACCGAATGCTCCATTTCCATAATACAGTTGCCAGCATTTGAAGGAAATTATTTTCAAAAAATAAATACCATAAAATGTCCTTTCAAATTACCAATAAAGATTTAAAAAAAAAAGATTTACTGTAATACCCATATAAGGTGCAATTGCAAGACTTAAAACCCGCAGAAAATTTTGCAGTTAAATTTCAACAGTTGGCCAGAAATGAAATCAACTTTTTTGAAAATTTGATTTTGAGTGATGGAGCTCATTTTCATTTAAATGGCTTTGTAATAAGCAGAACTATAGGTTCTGGGGCTCTGAAAATCCAAGAGTCATTAATTAACGACAGTTGCACCCCATTAGGTGTGAAGTATGTGGTGTGGGATCACATCTGCAAATATCATTGGGCCTTACTGCTACGAGAATAAAGATGGAAGTGCTGTAACCGTAAATGGAGAGCGGTATCGGCTTATGATAGAAACATTTTTACGTCCTGCTCTTGAAAACAGACCTGAGATGTGGTTTCAGCAGGACGGAGCCACTGCCCTAGACAAAATGGCACTTTCAAGTCAAATTTTTGGAGAGAAAATAATTTCCAGAAATTCGGAAATAATTTGGCCAGCCAGATTTGACAACACCCTGCTATTTTCTTTGGGGTTATTTGAAGGAGTATATGTGAACAGGCCCGAGGGTTATTTGAAGGAGCGAGTATATGTGAACAGGCCCGAGACAATCCTTCAACTCAAGGTCAACAAGGTCGAAACCCCTTTCCGTTCTCTTTTGAATTATAAATTGATCACAAAGTAACACTTTCTGTGTATATTTTTTTTATTTTTACTCCAAATTTTTAAATATTTTATTTATTTTATATTTTTAAATATTTCGTGAATATTTTCTTGAATACTTTTCGATTTTATAGTGTTAATTAAGCGCTTTAAATGCGTTTTTTATTACATATACTTCCGATCCCTAATCATGATCATCTACTTTAGGATGTTTCATTTTCAGAAGGTCCTACAGATTGTATTGAATCTGAAACGAAAATGCTTAATAGCATATTTTTTATGAAAAAGCCTTGCGCACTTTTCCGCCTGAATTCTTAACAAAACATGTGATATTCATTTATTCCTTATTTCCGGTTCCTTCACCATACATGCGAGTATGGCTCTTTCCGCCAAGGCACTCTTGCGGAACGCACTGTCTTATCAATATTACCATATCATCGTGCCATATGATTTTATCCATCCAGACAATGTTTTCAGGGTAAACGAAGAACAATTTTTCTAATCAAAATTCAAATGAAGAAAGATGGTGAGGGCCTTCATTCTCTGTTCTTCCTCCATGCATCCCTAATGTTTCCTTGTAAGAATCAACACGAACGAAGGAATGTCTATGGGTGTACGAGTATGCAATCATTGTGAATCATCTACAGACGGTGTGAGTGTATTTCAATTCAATTGTTAGCCTTAAGCGTAAAATGTTTGGTAGCGCTCACCATCATGTAGCAATAAAATAAAAAATAATAAAAAAAACAATACTCGTCTCTATAAAAGGGCTTTATAATGCTCTTGTTTCATACAATAATGCAATCAAGTTGAGACCTTATACCAACGTACGCTTGTATGTACGTCTGAATGTCCGTACAGCAGCCATCTCCTGACGTACTCTCACCTCTCACCTCCCACTACTCACACACACACACACCCATTTCCCCGTTGTCCTGGCTGTGCTTTCTCCGAAACACTTAGACATTCAAGTGTATCCTTTTGTTTTGGGTCTTTCAGTTTTCGCCCTGCTTGTAGAGTCACCGAAAAAAAATCTTCTGCCCTTTCTATAGTCTGTGTATGTGTTACCATTATTTTTGCCACTCTTGTGTCGGTGTAAGGTAGTAGGTCGCTGAGAGAGTGTGAGTGTGTGTATGTGAGTCTCTTTTCCTGCTGTAACGCCCACCTATTTTTGTTGTACATGCCTGGGTATATCCTTTCTTTTTTTCCTGCTTCTTCTCTTATTTTAAATAATAAATGTGCTTGTGTGCCTGTGTGCGTGTGTGTGTATTACATATACATTCACATTTATTTTTTGGGGGTTGTTTGCCCTTTGTGCCGCGCATGATTCCCCCCATTTTGGGTGTGTGTGTGTGGCATAACTTTTTGCCCAAAGGCTCCATTGCTTTTTTTCCTCCATCGTTGCTGGTTTTGTTTATTTTTTTTCATCCTTTAATGGCAATTTTTCTCCTCTCAATGCTTGTATGGTCGCAAGGCGCCGGGGCACGGGGCGGCGGTGGCGTTGCTGCGCGTTGGTTTGGCATTTTTGTGTTGCCTTGGGGAGTCATCGATTTCAATTTGGTTAGTTTCTTACTTACTTGCAAAATGAAATAATCTTATAAATTACGTTTTATCATTCTTCTTCTCCCTTTTTAGATTAGCTCAAGATACTCGTGCTTTGTTTGGGGGACGTCTCCTTCCCTACCCTCCCTCTTGCCTCATTCGGGGGCTTGGGCTTTACTGCTGCTGCTGTTATTAATTTTGTGGCAAAGTTGATTGTGTAATTTTGTTTAAGTTTTAATGGCCGTAATTTGTTTTTCTTTTGTTGAACTTTTCGGCTGGCGCTCGTTTGGCCAAAGAACACATAAGGATACGTAATTGCCAGGATCAAATCAATGAAATATGTATGTATGGTAGTCAATGAGCTCTTCAAAAAGAGCTAACCGGAAACTGTAAGCCTTGGAGGCATATGGGCGTGGAATATGCGAAAGGTCATCCATAATTTGTGGTTATATGATTCGACTGTAGTGTGATCCTGTAGGGAATTGTATTGATATTCAGATGTAAGTAATTCAATCTCAAAAGAAGTATGGCCACGAAGACTAATCGAAGTCGGCAAACTAGACCACGGGCAACAAGATAGCCTTATTGACGAAAAACTCTGTCAATTATATTGGGTGTTCCGTCTAGAGGTATTTTTTCAGAACAAAAAAAATATAAAAATTAAAATCAAGTGTGAAATCTTTTTTGGTAATATGAAAGGACATTTTATGGCATTTATTTTTTGAATATAATTTCCTTTAATGGTGGCCGCAATTACACCTTAGGGTTTCCATTCTGAGGGTTCAATTTTGGATGACTCGTTCGAGCATTTCGACCGGCATGGCTTTAATGACACGCGTAATGTTGGCTTCCAAAACCTGAATCGTAGCTGGTTTGTCAGCATAGACTTTGGACTTTACGTGACCCCAAAGAAAAATGTCTAAAGGTGTGATATCACTCGATCTAGGCGGCCAACTCACCTATCCAAAACGTAAAATTAGCTGCTATTCGAAATGGCCTCTCAATAGATCCATTGTTTGAGCAGCTGTATGGCAAGTGGCACCGTCCTGTTGAAACCAAGTGGCGTCAAGATTGCGGGCTTCAATTGCAGGTAGCCTAAAGATCGATATCATGGCGCGATAGCGAGCACCATTCACGGATACGTTCCGGCCATCATCATTTTTGAACAAATATGCACCGATGATTCTACCACCTTATAAACCGCAACAAACCGTGGATTTCTCTGGCTATAAGGGCACCTCTTGAACCTCTTCTTGTTGCTCTTCAGTTCAAATGCGGCAATTTCGTTTATTGACTTTGCCGTTGAGCCAGAAATGAGCCACATCACTGAACAACATTTTGGTCGAATGCAGCGGATCTTCCCGTTTCTCACCGAACGCTCATTTCCATAATACAATTGCCAATATTTGAAGGAAATTATTTTCAAAAAATAAATGCCATAAAATGTCCTTTCAAATTACCAATACAGATTCCACACTTGATTTGATTTTTTTTTGTTCTGAAAAACTACATATAGATAGATCACCCTTTATAAGGAATGTACGAAAAGCATAATAAAAAGAATGTTTCGTTAAAAGTACATATGTGACAGCGCATAGAGAAAGGGAGCTAAGGGTAAAAAAATCAATTTTCACTTTTTTTTGATGTGGACAACATCTGAGCATCGAATGGGACCGATCCCATGCCCCAAAAGTGTTCCCTTCCAGAGATATGCCCCTTTTATGAAAGTAATGGTACACCAAAGATACACGTATTTAAATCTTTAAAATGGCTCTCCTTAACAAAACTGGTTTTCACCCTTAGGTCCCTTTCTATTTTGCGCGTCACATATAGAGATCAGATTTATTGCCACAACCGTTATTTTTGCCAACTGAATAAATGAGGTTGCATGCGCCTCGAGTATGCCATCATTACAAACGAATGCTAGTTGGTGCTTCGTAACCTTCAGTAATTGTTACTGAAGTATCGGTAGAAAATACGAAGAATCCGAACCTCCAGAAAAGAATTTTTGAATCTAAAAGACCACATGCGCACTTGTTTAACGAAAAAAATTTAGATTTTCCGTAAAGGACAAACAAATGCTTCCTTATGTAATTTCAGCACTCCTTAACATAGGGAGGTTCATGTCGAGGAAAAAGAGGAAAAGATGATGAACGATTTTTAGCAATAAGAAAAATTAAACGATTTGCTTAAAGCAGTGCGAGGGCTGCTGTATATAAGTATATTTCTGGCCTAATAATGAAAATGAGAATATTCATCAAAAAAGGTTTTATTGTTTTTCAAAGTATTCTCCGGCATGATTTATACACTTTTACATGCGCTCAGACCAATTGTCGAAGCACTTTTTCCACTGCGATTGAGACACCTCCAAAACATGGTTTTTGAACGCTTCAACAGCATCTTCTGGCAACGAAAATCGTTGTCACGCATTTTTTTCTTGTTGATCAGGGTGCCAACTCAGGGCTGTACGGTGGATGACCTATCAATTCAACGTTTTGGCCGGTCAAAAAGGCGCTGGTTTGCGGCGACGTGTGAGAGCTCACATTGCCATGGTGCACAATGATTTGTCTTCTCTTGTTCGTTTTTCGAATTTTTCCGAAGACTTCAGGCAAACAAATTGTGGTGTACCACCCAGAATTGACCGTCCTACGTTGCTCAAGCGGAACAGTCGCCACATGACCAGTTTTGCCAAAGAAACCGGCGACCAATTGCTGCGAAGTGCTTCTTCTACGAACAATTTTCGTTGGATTTGACTCGTCTTCGAAGACCTACACGGTCGATTGCTATTTTGTTTCGGGCTCATACGCAAAGATCCATGATTCGTCACCTGTGACGATCTTTTAAACGTCTTGTGAAGCACCGCGATCCTATTTTTTAAACTTTCTTTGCACCAATCGACACGAGCCCATTTTTTATGCGATTGTCTAATTGTACGGAATCCAAGGAGAAGAAACCTTTTTACGGCCAGGCGTTCATGCAATATCGAATGTATGCTGGTGGAAGAAATGCCCAAGGATGCCTCTATCTCACGGTTTGTCACATGACGATCTTGCATTATCAGTTCACGCACGGCATCAATGTTCTCTGGCACAATTGCCGTTTTTGGACGACCTTCACTACCTTCGCCTTTGAGCGAGCGTCGGCCACGATTCAATTCATTAAACCAGTTTTTCACAGTGCCATAGGATGGTGCTTCATCGCCTTACAAAGATTTAAGTTCATCGATGTACTCTTGTCGTGTTAATCCACGTCGAAAGTTGTGTAAAATGATCGCACGAAAATGTTCACGAGTTAATTCCATTGTTTTTGCCAAATTGATTTTTTCAAGTCACTGTAAACAGCACAAATGATGGTCGTACATGTCAAAACGTTCTGAGTACGTCTATGCTAAAAAATGTCAAACTTTCTAATGGAAATGTCAGATGGCGTCAGACAGCACTTAGTGTTGCCTAGGCCAGAAATATGTATAGCAACCTCGTAAACACAAACTTAATGACGGAACTCTCTCAAAATTAGACAGTAGTCTATTAACAGATGGTAATTAATGCATTTCATATAGTTACGAGGGAAGTTGGAAAAGTCACTGAATTATTAACATGCCCTCGTAGTTGTACTGCCGTCAGGTCTTATGACCAACACGCACACAATCCCACGACAGCCGGTTCTATGGACCGGATTGACCCGAAGCTGCAATTCTTTGGCCAAGGGCTGTCCTCCCGGCACACAGTTGACGCTACAACAATAACCAACACGCACACTTCTTCACTGCGGGGAATATAAAAATATCCGCCTGCAAATCAAAAGCCACTCTGTTTTCTGAACGGACCGCAGAGGTGCGGTTGTCACTTAATGTGAAGTCGATCAAATCAGCATCCCGACTACCAACTACAACAAAATTCTTGGGGTCACATTGGACTGCCTTTTTTTTGATCCTCTGCACATCCTACAGCTACCTGCGATAAGCTTAAAATGAGGGAAAAAGGGCCTCAAGTCATTAGCCGGCGGTACTTGGATAGTCGACAAAGGAAGCTTGTTGACCTTTTACAATGCGATAGGTCGAATTATAGCGAACTACGCAGCGCCTGTCTGGTCCGCAATTGTAAGTACGAAGTAGTGGAAGGGAAATCGGACTTGCCAGAAGGCCGCCCTGAGAACATCAACAGGGTGTCTCCTACAGTCTTCTGAGCACCATCTACATGACGAGACGAAGGTCCTCCCCCGGCGCAGACACAATTTCTTGTTATCTAAGCAGTATCGGCTTGGGTGTCTTTGCAGTAGTCATCCCAACCACCATCTCATGGACAGGATGTCTCCGTGCGGGCAGATCAGGTACGATCTTCATGATCTAGAGAATGACATGTTCAGCGGTACAACAGAGAGCCTTACAACAGAGAACCTTTAAATAATCGAAACTATCAGGAAGGTCTGAAGGACATACACGCTGATTAAGTCGCATCATTAGCATTCAGCTATAGACTGAATGTACTCGTAGTGTTAGGGTAACATCTCCCGGATATTTAAACAGGGGCGACGACGCTACCTCAGCAGAAGCGCGAGTTTCTGGCTCAGCTCAAAATATCTTCAAAAAAAAAAAAACAACCAACTGCCAAAAGTAAAAAATAGTTTGTTTAAAAACTCTTAAATTTAAAGGAAAACAAGTAAAATCGTCGTTCGGACAGGCCAAGCCTTATATACCTTTTTTCGTTCTTACGCTACCAAAGACCAAAACTATTTACCTTTTTTGAGCCTCGCATCCGTCCCTAATCTCAGTCAAAAGTTCACAAGGACTCTACATTTGGCTTCATAGCTAAATTTGCTCTAATTTGACCCATATGTCGATATTAGCTATGAATCGCCCTTTTGCTCATGCGGGGACGTTTTTTGCGCCTACAATACCCACTTAAAACATTTTCCTTCCACAAAATATTATGACTTGTTGAGCATATACCCAAAAAAAAGGACTTTAGTCCTTTAAAGGAAAACTTGTTCTTCCTGGGCATATTTCGCCCATTGACAATCCCAAACAAATGCTCAAAAAAGAGTAATTTTTACCTAGGTAGCGTTAGTCCGTTAACTGGGCCCCCCTTTACAATCCCAAACAGCTTATGATCATGAGCTATCATTGGGCAAAATTTAGGGATCCAAGGTTGATGCGTTTGACTGCTATCGTCTTAGAATTTTACGACAATGCTTTATGGGGTCTTCGATCAATATTTTGTGGTGAGCAAGCGGACTGACAAATATAGTCTACACTCCATCCTTCGGTGGGGGTAAAGAAAACGTTGTAGGTTTTCTTTTGATAACAATTGATTGGTTAAGCGAAAACTGGTAAATGAAACCTATTTTAACTCATCCATTTAAATTAACCGCTTTTGTCAAAAGTACATGGAGTCACAGACTCCGAATGTATTCCTGCACTTTTCGGTAAGGAACATACAGCACTTGTTTAATAAAATTTTTAGAATTTTTCTTAAGAAAACAATTCACAGTCGTCATCGCTAGCCAGTGTAAAAACTTATGTCAAAATATACAATTTTTTATAAAAAAAAAGAACGTGACACTCTTATTGTTAAAGAGCCAACAAATTAATGCCTCTCCTGAAAATGTTTAAAATTTCTGTTAAAACCTTTTATCTGAACAAGTGCAATTTATTCAAAGAATTAGAAGAACATGATCACAAAAAAATACTTGCAATACGTGGGCAGTTCGGAAAGTTCTTAGCCAATCAATGAAATAATAATAGTTAGTTTTTCAAAAATATTTTTATTTTTCAATATAATCTCCTGAAACTTCAATACACTTAGTCCAACGCTTATCTAGCAATTCTATCCCTTGATTAAAATAGTTTTCCTCAAGGTCTTCAAAATAGTGGTTTACAACTGTAATTGCATCTTCATTTGAGGTAAAACGCTTGCCAGCAAGGTATTTTTTAGATTTGGGAACAGGTAAAAGTCACTGGGAGCTAAATCAGGAGAATAAGGTGGGTGGTCAAGCAACTCGTACTTTAATTCGTTGATTTAAGCCATTGTTAAAACACTCTTGTGCGCTGATGCGTTGTCTTGATGAAAAATTATTTGTTTGTCTTGTAAGCCAGGACGTTTTTCTCGAATTTGTACATTTAATTGATCTAAAAGGTTGCAATAGTACTCTGAATTTATTGTTTTACCCTTTTGCAGATAGTCAATCAATAAAATACCTTTGAAGTCCCAAAAACCGTTGCCATAATCTTACCAGCCGATTAAATTGTTTTTGCCTTCTTTGGGGCACTTCCTCCTGCTTCAGTCCATTGTTTGGATTGTTCTTTTGTCTCTGGAGTATAGTGGTGGATCCATGTCTCATCAACAGTTATGAATCGACGCTTAAAATCCATTTTATTTTGCTGAAAACGATCCAAACAAGCTTGAGAAATGTTTGGTCGACTGTTAAGAAGTGCGGCACCCATCTTGCAGAAAGCTTTTTCATCTGTAGTTCTTCATGCAAAATTAAATGGACTTGATCATTTGAGATGCCCATGCTATTAGCTATTTCACGCACTTTTATTCGTCGATCATTTAATACCATATCATGCACTTTGGCTACAATTTCTGTTGTTGTTGCTGTTTTTGGACGTCCACGTTTAAATTCAGCAACCCAATTTTTTACTGTTGCATATGAAGGAGCACTTTCACCTAACACATTCACCATATCATTATGAAATTCTTGTCCCGATAAACCTTTTTTATGTAAATATTTAATGACACCACGCATTTCTAATTTTTCCATTGTAAAAAAATCGCGGATGCGTCTTTTGTGAACACCTGTTTCTATATGAAGGAGTTGCCAGATCGAAACAAAATTTAACATGTGTTCATAGCAGAGATGGAAGTTTCCAAAACACTTAACTTTTTTCTGTTCATACCGCGCTTTTTGTGCTAGGCTAAGAAGTTTCCGAACCGCCCTCGTATTTCTGCAAATCTCTGTAGAAGTTTCCTTGCCCCTTACATCTCTCACCGATGATCTCTAACCACAAAACAACTTGCTGCAAATAGATCTGCAGGATATTGTAAGAGAACAGTTGGATATTTAAAAAAAATGAGAACATGGCATATGGAAGTAAACATAAGCACATCACCTCCAGCAAAATGAGCCGCTTGCCACTGTCGGCTCAGTCGAGCGTATCATCGCATATCGCAGAGCAAACAAAGTGTCCTTTAGTGTTTACACAATTTGCAACATGATTACAAGATAAGTAGTCCTGTCTGAGTTTCACTCGCTGTGCGTGTATGTGTGTATATCCTGCAATCAATCTCAATTTCATTTACAATCACATCTACTCATATTGAGGTAATTACAACAAGTATGCGAATGAGACTGCAAGACAGAGAGAAACTGGAAGGGATGATGACAGCCGGCGAAGGAAGAGCGTAATAATACGACAGGATAAACAAATACATTTGAGGTTTTAGGCATTGTTAACGAGAGGAATTGTGTTAAAAAAACGTTTTAAAAAACAAACACTTCAAACGTCATTACATGCAACAGCAAGGACGACGACAGCGTGAGTGTGTGTGTGTGTGTGAATGTTTGAACAATTCGATCCGCAGAACTGAATGGAACAGATGTGTTAATTCTAAGCTTATTTTCGGCCAACAAACTCTGCGTCTCTATTACCCTTCCGCAGGCGGACTTCCCTCTCGGCAGTGGCATGAGTGAGGGTAACCGCAAACACTCTTGAAAACGGCACTGGGCTATTCGTCCTGCAACACCCCTCTCCGCATTAAATGAACATTTTACCAGTAGGCATGCGAGTGTGTGCGTGCGTGGAAAAGGAAACATCATCATCCGCCTCAAGTTGGTGCACAGTAGCAGCAGAGGCATTAAAGGATTACTCCACCAAATGCAATTATCGAAATCTGCCAACCCATTGCCGCAGCAACGGGTAACACCGAATAGAAGTCCTTACAACACATGCCGTAGTAGAGTACAAAAATCAACCAGCCAGCCAGCCAGCCATCTCGGGCCACCCCTTTTTGGTTACTTTCATGGCCCGGGGCTTAAATATTGGTTTCATGAATATTAAATTCCACCGAGCGGCAGCAACTATTATTTTTTCACTTAATGTCGGACAAAAGGGCTGCTTGTTCTGTGTGATATCCTTGCCATACAGCGAATGCCTCGAGGAATTTTACGCAGTAGTAGTAGAATGTGTGTTAATATTAATAGAGAAGTTTTCCCAGTTTCAGCAACGATGTGAACGAAAGTTCCTTCCTTTCTTTCCACCTTCTAAGGTCTAGCAGGCACACATCGCGCTGAAAGTCAGCCAGCCAGTCATGGTTGATTACAACGAATTTATTTGACAAATTGTTTAATCATCCGTTTGTTTATTAGAGAATTATCCTGAATTATGACGTTGGGCTGTTGTTGCTTTAAGGACAACGACGTGGTGTAGACTCGTCTGTTGTTTGGAGAGTGGGGCGGTGCTGGTGGTGGTGTCGTTCTTCAGTCATATTTATAGAAAAATTATACGTTTGCTGACAGAATTGGATATTTTGATCTTGGAACTTAATTGCTAACTAAATGGTCTAGAAACCTTGGAATATTTCAACAGATGGGAAAATAAGTAGCACTGGCTCTCCATCCAACCATCGCTGTGTGCTCAGCATGTGATTATTGGTGGGAAGTGGTCATTAGGCTTATATTCGGAGAACAATTTCAACAGTTTAAATAATTGGTATGGTAAAACTAGAGGTATTTGAAGTCTCTTATCTTGCGGAAGGGTATTTTGAAGGACCCTTAAAGGATGATCTTTAAATGATAGCACAATGAAACTGGAGAAAGGCTGAACTAAAGTCACCGAGTGGTGGCAGCAACTATTATTACTATGTTGTTTTTTTACTGCGAGGAATATAAGGATATCCACCTACAAATCATCAGCCATTCTGTCCACTGCATGTTGTTTCTTTACTGCGAGGACTATAAGGATATCCACCTACAAATCATCAGCCACTCTGTCCACTGTATGGACCGCAGAGGTGCGGTTGTCACTTAATATTAAAGTCGATGACGTCATTATCCCAACTACCCCAAAATACTTGGGGTCACATTGGACAGCTTTTCACGATCCTCTGCACATACTACAGCTTACTGCGATAAGCTCAAAAGTAGGAACAAGGTCCTTAAGTCCCTCGCCAGCTGTACTAAGGGATCCGCCAAATGAACCTTGTTGTCCCGATAGGTCAGTCTGTAGCGCACTACCTAGGGCCGGTGTGGTCGGCGAACGTGAGTCAACAAAGTAAAAGAAAATTCACACTTGCCAGATTGCCACCCTCAGAACATCAATAGGATGTCTTCTGAGGACCATCTACACAAGGAGACGATGGTCCTTACCGTTCTCAGACGAAATTTCTTCTGGTCTAAGCAGTATCTGCTTGGGTGTCTTCGCAGTAATCATCCTAACCACCATCTCATTAACAGGATGACTTCGTCCAGGCAGATCAGATACGACCTGATAAACCAGTGTGAGAGAGAGAGGTCCAGCGATACAAGAGAGAGCCTTTAGATTATCAAAACTAACAGTCAGGTCTGGATGACATTTTTGATCGGCGCACGTAAGTACGACAAAGTAAAAGAAAATTTACACTTGCCAGATTGCCGCCCTCAGAACATCAATAGGATGTCTTCTGAGGACCATCTACACAAGGAGACGATGGTCCTTACCGTTCTCAGACGAAATTTCTTCTGGTCTAAGCAGTATCTGCTTGGGTGTCTCCGCAGTAATCATCCTAACCACCATCTTATTAGCAGGATGGCTTCGTCCAGACAAATCAGGTACGATCTTCATAAACCAGAGAGAGAGAGAGAGATAGAGAAATCCAGCGATACAAGAGAGAGCCTTTAGATTACCAAAACTATCAGGCAGGTCTGAACGACATTCACTCTGGTGAAGTCACAGCAGCAGTATCCAGCTATAGCGTGAATGTAGCGCTGGGGGAACATCACCCAGAGATGTCACCAGAGGAGCCGAGGAGGAGGAGAGAGAGAAATCCAGCGATACAAGAAATAGCCTTTAGATTACCAAAACTATCAGGCAGGTCTGAACGACAATCACTCTGGTGAAGTCACAGCAGCAGTATCCAGCTATAGCGTGAATGTAGCGCTGGGGGAGCATCCCCCAGAGATGTCACCAGAGGAGCCGACGCTACCTCGGCAGTCGCGAGTGGTTCTGGCTCAAATGAAATCTGGATGGTGCAGTCGCCGCAATTTGTATTGGACGCGAATTTATGCTAACATTACGGAATTTTGTCCAGCCTGCCATCAGGGACCACATGGCGTGCTGCATCTCTTAAGTAGTTCGGCCAAGCCGTTCAAATGGCGCATTTCCTTCACCTGAATATCGAAGCAAATCCCCTATACGAATGCATTATTGTTACAACCATAACTATGTTGAGCTATTTTGGGAACCAGTTTGTGTTGTCGTCCTAGTATATACTCGTAGTTGTCTGGGCTGGAGTAGCAGTGGCTTAAACAAAATTTGTATACCTTGACAGTACAATTATCTTATGGTGGGTTCGGACTATCATGCCTTTAGTCAGAAAAAAATTAAATCTGTTCCAGTTGGCAAATATCATCACGGCTTGTGACACAATTATCGAAATTACTGTCCATCTTCGATCCAGGTTTAATGACAAGTATGCCTGCTTCCTGTCCTTAACTCCAATTAAGACTCACAATATGAAGCATTACTGGATACCAGGACATATAAACATACCTTGTAACGAATAAGCAGACGAGTGTGTCAGTTTAGGCTCCAGTGCCCAAGATGAAACCGCGTTGGTGGACGTGAGCTTTCTGTAAGTGGATCTTTAAAATCACGCCGACCAACTAGTTGCATTAGTAACCAAGCTGAGTTGGTAAGCAGTACAGAACTGGAGGGTTCCTGGATCTCTTTGGACGATCATTGTTAAGAATTTTGACAAGGGCTGATTTGCCTTGGCAAGATCACACTTAGTATTCTTACAGGTTAAATCGCCGGACACCTTTTTAAAGAGCCATAAAAGTCAGCTATACTTATACTTTATATTCGTATACTCGTATATAACAGTTTTGTTAGAATTATTAAAAAATTACATAATTTTCTACTTTTCGTTCTGCGGGAGTGAAGATGAGCTGGATTTTTTTCCTTTTATGACAGTAAAATTTTTTTCTTGCCTTTCAAAAAAAATGTTTCAAAACAAGTTTCAATATTTCGTTCGCCCTTATTCTCATATAGGCAGGACGGTCGTTCGCAAAACGGCCAAGCTCGAAAATGATTGAGGACAAATGGTTTCTTTGGCAAATATGCTTGGAATTTTTTCTGAAATCGTGTGTGTAGGCGAGCTTTGCCCCGGTTTTTCATCCAACCAAATCGACCCGCCCTAGTGTTTATCCAACCGAATATTTGCAGTTTGGACTGATTTCTAAATGATTGTTGCTCTGTGTGTATGCTATTTTATCAACTAATGGGTCATCTATCTAGAGGTGTTTTTTCAGAACAAAAAAATATAAAAATTCAAATCAAGTATGGAATCTTTATTGGTAATTTGAAAGGACATTTTATGGCATTTAGTTTTTGAAAACAATTACCTTCAAATGTAGGCAACTGTATTATGGAAATGAGCGTTCGGTGAGAAATCCGAAGATCCGCTGTTTTCGACCAAAATTTTGTTCAGTGATTAGGCCCAATTCTGGCTCAACGGCAAAGTCAAGAAACAAAATTGCCGCATTTGAGCTGAAGAGCAACAAGAAAAGGTTCAAGAGGTGTCATTATACCCAGAGAAAATCACGGTTTGGTGTGCTTTAGAAACTGGTCTAATCATCGGTGCATATTTTTTCAAAAATGATGATGGCCGGAACGTATCCGTGAATGGTGCTAGCTATTGCGCCATGATATCGATCTTTATGCTACCTGAAATTGAAGCCCGTAATCTTGACGACACTTGGTTTCAACAGGACGGTGCCATTTGCCATACAGCTGCTCAAACAATGGATCTATTGAGAGGTCATTTCGAAAAGCAGCTTATTTCACGTTTTTGACAGGTGAGTTGGCCGCCTAGATCGAGTGATATCACACCTTTAGACTTGTTTCTTTGGAGCTACGTAAAGTCCAAAGTCCATGCTGACAAACCAGCTACGATTCAGGTTTTGGAAGCCAACATTACGTGCGCATTAAAGCCATACCGGTCGAAATGCTCGAACGAGTCATCCAAAATTGGGCCCTCACAATGAAAACCCTGAGGCGCAGTTGCGGCCAACATTTGAAGGAAATTATACTCAAAAATTAAATGCTATAAATGTCCTTTCAAATTACCAATAAAGATTCCACACTTGGTTTTAATTTTTATTTTTTTGTGGTTTAAAAAAATACCTCTAGATGGATCACACTATAGTTTATTACAATTTTTAGTTTTTTGCTGACTGCTTTTGACAAATTCATGTTATTCAATTCTCGGTGATATATACCAAAAGAATCAATGTTGCCATATTATGCTTACATTCTATTTAATGTTGCCAGATTATCATATTTTAAACTAACTAGATAGCGAAGTTAGTAAGCCCAAAAGGCACACGGCTATCGTATTGGCCAACTTATATCAAACTGACAAACTTATATTAAACAATTTACTGAAAATGTGAGTAAATTGTTGTCCTGCTGTGAAGGCTCTTTATGTGATAATACTCGTCTTTAGTTTTTGTTTTGCAAGTTTTTATCAAACTGATCTTAACTATTTTTTTTTTCACCAGGCGAGTAAATGGTTGTTCTGCCATGAAGGCTATTTATGTCATCTACATCTTAGCTTTCAGAGATAGTCAGTGTTTTTCCACCTATTCCAATATTGCCACAATTCTCAATGGATGTTTATTATATTCTAAAGCTTACAATTGTTTCCCTCGCTATCTTTCATCTTTATTTGATTATACTCGTATATAATATTTTTTTTGGCAAATTTTTATCAAACTGACCTTGCAACTTGTTCACCACATGCGAGTAAATTGTTATTCTGTCGCCAAGGCTCTTTACGCTTAGGGCTTTACTTGGTAGTAGCGCCATCTACATCTCAGTTTTCAGAGATAGTCAGTTTCCACCTGTTTGAATATTTTCACAATTCTCTATGGATGTTTATTATATTCTCAAGATTATAATCGTTTCCCTCGCTATCTTTTTTTTTTCTTTTTTCATTGACAAATGTTTATCAAACTGACCTTGAAACTTGTCCACCACATGCGAGTAAATTGTTATCCTGCCGCGAAGGTTCTGTATGTGTTAGAGCTTTACTTGGTAGTAGCGCCATCTACATCTCAGTTTTCAGAGATAGTCAGTGCTTTTCCACCTGTTTGAATATTGTCACAATTCTCTATGGATGTTTATTATATTCTAAAGATTATAAACGTTTCCGTCGCTATCTCTTTTTGTCAATGGCAAATTTATATCAAATTGACCTTGAAAAATTTTTCACCACGTGCGAGTAAATTGTGATCTTGCCATAAAGGCTCTTTATGTCTTCGAGCTTTTCTTGGTAGTAGCGCCATCTTCATCTCAGTTCTCATAGATAGTCAGTCCCTTTCCACCTGTTTCAACATTGTCCCAATTCTCCATGGATGTTTATTATATTCTAAAGATTGTAATTATTTTCCTCGCTATGTCTCTCTCTCATTGTGCCTTGGTTCTTTATTTGATTATACTCGTATATAATTTTTTTTACAACAATTTACATTCCCAGATTATGTTAAATGTCACATCATATCCATTTATACCTCCCTTATCCCACATTCGCCTTGCCACTGGTGGCATGTTGTTGCCATCGAAACCTGTGCAACAGTCGTTTCACAAAAGAGCTAAAAAAAACAAATCCTTTGAGATTTCTCGAAATACAATTTCTTAAAATCTTTCTCACAAAACCCACGCACTCATACGCAGAATTTTGCCGCAGTGTATCACATGTCTAAGTGAAGAAGGTTGACTGCCACCGTCGACGACGACGACGACGGTTATGGCAGGGTGTGGGAATATAAAACTTTAATGTAATTGTTAACAATAATTTTGACACTTGATACTTTGAATTTAATTTGGATTTAACAACGAATTTCATACATGTCAATTTTCATCCATGGCTACGACGTACACGTGTTGCTGTCAGGCGAAAACGACAAACGGCCCAAAAGGAATTTATCCAATTGGAAACCACACGAAACTAACATTCATCCCCACCCCTATATTATCGACCAGAAAATCACCTGCCAATGTGTGTGTTCAAAGTTGTTTCTTCCGTTTCCCTTATGGCTAGCTGGCTGTACCTGTTTCCGTTTCCGCTGTAATAAAACAATTATTCGTGATGGAATTTGCGCTTATGTGTTCGCTTCTCCTTTATCTTCTCCTGGACATTATGAAATTATGTACATTTAAATTAAACAAATTACCTCGAGGAAAATGAAATGCTTTCGTGTTATTTTCCGCCAAGCCCAGTCCCTCGAGAAGCGGGACCAACCACAATCGCCATGGACAGAATCGCCATAAATACTTCATTTGAGTTGTAATATTTCCTTTCGGCCTTCTTTAGACCTTTCCTTTTTTTTTGTTTTTTTCTTTTGACGATTTTGACATAAAGTGAGTTTGGGCTTTTCCAAATAATGGCATAAATGCCAAACTGTTGGTTCTTCTTTTTTTGCTTTGCTTTGATAAGGGTGTGTTGCGTTGCTCTCCGCTGTATGTTTCCAATGTGTGGCCAACAAGTCAAGTCTGTGAAAAAAAAACGAATGACGGTTTGTATGTCTATTCAGCCATCCATACGTCTATCCGTCCCTTCGTCTACTTGTCATGCCTTGCCGTCTACCGCCAATCCACTTGAGGGAAAAACTCAATAAATCCACCAAAAAAGAAGAACAACCAAACTAGGCGAGCATTTTCATAATGTGCCCATAATTTGTAAAAGCATCTATAGCAGGTTGAAAAAAACAAGAAAATCCTGAAAATTGTTTAAATGTGCACAAGCGGGATGAAACGCGAAAACGCGGAGTGTTGAGAAGTCTGCCAAACACTGAAGTTTGTAATAAAATTTATGGCAAAACGTCGGCCTGAAATTTGATATCCGGTATCATGTGCTTGTTTTATACGTACGGGCAGGCCAATTCTTTTGTGTTATGCCCGTCTTTCTGCGGTGTACTACTCCGACTCTTTATGCCCTTCCTTCTAAACCGTTTCGAAACGTTTATTTTGTGGTTTTACATTTCATTCCGGTTTTTCTTCTTTTTAACAACAGGTTATTGGTCCTTATTATTAATTTCAATTTGCAAAAACTTAATTAAGTTAGGCTTGTGGCAAGACAAAAGTAATTTCCATTGCACACAGAGAAAAATCTATTGCAAATCGGCCCGAACTACAAATATTCGGTTGGATAAACATACTTTTGGTTGCCATTAACAATATTCTATGGTTCGACTTATTATTCGGTGGTAGCTACAATAATATTACCAACCTTACAGCCACCAAGTCGGTTACACCAACCGAATTCAGTAAAACTAATGGTCGATACAACTGGTGGTTATGACAACCAAGCAATTATGAAGTACATGTTACTTTGGTATCAAAAATTGGTGGTGGCAACAGATTATTTGTTTGTAGTAACCGTTTAGTTCATTGTTTTAACATACAGTGGCTATATAAGTATATATTTCTGGCCTAGGCAACATCAAGTGTTGCCTGGCGTCAACTGACATTTCCATTGGAAAGTTTGACATTTTTTAGCATAAACGAACTCGGAACGTTTTGACGTACGACCATCATTTGTGTTGTTTACAGTGACTTGAAAAAATCAATTTGGCAAAAAAATGGAATTAACTCGTGAACATTTTCGTGCGATAATTTTTCACAACTTTCGACGTGGATTATCATCGATGAAGTTAAATCTTTGTATGGCGATGAAGCACCATCCTATAGCACTGTGAAAAACTGGTTTAATGAATTCAATCGTGTCCGACGCTCGCTTAAAGACGAAGTTCGGAAGGTCGTCCAAAAACGGCCGTTGTGCCAGAGAACATTGATGCCGTGCGTGAACTGATAATGCAAGATCGTCATGTGACATACCGTGAGATAGAGGCATCCTTGGGCATTTCTGGCACCAGCATACATTCGATATTCCATGAACACCTGGCCGTAAAAAAGGTTTGTTCTCGTTGGATCCCGCACAATTTGGCAATCGTTAAAAAAAAGGCTCGTATCGATTGGTGCAAAGAAATTTTGAAAAGATACGATCGCGGTGCTTCAAACGACGTTTATAAGATCGTCACAGGTGACGAATCATGGATCTATGCGCAAAAGCCCGAAACAAAACAGCAATCGACCGTGTGTGTCTTCGAAGACGAGCCAAATCCAACGAAAGTTGTATCTACGTGGAAGAAGCACTTCGAAGCAAATAGTCGCCTGTTTCTTCGGCAAAACCGGTCATGTGACGACTGTTCCGTTTGAGCAACGTAGGGCGGTCAATTCTGAGTGGTACACCACAATTTGGTTGCCTAAAGTCTTCGGAGAAATTCGAAAAACGAACAAGAGAAAACGAATCATTGTGCACCATGACAATGCGAGCTCTCATACATCGGCTAAAAATCAGCGCTTTTTTGACCGGTCAAAACGTCGAATTGATGGGGCATCCGCCGTACAGCCCTGACTTGGCACCCAATGACTTTTTTTATTCCCCCACATCAAGAAAAAAATGAGTGGTCAACGATTTTCGTCGCCAGAAGATGCTGCTGAAGCGTTCAAAAACCATGTTTTGGAGGTGTCTCAACCGGAGAAGAAAAACTCTTCGACAATTGGTTTGAGCGCATGCAAAAGTATATAAATCATGCTGGAGAATACTTTGAAATCCATTAAAACCATTTTTGATGATAAATATTCGCATTTTCATTATTAGTTTAGTAATAAAGTAATAGCATCTCTCCAAAAAAATGTATGTCAACGTAATAACTTTCATTAACATCCATGAATTACGAGCTGGCTGGACAAAGGCTGTCTATAATTTGAACCCATTTCTGCCGATGTACAGCAAAGTCACCTAGCTCTCCTGAGATAACATTAAAAATGCAGGTTTACTTTCCTCGTACATCACTGATCATTCAAAAATGTCGTAGCTGCTGCCTATAATTTAAATAATCTGCGATGCCTAAATTAACACCTATTTTCTGATAACTATTTATGTTATTAAGTTTATTCATCTAGTTGGTAATGAGCTATCATTACCAGGTAAGACCAATAATAATTGGATGTCTCCATATCCCGCTTTGAAACAAAAAACCAGCTACGGCTACAAAAAACATCCATATTTGGGGTCAAAACAATCTGCTGCTACACATCAAAAAATCTTAGATGCTGAGGGTAACTAAAAAAACCCCTCAATTAATTAAATTCTTTACAAATACATTCTAGATAAAAGGAGTAAAATCCTTTTTCTTTGTCCACAAAAGAAGGATATTAAAAGGAAACGCATTTTTCAGCTTTGATCCTTAGAGTCTCAATTAACTTCTTTTTATTGATAACTATTTATTTACTTCATCTAGTTGGTAATGAGTTATCATTACCAGGTAAGGCCAACAATAATGAGATGCCTTCATATCCTGCATTAAGTCAATGCACATCAAAAAATCTTAGATGCTGCGGGTAACTAAAAAAACCCCTCAATTATTTAAATTCTTTACAAATACATTTTAGATAAAGGGAGTAAAATATTTTTTCTTTGTCCACAAAAGAAGGATATTAAAAGGAAACGCATTTTTCAGCTTTGATCCTTAGAGTCTCAATTTGGATTTGGGGTCGAAACAATCTTGTGCTACACTTCAAAAAATAAAAGCACTTGGCGGGTGTCACCTAATGATGTCCTCTCGAAAATCTCTCTTGTACTCTCATTCTATTTACCACAATTCGCATATTTTCAGAGGATTTTCTGTTGTTTTTTGTCGCTCACTTTTTCTATTCTTTTGTCACAATTATAGCATTATAATTATAGTAAATACTATACACACACTCACACATTCTTGTGCAACTTAAGCTTTTGACGGCAACACTCAAACACATGCACGCAGTCCTTGTGCAACACAAGTACGGGTAATTGTGCCGGAAATAGACTTAAAATCCACCACTAGAGAACCCTAATAGCTTTATGTCGGAGCAAAACAAGGCAAGACTCAAAACACACACACACACACTCACACAAAACGAGAACTTCTTAACGTTTTAACACGGATGTTTTAAGTGCTTGAAAAGCCTGAATACAGCAGCGCCGAGATTCATTCGGAGATAAATATAAAAAGATGTAAGAGGGCGGAGATAGAGAGACAAATGAATAGGGGGGTGGGGTGGTGGATGTTGGCGGATGAGGAGATGTCGAGAATGGAGCAAAAGAATTTTAGCTCGTTAACACGACAATGATGGCAATTAAATGTAACATTTAAGTAAACATGCTTCCTATCGTTTTATACGCTCTTCCTTTTGTGGCCCTTTGTAGCGCTTCGCACAGTGGCGAGAAATCAAGAAAAGAAGTGTTCACATTCTATATTTAAACGTAATTAATGCAACTATAGAAATCAAATGTAAGAAAGCTTGGTGGAGGAAAGGTAAGCCTTTTTTCAGTGTGAGTGGCTTAACTTTGTATTGTGGCAACAATTTAAAGGAAAAACAAATACCGGGGGTTTACTATGCTTAAAGTCAAAGGGCGTTGACTTGGACTTCTCTTTTATTTTCAATATTTATTTTATTGAGTTTCCGACTGTCGAAAATTTCAATATTCATAAACTCGTGCCCTAAGTTTTTTTGGATTAAATAAATAAGAGCGTATAAATGTTCGAATATACTAGGTAAAAACCAATGCTTAAAAATTGTTAAATGTGCTTAGAATCTGGGCATACTTCAATGACATGATGAGGAAATATCATGAGATTTTTCAAATGAAAAGAAGAAAATTATTCTCTTTACTGAAAAACAGATTTCTTAAATCGAAGAAGATAGAATACACCGATGAAGTTTAACTTGTATAATATTTGGATCCAATCTAAGATGCATTGGCTTTCAAAATTCTTTTTTGTTTAATACGATGCCTTTATCACATAATTTTTGAATAATTTTTTATTTGAAATCGCACATTTTTACGTCGAATTTGGCAACTATTATAGCTCAAATCGCTCTCGTAAAATAAAAGGTGTTCAATCATGTAATGTTTCTGCAGTATCTTCGATTTCTGCTTCATACAAGCGCCACCTACATCTCAGTTGATAGAGTTTTACGATGGATTTTTAATAAAGATAGGAAGTTTGGTTTATGACGAATTTTCGATATCTGCACTTTTAAAATTATAATTTTTATCATTTCCTAATGTATCATCATGTTTAATTTTAGAACTAGCATAACCTATATCTCAAGTTCATAAGTGTTCCTGGGAAAGATTCTCATTATAGAAAAAAAAAGTTTACTTAGGAGCTCTTTTATCTAAAATGTTGTTACTCACTAGTTGGTCCGCCATGAATTCAAATAGGTACATTATTTTCTGAGTTTAGCGCCATCTATATCACAGTTGAATAGCTATTATACGAAAAATGATCAACAAAAATTAGTAGGTTATGTTTATGACTACGCATTTTTATTTTTGAATCCGCCATGCTGGGGGTTTTATAATTTTAATTACTGGCTGGAACTAGTGCCACCTATATTTCAGTTGAAAAGTTATGTTACAATAAATGCTCAACATAAATTAGAAGGTTCTGTTTATGACTATGAATTTATCAACTATTCCAATTAATTTTTAGCTACTTTTGGCTTCAAGTGTGTAATTATTGTTTCAAGCGCTTATGAAATTTTTTGTTAATTTAGTTCCTGTAATATATTATCAATATTGGGAGTTTTTTACTAATGAACACTTTTATTCAAAACGTTGCTACTGTTTTGCCACTAGTGTGTCCTTTTTGTTTCCGCCATGGTGGGTTTTAATAATTATTACGGTTGACTGAAACTAGCGCCATCTATATGTCAGCTAAAAAGTTATCTAACGATGGATACCCAATAAATAAGATATTATTTAATACTATGCACTTGTAACCAAACGTTGTTACTTTTTTGCCACAACTGTTATCCTTTTGAACCCGGCATGGTGGGTTTTTATAATACTTATTATTGAATGTAACTAGCGCCATCTATGTCAGCTAAAAATTTATCTAACAATGAATGTCCAATAAATAGGATATTATTAAGTACTTTGCACTTTTATCCAAAACATTGTTACATTTTTTCCACAAGTATCCGCCATGGTGGGCTTTTATAATTTGTATTATTGTCTGGAACTAGCGCCATCTATATGTCAGTTAAAAAGTTATCTATTGATGATTGCTCAACTAATAAGTTATTAATTTTTACTACGCATTTATTAAGTATTTAAATCAATACTTCGCTACTTTTTGGTCACCTGTGTAACATTTTTGACTCTTGCGGTTGATTCGGTATATGTTGGCTCAATCCAACATATGCGGCGCTAATGCCGAAATAGCACATCGGGTATTGGCCTCGAGTGAACAGAGCGTAAACTGAGGACTTGACGTAGACCTAAGCAAATTATACAATGTTGCCGTGTCGCCTAGTCGAGGCGGCCAATTGATGAACGCTCGCCGTAAGATGACTCAAGCTCCTATTTATTTCACAACTTCAAGCGTGTCATTGCTTCTATGGCATGCCGAGCCTTCCTTTTGAAACCACAGCTCCGACCACAGAAAGTAGGTTAACAACGCTATATAGCGAGAACCTATGACGGTAATGGTATCACTTGAAAAGAAATTAGGTCCGCGGATGACTCCATGTCATAAACCGCACTAAACAGTCATGCTTTGAAGATGCCTTGACACTTGTTCGAACTGTGGTAGTTTTTGTAGTTCCTAAAATGACAGTTTTGCTTGTTGTCTTAAACGCTGAGCCAAAATTAACCTCGTCCGTGACGATATTTTTTTATTTTTCAAAACCCGGATATGCGGTCAACATTTTTAATGTCCGATTACCGATCTCTTGGCTTTGCCTATGATCGGCTGGCTTTAATTTTTGCACAGTAGATGTCTGGGCCCTTATTGTCACTTGACTGTGACCTACTATTGTCTGTAAGTAGATTTAGAGTATTCAGCACCCTTTTTTCCTTTCTTTAACCTCTGCCTTAAGCACTGTATTGTCATCTGGTTTCGGTAATATTTCCATATATATGGGCTCTCGGTTGAGTGACCTTAGCCTGTTTTTCCTTTTACTCTAGATCCAAACGTAAAGCAGGTTTTTCCTGGGGTATCATTGATAAATGATCCTTCTGCCCTTGTGTCTCTATCTCTCTGGGATAACAACAGGTGCATTTGTTACCTAAAGACTTCTCTGGGATACGGTCTAAAACTTGTTCCAAAGAAGAAAATTTGTCTATCTTCTCTAAAAATTATAAGTTGATGTGTTGCCAAATTGCCCTGACTTCCTCCACTCAACCGTCGTTTGCGGACTAGTAGACTTACACTCTTAAGTAGAGTATCTTTGTCCTGGCGGAGGCTTACACTCTTTAATGATATATTTGTTTTTGAATTTTGAAAATTTATTAAAATGTCTCTATTTTCTTAAAGTTTTAACTTTAGCCAGCGGTGCGTATGATTGATATTAATTGTCGTTTATTTTGAGGTAGTAGCATTATATATTAAATATCTTTGAAAGCAGTAGAGATATTGTAAATCGAAAAACTACATCGGAAAGGGAAAATACTGCATTTTTAGGTAATAAAATAAATAAGCGGTAAAAATATAAAATATACAGCTTTTTTTCGAAACTTCAGTCTGTCTGTAGTTATTTCTGTTCATGGTTTCGCACCTCCAACATATGTGACGCGCAAAATAGAAAGAGGCCTAAGGTTAAAACCCAGTTTTGTTCAGGAAAGCCATTTTAAAGATTAGGTCCCTTTCTATTTGCGCTTAAAATCGTCGACTTCACTTTCATAAAACGCGCATATCTCTGGAAGGGAACACTTTTGGGGCATGGGATCGGTCTCATTCGATGCTCAGATGTTGTCCACATCAAAAAAGAAAAAAAATTAAAATTGATTTTTTACCCTTAGGTCCCTTTCTCTATGCGCTGTCACATACGAGTATATACATTTTTCAATTTTGATTTTTTCTGCCTGCCTACTAAAACCATTTGTTCTTACATCTGACCTTTTGTCCCTTAATTATACCAAACATATTTCTATCTTTTTATGGCATTCGTCATTACTTTATTCAAATCCTTTTACCAGTTCTCTAAATAAGTATTATTACACCATCTGTCTGTGCTAGGAGGACCTTACTAGTGGGCGCGGCCTTCCGGGGAGTATCGTGATGTCTGAGATTTAAACGCAAATCGCAGAGACGGTTTCGGCTTAGTGTAAAGTTGCATTGTAAGTAGGTCCTATGGTCCATAGATCTGCAGAGGTCTAAGATAGACCCCTGACCAACAGGGAAGTTATATTCATATATCACGCTTCGAATTGGAAACAGCGGGATTGACCTTTAGGGGCGCTGGCAGTCGCTTTGTAATGCCTTTTGTGCGACGGTGCACCATGTTTGAAACTTTCACTTTTTCAAACATCTCAAACACGCTGTCCTAGAAGGGTTCTTCCACTGTTGCGCACCACTGTGCTTTATTATCATTCACAACATAAAAAGGATAATTTGTTTTTGTAATTTGTTGTTGTACATCTAACTAAACAACCGCTAATGAACGTTTTCATTTTGCTGCTGAGGAAATAACGTGCACGAGAGCTACTCAACACACGCATACACCAACACAAAGGCAAGCAGCAAAGGACTAGCCAAGCTGCAAGCGAAGGATACTAGTCCGTGTCATAGTCTTAGTTGTTGTCGAAACACACGAAACACGTCTTCAAAACATTTTTGTGTTAATTGCATTTCTGTGCCTCTATTAAAATAGAAAAATCTCGCATTTGCCAAGATGCCATTAGTTGTAGCATCCCATTCTCCTGCCTTCCTTCCTTCCGTCGGTGTAGCGTATCCCTCTAGCCACTGGGCAATGACGATATTTTAAACCTTGAGCTCTTGAGTTTTCATAATCATTGTGGACTTATTTGGATTTCTTGCGTCGGTCGAGCCGCCGTAGTCGTTGCAAATGTCCAATAAATTTTAATAAGTATCATTTTGCAAAAATGAGAAATTCGCGTAACTAATAAACAAATTAGCCGCACTTTGAGAAATTAATGCTAAATTCTACTTATGATAGCCTAGCAGCTGAACTTTTTGTATGCTGTTGTTTTTTTTATTTTTGTGGTCTTTTAGAGATGAAAATTGAAATTTACATCTTTGCAGTGCTTTTCTTTTTTTCTATATTTGCAGTTTGCCAGTCAGCCCGCCCGCCAGTCAGTGCAAGCCGCTGTTTGTAAGCCAGCGCAGAGGATTAATTGAGGATGTGTGCATGGGCTGGGGACACGCGGGTATTTGCATATGCGGGGCTATGGAGCTTGCACTCATACGCGCTCGACTACCGTAAAAAATATGTAAAAATAGCTACAATTGACGTAAAACGAAATTTGAATACGCCATGTCGTATGTGCGATAATTGGAGATAAACAAACAACAATTGTGTATTACAATCAGGTGAGTGGGTTTTGACCACCGTCGAGGGTCTCCTACAATGTTGTCGAGTATAAATTCTGTACTTACACACACACATTTTGCGTATGGAGTCCATTATGAAATATGCGTCGATCGAAAATGGTTCACAATTAGAAAAAAGTTTTTAAAATGAAAACGGGAAATTTGTTTTAGTCGCCAAATAAAAGGCGATTTTAATAGGCCACTAACCAAAGCGTTTTTCACCAAAGCAACGGTTTAGACGCTACGAGCTACACCGCCCAAAGTGTAAAATCCGTTGGTCTGAGAGCAGTTTTATTTATAAAACCTTTTCAGCCCTCCTTTTGACAAAACCAACTGTATATTATGTACAATGATCCCCTACATCCGAAGTGGGCAAAACCATTTTCGAGATATCATTAAAATAAAATTTTTATGATTTTTTCATTAATTAGCCTAAAACTTTGACAATTCGTATCCGATTCACTTGTGGGCAATATAGTTTGGTAAGAAAAGCATCTTTCATATAAATTAAAATTTATAAATATCGAATAACAATTTTGGACGTTACATACAAAAGAAATCAAAATTTTGTTTTTTTTTGTTGAACAATTTTGTTTTCAACTGCCAATTGCACCTCAATTCTGGAGCTCTTCTGCTTTAATTTGCACAAAATCATAAAAAAACGTATTGTAACGTTTTCAACGTGATATATATAATGATAATCCGACGAAAGTTGCCATAGTTATAGAGAACGAGATTTAAAATTTACAACGTCTGTATGAAAAAACGTATATTTTGAACTTAAACAAGTCGAAATTCAGTGCAACCTCCTTAATTTTGGGTTGGCTTCTCCCTCATGCAAAAGAGGCCAAGTCACTTGGAACTATCAAAACAATTTTAACTAAAATTGACCAAGCGTATTGAGGATATTACGGCAATTTCAATTTGGGATAATAGGCATACGTGCAAAAGGTATCCACCTCACTAACTACCCCGAAAAAATATAGGGTGAACCATCTAGTGGTATTTTTTCAGAACAAAAAAAAATATAAAAATTCAATAATCTTTATTGGTAATTTTAAAGGACATATTATGCCATTAATTTTTTGAAAATAATTACTTTCAAATGTTGGCAACTGTATTATGAAAATAAGCCGTCGTTGAGAAACGGGAAGATCCGCTGTTTTCGACCAAAATTTGGTTCAGTGATGAGGCCCATTACTGGCTCAACGGCAAAGTCAATAAACAAAATTGCCGCATTTGGGCTGAAGAGCAACAAGAAGAGGTTCAAAAGGTGCCATTATACCCAGAGTAAACGACGGCTTAGTGCGGTTCGTGGGCTGGGGGAATCATCGGTCTTTATTTTTTCAAAAATGATGATGGCCGGAACGTAACCGTGAATGGAGCTCGCTATCGCGCCATGATATCGATCTTTATGCTACCTGAAATTGAAGCCCGTAATCTTTACGACACTTGGTTTCAACAGGACGGTGCCACTTGCCATACAGCTGCTCAAACAATGGCTTTATTGAGAGGTAATTTCAAAGAGCAGCTAATTTGACGCTTTGGACAGGGGAGTTGGCCACCTAGATCGAGTGATATCACACCTTTAGACATTTTTCTTTGGGGTTGCGAAAAGTCCAAAGTCTATGCAGACAACCAGCTACGATTCGGGTTTTGGAAGCCAACATTACGCGTGTCCTTAAAGCCATACCGGACGAAATGCTCGAACGAGTCATGCATAATTGGACTCTCAGTATGGAAACCCTGAGGCGTAGTTGCGGCCAAGATTTCAAGGAAATTATATTCAAAAAATAAATGCCATAAATTGTCTTTTAAATTACCAATAAAGATTCCACACTTGATTTGAATTTTTATATTTTTTTTTGTTCGGAAAAAAATACCTCTAGATGGTTGACCCTATATATTCGTAAAATCACGAAATATTTCGTATAATTTACAAATTTTTGTCATATTTTTTTAGACAAAGAAGCATTTTATAATACTTATAAATATGAAAATAAATCTTAAAAATTACAAAATCGGATTGATGATGAAAATTCGTGTTGTTTAGAACTTTCAAGTTTTTCTATTTTTTTTTAACAATTTCTTTTATATTTTTTAAAAATATTTTTCATAGGTTTTATTAACAAGTTTCATACGTTTTATAAACTAGTTTCGTATTTTATATGAAATACTACTTCTTTTTCATGAAACTGTTACTTACTCGTATAATTCATGACACTTTTTTATAAATTTTTATGACAATATTTCACAGTAAACATAAAATTCTTTCATAATCTTTTAAAACAATTTTTCGGCTTGAGGTCATGTACGAGGGCGGCTCGGAAAGTTCTTAGCCTATCAATGAAAGAGAATAGTTAGTTTTTCAAAAATATTTTTATTTTTCAATATAATCTCCTGAAACTTCAATACACTTAGTCCAACGCTTATCTAGCAATTCTATCCCTTGATTAAAATAGTTTTCCTCAAGGTCTTCAAAATAGTGGTTTACAGCTGTAACTGCATCTTCATTTGAGGTAAAACGCTTGCCAGCAAGGAATTGTTTTAGATTTGGGATCAGGTAAAAGACACTGGGAGCTAAATCAGGAGAATAAGATGGGTGGTCAAGCAACTCGTACTTTAATTCGTTGATTTTAGCCATTGTTAAAACACTCTTGTGCGCTGGTGCGTTGTCTTGATGAAAAATTATTTTTTGTGTTGTAAGCCAGGACGTTTTTCTCGAATTTGTACATTTAATTGATCTAAAAGGTTGCAATAGTACTTTGAATTTATTGTTTTACCAGCCGATTGAATTGTTTTTGCCTTCTTTGGGGCACTTCCTCCAGCTTCAGTCCATTGTTTGGATTGTTCTTTTGTCTCTGGAGTATAGTAGTGGATCCATGTCTCATCAACAGTTATGAAACGACGCTTAAAATCCATTTTATTTCGCTGAAAACGATCCAAACAAGCTTGAGAAATGTTCATTCTTATGCGTTTTTGGTCGACAGTTAACAAGTGCGGCATCCATCTTGCAGAAAGCTTTTTCATCTGTAGTTTTTCATGCAAAATTAAATGGACTCGATCATTTGAGATGCCCATGATATTAGCTATTTCACGCACTTTTATTCGTCGATCATTTAATACCATATCATGCACTTTGGCTACAACTTCTGTTGTTGTTGCTGTTTTTGGACGTCCACTACGTGGTTCATCTTCAATGCTTGTACGACCACGTTTAAATTCATCAACCCAATTTTTACTGTTGCATATGAAGGAGCACTTTCACCTAACACATTCACCATATCATTATGAGTTTCTTGTCCCGATAAACCTTTTTTATGTAAATATTTAATGACACCACGCATTTCCAATTTTTCCATTGTTAAAAAATCTCGGTTGCGTCTTTTGTGAACACCTGTTTCTTTATGAAGGAGTTGCCAGATCGAAACTAGGCTAAGAAGTTTCCGAACTGCCCTCGTATTTAAACTCAAGGTTTAATTTTAATTTTTTCAATATTTCGATTGACTTCGTCAATCATCTTCGTCCGTCTGTTTGTTTCAACTTCAGAAAAATAATAAAAATTTGTTATAACTTTTTTTTTAAAAATTATCACGAAAAATAAGAAACCTTTTTATTATTTGGTTTTTTTCGATTTCTTAACATTCATTGGGCCTTTTATAATTGTTACGATTTGAACATTGAACATTAACGTAAAAGAATAGTGAACTATATTTGCTTAGGTTTTTTTTAGCAGTCTTGGCCACAAATCAAATCATTCAAATGACTGAGAATTACCCTTTTACGAATCATTTTTTTATGAAAACATTTCCTACAAAAACAGAACATTCTCGTAGAAAATATTGACGTAATTCTCGAAAAGCAAAAACTACGAATTTTCTACGATAATTAGGAAATTTATTAGAAAATGTTCCCAAAAAAATTACGAATACAATTTTTACGATTACTTTTCATAGAAATTAGGAAACTTTTCATAAAACATATGAAGGAAAAATTACGAAAGTTTTTAAAAGATTTTTTAAGAGGCTGGTTTGTAAATTCGTAAAAACTTCTTTACAAAATACACGAAATGCATGAATAACTTTGTCAATAGTATGAAAAATGTTTGAAGAACATTATAAGAAGAATGTTTTGTAAATAGAGGGCAAATAATTTTTTCAGTGTAGATTAGACGGTGGGCATTATAAGGAAATATTAAACAAATCAGAAATACCGCCGCCACATTTTTAGAGTATCCGAAAACGCCGCCAAAGCTGGCATTCTCGTCATCTTTTTTAACTAGCAACGAAACTCTTCAACGATAGTTTCTGAGAGTTAGCGTATTGAAAATATAACATATATTTTTTAGAAGAGAAATATGGCATTTTAAAGGCATATAGCAGCTGGGCATATTTTGCTACCAGAGCTGTAAACGTAGTATTCTTTTTTTTAATTAATTCGCGAATTATCCATGCACTGAATTGCAAAATTTTTGAGTTAATTGCTTTCAACAAAAAACGTTATAATGAAATTTGAATTAATGAATTTGCCAAAAATAAAATGCAATTTATTTCCAAATTCATTTTCAATTCATTTGAATTGAAATTTCCTGGTAATGATTCGAGGGTCGAAACGACCTAAACCCATTCTCAAACTTTAAATGGGTAAGAATCTCAACTTTCTTGGTATAAAGGTAGTGGTTGCGATATAAAGTGCCCAGTGGGCCACTTTTGGTAAGCAGAACTGGAGCTGTGGGATGTACCAAACGTAATGTTACGGTGGCAAAATTACACACAGCATATATTCTAAACAAAAAGTAATGACCGTCTAATAATTCACTTCAGTATTAAACTCAAAACTTAAACTTTCTTTCGCTATTTTTCATAACGATCTTTGAAATGTTTGCACAACTCTAAGGTATGACTACAGACTACACTCGTCGTACGTAGCCAGCTGAAACACAATATCCCTTTAAGTGAAAACTTTGTTTCCAACAGCACAACTTTGTTTTTAAATCGAATGTAATAACTTGAATTTGCATTGAACCAATCATGATTGCTGAGACCCTAGACATGTCATATACTGAAGCTCAATTTCGGCGACCGGAACCAACCGAATCAGTCAATCAACAACTGACCAAATCAGCTATAAGTTAGCTTGCATTCAACACTCCGATATGAGATACATTATTTAAAACCTTATCTGCGGATGAAGATATGAATTGGAAGTTATCGAGAGGAAAATCGTTCTCAAAACTTACGGGCTTTGTTCCATACAAAGCGCATTAAAATTTAACGATTGTCCTGGCTTCGATATTTCGGTCTAATGAAAATAAACGCTCTAGCCAGAAATGCGTTAGACGATGACTACCAAGAGAAACGCAGACAGGAAAGACTTATACTCTGGTGAAGAGATCTAGTGGACAAGGTGCACACCGTCATCACGTATGCTGACGATATATATGAGAGACATAATAACAAGATGTAATTTGAGCTGTTTCAATCATTGAGCTATAGATATAGCCCAAAGCGGGCCTGGTGTTTAAAGCGGACAAGACGAACCTAATGCCGGCAACAGCTAAGGCGAGATCGTTTCGGAGGGCAATAAAAACATCGAGGTAGTAGAGGAGTTTGTATTAGTTTGGATTCGCCATAAAGGATGATGACTACGTCCTGTAATAAAATTAACGATTATGTTGGCAAATAGATGCTACTTTGGGCTCGGTAAACAGCTTGAGAGTTTATTTCTCTCTCTCTCTTTCTCTCTCTCTCTCGAGTTATGAAAAAAAGACTTACAATACCCGTGCTTTGAAAGAGCGCTGACGTATCGAAAGCTCATAAAGTAGTATATGTGACGCGCAAAATAGAAAGGGACCTAAGGGTAAAAACAGTTTTGTTCAGGAGAGCCATTTTTAAGATGTATCTGTGATGTACCATGACTTTCATAAAACGCGCATATCTCTGGGAGGGAACACTTTTGGGGCATGGGATCGGTCTCATTTGATGCTCAGATGTTGTCCACATCAAAAAAAAAGTGAAAATTGATTTTTTTTACCCTTAGGTCCCTTTCTCTATGCGCTGTCACATATGGAGTTTTGGGAACGAATATCCTTCGAAATATGTACACACCCTGCTGGTTAGGCCAAACCGTGAGCTGTTTCCCGACATTAATGTAGTTTCTCGATCTAATAATGGGAATGCGCAGGCTATGATGAGTCAATCGGTTGTAAATAAAAAAATCATTTCATCTTAAATACCACGGAAAGCTCAAAGAAGCAAAACCCAGTATCCGGTGTAGGCACCAAGTGGAGAAAGATGCAAATACCATTAGTATTAAATGGAGGCAATCCTCTCTCGGCCGAAGAGCTTAGAAATCATTTGTTTATCAGGTCAAGACGAACAGCTGCTTGTTTAGCCTTAAGTGACGGCGTAGGCCGCGTTACGTCCAATGTCCAAGAAGACCTGAAAATTCGCTATGGCATTGATAACTTAAATTAAATAAAAAAGGGCCAAACGTAATTTTGTACGATATTCTGCTAATGCAAGAATTGTCACTGTATATATGCCATGAACATTCTAACTTGGCGCAAGAAATATTGTCCGTCCATCTGGACTGTAAATAACAAGTTTTCGTTCCCAAGGAGGACAACATTTGGACGCAGCGCCATTAGTAACAAATGAATTTTCCGTGATTGAAAAAATAAGGATCATGCGACTTATTTCCTGAGAGGCGGCAACAAGTCCTGTGGTCCTGTCAAGTGTCCGGTCCTTTGAAATCACACTGACCGAGTCTCCAATGATTGGTGGATCCGCTTGATGCGCCGTCAGAGAAGCCGAGGCTGCCATTAAGAAAATATAATATCCCATAGGAGTACAAAATGGCATAAATGTAACTTTAAAGCCAGAATCTATTGAATATCTTACACCGTTGTTGTAAAATATAAATTTCAGTTCCTCTTATTATTAACAGATCTCTTTGTATTATTTGTTAAGAATTTTATAAATTCGAGTTTAAATTTTACCCCACTGTGTAGGAAGCAGGAGTTTATAAAATATCAGGTATTCTACTTGATTCTTGCTTCGCCCAAATTTTTTGGTTTTATTTCTGTGCCAGCACAGAAAACACAGCCTGATAATTAATTAAAGTTATAAGCTGTTGAAGATTGTAAATGGAAGACATAGGCCCTGAGAAAAATCGTTTTCTTTTAAGGGACTAAAAGTACCTCGGAAAAAGTGTACTTTCTTTAAGTAGGTGCTGAACAGATAACAATTTTTTAAGGAAATACAGTGGTTTAATTCACAACTTTTAGTGGAGACGCAATTACTTACTACCTTATGGTTTCTAAAAGGACGAAGTTTCTGAAAATTTCCGCTCAAGTGCCCGGAAAAACCGGCCAGTATGCTCAAAATGGGCGATGTTGGATATTAGGGTCGGACTGATTGAACAAGGGGGGCCAAAAAAACGACTCTTATATTTAAAAGATGGGACCACCGGTAAATACGGCCAAATTTTTACTGATATTAAAACAAGTTTCACTACAAATCTAATTATGGATTTTTTTTGTAGTTTTGGCTGAGATTGCACATTAGTGGACTTCTGAATCGAAGGACCAAAAAAATGCCCTTATGATCAAAAGATGGGACCACCGATAAATATTGGTATACGATTTTCTAAATTAAAATCGGTTTAACTACGAATTAAATAAGGAATTTCTTTTGAAGTTTTGGCTGGGGTTACAGTTGAACTTGTAGACCTAAAGGGCCCTAAAAAATGGGCAACTTTAAAGAAAATTCACGACCAAGTTTTTACAATGTTCGTCTTGGTCGAACTGTATTTCTTGTTTAGAGTGACATTGATAATTTCCCTTCTGATTATATATTATATATTCTGATCGTAGTATTAAGTCTTTAGTGTTAACATCCTGTAAAATTTTTAATTTATACGCTACACTTATTTTCGGTTTATTGGTGAAATAACATAATCGACGAGTAATTAAGGACGATTACCTCAATATACCCTTTTACTGAAAAAATTTGACCCGCAAAACATATATTCCGAACTAGCAGCTCTTTAAAAACCTCTCCAGTTATACTACACCTTTAACCCAATCTAAGAAATTTCGAAGCCATCGCATGCAAGCCTTAACATTTTTCCATTGTTTGAATAATAAACGAAATTGCATAAAATTATCAAAATAAAAGGAGAAGAATTTTTTGCAAACGAAAACTTCCATAAATCATCTGAACATCCATAATGTACGAGTTATGCCAGGACACCGCCAGGAAGTATGAAAGGAACGTGTACAACTCAACATTAGCAAAATTGAATATTCTTGAAACACACACACACACACATTCATACACAGGAAAACAGAAGGGGAGAGAGAGAGAAAGTGAGAGAGCTAAAAAAAAATCTAAAAAAATCCTTTTGATCACAATGCATGACATATTTGAAAGTAGCAACACAGCAACAGTAGCGGCAGCAGCAGCAATCCATTTATAAGTCCTGGCAGAGGACACATAGCCGAGCAACTCCTAAGTGGGCGTTTGTCCAAACGTAAGGGGGAGGGTTTAGTGCAAAGCTCGGAAGGGTCGTTACGGTTGAAGGAAATATTCATAATCTGAGTGGCAAAAAGAGCACAAATGAAATTTGATACAATTTAAATTTTAAACAAATAAATGTTGCGACTACATTTGTTTAGCTCTACTCTCGGGCTCCCTGCCATTTACTTTTGCATTGGCATAATCCTTAAAAAAGGATAAGAAGCAGGTACTGACGATGGTGGTGGTGGTATAAAGTGTACTTTGCTTTACTTTGTTTTTCAAGCACCTTTCTAGTATATATATTTTTTGCCCAGATCTTTTCTGTGTGTTTTTTTTTATTTTTCTATTCTCACCTGAACACGGGCTTCCGTTAGATTAATTTTCATCGCCAGATCTTCACGTGTGAAAACATCCGGATAATGAGTTTGGGCAAATGCAGTCTCAAGTTCTTCCAACTGCAAACAAAACACAAAAAAACAGACACAAGAACAATTTACTCAGATGCCATGCAAACTGCGCTTCCCATCTACACCAAGGAATACTCATGAGCATTTGGGAGCAAATTTCGCCATTTACCTGTTGCAAGGTGAATGTTGTACGATTACGGCGTTGCTTGCGACGCACAAACGTTTCATCGTGTATGGCAGGATGGTAAGAATAGCTGGTATCTGCAAAGAAAAAATCAGATGGAGAAGAACATTTAAAAAAAGCTTTTAAAATTTATAAATAAGAAAATTTATAAATAAATAATAAGGTAGGGTACACGGCTATCGTGTCAGTAAACCCAGCTTCAACCCCGAGTTAGAATATTTAAGAATTATATGGCTGTCGTGTCAGTAAACCCAGGTTAAACCCCAGGATAAAATACCAAAGAATTTTTTAGCGGTGCACAGTGTGATAAGTTAAAAAAAATAGAAAAAATTCAGCCGTTTCTAAACTATCAGTCGGATGTTGATGAAATTTCACACACTTATAGAAGTGACTTAGGTTTTGAGCTTGGACCGCTTACGATATGCAGGGGCGGAGCTAAAGGGCTCCCAAGTTGGGCACCTCGAGTTTATACAATTATACTTATAAAACGCATGTAAATTTTCTATTTGTAAATCGATTTAGATGTTTTTTGCCTTAAGAACCTATAAGGTAAGACCCACATTATCTTTTGTAGTTCCTGGGATTTACGTGTTTAAAAACTCAAAACTTTAGCTCGAAGACACCTCTTTTATAAGTGTGTGAAATGTCATCAAAATCCGACTGTTTGTTTAGAAACGGCTGAATTATTTATATTTTTTTCTTAATCTCATCCCACTGTGCGGCGGATTTCCAACTCGTTAATGCCGGCTTCTTAAAAAGTAAGAGATTTATCTCTAAGCCATGTGAAGACTTCTCTATAAAAAAATGCATTAGCCGTTCTGAGCCGACGTTAAACAGTAGGTCCCGTTCAGTGAGTATAAGAATTGAATCGTGCACAGCTCACTGAATTAAGAGAAGTTCCCCCTAGTTCCTAAATGGGATGTTGTAAGACTTAAGTAAGATGAACATTTTACGTACAGGGTGGAGCGCGAAAATTTGCTTTTTTGCACTTCAGGCTGTAGCGGCACTGTTGGTCGAAGAGAGTGGAGATTGTGCGTGACTTATAGTGGCTGATGGGAGCTTCGTATTCGTCTGCCTTTCACTTGCCATCATGCATTGGACACGTGAAGAGAGGTCATTTTGTGTTGAAGGGTATTTTTCAAATGCGCACTCGATTTTTGCAGTGCAGCGTGCTTTTCGTTACGATTCGCTGTTCCCCACGCGGACGTGTTCCTAGACGGTAATCAATTGTTTATAGGGTAACTTCATGGAGAACAGCAGGGAATGTGTCATGTGAACGAAGGGGACCAGAAAAAAGGATTACAGCACCACAAAACATCGAGAGAGTTAGAATAGCAAAACTGCAATTTCTCTGCTCGGCCGTAACGACCGTACGAACGGTACTTGACTATGATACAGGAATTTTTTTCAGCCGGCTCTGAAAGCAACGCAATTAGAGGACACATGGTTCTAACAGGATGGTGCCACTACACACACAGTGAGGGTTACCATGAATTGTTTGAGGCAAATGTTTCCTGGACGGTTTATCTCTTTGAGGAGTGAGGTGAACTGACCGGCCCGCTCACCAGACTTAACCCCATGCGATTTTTTTCCTTTGGGGTTACCTGAAGACGAAGGTGTATGTCAACCGTCCCAGCACATTGAAAGACCTAATTAACAATATTGAGGCTGAAATTGGCAGAATACTAGTCGACATGCTTGTAAGAGTTCATGAAAACTTCCGAAAACGTATGCAGCAGTGTTTGGATAGCGAAGGTCGACAATTGCCATATTGTCACTATTTCAAAAACCATATAATTTAAAAATTCCCTAACTGTTCAATATAATTAAAATATAAAATCAATTTTTCTAAGGTTCAAAATTTTTTTATTTCATTCCCAAATAAGCAAATTATCGCGCTCCGCCCTGTACCTAGAAAAACAAACATAGTTATTAAAAATGGCGACGAAAGCTTTTTATAAAAATAACCAAGTACAAGTAGGTGGACCAAACCAAATTTTAAATTTGAATCGACTGTAAAAAAGTACTGATATTTTTCTTCTAATGTCTGTTTTTTTTTTTGGAAAGGTTAAACTTTGTCATTTAATAATGGAGCACAATATCATTCATATCGAGCCATAAGCGCTAACCTATCGTAAGTGAAAAAATGCAAATTTTACAGGAGACGGTTTTTATTATTTATTTCAAACAACTTTATTAAAAATGCAAATGTTTTAATGCAAAAATTTAAGATTTCTACCTACTCATATAACTGTATCAAAAAACAAAAAAAAAAATCTGAACACATTTGCGATTGCTGCAGCAATTTGATGTGTGACTTACGATAAAATTGCTACACAATAAAATTTAAACAATCATTTACGATAAAATGCAAAAGCTTTTTTTTTGATGTTTTACTAACAATTTTGTCATTTTAAAAATACAAAACGATGAGGCTTGTCCTAACGATTATTTTTCAGCAATAAAATTTTTTTTCCAAAAATTTGACTTACGATAGGTTAGCGCTTATGGCTCGATATGACTACCACAATTGGCTCGGCAGTACCTCATTCGATGAACCCAATTTTTCAGTACATTTTCGATTGTTTGGGGTCAAATCGCCTCAATGGCAATATAGATTTCATGTTTCAACGCTTCCATTGTCTCTGGATGCTTTGCGTAACATTTATCCCCACAGAAAATAATTCAAAGAGCTTAAATCACAGCTCCAAGGCGGCCAATTGACATCACAATTTCGACTGATTATTCGATTTTTAAAAACAGAGCGTAAAATATCTATGGTCGCATTGAAAGTGTGACATGTGGCCCCGTCTTGTTAAAACCAAATGTCGTCCATGTCATTCTCTCGGTGTGATGCCCCCTTAAAAAAATGTATACTATATAAATCTTAAGTTGAAATTTGTGATACACTGCATAGGATTATTTAAATATTTTAATGCTTTCTGGTCTCACGATTGGAAATATAATACTATGGACCGCAAACATGATGTAGGGTACGAGGGTCTCTATAAATATTTCTGGCCCTATGCGACACTAAGTATTGCCTGGCGCCATCTGACATTTTCATTGGAAAGTTTGACATTTTTCAGCATTAACGTACTCAGAACGTTCTGACGTACGACTTAAAAAAATCAATTTGGCAAAAAAAAAATGGAATTAACTCGTGAACATTTTCGTGCTATCATTTTTCACAATTTTCGACGTGGATTATAAGGACAAGTGTTCATCGATGAACTTAAATTTTTGTATGGCGATAAAGCACCATTCTATAGCACTGCTCGCTCACAGACAAAGGTCGTCCAAAAACGGCCGTTGTGCCAGAGAACATCGATGCCGTGCGTGAACTGATAATGCAAGATCGTCATGTGGCATACTGTGAGATAGAGGCATCCTTGGGCATTTCTTCCAGCAGCACACATTTTGAAAAAATACGATCGCGGTGCTTCAAAAGACGTTTATAAGATCGCCACAGATGATGAATCATGGATCTATGCGTATACGCATAAATGAGCCCATTTGCTTCGAAGCAAATGGTCGTCTGTTTCTTCGGCAAAACTGGTCATGTGGCGACTGTTCCGCTTGAGCAACGTAGGACGATCAATTCTGAGTCTTCGGAGAAATTCGAAGAACGAACAAGAGAAGACGAATTATTGTGCACCATGACAATGCGAGCTTTTACTCATCGGCTCAAGCCAGCGCCTTTTTGACTGGCCAAAACGTCGAAATTGGTGGACCCTGACTTGGCACCCAATGACTTCTTTTTATTCCCGCACATCAAGAAAAAAGTGCATGGTCAATGATTATCGTCACCAGAAGATGCTGTTAAAGCGTTTAAAAACCATGTTTTGGAGGTGTCTCAATCGGAGTGGAAAAAGTGCTTCGACAATTGGTTTGAGCGCATGCAAAAGTTTTTAAATCATGCTGAAGAATACTTTGAAAATAATAAAACCATTTTTGATGATAAATATTCGCATTATTCATTATTAGGCCAGAAATAAATATAGCAGCCCTCGTATACATTAAGATGGGCTGATTTGTATGAGAAAGAATTTGTCAATATTGTGCCACCGATTTTTCGATAGCTTTTGGCATATGCCCAGTAAACCAAATTTGCCGACAATGTCTGATATCAGACAATTCTGACCAATATCTCAACTCTATCGAGAATTCTTACCGATTTCGTTACAAATTCTGTTCGATTTGTCTGAGGATTTTTTATTTATTATGTTAAGAAATATTCGTTCAGTTCGGCCCGAATTCTCTTAGACTTGTCTGTGGGATTTTTATTAATTTTTAGTTCAGACTTCTCTTATCGAACTCGAAACGAATTCTAAACTATTTATCTGAGGTAGTCTATTCGTTTAAAATTTTTGTTATTTGTTTCATATTTTGCAGTTGTTCTTGTGTTCAGGCATGTCGGAACTAATTCTGAACGAGTTCTTAACTGTTTGTCTGAGGTATTTTTATATTTCAAATTCAAATTCTGAACGTTTGGTTAGCTTAGCTGTGCGAGGGATTTTTATTATGTTCGGAGGAAAACTCTACTGCCGACAGTTCTCGTTAAATGCAAAACTGGTTGCCCTTAAGTGTATAGCACAATTATTGCTTGCGAAACTGCAGACACCCTTCTTGTAACTAAAAGCCTTTCCGAACGCTTTTTGAAACTGTTTTACAACTTTATTATTTTGGAGAACAAAATTGTTTTCTTCTTTTTGCTTGTTAACAGAATTTACCATGACATAAGCTCAGAATTCGTTTCATAATGCGGTAAAAACATCAGAATTTAATAAGACTTAATGCCAGAATTCTGACCGAAGTCGTTCAGAATTAGTTCAAAGTTCGATACGACAAAGCGAAATTTCCTTTCGAATTTCCCAAGACTACAGTTCAGAATTCAGTCAGAAATCGGTTCGAAATGTCGGCAATAACATCAGAATTCCCTCAAAGAAGTAGTTCAGAATTCATGTCAACCTTCCCATATGTTTTTCGTTACGAACTCGCTAAGAATTTGGATCCGAAATCGGAACATTTTGCCGATTGTCGTACAGAATTCTAACCGAATTCTGAACGTTTGGTTTGCTGGGTGGAAACACAGTTCCACTACGACATACGAGTATCAAAAACATTATTTTCGAGGCTACTATATTTTAATTTTATGATTTTTTTCTCAACTTTTGTTTTTAAGGTTTTATTATATTTTTATTTATTTTTTCCATTTTTATTTAATTTTTTTATATATAAATTTATTTTGTATTTAATTTAATTTTATTTTTTTAATTTATTGTATTTTCATTTAATTTACTTTGTTTTATTTCGTATTTTGTTTTTAATTTGTTTTATTTTAAATTTATCTTCAATTATGAATTAATGATGTTAAAAGTAATTGAATCCCGTCATTAAACATATTTTTTATTTACAAATAATTAAATCATCACCGGCACTGTTATTAAATCTCTCCTTCTCTCTCGCTCTCTCCTTCTGCGTGTCCTGCATATCCTTGCGTATTTAAATAAACCTTATGTATACTCCATTTGGGTTGATGTTGCTGGGTCCTGTATTAACTTCGCAATGTAATGAGTGGCTAGCAAACACTCGCATCGGATGGATGGATGGATGGATGGGGGCCGCTGATGATATCCATGCAAAGTGACCTTAGGCTTTCATTACAAAACCTTAAACATGATTAAAAATGTATACTTTTCAGGCCATCCATCCCGGCATCCTTCCATACTCTCTGTTTTCGTTGTGTTTTTCGTTAGTCCTGGCTTTGTTGCCGGACACCGCGTGACTGGGTTAAAATATCATCAGCAACAACCAACCCAAAGATGAGTAGTGTTAACATTTATATTTCAGCATAATTTTGTAGCCCCCGTCCCCCGCCGAAGCCTTTGCCAGCGCTCCATCTTCGTTTGGCAGTCCAATTTTCGACTCTATGCGAAATTAATTTTCAATTTGTTTTAAATAAATAATGAGTTACAAATTGCAAAATTTAATTTTAATTTTCTCTGCTGATGTTTTCAATATGGAAAATTCTTGCGCTCGTTCGTGCGCTCCTCGAGAACGCGCGTACGGGTCGTACGGGACGTAGCAAGTCAAGCGTAAATGAGTGCTACCTACCGAAGTGAAGGCATGTGCTATGGCTCTGGCTTGACAGGCACTTGTTAGCAAAGGACTTCGGTTTTTTTGTTGCTGTTGGGTTGAACTTTACAGCCTGCGCCACTGTTGCCGGTTGTCCTGATTACGACGAAGCTAATGTTGTTTGTGTACTTTTGTAATTTTCTGTTAAACATAATCGGATTAGAGCTTTTATACATTTACAAACACATAAACGCACACACAACCACACTCGCACTCATACAGACAACATGTTGTTATCCTTGTGTGTGTATGGGCTAGTTTAAGTTGTTGTCCTACTTAGAAAACGGCCATGGCACTCGAATATGCTGGACTTCCATTAAAACATACTTTTTAACTCCTTTTTTTGTTTTGCCTCCACCAAAGGGGTCTACCCCAACACCGGTCGGATAGTAGCCCAGCCCAGTGCTCCTTATGCGCATAGCCAATATGAAAGTTTAGCTGTCGTTTGCTCGCTCCGTCCTTCTCGCCATGTCTGTCCTTGTCTCTGGGGATTCCCTAATGCGCAGTAATACTGTTAGCTGCCAACAGCTACTTGTAATGCCTCGTCGTCGTCTTTTTTTTAGACTTTGCCAACTTCCAAGTGGTTGTAAAACTGTTGGCCCCCTTTTGCTGTGTGTCGTTGAAGCAACTCGTGTGTAAAGCAGCAACTGCCTAAAACGTTACTAGTTTTCCACTGCTTCTCTGTCATCTTCTGCCATTTTCCCTTTCTTCTTCGTCCTTTCTTTTTGCTTTTGCTACTCTACAAATTGTGTTTTAAGTTCATCTTTACTCATATTTATTAATATTTAATGAAACAATTAATATTTCACTTTTTCCCTTTTGTTGTTCGCTCTCTATTTTAAAAACGAATTACGTATGCAGCATGTGGAATGGTGCTCAGCAGTCACCCGTAACTTAGACCCACCCCCTCCCCCAATACCGACAACATAGCATTGAGCCCATGTATGCCATTGAGCCCATGTAACGCTATGCCGCCATATAAGATTTATGCTGGGGGGGGGACCAGTATTAAAGAAAATCCAATAAAATATTTTGCATTTCATATAATTAACCCTTAATGAATGAGCCCGTAAGGTGGTGCAGGTGGGAGGAGCTTTAACTTGAGGGCAGAAACTACCCACAGTGAAAGAACAAAAGATTGTGGACTAAGTGCACGAGGGCGACCGCAAAAGTAACTGGCCTAACATGAAAAGAACCGTTTTTTGGAATTCTTATTATTTATTTTTCAACATAATCTCCTTCCAACTCAATACACTTCATCAAACGTTTTTCATGTTTTTTAATTCCATCCGAAAAATAAGATTTATCAAGACCTTCAAAATATGCCTCAGTTTCAGCAATAACCCTGTTATTGGACGAACATTTTTTGCCACCGAGATTTTTTTTTTAAATTTGGAAACAAATAATCAGAAGGAGCTAAATCTGGACTATATGGTGGATGCGGAGCAATTTCAAATCGTAATTCGGCCAGTTTTTGTTGAGTTAAAAATGCAGTGTGTGAAGGAGCATTATCTTGATGAAAAATAACTTTTTTTTTCTAATTGCGGTCGTTTTATCTTGATTTCTCCACTCAACCGATCCAATAATGCACAATAATATTCACTATTTATAGTTGTTCCTTTCTCAAGATAATCAATAAATATTATACCCCTTGCATCCCAAAATACTGTGGCCATTACTTTTCCTGCTGACTTAACAGTTTTCGCCTTCTTGGGACCACTTTTACCAGCTTCTATCCATTGTTTTGACTGTTCTTTGCATTCTGGGATGTAGTGATGGATCCATGTTTCATCAACAGTTATGAATCGGCGCAAGAACTCTATTGGATTACGCTGATAAATCGCTGAAAGCTTCTCGGAATTGGTCCAACGGGCGATTTTTTGGGGCAAAGTCATCAAACGCGGCACCCATCTTGCGGATAGCTTTTTCATGTGGAGTTCATCATGTAAAATACTCCAAATTGTTTTTCGTGTATTTTGACAATATCAGCAAGTTCTCTGAGCTTTATTCGTCTATCTTTAGTCACTTCATTAAATATTTTTCTAATGTTTTCAAAAGTAGTAGCAGTTTTCGGTCTTCCAGAGCGTTGTTCATCTTCCGTACTGGAACGACCCATTTTAAATTGTTGAACCCAGGATTTCACGGTGGAGTATGATGGTGCATTATCACCATGAACATAATCCAATTCATCTTTGATTAATTGTGGCGTATAACCTTTCATATAAAAGTGTTTAATTACCGCACGAAACTCTTTATTTTTCATTTTTCAAAAATTATAAAACTTGTTTACTTCAATCACCTGTAACAAAGAAAATAATCATTAAATATTTCGGAAATTTCGACAGATGGCTTATAAAAGATTGCCTTTAAAAAACAAAACAAAAAGTTGCTAGTAAAACAGAAAATGTGCCAGACCAGTTAGTTTTGCGGTCGCCCTCGTACGAGTTTCTGGAATTAATATTTTCTAGCTGCTGTTGGTGAAGGGAATTGGCACGGAAATATTTTCAACGGGTACAGTGTTTTCCTAACACTTCAAAAAAAGTATAATAATTTTCATTTACCCGATTTTGTTTGATATTCCAAAAAACAAAGTGCTTCCAGCAGGTTAGGGACGTATTGGCTGATGCTTCTACTAAACTCTTAAACTCATAGGGAAAACTTTGGGTGAGATGTCCCATTATTGCACAAAGAACAAATTCGTTGCCACAGCCGATTGATTTAGGTTGCATGCACCTCGAGTACTCCATCAGTACAAACGAATGTTAGTTGGTGCTCGGTAGTTTTCAGTAATTGGAACTGAAGTGGTTTACTGACTTTCGTTGTAGTCGCACAAGTACAAATGACGCTGCACGGTCAATTGAGGCCATCGTCCGAAAATTTCGAAAAAATCCACGATATGGTGTTGCTCGATCGACGAGAAAAAGTGCGCGAGATTGTTGATGCCATAGGCTTTCCTATGGCAGTGTGGATTCGAGTTTACATGATAAGTTGGGTTTAGGAAAGCTTTCTGGAAGATCTGTGCCGCGTTTGCTCTCAGTTGACCATTAACGTAATCGCCTGACAACTTCGAAGGGCTGTTTGGAGTTGTTTAACGGCAATTCGAATGAATTTTTGTGGGGTTTTGTATCTGTGGATGAAACATGGATCCTTTACAACACTCCGGAGACCAAGCAGCAGTCTAAACAATGGGTTTCTCCGGCTAAACCGGCTCCGAAGAAGACGAAGGTGACTTTTTCGGCCAATTAGGTGATGTCGACAGTTTTTTGGAATGCACGCGGGATAATTCACATCGCTCATTTTTAAAAGCGAAAAACAATAAACGGCAAATATTATGCCAACTAATTCGACCGATTTAACGAGCATTTAAAAAAAAAAAACGACCCCATATGGCAAAGAAAAAATTTATCTTTTATACTTATCAAAATTGCAAAAATTGGGTTAGGAATTGATACCTCATGCGCCATATACTCCGCCATATACTCCGCTTAACCCCAGTAAGTACTTTCTATTTCCAAATCTAAAGAAGTGCGTGGAAAGAGTTTCAACTCCAACGATGATCACTTTTTGATCAAACAAATGCCTAAGGACATCGAAAAATCCTAATTTTTGGAAGTGATAAAAAAAATTGGAGAAATGTGGGCCTAATAATGAAAATGCAAATATTAAACATCAACAAAGGGTTTTGTTGTTTTTCAAAGTATTTGATTTATACACTTTTGCATAAGCTAAAACCAATTGTCGAAGCACTTTTTCCACTCCGATTATGACACCTCCAAAACATGGTTTTTGAACGCTTCAACAGCATCTTCTGGCGACGAAAATCGTTGACCATGCATTTTTTTCTTGATGTGCGGGAATAAAAAGAAGCCATTGGGTGCCAAGTCAGGGCTGTACGGCGGATGACCCATCAACTCGACGTTTTGGCCGTTCAAAAAGGCGCTGGTTTGAGCCGATGTGTGTATGGTGCACAATAATTCGTCTTCTCTTGTTCGTTTTTCAAATTTCTCCGCAGAATTCAGGCAAACAAATTGTGGCTTACGACTCAGAATTGACCTACATCCTACGTTGCTCAAGCGGAACAGTCGCCACATGACCAGTTTTGCCGCAGAAACAGGCGACCATTTGCTTCGAAGTGCTTCTTCTACGAACAACTTTCGTTGGAGTTGGCTCGTCTTCGAAGACCCACACGGTCGATTGCTGTTTTGTTTGATGTTACCAAACTCAGCATAAATCAAGTGACAGCTGTCAAAAAAACCGACTCCGAATAAAGTGTGGCCAGATTGAAAACCCCGCGTCGAAAAAACACCCAATTTTACAAAAGCTACACTAATTTTTTTTCATTTCCATTTCAGTATTCATTTTTCATTTCCGTATCCAAAACTTTAACTTCGACTCCACAGCTTTAATTTTTTTAGGTAGTGCTTTTATTAAATTATCATTAATTGCTTCCAAAGTAATAATTTATCAATTCGTTGGATTTGGCTCGCCTCGAAAACCCACACGTTCGATTGCTGCTTTGTTTCGGGCTCATACGCATAGATCCATAATTCGTCACCTATGACGATCTTATAAACGTCTTTTGAAGCACCGCGATCGTATTTTTTTCAAAATTTTTTTGCACCAATCGACACGGTCCTTTTTTTGAGCGATTGCCAAACTGAGCGGGATCCAACGAGAACAAACCTTTTTTACGGCCAGGTGTTCATACAATATCGAATGTATGCCGGTGGAAGAAATGCCTAAGGATGCCTCTATCTCACGGTATCTCACATGACGATCTTGCATTATCAGTTCACACACGGCATTAATGTTCTCTGGCACAACGGCCGTTTTTGGAAGACCTTCGTCTATGAGCGAGCGTCGGCCACGATTGAATTCATTAAACCAGTTTTTCACAGTGCTATAGAATGGTGCTTCATCGCCTTACATAGATTTAAGTTCATCGATGCACGCTTGTCGTCATAATCCACGTCGAATGTTGTGAAAAATAATCGCACGAAAATGTTCACGAGTTAATTTCATATTTTTTGCCAAATTCATTTTTTCAAGTCACTGTAAACAACACAAATGATGGTCGTACGTCAAAACGTTCTGAGTACGATTATGCTAAAAAATGTCAAACTTTCCAATGGAAATGTAAGATGTCACTAAGTGGGCCACAAATATATATAGCAACCTATTGAGCTAAATTGAAATGATGCTGAAAAATATTTTTTTTGCAAAAAAAAAACTGTATTTTATTCGAGTCAAGGAATTATTGATGTGCCCTCGTACTCTAAAACAAAGAGAATAAGAGGATGATGTTTTCTAAAATAATTGGATTAATCGATAGGCTTTAAGTCAGTTATTATCGAATTATTTAATTTCATAAAAACTATTTATAAAAAGTATTATTTAAAATCCCGTTTTGCTTGTGATAAAATTAAATTTATCACTGACCACTTATAATTGGTTGCAACAACCAATTATTTGCGAATCTTTTGGTTGTCCCCACTACCATTTGTAGGAACTAAATACGTTGTCCTTTCACTTGACCGATCAATTAGGTATGTGTACTATACCATGGGCATTTGAAGAGTGTTTTTTCCAGGCGTGTGGTTTACAAGAAGTAATAAAACGCATATAAACGCATAATGTTATGGCCAAGGATTTAGCTTTTTTACAAAGATAAGGGTTTGACGTTAAGTTTTAAAAAGGATTTCGACCAAGTGGCCGCCGCGGCTGGCTCGAATAAATTCAAGCCGAGAGGCCCAATTTTCGACCAATTTTTGCAGCATTTGGGCCGTAGGTCAGCAATAACGTGCCGAATATTCTTTAACAATGCGCAATCGAGTCCGAGTACATTATCCCATAAAAAATAGTCCAGCGGTGTTAAATTGCACGATCTTGGAGGAGATAATGCGCTCACCAAAACTAAGCCCATACATTTCACCAATTTTTTACGTTGTTTCTGAAAAAGAAACAGCAATAAGGTCTCGATCCAGAAAAAAGTCATACGCAATAATGATAAAAGACCGAATAAATAAAAAAAACAAAAAGAACAAGTTTCCTTCAATTAATTGATTAATTCATGGGCTGTATGGCATGTAACGCCGTCTTGTTGGAACCAAAGATGGTCCCCATCAACATCCTCCAATTCAGCTACGAAGAAGTCATCAATCATGGCTCTATAGCGTTGCTCATTGACCGTAACATTATGGCCGGCTTAATTTTTGAAGAAATATGGACCAATGATTCCCTCTGCCCATAGAGCACACCAAACAGTGAGATTTTGAGGATGTAACAACGTTTTAACAAAGGCTTGTAGATTTTCATTACTCTAAATGCGACAATTTTGGTTGTTTACTTACGTACCCCTTCAACAAAAAGTAAGCTTCATCGCTGAACCAATTTTTCTAGTAAAAATCAGTATCGGTGGCCATCTCGTTTTGGGTCCATTCACCACGATTTGCAAACGTTGTTACGAAGTAAGTTTATTTATTATGAAATGGCAAACCAAATTAACCATAAATTAAGTGTCAGCTGTTAAAAAGACCAACTCCGAAAAAAGTGTGGCCAGATTGAAAATCACACGTCTAGAAAAACACCGAATTTTACAAAAGTTACACTAATTTTTTATTTCATTTCCTGAAATTTGGTTCCTACTGCGGACAAATTTCCCAAAGTCCGTGTCCAAAACTTTAACTTCGACTCCACTGCCTTAATTTTTTTAGGTATTGCTTTTATTAAACTAGCATTAACCCGTTATTGCCTGCCAAAAGACCAAAGAAGTTGAAAGAAAAATAATATTTTGGCTCAATCTTTTCTCTTTTCTATAAAAAAATACCGCGATATCGCTCACCTGGTCCAGGCTAATATTATTTATATATCAACACTTTCTTGGTATTTAAATACCCATTAGGCAGGAATGGGTTAATTGATTCCAAAGTATAAAACAACTGTAACCATCTTTCAAGATTGAGATTGATCATTGCTGGAATTTACAACGTTCCACAAAAAAACCCCGGCAATTTTCAATCATTATTTAACTCAAACACCATCATAACAACAACATGATGATGCTTTACCGATCCCGACAAATACCAGTTCAGTTGAAAAAAAAATCAATATGGAAAAAGTCCTTGAAAAATTGAAAAAAAAAAATTATTTCCACAACTCTCTTACAACTCAGTTACGAAATTTACTCATCAAGGCAATGCCATTCATTATCATCAGCAGCAGCATTACCACAAACAACAACAACAACATCATCATCATCATTTTCACTTCAGCAACAAAATCGACAATGGTCCTTATCGTCATTATGCTCATCATGACCATCATCATCAATAACGGAAGCTTTAGTCAGACTGAGTGAGAAGGACTCAGCATCTTCTCCAGCTGGTAATGGAGTTATCATCGTCTACTTGTATGCCATAAAAGACGATGATGTCTTTGATAATGATGCCAATGATTTCTCTGTGATTATCAATGATAGCTGGAGCAGCAGCAACAGCACAGAGCAAGGCGATGAAAGGGGGAACGAGGGACCTTGCAGTCGTAGTTGAAACCCGAAAGAAACACACACAAGTTGCAGGGAGAAGGGAAAAAGTAGAGAAATCCTTTAATGATGGTTTTACCATTAAACCAACTGTCTGAAAATTGAATTATCTGTGAATTATGTGCTTCCTGCATCTAACGAACAGGGCCAACGATAGCAGCGGCCCGTCGTTGGTGGGGTAGAGGACAATAAAGAGCATGTCTTCTTGTCGGTTGATTTTGTTTTTTCCTGGCACTTGATTACTTGACTTTTAGGGGTTGTTTTTCTACATCAACATCGTCGTCCTCATTGAGCGAACCAAAGAGCCCAGGATAGATTCAGCCAAACACTTACACATGCCCTCATTCAGCCAGCCAGCAACAACCCAGTTTCCCCCTTTCTGCCCGAAGATTTTCGGAATGTTTTCCTTGGGCAAGTGGATGAGCGAAACGTAACGAAACAAGTCGGTCTGATTCAATTTGCAAATATGGATTTGTTGAACTTTGTGTCTTCTGCTACTTGACAAGTGCGGTTTGTCGGAAATCATTGTTCTATCGTCGATGCTGCCACTTCTGCTGTTTGATTTCTGGTATTTTGCTTCGTATTTAATCCATTGTTAAATAATTGAGTAAGTGTCGCACAGTGGTGGGAATTTTGCAAAATAATTTAGCATTACCATGAAGTCTTACTGGTGCTTAACTTAAGTTTAACCTTTGATAATGGACTTGAGCGCTTCAGCTTGAACTCTGTTCTATGGATAGAGGCAAAAAGGAGAGTTATCGGATTTTGTGCTTATTCTTAGTGAACCACCGCAATATGTCGGTAGGTGAAAGCGACAATCACACAACTCGTTAGCTAGATTTAATGCTGGGTAGTAAACATCAGCAAATTTTGAGCCATCGATTTTCCTCTTCTTTAATATCGGTGACTATATTAGTATGATTTTATCTATCTAAAGGGTTTTCCAATAGGGACATAACAATTTCGTATATTTATGTCGACGAACCCTCAAACATTTTTAATGATCTTTCGGTGTCAAAACGTTAGTCCAAGTCAACATTTTCATCATTCTAATGTCCACTTATGAGCAACGTTTGGAAATCTTTTAAAAATTAATTGAAAACAATCGTCATGTTACCGTCAATGGAGAGCGCTATCGTGCCATGTTAGAAAATAATTATTACATCGCCGATATGTGGTTTTAACAAGACGGTGCCACTAGCAACACAGCACGCGTTACAATCGATTTACTGAAAGGCAAATTCGATGAACGTGTTATCTCGAGAAATACTCCGGTCGAATGACCAAGAGGGTCAGGAGCTGCCAACCAGCCAGAAAAACAACGGTTTGGTGTGGTTTATGGGCCGGTGGAATCATCGGTCCATATTTTTTCAAAAATGATGCCGATGAGAACGTAACCGTCAGTGGCGTTCGTTATTGTGCCATGATAACCGACTATTTGATGCCTAAAGACGGCGCCACTTCCCACATATCGGATCAATCCATGGATTTGTTGAGAGAACACTTCGGTGAGCAAATAATATCACGTTTTGGGCCGGTCGATTGGCCACCAAGATCGCTGTGTGTGCAGTGGCACCATCCTGTTGGGACCAAGTACTATTCTCTAATTGCATTGCCTCAAGAACCGACAGAAAAAAATCTTGTATCATAGTCAAGTACCGACGGTCATCCTGCAAAAAGTAAGAACCAATGATGCCTACTCGTGATATGGCGCACCACACAGCGACGCGGTCCGAATGCAGAGGTCTCTGGTTATTGTTGTCGTACCGACACACGTAGGGCCGGGTTGACTGCCCTTGGCCGAAGAATTTATTCTTGGAGTCGATCCTGCGGCTGTCGGAGGATTGAGATCTCTGGTGAAGTTCTCTGGGATTTGTTTCACTGCAGTACCGCATATTTTGTTTGTTTACACACCCACTGAGGTGAAAATGTGCCTCATCAAAAAGGAACACAATTTCGTCACAGGGTATAGTTGCAAGAATGTCTTCACAAGAGGTCCGCTTTGTCAAATAGTTTCATGCTGACAATTGTTGGACCACGCACTTTTTATACGGGTGAAAATTCTGTTCATCATGAAGAGTTCGGTGGAGAGAACGTCAGGAAATGCCAAGAACAAGTGATTGATTCCAAACAGTGAGTTTCGGAGATTGCAGTACTGCTGCTCTAACTCTCTCGATGTTTTGTGGTGTTGTAATCCTTCTCCCAGGTCCCCTTCGTACACATGATACATTCCCTGCTGTTCTCAATGAATTGATGGCCGTCCAGGAACACGTCCGAGTGGGGGAACAGCGAATCTTAAACGCAAAGCACGCTGCACTGCAATGATGTGCAAATGAGTGCAAATTTGAAAAATACGCTTCAACACAAAATGACCTATCCTCACGTGTCCAATGAATGAGGGCAACTGAAAGGCAGACGAATACAAATCTCCCGTCAGCCACTATAAGCCACGCACACTCTCCACTCTCTCTTCAACCAACAGTGCTGCCACAGAATATTAATTTTATTGAAACCTCATGAAAGGTCGTTTTTGTAGTAGGTAGCGTAGGGGCGTGACATTAATTGTTTGCCTTATGCGCATACGAAGATGAAATAAACATTTTGCTGAGTTCAAAATTCAAGCGAATTTCAATCTATGCTGGGAGAGTCTAAATTGTGTAGGAGGTACAAGAAAGGGCGTGGCTGGGCTCTAATTTTTCGTCAGCTAGTATAACTTATAATCGATATTCTAATTACAAATTTTCGACGAAATCATAATATTTTATGGTTTGCGCATAAAATAATTATGCGACCACCTAATGTGGGCGGAATAATGCAATTAAACTGGAGTTATCAGAGTAGGGCTTGCCGTTAAATTAATATTTTGGAGTTCGAAATTTAAGCGAATTTCATATACTAGGAGGCAATTTGTGTGGGTTCTTATCTCCACTATAACAGTGTCATCTGTTTGGGAGTTACCAGGAAGTAGCGTGGCTACGAATCCAATTATTTGTCGCCAAGTTAACCTTATAACTCTGTCCTTTAGTTTTGGGTTTTTTGTTAGATGGTATAAATAAAATTACAGATATAAAAAGTATACCAAAAGTGGGCGCAATGGTTCATTTGCATGGGGCGTGTCAGCCATTATTTTCATATAAGAGTGCAAAGCCATAATTGAAATTTTACGGTCTTTACAATTTGACGAATTTTACGCACCGGCTGGCAAATTTGTCTGCACTGAAATAGGGTAGTTTGTGTGGGAATAACCAGAAGGTGCGCAACAAGAAGTCCAATTTTTTTTACACCAAGTTTGCAATATAACTTCGTCCTTAAGTATTGATTTTAAGTGGGATCGTGTAAAGAGTATTTACGACATTACAAAAATACCAAAGGTGGGCGTAATGATACACTACGTGGCATCTACTGCTGCAGGACCTCGAAGTGGTAGAGACTTTAATACATAAGCTCCATCAAAACTTAGACCATCATGAACCAAAGTTCAGCGTCTCGCTGTGATAGCTGCAACATGGTGCGCCAGCGCAATTGGAGCCACTACCAAGCGACGGTCAGCGGCCCAGGCCTATCTAACACATCTGCTGATTTATGGGTCACAGCAGCCGGCTGCAATGCAATTCCACACCGAGCCGAAGCTCTTTCCGCGATTGGGTTAGAACCCCAACCACCACAATAATCCTCGGACGCCCATGGCGCCCAGGTCATGTATGTCCTCATAGAGAGGGCTTTCGCACAGAACAAGCAGCCGACAATATGTCTTATACGTACAATAAGTAATGTTTTCTCGGTGTTCTTTTTATATTTGCGTATATAGGCAGAGGGAAACCGCTAACAAGAGCCAGAAGGAGTTTCTGAGTTGATTGGTATACAAATCATGGGGTTTATCCATACTATTAGGTACGAAAACGTACATCCCACATAAATGAACTTGCAGCACCAAAATTTATATAAAAAAAAATTAAAATCTCCCACTGTGTTTCCTCCTATTTGTTCTTGTTGCCTCTGATGTTACTTAAGCAAACTTTGTCTGTATCTACGAAAAATGGGGTTGTTTTCTGACCTGTTGTAGTACTCGTAACAACATTGTCATCGTTGTCATTGTCATCAACACAACTCTTATCGCCCTCCTTGTCACCATTATCACTCGATGTTTTGTTGTTGCCGGTATTAGCAACATATTTGTACATGTGTACGAGTACGGTGGGATTTTCATGTTATAAGGACTTAATTTGTGATAATTACCCGCCGGTTGACAGTGGGCTGCAACAAACACTTGACTCATGTCAAACCCGCAAGTGACAAATCGAAAGAGAGCGACCTGCATGCAACACACCCTCAATGCACTCAAACTATTTCCAGTTAACTCGCCCCCCTTTATTTCAAATAAATTAACATAAATAAATATTGATATATTAATTACTCATCATCATCATTAACACTGTGTTAATGAGGATACGAGTTTCATTTTATTCGAAATTTTTGCGCCGACGTCAAAAAGTTGCAGAAGTTAGGGCAGCCACCACAGAAGGAGCCTGCTAGGAAATTCAATTAATTTGTGATAGTGCCGAAGTTGCTTGATTAGATCTTTAAGGATAATGTAGTCGGCCTAATGAAATCTATTCCAAGTCTCAGAGGTTTTAATCCTCACAGACACACACACACTCACACACACACACAAAGTAGTACGATACTTTTATTTCAATGTATTGAATTTCATATTAAGCCTAAAAAAATGGGGGAAGGATTGGAGAAGAAATATTCTCCTACTCCCTTGCCTTCTCTCTGCGTTTGCCGGAAATCCCCACAATGGCAAAAAAACACGGCGACAACCGAATGAAAACACTGCAGCATTTATCGAATCACAGATAGACAAATTTGTTAAGAGGATTACTTTTTGAACGTCTGGTCATTTTGGTTGTACGTAAAACAAAAAAGGATTTTGGATAAAAAAATACACAAAATTGAAAGTAAAAATTCTGTCAACGGAGAGAACCACCGCGAAAATATTATGGAGGATTATTGAATGAATCGAAGATGACTTTAAGTTGAAACCGAAACTGAATAGCCTTTAAAATATGTTAGATTCAAGAACACAAAGCAAATAAAAACGGGAAGAACAAATCGTATAAACGCTCCTGCAAGCCTCAGTACAAGGCGGTTACCTATAACTTACATACAACCTCTCTGCCAGGTTAAATATTAACTTCCTTGGCCTAACATCCCTTTTAGAAAGAAACAGGGAACTTTTCTTTGTAAGGCTAGTCAGAAGGACGGCTGATTTGCTCACCACTCTGGGGGCGGCCTTTTTTGTAACTATCAAAAATATTTGCGGTAGGCTAAAGTATAAATTTTAGGTACACCGATCCACATAGAATCACATGCTGATTCGATTTTCGATTCGATTTTGTAACTATCAAAAATATTTGAGGTAGGCTCAAGTATAAATTTTTGGTACACCGATCCACTTAGAATCACAAACAGGTTTGATGTTATTTTATGTAAGCTACAAGGCTAATGTTTGTAACTATCAAAAATGTTTGAGTTAGACATAACTTTAAGTGAACCGACCCACCTAGAGTAACAAGCTGATCCGATTTTACGATGTATGTCTGGCCTAATAATTGAAATGCGAATATTTATCATCAAAAATGGTTTTATTGTTTTCAAAGTATTCTGCAGCATGATTTAAACACTTTTGCATGTGCTCAAACCCCAATTGTCGAAGCACTTTTTTCACTCCGATTGAGACACCTCCAAAACATGGTTTTTGAACGCTTCAACAGCATCTTCTGGCGACGAAAAGCGTTGACCACGCAATTTTTTCTTGATGTGCGAGAATAAAAAGAAGTCATTGGGAGCCAAGTCAGGGCTGTACGACGGATGACACATCAATTCGACGTTTTGGCCGGTCAAAAAGGCGCTGGTTTGAGCCAATGTCTGAAAGCTCGCATTGGCATGGTGCAAAATGATTCGTCTTCTCTTGTTCGTTTTTCGAATTTCTCCGAAGACTTTAGGCAAACAAATTGTGGTGTATCATTCGGAATTGATCGTCCCACGTTGCTCAAGCGAAACAGTCGCCTCATGACTAGTTTTTCTGAAGAACAGGCGACCATTTGCTTCGAAGTGCTTCTTCCACGAACAACTTTCGTTGGATTTGGCTCAACTTCGAAGACCCACACGGTCGATTGCTGTTTTGTTTCGGGTTCATATGCATAGATCTACGATTCGTCACCTGTGACGATCTTATATACGTCTTTTAAAGCACCGCGATCGTATTTTTTCAAATTTTCTTTGCACCAATCGACACGAGCCTTTTTTTGAGCGATTGTCAAATTGTGCGGCATCCAACGAGAACAAACCTTTTTTACGGCCAGGTGTTCATGCAATATCGATTGTATGCTGGTGGAAGGAATGCCCAAGGATGCCTCTAAGTCACATGACAATCTTTCATTATCAGTTCACGCACGGCAACAATGTTCTCTGGCCCAACTGCAGTTTTTGGACGACCTTCACGATCTTCGTCTTCGGGCGAGCGTCGACCAAGATTTAATTCATTAAACCAGTTTTTCACAGTGCTATAGGATGGTGCTTCATCGCCATACAAAGTTTTAAGTTCAGCGATGTACCTTTCTCGTGATAATCCACATCGAAAGTTGTGAAAAATAATCGCACGAAACGTTCACGAGTTAATTCCATTTTTTTGCCACATTGATTTTTTCAAGTCACTGTAAACAACACAAATGATGGTCGTACGTCAAAACGTTCTGAGTACGTTTAAGCCAAAAAAAAACGCCAAACTTTCCAATGGAAATGTCAGATGACGCCAGGCAGCACATAATGTTGCTGTTAATAGAAAAAAAGTTATTAAATTTTTTTTTGGTAGAGGCTTTCATCAGCCACCCTGTATATATAAGTAATGAAGACCTTATTTTGTTTTGCCAAATAATTTAAAGGGTAATGAGTTGGCAATGCAAGCGATAAGTCATTGGCATTACATTTAATCTTAAATTTCATGTGTTTGAGTGTATGGAACAATTACCAGCAACTTTTCAAGTTTACTTTCATAATTTTCACACACTCCACCTTTGGAAGCCAGGATTATCGGCAGCACAAGACAGTCATGGCGAGGGCGACGTCAGAGATGCTAAAGCAGTTGTACGAGTAGAACTCGTAGTAGTAGAAGTAGTAAATCTCATTAATTGTAAGAATGAATATTTGACTTTATTTTGTGAATGCATGAATAATTGATGTTGATGGCTGTCTGTCTGTCAGTCTATCTTTCCCTTCTCTCTGCCATCAGTCAGCCAGTCTGTATGTCTGTCTATCTCTTAAGAGGAATATTATCCTGAAACTATGTTGTTTGATTTGCCAACTAAAAACACCTTGAGTGTAATTTAATCTCAACGAATAGTTTTACTTTGATAAGCACACCTACACTTACAAACTGGCGTACAGGATACAGCACATAGGGATGTATGTGTGTCCGTGCTTGCGTTCGGGTGGGTGAATGTGTCTATGTGAGTTGGAGATGGTTTAGTTTCCTTTAGAAGGAAACTGTGTCGGTGATGAACATACGTCGCTGTGAGATGCGAAGTAAATGCTTGGTTGGAGTCCATTAAAAGGAACTTGAGACATGGCTATAATGTGCTAAAATGCTTATAAATAGTGCACACATACACAAGCACTCTGTTATTCTATACAGATGCAGGTGTATGTGTACGTGTCTGTGTGTCTCTGTGCTGTGATGTGTTGTAAGGACATGCTATACTAATAAATAATCGCATTATTATCTAGTATAAGTAAACGCCGCATATCCTTAAGTTAGACACTCAGCAAGCCGTGTGCTGGTTAGGGGGGGGGAGAGTCCAAATTAAAGCCAATATCTTTTGGAAAGGTGTTGGAAATTAAGATTTCATAAGTTGCAACAATTTGTAGACGAAGAAACACCGCCATAATTCGTCATCATACATAAATATCTAATAACATTTATGCGGCATTCAACCATAAATACTCGTACATCGAGGCTGCCATTTAAAGCCTTTTCAACAAAAGCCGCTTCTGTTATTATATTTAAATAAAGTCGATTTCGCTTTACGAGTATTCCCAAAAAAAACATCGTAACTACACAAAATTTCATCTAAGAGTGGCGCGGCTTATTTGAAGCTAAACCGCCGCTGGGGCATTCAAATAATTTCGTAGTTTTGTTTGACAAATTTTTAGGAAACTATTTTCTCACTCCATCTTAAATGGCATCAATTGCATATGTTTTTACCTTTTAATTTAAAAAAAGCACAAAATGCATGTGATTGTGTATGCCGCGCAATACCTTGCATTGCTAAGTTGACACATTAATGGAAATTCAATAATCACCCGTGTTCGCGTTGGAAAGCGGAGCAAAGGGAGCCACCTGAATGTGAATCAAACTCGGCGAATATCGAATATTGACAAACGGCATCCACTGATGCCGCTGCCAAAGGTACGAATTCATTTGTGCCATGCCGAAATAAAGGCAAACGACTCCATGGCAACCATTCATTCCACTCTGCTCCACTTTATGTACTCTACCCGGTAATTTACATTCCATAGCAGTAACACCAGAACAGAAATGCCAATAACAACAGTATCAGGCAGTCGCCATAAAACGAGGGAGGTTCTCAAAGTACCGGTACATACAAAGGTGTTTACATCAACAATCCAGTCCTGCTCTAAGGTTGTTTACGTGGAAAACTTAAATCCCCCTGAAAAGACTTCTGATATAATAGACATGTACATTAGGCGTGTTCTATTGGTACTCGCTTCTTAAACGATTAAGTGGTCGCTTATGCGATAAGTTCAAAACTTTACGAGAAATTTTTGAATTTTTTAAATTTCGTTTTATACAAAAACTAATTGACTTTATGCATCATAAACCGTTTGATTTGAAAATTTTTAATTTTTAGAAAAAAAGTTTAGAATTTTTAGAAAAAAATTATTTCAATTATTTCAAATTTATTCAAAAAATACTTTTAACGGGTTTTCTAATAGGAACTTAATAATTGTGTATTATTATGTCAACACACCCTCAAACATTTGTAATGATCTTTCAGGTTCAAAACCTTACTCGAAGTCAACAATTTTATCATGATAAAGTTCACCTACGAGCAACATTTGAAAATCTTAAAAAATCACTACCGAAATTCTGAGTCGGTGGTCGCAACTTTAAGAGCGTTTACTCCAATTTTCGGCCTAATAAAGGTCCCACCCGCTAGGCTGTGCGTGCTAAAGTATATAAATTTGGGTTCATATTTTCATTTTTGTATGTTCCGGCGCCAAAGAGACGGTACGGCGTCTCTTGGCGCCGTACCGACGAAAATATCGCAGCCGTAAGTGTATTCGTTCAAAATGAGCCAAATCTGTCGATTCCACGTCGTTTCCAGGAATTGGGCATCTCTCAAACCACACTGCAGCGTATTTTGCGAAAAGATCTTGACCTTCACTCGTATAAGATCCAAGTGACTCAAACACTAAAGCGCCGAAACTTCTCCGATTGGGCTCTGGCAAAGTTTCACAAAAATCCAGAATTTCATCGAAAAATCATCTTCAGCGATGAAGCTCATTTCTGGCTAAGAGGTTTTGGCAATAAACAAAATATGTGACAGCGCATAGAGAAAGGAACCTAAGGGTAAAAAAAATCAATTTTCATTTTTTTTCTTCTTTTTTGGATGTGGACAACATCTGAGCATCGAATGAGACCGATCCCATGGCCCAAAAGTGTACCCTCCCGGAGATATGTGCGTTTTATGAAACTGAAGTCGACGATTCTAAGCGCAAATAGAAAGGGACCCAATCTTTAAAATGGCTCTCCTGAACAAAACTTTTCATTAACTTTTCACTTTTTTTTCATGTGGACAACATCTGAGCATCGAATGAGACCGATCCCATGCCCCAAAAGTGTTCCAACCCAGAGATATGCGCGTTTTATGAAAGTGAAGTCGACGATTCTAAGCGTAAATAGAAAGGGACCTAATCTTTAAAATGGCTCTCCTGAACAAAACTGGGTTTTAACCTTAGGTCCCTTTCTATTTTGCGCGTGACATATGCGTTATGTGCTTCAAGAGACACAATTGCATTCGCAAAAAATTACTATGTGGCGTGGTTTTTAAGCCGGGCCCTATTTTTTCATTGGTGAAAACAATCGTCATGTTACCGTCAATGGTAAGCGCTATCGTGCCATGTTAGAAAATTATTTTTGACCAGAATTGGATGAGCTTGACATCGCCCATATGTGGTCTCCACACAGCACGCGTTACAATCTATTTACTGAAAGGCAATTTTGGTGAACCGGCTTCTTAAAAGTTTCGTAATATCTCCATAATATGTTCTATAAAAAGTTTCTTATTTTGTATAAAAAGTCATCGGAAAAATTTGATTCGAAATTTTTAGGAACATTTTCTTAAAAATTTCTTAACTTTTGCTTCATACGTTTCGAAAATTGTTTTATTTTGTACAAAATGTCATAAAAAATGATTCGTAATACACTGACAAGAAAAATAACCTTATATAAGGTTAACTTAACCATAAATAAACCTGTTTTGGAGTCTACGTTATATAAGGTTAATTGGAACATTTTGTTGTTGACTGGTATTTAACAATAATAATAGTTAATTGAACTATTCTATGATTGAATTGAAATTTTAACCATGAAAATTGTTAATTTTAAAATAATTATTGTTGTTTTAACAATGCATTGTTTAGTTTTTTAACCATTTAAATTGTTTTTATTAAAATAATTATTGTTGTTTTAACAATGCATTGTTTTTAACCATGAAAATCGTTAATATTAAAATTTCATAGTCAAGTTATTGAAACAATGCATGTTCAATTAAACAATGAAATTCCAAGACCTGAATCATAGCTGGTTTGTCAGCATAGACTTTAGACTTTCCTTAGCTCCAAAGAAAAAAGTCTAAAGGTGTGATATCACACGATCTAGGCGGTCAATTCACCGGTCCCAAATGTGAAATTAGCTGCTCTTCGAAATTAACTCGCACAGTTCTGTTGAAATAAAACGTCGCCAAAAATACGGGCTTCAATTTCAGGTAGTAAAAAGTCAGATATGATAGACAAAAGCGAGCACCATTGTAAGTTACGTTTCGACCATCATCATTTTTGAAAAAATGTGGACCGATAATTCCAGCAGCCCATAAACCGCACCAAACCGTGGTTTTCTCTGGATATAAAGGCACCTCTTGAACCTCTTCTGGTTCCTCATCAGCCCGAACGCGGCAATTTTGTTTATTGACTTTGCCGTTGAGCCACAAATGGGCCCTATTACTGATCAAAATTTTGGTCAAAAACAGCGAATCTTCCCGTTTCTCGCAGAACGCTCATTTCCATATTACAGTTGCCAACATTTGAAGGAAATTATATTCAAAAAATAAATGGCATTAAATGTCCTTTCGTATAAATAATAAAGACTGCACACTTGATTTGAATTTTTATATTTTATTGGTTCTGAAAAAGTAGCTCTAGTTGTTTCACCCTATAATTCGATCGGTATACTTAACCGTGGGTCTAGCTCAAATATTTCGGCAGTTACAAACATTTGCCATGAAACTAACTTAAAATACCCTATTCCACAGATTAGTGCAGGGTATAAGTATAAAATTGAGTTCGGACTACACACAGAGAAAAAATTGATTGTAAATCGGTTAGAACTACTTAAATTCAGTTTATAATCATAAGGAATATTCGGTTCGACATACCACAATATGATAAATATGATCATCGCATAAAATTTATTTAATTGCCATAACTGGTTGTTGTGGGAACCATAAGTTTTGCCAACATTTTGTTGTTGTAAACAAATATTGGTGATGAAATCTTAACTTTTATCATAACGAACAGCGAAAACAATCCTATTATACTTAAACCTAATTTAGTGAGTGAAAATCTTCCATTATCTTTTGCTCTTTTTCCGCGCCCTGACCCACCCTGTACTTAAGAGTACTTCATGTATATTAGGAAACAAATTTTTGCATCTTCTAAAAATTTAAAATTTGTTCGTTTAACAAGCACGCAGAAAAGAAGTATGGTTGGGGTGGCAATATTCGAAGGGCATCATACTATTGTTGGGTATATGGTTGTGGCACAACAATATTATGATCCTCACAACAATAGTGCAAAATACATACAACCATACTATGATCCTCACAACGTTTACACGCAACCATAGTATGATCCTCAAAATTATTTATTACGAATAGGTTATGTTGTCAACAATAAAGATTTTTATTAAGTGAATAAATTAAAAATACATTAAATTTAAAAAAATAGGAGTGATTATTAAAAAGTGGAAAAAAATCCATTTAAAAAAAGGTAAACGATTTTTTTTTATTTATTTCTGTTGAACAAATCCAAAGCAGTTTGTTTGGAAAATTGTTATTCCCATTATTATTTCATATGATTCGTAAATATAACATTGTTGTAAAACCCATATTCAAATTAAGAAAAATTACAATCATACAGTGTGATTGCTGTAATCATATTATTGTTAACATAAAACCCAAAAAACAATACTTTTGTTGCACCAAACATATTTATATTGTGGTTGCAACCATAGTTTCATTTTTAAATTTGTCAATAATACTATATCTATATTGTCAACATGAAATTCAAAAAACAATACTATGGTTCCGACGAACATACTATTATTGCAAAGAACATATTATTGTTGCCTTGACCATATAGTAACCATATTTTTATTGTGATTGCGGCTGTTGACTTTTAGAGCCAAAAATTCTTTTCTTGAGCTTTGAATTCTTCGTATTTTTGACGAATACTTCAATTACAATTAACGTTGAACGTTGCAAAGCACCAACTTACATTCGCTTACATTGATGACATACTCGAGGTGCATGGAATCTCAATCATTCGGTTGACAACAACATTCAGTTGTGGCAAAAAAAACTGTTCTTTGTGTGTAAGTATATCGAATTTTTCATGAAAAGCGTTTTAATAAAAAATGTTCACAATTATGTTTTTTGTAAGAATACTACTCACAGTGATCATCTCTACCCACTTTTTTAATAAAAAAAATAAACGACAATACCTTCTCAATGTTTCTGATTATTTGAAGGGCATAATGAAAACATTTTTTTGCCTTTGCTGAAAATGTATTTTTGAGTTAATAGTCTTTCGTTAAATCAATCGTTTTAAACATTGGAAATATTTCATTCATAAAAAATTGATTCAAAAGTCCCTATTAACTACTGATTCTTGAACGTTAAACTTCCATACTTTTGAATCGTCCCTCGTACATGTGATTATGCTGTTGTATTTTACATATTCACTCTCTGTATAATTGCATAAAAAATACTCCATCCAAAATAAAAATCACAAAAAAGGTGGCACTCCTGAGTTTTAATCCATGCCGCACTACGAGCGCAGGATTGATAGAATCCGCCGATGACGGTGACGGCGATGATGTTGACGGTTGATGGTGACGTGTTACCCAGCGTCAATAATGCAGTTGAGGCTGCTGCTGACAACGTTTGTCAATCTCAAATGAGTGTAAAACAAACGTACAAGTAGAACGACGACGAGTTGGTATGCATGGGTATGGATGGTTCTTGTAAATCGAATCAAATCGAATCCCATTCAATCAAATTGTTGGCAAATTGCATTCATTCGACGCCGCCGTCGCTGTTGCTGCTGCTCCTCTTGGTGCCGCTATACTCTGCTGGCTGGCTCTGTGTTTAATCTGTTTTTGACTTTTTTCTCTTTTTTGATTTTGGTTCATTTTGAAAGCGTCATCATCGTTGTCGTTCTATTTTATTTTAGATTTGCTTTAGTTGTAGTCTTGTTTTTGGGGAGTTTGCTTGGGATTTAGCAAATTGAAATGACAATTTCATTACAGCCACAACCAATTTTTTCGTTGTCTGTTTTTTTTTTGATTTCCTTTATTTTTCTGTTTTAGTTGTGAAAATTGAATTTTAGAAAAATGTCGAGGTTTTTTTTTTGTTGTTCGTTGCTGTTGCGCACTGTGAGTGTTGCCCGTATAGGAGGACCGACATTCCTTGAATGATGGCAAATTGCATTTGGCTTTAAACTTTTCAGTGACTAAGGTAGAGGTGGAGGGATAGTATGAGTAATTTTGATAATTTGAATAGCATTCCATAATCCTAAGGGATTTGCTCAATTATTGTTGAGGTATTGATTCGACATTCTGGAAATGTGCTAGAGAATAGTTAAAATCCGTTTTAAATTTTGAAAAATAATTTCAGACATTTGAAAGCAGGGGATAATTAATAAGGTTGTGTTATGATATCTGCTGATTTACTATTTTTTTAGTAGTCATTAAATTTGAAATTTAACAAAGACAATTGTAGAAGTTCGTTAGGTAAAAATTGTATACCAAACATTCACAATAATCATAATAGTGTATTTTAGTCATTTTCTTGCAAGAAGCTCTGACAGTAAAGCGAACTATTTATTTGTTGTTAGGCTAGTGACTATACCTTATTTATTGCACCATAGAGGAAAGTTTCTTTTTTTTTAAATTCAAAAAACAAAAATTATACCCAGGGATTGTTAATGCCTGAGACCGCCTACATCTATAATTTTTATATAATTTTTTATAAAAGATCAACATTTCGTACAAAATCGCTAATTGGCGCGCATTACCTATGCTGGCACTGCTTCTATCGCTATTACAGGTTCACTATTTTTCACATTCAAATTATTGTTTTCAGCATATAATTGCTTAATAAAGGGTGTTACAACTAAAACGCATGATGTTAATTGAAAATAAAACAAAAAGTTTTCAGAGAATTGTCCTAATATTTTATTTAATAGAAATAAATGTTTATTACGATAAAAGGATCTATGACAATTATGTGTGAAACATTATATCGGCTAAATGCTGCTATTATGCTGACCACGGAAAGCACGAAGTGCACGTATGCCTTCTGAGTTGAACGCGCTGCTCAATTGTGTACCTCTCCATGGTTGAATTTGTCATGCACTAAAATAAAACATGTCAAATTAAATTGGTCAATAAACTTGAAGTTCAGTTATGACTCACAATTGACATCGTGCGTTATGGTTGGACCACCCTTTGATTCCCCTTATTTATGTGGAGCCAGTGTTTGGGCTTGGCAGTAGTAATTCTTGTCGACTAAACTTGTTCAAAACCTTGGTATTGGTATCGTCTTAAGGGCCTAAAGGTTCGTCTAACATCGGTACCTCAAAGTGCGACAAAAAAACACGTTGCTAAGGCCTGGCTGAACCGTATATGTCATCCACCTTAAATTAAAGTGATCCGTTTTATTGGGGCCAATTGGTTCCTTGAGTCCGACCTAAATTGCAAAATGACTGAGGCTCTATGGCACAAATATCAATGAGAATTGAGATGTAGGTGGCGCTACTACCAAGTCAATATATAAGGCATGGAGATCCTGTACGGCGGGATACAAAAGTACTCGCATATGATGAAAACAATTCAGGGCCGGTTAATTTTTAAACGTTTATAATATCGGGTGATTATTCTAGAGGTGTTTTTTTTTTTAAAATAAAAAATACAAAAATTTCAAATCAAGTGTGAAATCTTTATTGTTTATTCGAAACGACATTTTATGCCATTTTTTCAAATATAATTTCCTTCAAATGTGGGCAACCGTATTATGGAAATGAGCGTTTGGTGAGAAACGGGAAGATCGCTTGTTTCGACCAACATTTTGTTTCTCTGATGAGGCCCATTTCTGGCGCAACGCAACGTCAATAAACAAAATTGCCGCAGTTGTGCTGAACAGCAACCAAAAAAAGGTTCAAGAGGTGCCATCAGCAGGAAACTTTTGGTGAGCGCACTATATCGCGTCGTGGAGCAGTCGCGTGGCGATTTAACAACGCTAGACTATTTTTTCTGGGCTTATGTAAAGTCGCTTGTCTACGCAGCTAAGCCCGAGACGATTGATGACTATGAAGAAAATATTCAAGAAAATTTTTGGTTATACTTATAGTCTCCTTGGCGGCCATGAACGCCAACCGTATTATGGAAATGAGCGTTTGGTGAGAAACGGGAAGATCCGCTTGTTTCGACCAAAATTTTGTTTCTTTGATGAGGCCCATTTCTGGCGCAACGCAACGTCAATAAACAAAATTGCCGCAGTTGTGCTGAACAGCAACCAAAAAAAGGTTCAAGAGGTGCCATCAGAAGGAAACTTTTGGTGAGCGCACTATATCGCGTCGTGGGGCAGTCGCGTGGCTATTTAACAACGCTGGACTATTTTTTCTGGGGTTATGTGAAGTCGCTTGTCTACGCAGCTAAGCCCGAGACGATTGATGACTATGAAGAAAATATTCAAGTAAATTTTTGGTTATACTTATAGTTTCCTTGGCGTCCATGAACGCCTTCCAATCAATATACATTGACTTATAAGTATGATAGTACGATAAAGTTTACTTACGAAATTATTTTTGCGATTTGTTTAATTTTTTGGCGATAATATCCGTCAAAAGTTCCTAGGCCGCAACCTGGGGACGAAACCCGGTCCATTTAAACATGGCAATTACTGCTGGATTCACTTTATATTTTTTTTATTTATACTGTTAAGATTTATTTGATGCTTGGGGTCAGGGTCGGTCGCATGGCATATATAAGTACATACGCCATTTCATTAAAATTTCCTTACCTCTTCAAAAATGTAGCTAAAGGGTGTCCCAAGAAGAACGCAATTTTTAAATCTGGCAACATTCGAAGTGCCATTGTTTGACATTTGAACAATTGTTATTGTTTGTTAGTAGAAGGTACGAGGTTAGCAAAAATGGAGCGCTACACGAAAGGGAGTTCGTTAATTGAGTATTGGAGAGACAACATGAAAATGCTGATTTTGCCGATAAAATCATCTTCAGTGACGAGGCCCATTTTCATCTTGATGGCTTCGTCAATAGGCAGAATTGTCGCATTTGGGGTGCGGAAAATCCTCGAGTGATTCACGAGAAGCAAATGCATCCTCAACGTGTCACTGTGTGGTGTGGTTTTTGGGCTGGAGGAATCATTGGACCTTTTTTTATGAAAATGAGGCAGGTCAAGCGCAAACAGTCAATGGTGTTTGGTATCGTGAAATGATAACCAGTTTTTTCTTGCCTAGAATTGAAGAAATGAATGTGGAGGGCATGTGGTTCCAACAAGACGGCGCCACATGTCATACAGCCAGAGAAACAATTCAATTGCTGCATCAGTCATTTCCCGGTCGAGTTATTTCGCGTTTTGGAGATCAGAATTGGCCGTCTAGATCGTGCGATTTAACACCATTAGATTTTTTTCTTTGGGGTTTTTTGAAGTCGATGGTTTACGCGAATAAGCCGACGACGACTCAAGCCTTAAAAGAGGAAATTGAACGCTGCATTAATGAAATACCGCAGCATTCATGCAAAACAGTCATTGAAAATTTCATTAAAAGATCGCGTACATGCCAGCAAAGCCGCGGCGGCCATCTGCACGATATATTGTTCCATACATAACCTCATTCTGTCTACTTTACGATATAATAAAGTTTCACGATTTTTTCTTAAATATCTGTGTTTTATTTAAAATTTAAAAATTGCGCTCTTCTTAGGACACCCTTTATTAGCAAGATTTTCTTACATTTGGTATAAATCCAGTGACCATAGGGCCTACCCTCAATATTTCGGAAATAAGACAAACTATTTATAAACAATTATCTAAAAATAACAAAATTTGTTTCGATAAACGGCATCCATTTTTGTTTATGAAATATTTTCGATTAACAACTTACTAGTGTTCCCAGATGCAAACTAAAACTTCCATTGGAAACTTTGAGTCTTTTTAGCATAACTTCACTCATAACGTTTTGTCATTTGAGGGCGAATTGTTTTGTTTACAGTGGGTTGAAAAATTCATCTCAGTCAAAAACTGGAATTATCCCTTGAACATTTTCATGCGATATTTTTTACGATTTTCGGCGTGGGTTATCGAGACAAGAGTGTTTAAATGAACTTGTTTCGAATTTTGGCGATGAAGCACCCTCAAAAACCACTGTTAATCGCTGGTACCAAGAGTCCAGTCTGGGACGCCCTTCGTTCCAGGATGAATTTCGTGAAGGACGTCTAACTTCGGTCACTTTGCCAGAAACCATCGATGCTGTGCGTGAACTAAATAAGCACGACCGACATGTGACATACCGTGAGATTGAGGCATCCTTGGGCATTAGTACGAGTATGACAAACATCAATAAGCTATAGCATGTACATTTGGCCGTGAAAAAAAAGTTGTTCTCGTTGGATCCCACATAATTTGACGAATGCTCAAAAAAAGGCTCGTATGGATTGGTGCAAAGAGATGTTGAAAAAGTAGCTCAAAGGCAGTGTATAACATTTTCACAGGTGACGAATCATGGATCTATGCATGTTAACCCGAAACAAAACAGCAATCGACCGTATGGGTCTTTCAAGACGAGCGAGGCTCGTATGGATTGGCGCAAAGATATGTGGAGAAAGTAGCTCAAAGGCAGTGTATAACATTTTCACAGGTGACGAATCATGGATCTATGCATATGAACCCGAAACAAAGCAGCAATCGACCGTATGGGTCTTTCAAGACGAGCGAATCTCGTATGGATTGGCGCAAAGATATGTTGAGAAAGTAGTCCAAAGGCAGTGTATAACATTTTCACAGGTGACGAATCATGGATCTATGCATATGAACCCGAAACAAAGCAGCAATCGATCGTATGGGTCTTTCAAGACGAGCGAGGCTCGTATGGGTTGGGCCAAAGAGATGTTGAGAAGGTAGCTTAAAGGCAGTGTATAACATTTTCACAGGTGACGAATCATAGATCTATGCATATGAACCCGAAACAAAGCAGCAATCGACCGTTTGGGTCTTTCAAGACGAGCCAAATTCAACAAAAGTTGTTTGTAGAAAAAGAACATTGAAATAAATGATTGAGTTTTTTTTCGGTATAACCGGCCATGTTGCCACAGTGCCTTTAGTGGAGCAGAGGACGGTCAAGTCTGAGTGGTATAAAACCATCTGTTTGCCAACAGTGTTCCAAGAAATGAGGAACGATAATAAGAGAAGGCGATCATTTTGCATGACGAAAGCGCGAGCTCTTACTCATCAGCTGAAACGATGATCTATTCGAACACTCAAGATATCGCATTGATGGGCCATCCACCGTACAGTCCTGATTTGGCACCCAATGACTTCTTCTGAGTCCCTAGCATCAAGAAAAAAACGCGTGGTCAACGTTTTCATCGCCCGAAGCTGCTGTTGAAGCGTTCAAAAATCATGTTTTGAAGGTGTCTCAATCGGAGCTGAAAAAGTGCTTTGAAAATTGGTTTGTGCGCTTGCAAAAGTGTATTGATCTTAAAGGAGAATATTTTGAAAACCAATAAAACCAGTTCCAATGATAAATTATTATGTTTTTACCAAAATATATAAGTAAATTACGTAATTTTAAATTCAGTACACTTCTTAACAACAAGAAACTGAGGTACTCGCTACGGAGTTATTTTGTTTAATTTAGTTATTCCTGATGATGTTCTTCAAAGAGGAACGAAATATCGAATAAAGAGAAAAATATAACAAAAAATAATAACCTTGGCCTCGAGCTCGATATAATAATTATTTAGTAAAATATAAGTAAATAGTATTTTAGTAAATATGTGAAATTTTTTATAGCTGGATTCCTAATTAATATTTTGTTTGAATATTTGAATTGTTTAGTTGAATCGAAAAAATGTTTTTCTCTGTGAGCAAAAATAGAGAAATTTCCCGACTCTATCTATAATGGTTTAGGGTAGGCAATCCCAACAATTGTTTAATTGATTTTAATTATAAATTGTTTGATTTCCTTTTTATTATTTTTTTTTGTTAATTTGTTTTTTACGATTTTTTTTAATTTCTTTGAATTTTTTATAATTTTTATTTTATTTTATTTAGTTTTTTAATTTTTTGTTCATTATTTTATTTTATTTTTTATTTGTTTTACTACTTTTAATTTAATTTATTTAGCTGTTATTTTATTTTTTTGTTTAAAGTAACTGAAATATCACATTTAATTATATTCTTCTTTTTATGATTTATTCACATGTCCTTGCTAATTGAAATGTCTACTGTATGCAACACTTTGTCGACACTTATGTATGTTTGTCGCTGTTGCAACATCCTTTGAAGTTCATCGCCTGCTATACAAAACTCGTAATTAATTACTATCACTTCGTTGCTATCTATGAATATGCATCTTGATGATTTAATATCAGATTTAATCGAATCAAAATACAAATATTAGATCACAATCGCAAACGGCATAAAAGGCAAAAATCGAATGAATGAAAAAACTATTCACTCTAAACAAAAAAGCCCATAAGAACAACCAACCCTTAATCAATTAACCCCTCGTAACAAATCCCAAAGGAAAAGTCGACATACCAAACAACCCAAGCAAAAAAAAAGAGGAAAAACACAATAACCGGCGAAATGAACATGAATTGTGTCAGAGCACCACTCTGAGGGCCAAACTTATGTTTAGAGTAGGACGTGAATTATCTGTAAATGGTAATCGGATATTTTACGCACTTCTAAGCGCTATGGGTACGCTATGGCTACTTGAGCAAGAGATACATGTGAGCAGGCAGACACACGTACATCTGTAGTCTTTCCAATGGAATAGTGAATCCTGAATTCTGCCTTGTGCGTTGAGGGGCCTGATTCGCCACCATCTTCTCCCTGCATCTGTTAACAACACTTGAGTGACAAAGTGCTGTGCCAGAGCCAACAGACTGCCCAAAAAAAGGACACAAACTTATCTAGGGCTTTTTATCTGCAATTTGTAAAGATTTACACAAAAGATAGCTGCTCATTTTCTTGCTGCTGTTATTGCTGTTAATAGAAAAACTCATATGTTTTTATGTTTTGGCAATTTGGCACAGTGCTTAAAAAGGGTAAAAAATGTCCACAAATAATCCACGATCATCAAACGAAAATTTCGGTAATTTTCCTAACAAAACAAGCGAGTATCACAAGATTTCGTTAAGCCTTTCTTTCTCATTCAGAGACATCACAGCTCCGCTCCTGTGAAGTTCAAATGTTACAAATGGAGGAAAACGTGGCGAACCGTACGCACAGAGAATAGATTCGTGGCAAAAACCGATCTTTTTCAGTCCAACCAAATGCTAGTTGGTCCTCTGTACTTTTCAGTTATTGAAATTGTTGTATCTGTGCAATATACCAAGTATCCGAACCTTCGGAAGAGAACTTTTGGATCTAAAAAACCACATACCACACTTGTTCAACGAAAAAAAATAAAATTTTTGTTGGGGGCAAAAAACTGTTTGCTTACACAACTGAAGTACCTAAAGTACTCATAGGGAGGGTCATATCTAGGTAAAAATGGAAAAGATGTTGGATGATTTTACTGGAAAAAATTGGTTAATCAATTGGCTTTTCGAATTATTTTCTTTTAAAGAATATCATTACACAAGCCGTTTCTCGTGCTGATAATGTTTTAGTTATCATCACTAGCAATTGGTAACAACAACAAAATGTTTGCAAAACTATTGGTTGCCACAACCACCAGTTTTGCGTGCCATTAGTATGACCGATCAACAAGTTGTGAGTACAGTAAAATGGCCATATTTATCATCTTGTGGTATTTCGAACCGAATATCTATGACGTTAACAAACATTTGGTGATTTCAACCGAAATTTCTCTTTTGCAACCGAATGATTGTAGCCCCAACCGATTTCCAACTAATCTATTCTATGTGTGTTCATACTCGTATATTTCCAAATTATCAACCGTAGAGTTGGCGATAAAGCTTAGACGAATATTAAACAATTTGGGGCAGCCTTTATTTCAATATAGGACCCTCACAGGTTCTTTACCAGTTCGAAGCGCTGATCTTCCAGACGTAAGCTTGTATATATATATATATATATATATATATATATATATATATATATATATATATATATATATATATATATATATATATATATATATATATATATATATATATATATATATATATATATATATATATATATATATATATATATATATATATATATATATATATATATATATATATATATATATATATATATATATATATATATCAACCAGATTTTAGTGATATTTCATTAATTAAGGGGAGTTGAGAACACGAATTTCGAATCAGAACACAATAAAATTTTTTTTTAAGTTGATAATGGCCATTAAAGTTAGTAAGTAATAGCGAAGAAGGTGCTTAGCATTCTCTATTTCTTTCTCATTTCCACAGCTTCCGCTGAAGTCATTGGGCTCCATGCCTATACAATTTATGCGTAATATCTATGAAATATTGCATGGATTTTTCTCCCTCAATGAAATACATTCATTAAATTTATTCAATATTTTATAGATATTACGAGGGTTGCTATATAGTATATCTGGCCAAGACAACACTAAGTGTTGCCTTGCGCCTTCTGACATTTTCATTGGAAAGTTTGACATTTTTTAGGATAAACGTACTCAGAACGTTTTGAGGGACGACCATCAGTTGTGTTGTGTACACTGACTTGAAAAAAATCAATTTGGCAAAAAATGGAATAAACTGGTGAACATTTTCGAACGATGCAATCATTTTTCACAACTTTCGACGTGGATTATCACGACAAGAGTGCATCGATGAACTAAAATCTTTGTATGGCGATGAAGCACCATCCTAAAGCAACTGGTTTAATGAATTCAATCGTGGCCGACGCTTGCTCAAAGACGAAGGTCGTAAAGATCGTCCAAAAACGGCCGTTGTGCCAGCGAACATTCATGCCGTGCGTGAACTGATAATGCAATATCGTCATGTGACATACCGTGAGATAGAGGCATACTTGGGCATTTCTTCCACCAACATAAATTCGATATGGCATGAACGCCTGGCCGAAAAATATTTCGTTGTCGTTAGATACCGCACAATTTTGCAATCGCTTTAAAAAAGGGCTCGTGTCGATTGGTGCAAAGAAATTTTGAAAAAATACTGTGATTCGTCACAGGTGACGAATCATGGATCTATGCGTATGAGCCCTAAACAAAACAGCAATCGACCATGTGGGTCTTCGAAAACAAACCAAATCCAACGCAAGTTGTTCGTGGAAAAAGCACTTCGACGCAAATGGTCGTCTGTTTCTTGGGTAAAACTGGTCATGTGGCGACTGAAGGACGGTCAATTCTCCATCGGAGTAGCGACTGTTCCCCTTGAGCAACGTAGGACGGTCAATTTTGAGTGGCACACCACAATTTGTTTGCCTGTAGTCTTCGGAGAGATTCGAAAAACCAACAAGAGAATACGAATTATTGTGCACCATGACAATGCGAGCTCTTACACATTGGCTTAAACCAGCGCCTTTTTGACCGGTCAAAACGTCGAATTGATGGTTCATTCGCCGTACAGGCCTGACTTGGCACCCAATGACTTCTTTTTATTCCCGCACATCAAGAAAAGAATCAACGATTTTCGTCGCCAGAAGATGCTGTTGAAGCGTTCAAAAACCATGTTTTGGAGGTGTCTCAATCGGAGTGGAAAAAGTGCTTCGACAATTGGCTTGAGCGCATGCAAAAGTGTATAAATCATGCTGGAGAATACAATAAAACGATTTTTGATAATAAATATTCGCATTTTCATTAATAGGCCAGAAATATATATAGCAGCCCTCGTATTCAGAATTACGCCGAATGAGAATTTCTTTCAACTCTGTGTGGTTTACGCCAGATGGTGCAACTCCTCACATAGCCCGGCCAGTTATGACATAATTGCGACGAAAATTTCCCACTAAGCTGATATCCAGAAACTCCACATTCTGTTGACATACAACAAACAATTAGGGATTATCTAAAGGGTGTCCCAAGAAGAACGCAATTTTTAAATCTGGCAACATTCGAAGTGTCATTGTTTGACATTTGAACAATTGTTATTGTTTGTTAGTAGAAGGTACGAGGTTAGTAAAAATGGAGCGCTACACGAATGAACAACGCATTCTCATTGTGAAATTGTTTTACCAAAATGGTGAAAGTTTTGCGGCTACAATTCGCAAATTGCGATCAATTTGGGGTCACAATAATGCTCCAAAAGAGTCAACTGTAAAGAGATTAATGGATAAATTTGCCGAAACTGGGTCTGTTAGTGATGTAAAGACAACAACGCGCCATCGACCAGGTCGATCGACCGAAAATGTCGCAGCTGTACGTGATGATGTCGCTCAAACTCCATCCACCTCAATTCGACACCGAGCTCAGCAAATTTGTGTCTCCAAATCCACTTTGCAGCGAATTTTGACGAAAGATTTGCATCTTCATGCATACAAAATTCAATTGACTCAGGAACTGAAGCCAGCTGACCATGGACAGCGAAGGGAGTTCGTTAATTGGGTATTGGAGAGACAACATGAAAATGCTGATTTTGCCGATAAAATCATCTTCAGTGACGAGGCCCATTTTCATCTTGATGGCTTCGTCAATAGGCAGAATTGTCGCATTTGGGGTGCGGAAAATCCTCGAGTGATTCACGAGAAGCAAGTTTTTGGGCTGGAGGAATCATTGGACCTTTTTTTATGAAAATGAGGCAGGTCAAGCGCAAACAGTCAATGGTGTTTGGTATCGTGAAATGATAACCAGTTTTTTCTTGCCTAGAATTGAAGAAATGAATGTGGAGGGCATGTGGTTGCAACAAGACGGCGCCACATGTCATACAGCCAGAGAAACAATTCAATTGCTGCATCAGTCATTTCCCGGTCGTGTTATTTCGCGTTTTGGAGATCAGAATTGGCCGTGTAGATCGTGCGATTTAACACCATTAGATTTTTTTCTTTGGGGTTTTTTGAAGTCGATGGTTTACGCGAATAAGCCGACGACGACTCAAGCCTTAAAAGACGAAATTGGACGCTGCATTAATGAAATACCGCAGCATTCATGCAAAACGGTCATTGAAAATTTCATAAAAAGATCGCGTGCATGTCAGCAAAGCCGCGGCGGCCATCTGCACGATATATTGTTCCATACATAACCTCATTCTGTCTACTTTACGATATAATAAAGTTTCACGATTTTTTCTTAAATATCTGTGTTTTATTTAAAATTTAAAAATTGCGCTCTTCTTGGAACACCCTTTATTAGCCATGTCTAGATTAGGTTTTCCATAGTATCCAGTCTTTCCATATAGTTTCGAGCTTTCTGTATATACGTGGAGATAGTTCATATTTCCTGGTATTCTGCTTCTATTTCTTGAAGGCCAATTTTAGACGGTGCAGTTGATTGACCTGAATTCGATGTTTTAAATACGGGATCAAAAATTACCTTATTTTGTTTGTACCTTTGCTATTCTTCTATCTTTACTCCAATTTTCATGTCTTCGCCGTTCTAACCCATTGTGGCGGGGCAACAAATTCTCCCATCAATGCTAAGGTCTTATTTTTTCAGAGACCGAAATCACCTTAGCATATTAAATTGTCTTTTACTCCCTTCGAACCACTGTAAATTGTTTCGCCCTTCATCTGTGTACTTACATGGATGTGTGGCGGCAAAGGGATAGTCCAACGTCGGCAAACGCGGCGGATGCGGACCACATGGATGCAAAGCGGGCGGACACTGATAGCAAAACATGCCTCTTCCCGCGGCGGCAGGACCCAACTGAAATCGAAAAATAGAAATAGAAAAAAAATGATAAATTGAAAATTGAATATGAAAAATTGCAAATAAATAAGGAAAAGTTCATGATTTCATCTTGTAAGAATCTGCCTCCAATCACGCTTCTAATGTTTTGCAGTTGAATCAACGAAATTTGTATACAATTCAATTGATATTCAATTACAGCGAATGCTACTTTATGCGCGGCACAATATTAAAGTCATTTAAAAAATTACATCAATAACAATATGTGGACAGATATATGGGCTTGAAGCCGCCCCTTGCCATCACTATGGATGATGGTGATGATGAGGATGCGTGCCATCAAAGGGGTGGAGGGGAGGCAAGTAAACCCCGATGAGCGGCAACAATATACGGGCCTCAGCCAAGTCGCCCCACTGTTATGAATGTTTGAAAAAACATCGAAAACGAGCTGTGAGGCCGGGCCGGGAGCTTTGCATTTGGCGGCAAATGCAATGCATTCGCCTTTTTATCATCAGTGAGTTAATATTGTCAATTGCACCTTTAATTCGATTCAATTAGAATCAATTAGGGAATTTTCTTTTACATTTTCAGTTTCAGCTTCAGTTGGTTGTTTTTTTTCTTCGATTTTATTTTTATTGTTACTATTTGTCTTTCGTCGCGGTTGGTTACATTAGTCGGCATACAATATTCAGGGCAGAGCGGCGCTGGGCAGAGCCGGCCAGCATTGTAGCCAAGAGTTATGATTCCGACTGGTATTGATATTTTTTGTTTGTTTTCACTTAAATATTGTTCGCTATTATATTGTGATAAATATGAGGAAAATCAACGCTTCTGCATGTAGAAGGGGAATGGTATGGGAATGAACGAATGAATTGTCGGTTTGGTGGTCTGTCTGGTGGGGTTCAACGCGTTCCACTTTACGTTACTCTTTACACTTGCATTTACAATTTACGACCGCCTCAAGTACTCCGCGTTTCTGTTGGCATTTTCTTTCTTTATTTTTACACTTTTGTTGTTGTTGCTCTTGCATGGAAATAAATTGATTAAATTGTCCTCAAACAAAGCAATTGCTTTAAATTAATTTCATTTCTTTTTGAATTTTCTTTACAAATATTTTTTGTGTTTTTTTATGATGTTTTTTTTACCACGGCGGCGCATGTAATGTAATTTTTTATTGTCTTGCGGACTGCACTGGAGGGTTATAAATGCCCTCGAAAATGATTTTGATTTCAGTCGAAATGAGGAAAAATACTCGTATACAATTCACTTTATTTTATGTTCTTCCTCTATGAATTTTTAAAGTAAACCGGCTTTTAAGGTTTTAAAAAATTTCCCAGGATCCTAGTAATTTCCCGGGGAATCTCCGAAACTTACTTAATTAAAATTCTCGGGAAATCCCGAAACGAAAATTCCCCGGGAAAACCCTCCTAGCTCGTGGAACCTTGGGGATAAAAAAAACGAAGAACGTTATACTTAGAGTAAAATATTCATCCAATTCTACATAATTTCAATGTTAGATAAAGGGTGTTTTTTATTGGGGTATAGAACTTTAAGTTGGCATCACTTTTTTAACTGGCGGCCATTTTTTCAGCTGTCAGTCAAGTGATTAATATTTAGTTTGGTTTGCCATTTCATCATGAACAGGTTGACAAAAGAAAAACACTTGCAAAATGGGCCGAAAATGAGATTCATCTCGATGCTGATTTTCATCACAAAATTTTGTTCAGTGATGAGGCTCATTTTTGGTTGAATGGCTACGCCAACAAGCAAAATTGCCGCATTTGGAGTGAAGAGAATCCACATGAGACCCTTGAGACGCCATTACATCCACAAAAACTGACTGTTTGGTGTGCTCTATGGGCTGGTGGAGTCATTGGGCCATACTTCTTCCGAAATAATGCTGGAGAGTCAGTTACCGTTAATGGAGACCGGTATAGAGCCATGATAACCGACTATTTTGTTCCCGAATTGGATGGCATGAATGTGGATGAGTTGTGGTTCCAACAAGACGGCGCTACATGCCACACAGCGCACGTCACAATCGAATTATTGAAGGAAACATTCGATGAGTGCATAATTTCGCGGAATGGACCTGTCAATTGGCCACCAAGATCGTGTGATTTGACACCATTGGATTATTTTCTTTGGGGATATGTGAAGTCGCTCGTCTACGCCAACAAACCAGAAACGTTAGGGGACTTGGAAGCCAACATTCGTGGCGTTATTGCCAACATACGGCCCCCTATGCTCGAAAAATTGGTTGAAAATTGGACCTGTAGAATTGGCTTTATTCGAGCCAGCCGCGGCGGCCACATGCCCGAAATCTTATTTAAACATTAATGCCATAAAATTATCCTTCCAATAAAGCCAAATTGATGGACATTAAAACGATTTTCTTGTGTTTTATTTCAATTCGAAGTTCTATACCTCAATAAAAAACACCCTTTATTAGATACGAAGGATTGGTAGTTTATCTCGTACTCCGTTCAGGAGAATAAATTAGAGGCGGTAGGCGGAAAACAAACGTACAACTGGACGGACAGTCAAAACGAGGTTTAATCGGTCCGCAGTGGTTCAGAATAAATGTCGCTCGACCAAGAGTGTGGAACATTTGATCCGATATAAAAAGAACTTCACCTGAAAACACTTTTTTCGGTTAAGAACTTCATATCTTGCCAAAAAATCTTTAGCCCATTGGAAGAAAGGAAAACGCATCGTTACATTATTAAATGACAAAGTTCAGCATTTCAAATTGAAAAAACTATCAGTACTTTTTTACAGCCGATTAAAATTTAAATATTAAATCGCCCAGCACCCGTTGTTGATTTAATTAATATTTGGGCGTAGCAACGCCTCAAGACGAGCATCAGTTTAATTGCAAAACTTCGCAAAGTAAATTTGTATTTGCTGTGCAAAGCAATTCTGCTCGTAGACGATCGATTAGTCTTCATTTTGTTGGTTGTCCTGTGGCTGTAGCACTTAGAGTTGTTAAGTTACATCAGATTGAATTGAAAAAAGCCAACACATAATGAAAAAAAATATTTTAACGGCAACACAATTTTCGATATTTTATTCTAGTTCTCCTCGTCAGATTAAATCGAAAAACTATTCGGTAGTTCGGTAGATATGTGTGTTTTCTATGGAAAAAGTTTAATTCGTTTTTGCTGGTAAAAAGTTTTAACATAAAAAAATTAAGTTTTTCTCGTGGCCACGGGGAGTCGCGCCCGTCAACCCAATTTTTTTCTAATGTATACAGTGTTTTCCATACTAAAATAAAAAGGGACCTTAGGGTAAAAATCAGTTTTGTTCAGGAGAGCCATTTTAAAGATTTAAATACGTGTATCTTTGGTATAGCATTACTTTCATAAAACGCGCATATCTCTGGGAGGGAACACTTTTGGGGCATGGGATCGGTCTCATTCGATGCTCAGATGTTGTCCACATCAAAAAAAAATGAAAATTGATGTTTTTTACCCTTAGTTAGTTTTTTACCCAAAGCTCCCGGCCCGGCCTCACAGCTCGTTTTCGATGTTTTCAAACATTCATAACAATGGGGCGACTTGGCTGAGGTCTGTATATTGTTGCCGCTCATCGGGGTTTACTTGCCTCCCCTCGCCCCTGTGATGGCACGCATCGTCATCATCACCATCATCCATAGTGATGGCTAGGGGCCTCAAGCCCATATATCTGTCCACATATTGTCACATATAGGTGTATGGGTATTCAAATTTAAGCAAAATTTCAATATCAATCCAAATATATATTTATTTTAAAGAATTTTCTGAGAACCCATGATGCTGATACCATTCTCAGTTAATTCTTAAAAATAAAGCTACATTTGGACTGGTACGTATAGAAATTTTGCTTTAATTTGTTCCTAAGGGTCCATAATACCAAGCAAGGTTTTTTTACTGGAATTTTCGCACCTTGCAATTTCAATTTACAATAACTTGCATGTTTGTACTACGACGGCCTCTATTTTTTGGCCCCAAGGGTCCATAAGTCCGAGTTTGCGGTTTTTTCCGCAAAAAAAACCGACCGTTGTAGTCGTTCACGTTGAAAACAAGTATGGTATGTGATAAAAATATTCGAAGAGCATCATACTAATGTTGGGTATATGGTTGTGACACAAGAATATTATGATTCTGACAATAATAGTATGATTCACAAACAACTATACCATGATCCCCACAACCATATTAGAGTCCTCACAACAATATTATGATTCACACACCCCCATACTATGATCCTCACAACCAAACTATCATCCACACAACAATAGTATGATTTACTCATAACCATACTATAAGCCCCACAACCATAGTATGATTCTCACTTAATCATACTATGATCTCCACAACCATACAACTATAGTATGATCCTCACAACCATAGTATGATTCACACGCTCTACAACCAAAGTATGATCTCACATTAGTATACCATGATCCTCGATATTATTTCTTAGGATTATGTTAAGTTGTCAACAATAGATTTGAATTATGAAAATTATTTAAAAATACTTGAAACTCAAAATAACAAGATTGATTTACGAGGGCGGTTCGGAAAGTTCTTAGCCAGCAATGAAAGAGAATAGTTAGTTTTTCAAAAATATTTTTATTTTTCAATATAATCTCCTGAAACTTCAATAGACTTAGTGCAACGCTTATCTAGCAATTCTATCCCTTGATTAAAATAGTTTTCCTCAAGGTCTTCAAAATAGTGGTTCACAACTGTAATTGCATCTTCACTTGAGGTAAAACGCTTGCCAGCAAGAATTTTTTTTAGATTTGGGAACAGGTAAGAGTCACTGGGAGCTAAATCAGGAGAATAAGGTGGGTGGTCAAGCAACTCGTACTTTAATTCGTTGATTTTAGCCATTTTTAAAACACGCTTGTGCGCTGGTGCGTTGTCTTGATGAAAAATTATTTTTTTGTCTTGTAAGCCAAGACGTTTTTCTCGAATTTGTACATTTAATTGATCTAAATAGTACTCTGAATTTATTGTTTTACCCTTTTGCAGATAGTCAATCAATAAAATACCTTTGAAGTCCCAAAAAACCGTTGCCATAACCTTACCAGCCGATTGAATTGTTTTTGCCTTCTTTGGGGCACTTCCTCCAGCTTCAGTCCATTGTTTGGATTGTTCTTTTGTCTCTGGAGTATAGTGGTGGATCCATGTCTCATCAACAGTTATGAAACGACGCTTAAAATCCATTTTATTTCGCTGAAAACGATCCAAACAAGCTTGAGAAATGTTCATTCTTTTGCGTTTTTGGTCGACTGTTAACAAGTGCGGCACCCATCTTGCAGAAAGCTTTTTCATCTGTAGTTCTTCATGCAAAATTAAATTGACTCGATCATTTGAGATGCCCATGATATTAGATATTTCATGCACTTTTATTCGTCGATCATTTAATACCATATCATGCACTTTGGCTACAATTTCTGTTGTTGTTGCTGTTTTTGGACGTCCACTACGTGGTTCATCTTCAATGCTTGTACGACCACGTTTGAATTCTGCAATCCAATTTTTTACTGTTGCATATGAAGGAGCACTTTCACCTTACACATTCACCATATCATTATGAATTTCTTGTCCCGATAAACCTTTTTTATGTCAATATTTAATGACACCACGCATTTCTAATTTTTCCATTGTAAAAAAATCGCGGATGCGTCTTTTGTGAACACCTGTTTCTATATAAAGGAGTTGCCAGATCGAAACAAAATTTAACATGTGTTCAGAGCAGAGATGGAAGTTTCCAAAACACTTAACCTTTTTCTGTTTATACCGCGCTTTTTGTGCTAGGCTAAGAAGCCCTCGTATTTAACAGTAATCAGTTTAAAATAAACTTAAGCGTTTTTATTAAAACTATTTCAGTTAAACAAAGCCAAAGCAGTTTGTTTGAAAAATTTTAATTTCCTAAAAAAAAGTACCATTATTTCATTACACAGTACAACACATGATTTTGGGACTCAATTCTGATAATTGTTTGTGAAAGTTGCCCCAAAAAGAAGAACTTCTGCATCATGCGTTTGGTCAAGGTACATCAACTAATAATTGAATAATTAATTTGAAGTTAGTAAGTATCGTATAGTGGAATTTGTCACGTTAAAGGCTCTTTTGTTTGTCATAACTCGAGAACCACTATTCCGAAAAAGCTGAAACAAATTTAAAAAAATTAAAAATTACAATTTCTTTAATCTGTTCATACAACGTTTCGCTACATAAGCAACAGTTTCGCTGTTATAAATAAATGTATGAAGAAAAAATTATTTTTTGCCTAAAAAATAAAAGTGTTTTTTTAATTCATAAAAAATACAAAACGGTAAAAAGTGTCAAGTCCTATTACTTTCACGTAAAGTCACATAACCTATGAACAAAATGAGACATAGATTATGAAAATCGATTTACCCGTTTCGCTTTTATGCACAATTAAGCGAAGGTATGAATTTCAAAAATTTGCTCGAGATATGCACAAAATTCTTGGGAAAAAACATTGATGACTTTTTTTTAATTCTTTATTATGCATGAAAATAAACATTCCGATTCATATTACAGCTATGAAGATGACACTGAAATTTGTGGACACTCTGAACAAAACATGCCCTTGAATATTATGTCTATCTCGGATGATGATGCTGACTCAGAACATAAATATGAACAACCTACGAAGAAAATAAGGTCATCAGAACCACAAGCGTCCACTTCAACGAGGGTGAATAGTGACAATAATTGGAAATTTTCTAAATTTTTTGTTTCCATGGACACACTGAACAAAACATGCCCTTGAATATTATGTCTAATTCGGATGATGATGCAGACAAAGAACATGAATATGAAGAAACAGGCGTCCACTTCAACGAGGATGGATAGTGACAAGAATTGAAAATGTTCTAAATTTTTTTTTAATAAAAATCTCATATTTTCTGTGTAAGAATACGAGGGCGGCTCGGAAACTTCTTAGCCTAGCACAAAAAGCGTGGTATAAACAGAAAAAAGTTAAGTGTTTTGGAAACTTCCATCTATGGTATGAACACATGTTAAATTTTGTTTCGATCTGGCAACTCCTTCAAATAGAAACAGGTGTTCACAAAACACGCATCCGGGATTTTTTTACAATGGAAAAATTAGAAATGCGTGGTGTCATTAAATATTTACATAAAAAAGGTTTATCGGGACAAGAAATTCATAATGATATGGTGAATGTGTTAGGTGAAAGTGCTCCTTCATATGCAACAGTAAAAAATTGGGTTGCTGAATTTAAACGTGGTCGTACAAGCATTGAATATGAACCAACGTAGTGGACGTCCAAAAACAGCAACAACAACAGAAATTGTAGCCACAGTGCATAATATGGTATTAAATGATCGACGAATAAAAGTGCGTGAAATAGCTAATATCATGGGCATCTCAAATGATCGAGTCCATTTAATTTTGCATGAAGAACTACAGATGAAAAAGCTTTCTGCAAGATGGGTGCCGCACTTGTTAACAGTCGACCAAAAACGCATAAGAATAAACATTTCTCAAGCTTGTTTGGATCGTTTTCAGCGAAATAAAATGGATTTGAAGCGTCGTTTCATAACTCTTGATGAGACATGGATCCACCACTATACTCCAGAGACAAAAGAACAATCCAAACAATGGACTGAAGCTGGAGGAAGTGCCCCAAAGAAGGCAAAAACAATTCAATCGGCTGGTAAGGTTATGGCAGCGGTTTTTTGGGACTTCAAAGGTATTTAATTGATTGACTATCTGCAAAAGGGTAAAACAATAAATTCAGAGTACTATTGCAACCTTTTAGATCAATTAAATGTAAATTCGAGAAAAACGTTCTGGCTTACAACACAAAAAAATCATTTTTCATCAAGACAACGCACCAGCGCACAAGAGTGTTTTAACAATGGCTAAAATCAACGAATTAAAGTACGAGTTGCTTGACCACCCACCTTATTCTCCTGCTCCCAGTGACTTTTAGCTCCCAGTGACTTTTAACTGTTCCCAAATCTATAAAAAAAACCCTTGCTGGCAAGCGTTTTACCTCAAATGAAGATGCAATTACAGTTGTAAACCACTTTTTTGAAGACCTTGAGGAAAACTATTTTAATCAAGGGACAGAATTGCTAGATGAGCGTTGGACTAAGTGTATTGAAGTTTCATGAGATTATATTGAAAAACAAAAATATTTTTGAAAAACTAACTATTTTCTTTCATTGATAGGCTAAGAACTTTCCGAACCGCCCTCGTAGCTGTAATATGAATCGGAATGTTTATTTTCATGCAAAAAAAAGACATTGTCAAATCTAAAAGAAGAAAATATGGTTGTAGCAACAATACATATATGGTTGGTGCGACAAAAGTATTTTTTAAGGTTTTATGCTAACAATAATATAATTACGGCAATCATACTGTGTGATTGTAATTTTTCTTCATTTGAATGCTTTTTAGAACAATCTTATTTTTACGAATCTAACACAGTACAACATTTTTCAGGTGATTGATCGGAACTCAATTCCGATAATTGTTTGTGAAAGTAGCCGCAAAAAGAAGAACTTCTACCATCATTCGCTTGGTCAAGGTACGTACATCAAATAATAATTTAATAATTAATTTGAAGTTAGTAAGTATCGCAAAATATTGTTACATTTCTACAATATTAATTTTGGGGCAATCATACTATTGTCAAAATTAAATTCATGGTTGCGACGAACATACTTTTATTACGGAGAACACATTATTATTGCCGTGATCATATAATAACCATATTTTTGCTCTGCGTGTCGACCCATAACAAATATAATTTTTCCATACGACTGGCCTAACTTATTGTGCCTATAGCTTTTTTTCTTTATGACTCTTAAAATATAGACACTTTGCCAAGCTGACCAAGAAAAGAGCTTAACGAAGTGTTTACCGAATGTTAGTTGGTGCTCTGTAGCGTTCAGTAATGGTAACTGAAGTATCGGTAGAAAATACTAAGAAGCCAAAAATCCAAAAAAAAAAGAATTTCCACATGTCGCACTTGTTTAAAGAAAAAATTATAAATTTTTAGTAGAGTTAAACAACTGAATTAAATTTGAGTCAATGCAAATGAATTTGGCTAAAATGAATTGCAATTCATTTCCAATTCAAATATATTGGGCAGAATAAAATACAATTCATTTCCAATTTAAATGAATTGCTACTCACTACCAATTCATTTAAATTACATAGAATTTGAAATAAATCAAAACAAAAGAAGATTATTACTGAACAAGTTATACGAGGGCGACCGCAAAACTAACTGGCCTGGCATATTTTCTGTTTTACTAGCAACTTTTTTGTTTTTTGTTTTTTAAAAGCAATCTTTTATAAGCCATCTGTCAAAATTGCCGAAATATTTAATGATTATTTTCTTTGTTACAGGTGATTGAAGTAAACAAGTTTTATAATTTTTGAAAAATGGAAAATAAAGAGTTTCGTGCGGTAATTAAACACTTTTATATGAAAGGTTATACGCCACAATTAAGCAAAGATGAATTGGATTCTGTTCATGGTGTAATGCACCATCATACTCCTCCTGGGTTCAACAATTTAAAATGGGTCGTTCAAGTACGGCAGATGAACAACGCTCTGGAAGACCGAAAACTGCTACTACTATTGAAAACATTAGAAAAATATTTAATGAAGTGACTAAAGATAGACGAATAAAGCTCAGAGAACTTGCTGATATTGTTAAAATACACGAAAAACAAGTTTGGAGTATTTTACATGATGAACTCCACATGAACAAGCTATCCGCAAGATGGGTGCCGCGTTTGTTGACTTTGCCACCAAAAAATCGTCCGTTGGACCAATTCCGAGGAGCTTTTAGCGATTTATCAGCGTAATCCATTAGAGTTCTTGCGCCGATTCATAACTGTTGATGAAACATGGATCCATCACTACATCCCAGAATGCAAAGAACAGTCAAAACTGGCTGGTAAAAGTGGTCCCAAGAAGGCGAAAACTGTTAAGTCAGCAGGAAAAGTAATGGCCACAGTATTTTGGGATGCAAGGGGTATAATATTTATTGATTATCTTGAGAAAGGAAAAACTATAAATAGTGAATATTATTGTGCATTATTGGATCGGTTGAGTGAAGAAATCAAGATAAAACGACCGCATTTAGAAAAAAAAAGTTCTTTTTCATCAAGATAATGCTCCTTCACACACTGCATTTTTAACTCAACAAAAACTGGCCGAATTACGATTTGAAATTGCTCCGCATCCACCATATAGTCCAGATTTAGCTCCTTCTGATTATTTCTTGTTTCCAAATTTAAAAAAAATTCTCGGTGGCAGAAAAGTTTCGTCCAATAGCGAGGTTATTGCTGAAACTGAGGCATATTTTGAAGGTCTTGGAAAATCTTATTTTTCGGATGGAATTAAAAAACTTGAAAAACGTTTGATGAAGTGTATTGAGTTGGAAGAAGATTATGTTGAAAAACAAATAATAATAATTCCAAAAAAAAACGGTATTTATTAAACGATTTACTGAAAGTAATAACAGGACTGTTATCGCTTTTGGTTATGATAAATGTTTATAAGTAGATACAACAACAAAATGTTGGCAAAACTATTCGTTGCCACAACCACCAGCTATTTTTTTTTTGCTTCTCATTGGTATGACCGATCAATTGGATGCGTCTACAATAACATGATTAAATTTATCATTTATTTATAATTAATTGATCCGAATATCCATTACGATTTTAACATTGGCGATTGCAACCTAAATAATTTTTTCCAATTGTTTCAAGCGATTTGCTTCTATTTTTTCTCTGAGTGTAGATTAGCAAGGCTTCCCAGATCTTATTATAGAAAGTAACCGAAGGTCCTGGTGAATCTTCGAATAAAACTCACATTAAATCAAAGAGCGTGAAACCCGTGTTCAGTTAGTAAAATTGTCATTTTCCCTTTTTTTAAAGTCACGAACAATTTTTCTTGGCAACATTTCACTTAATTTCACCCCGAATTGTGAATAATGATTGCAATCATTGAGAGCACAACACCTGCTCGCGAACTCTATTTAAAATTTTAACACCAAAGCCCCAGCCACAAGCCCGAATACAATATAAATCAAATTCCGAAATACTGAAAATGAGGCAGGCATTGAGGCTAGCAACCATACACGGGGTGTCGCTGCAGCCCCACGATATTTTTAATGCACCTTAAATTGGCATTACATTTTTCGCTCAATTGCAATTTGTTGCGCTAATAGAAATGTATGTAAAGTGGCGGCCATCATCGTCATCTATTCATTTGAAATCAACTAAAAACTAATTGTTTAACACCTCCCGACACACGATGAGACCAAGCGACCGACCGACCGACCCACCAAGCTACACATCTCTCTGTGGCATTTAAAACAGCCCTCTACGCCTGGGAAACTTAAGGGAAACTTTTGAACAGGGGGCGGGTTTTTCACGGGACACAGCTGAGCCCAGCTAAAACAACGTGGCAGGATGGCATAGGGCAGGCCACTTTATCACTTTGGCAACAGCACATTTCTCCACCAGCCGCCACCACTCACTGCTCCCCCTCCTCCTTTGGCCTGGCAAGCCAAAAAGCCAAGTATTGTGGTCACACGCCATAGCAAAAAGCCATAAAATTCCACAAAAAAACAGAACGAAACGCTGCAGCAGCCCAGCCCGGCCCGGCCCGGGCACAGAGAGAACATTTATTTTGGTTTCATATTACCAGAGCACCTGAGGTCCACAGCTTATTACCGTAAAGCTCTATCTATGTTCGAGGTACGTAGTATAACAGTGTTAGTAAATGTTATGTGTGTGTGTGTGTGAGTATGCCCGAGTATGAGTACCTGTAAAGGATATAAAATTCCATTAGAGTTAAAGTGTCATGTGTAAATTTTGCATAATTTTTGCAACTACTCGTAGTTATCGCATTTCGGTGGTGGCCGGCACCGAAAAGGCAACGGACGGACGCAGCATCCAATGGGGCTTGGGGGGTGGTTGGGGGCTGAGCACGGTTTTGGGCAAATGGATAAAATTCGTAAAATTCATTAAACAAATGAATGCACATGAACCGAGTTTAATTTGTTGCAAAATGAAAATTTCATAATGTTTATTTAGATTGGAAAAATAGGGGGAGGGAAGCAGGCTGTCGGCCTTTAATGCAAGCGAGCATTAGCTCCATAGAAAGAAGGATACATTCAGCTGAGCCTGATGATGTTTTTTTTTTGCACTGGCAGAGTTCTATGGTGTAATGCCCAGGTTTAGCGCATACTCATGCTTGGTGCCTGATGACGTTTTAATGATATGACATTTATTTACAACATATCATGATGGCATGAATTAATTTCGTATGCATAATTTAGACATCCATTATTTGAATGAATCTACATTTGCCAAATAGAGCAACAAATTGATGCATTTCCGTCTATGTATAGGTTTATATACCCCTCTCTCTCGCTAAGATAAATCATCAATATCAAATGTCATAAATATTAAAAAAAACCTGCAGAAGGGTTAAATATTCGTATGGACGAGTTTAGATAATATCGTTTAGCAGGCTAAAATTGAAAAGACCGTATTTAAAGCATTCCCGAAGATTTTTCTTAGACAAGATCACACATATCATTTCACTTCTCTAAGAATGTCTTCTGCCAAATACGAGGGCGACTGCAAAAGTAACTAGCCTAACATAAGAAGAACCGTTTTTTTGGAATTATTATTATTTATTTTTCAACGTAATCTCCTTCCAACTCAATACACTTCATCAAACGTTTTTCAAGTTTTTCAATTCCATCCGAAAAATAAGATTTTTCAAGACCTTCAAAATATGCCTCATTTTCAGCAATAACCTCGCTATTGGACGAAAATTTTTTGCCACCGAGAACTTTTTTAAATTTGGAAACAAGAAATAATCAGAAGGAGCTAAATCTGGACTATATGGTGGATGCGGAGCAATTTCAAATCGTAATTCGGCCAGTTTTTGTTGAGTTAAAAATGCAGTGTGTGAAGGAGCATTATCTTGATGAAAAAGAACTTTTTTTTCTAAATGCGGTCGTTTTATCTTGATTTCTTCACTCAACGGATCCAATAATGCACAATAATATTCACTATTTATAGTTTTTCCTTTCTCAAGATAATCAATGAATATTATCCCCTTGCATCCCAATATACTGTGGCCATTACTTTTCCTGCTGACTTAACAGTTTTCGCCTTCTTGGGACCACTTTTACCAGCTTCTATCCATTGTTTTGACTGTTCTTTGCATTCTGGGATGTAGTGATGGATCCATGTTTCATCAACAGTTATGATTCGGCGCAAGAGCTCTATTGGATTACGCTGACAAATCGCTAAAAGCTCCTCGGAATTGGTCCAACGGACGGTTTTTTGGTGGCAAAGTCAACAAACGCGGCACCCATCTTGCGGATAGCTTTTTCATGTGGAGTTCCTCATGTAAAATACTCCAAACTGGTTTTTCGTGTATTTTAGCAATATCAGCAAGTTCTCTGAGCCTTATTCGTCTATCGTTAGTCACGTCATTAAATATTTTTCTAATGTTTTCAATAGTAGTAGCAGTTTTCGGTCTTCCAGAGCGTTGTTCATCTTCCGTACTTGAACGACCCATTTTAAATTGTTGAACCCAGGATTTCACAGTGAAGTATGATGATGCATTATCACCATGAACATAATCCAATTCATCTTTGATTTATTGTGGCGTATAACTTTTCATATAAAAGAGCCATTGTTTCGCTGCTGTGTGACAAGTGGCACCGTCCTGTTGAAACCACATATCGTCCACATCCATATCTTCCAATTCGCGTCACAAAAAGTTACGATAGCGAACACCATTCACGGTAAGTGCCTCTTTTTGAAAAACATCCGGCCCGATGATGCCGCCAGCCCATAAACCGCACCAAACAGTCACTCTTTGTGGCTGAATTGTTTTTTCGACATGCACTCTTGGATTATCATTTGCCCAAATGCGGCAATTCTGTTTTTTGACGAATCCACGGAGGTGAAAATGTGCCTCATCACTGACGATGATTTTCTTCAAAAATTGATTTTCATTTTCATAATAAGCCTAGATAACTTTAACGCATTGCTCGCTTGTGTATCTTTGCATGATTCAAATTGAGTTAGTCTGAAATTGAGAAATATGAAATGAAATGCAGAAAAAAAAATTGGTGTGGTTCAGATTCAACATCGGCCCTTTAAATTTAACCACCCTTTAGATAATATCGCTTAGCAGGATGAAATTAAAAAGACCGTCTTTAAAGCATTCCCGAATTCTTTTCATAGACTTTAGACAAGATCACACATACATGATCATTTCGCTTCTTAAAGAGTGTCTGTCAAATACACAGAAAAAAAACACAACCCTTAAATGTCGACCAAAAAATTGGCATGTGCATTTTATTACCATTCAAATTTTGACAGCTGTCACTTGATTGAAGCTCAGTTTAATTTGTCATTTCATTATGAATAGACTTACTCCGGAACAACGTTTGCAAATCGCCCAAAACGAGATGGCCACCGATCCTGAAAATTCTGTTCAGCGACGAAGCTCACTTTTGGTTGAACCAAAATTTTTGCCTTTTGGAGTAATGAAAATCCACAAGCCATTGTTGAGACGCCGTTGCATCCTCAAAAAGTCACTGTTTGCTTTGCTCTATATACTGAGCCGAAAATACAATGATTTTTTTAACAATGTGTCTTGTTAAATTTTTCATGGTAAATCCTTGATAAGGAAGACAAAATAACATTATATAAGGTCAAATGTACATACAAAATAGTTGAGTTAACATTATATAAGGTTGGTTTTTCCAAGAGAGAGGCAGAAAATTGTGCGATATAAACAAAAATTTAAACATCATTCGGCTCTGTTGTATCGAATTTTTTGATCTGCTTTGTGTTATACGATGTACAGAATTAAATAACACGAAGTTGCAACGATTGCAACAGTCTTATCCCCCCACTCTTTTTCCTTTCTTCCTCTGCTCTGAACGATTGTAATTGTGAGAAAGATCTTAAGACAATTTATCTCGCTTATTTAAAAAACCACCACCAAATGCGAATGCTAGCTGTACAATCTACGAGTACATATCATTGCGCTATGAAGATTGCTTTTCACACAGTTCGAAGAGTATACGCAAAGAATAATTCTCATTGATCATAATGTGACTCCCGTAAAAGTCATTTGATTTGTAGATGAAGGAATCAACACCTTGGCGGATTAGAAACAGCTGTACAGTCTGCCTGACAACCGTAGCCAATACATTTCACCAATTTTCAAGTTGATTCTAAAAAAGAAACAACCAAAGCGTCTCGAACCAGAATAAAAACTGTTCAACTCATAATAATGAAAAAGACCGAATAAATGTAAACAAAACAAAAACATAACTAGTAGGTTAATTTAATATTAAAATTTGTAACAGTAACTATATTTCTGGTTAAGAGAGTTAACCAATAAGTAGTTAACTTAACAATAAAAATGATTTCTATAACGATCTTCATAGTTGATCATTTTAACAATTTCATTGTTAAATTGAACATATATATATAGTTTTAATTTTAATATTATCAATTTCCATGGTTAAAAACAATGCATTGTTAAAACAACAATAATTATTTTAATAATAACAATTTTAATGGTTAAAAAACTCAACTATGCATTGTTAAAACAACAATAACTATTTTAAAATTAACAATTTTCATGGTTAAAAAACTTAACCATAGAATAGTTAAATTAACTATTATTATTGTTAAATACTAGTCAACAACAAAATGTTCAAATTAACCTTATGTCCAAAAAGCTGATAGCCGTAACGTAAATTGAAGCCTGTAATCTTGACGAAACTTGATTTCAACATGACAGTGCCACTTGCTATACAGTTGCTCAAACAATGTATCTATTGCGAGGTAATTTCGAAAACTAGCTAAATTCACGTTTTGAACCGATGGGTTGACCGCCTAGATCGTGTGATATCACATCTTTAGACATTTCTCTTTGAGGCTACGTAAAGTCCAAAGTCTGTGCTGCTAAACCAGCTACGATTCAGGTTTTGGAAGCCAACATTACGCGTGTCATTAACGACATACCGGTCGAAATGCTCGAACAAGTCATCCAAATTTAGACCCTTAAAATGGAAAACCAGAGGCCAACATTTGAAGGATATTATATTCATAAAATAGATGGCATTAAATGTCCTTTCGAATAAACATTAACGATTCCACACTTGATTTAAATTTTTGTATTTTTTTATTTTGAAAAATTCATCTAGTTGTATCACCCGATATTAACAATTTTATTGTTAAATTGAACATGTATTGTTTCTATAAATAAACTATGAAACTTTAATATTAACAATTTTCATGGTTAAAAACCATGCATTGTTAAAACAACAATAATTATTTTAATAATAAAAATTTCAACAATTGCAGCAAGGCTTTCTGAAGAGGGTTGTCACGGACCCGAAATCATGATAAAAGTAGTGTGCAGCCACGAAAGTCAATGTCACTTTACCATTTTGTTAAAAACTTGTCTTCTATTTAAATATAGAAGCATGAGGTCTTGAGCCGGTTTAATCCCTGTTCAATGTGTAAAAGCAACAGACCGAAATAAAACAAACGAGCTAAACATAATAAAAATTTTAATGGTTAAAAAACTCAACAATGCATTGTTAAAACAACAATAATTATTTTAAAACTAACAATTTTCATGGTTTAAAAGTTCAACCAAAGAATAGTTAAATTAACTATTATTATTGTTAAACACCAGTCAGCCACAAAATGTTGAAATTAACCATATACAACGTAGACTCCAAATCATGTTTATTTATGGTTGAGTTAACCTAAAGGTCGCTAAAAAAAATCTAAACCGCATCCGCATGAAAAAGTTTAATCTTTCCAATAAAAGCAGAAATTTGAAAAAAGTACTATTTTTACAGCCGATTTAAATTTAAAATTTTATAAAAATTGATTTAATAAAAACAGTTAATTTTAAAATACACGGCACGGTAAAACAGTTCGCTAGGACAATTAAATTAAACTCTAGAGTTATTATTGAAAATGGACCACTCTATTCGAAGAACATAATAAGCAGAATGTTTCGTAAATAGTACGTCAATAATTCTTTCAGTGTATGCGCAACGCGTTTTAAAGACAATAGCACGCGTTAATTGTTCCTTACATATTCGGCGTCTACCATGTGTTCAGATGTTGTTGCTGGTGTTCTGCACTCCTTTTTTCGGGCTGTCATTGTTAGGACGACGTCCATTAGCAACAGCAACACAAAAGAAAATGCAATTATCCAATTGTAAAGCATTTCCGAGACTGCCACAGTCAACGTCAGTCATTACCATCGCCAAAAGAAGACAATGCAATGCGCACACGCGAAATTCAATTATGTGCCTTGTTGTTGTTGTTGTTGTTGTTTGCCACTCACTCACTTTAGCGACACGAAGCCAACTGCAACGAATGAGAAAAAACCCCCCTCAACCCGTTTAAAAAACAAAAACACACAAAAATCTCAATTGTGATTCTCTCAATTGTCGAAAAATCAGCGATAAATATTATCACAGCTTAAAGGAACCAAAGGGGAGTAGGGTGGTCGGAAGTTTGGACCGACGAATGGACCATCAGTGATGGCAAAAGATGATTACCGGCGTAATGCGGTTATGTTCGCATCGAACGAACAGCTCATGGCCTAAATCGCTTCAAATGCTGGGATTTTTTTTGTCTGCTTTGGAGTGTTGATGATTTGGAATGGACTCAAGTTCCACTTAGCAGAACGCAATTTTCATTTGAGTGGGGGAGCGATTGTGTTTTTTTTTTGATTTTTTGATTTGGAAACGTTTGTTGTCTCCCAGATTCCCTAAATGTTATACCTAACATGTTTGCGAAGATTAAATTTTGTGGCACACTTTGTCCACTTTGCATATCATCAGCAGCAAAATCATCCGCACCAATGTCGTTAGCAAACAACACCGGCAACATCAACGCCCACATGCTGCACATCGGTGGCAGTTTTAGGAACAGCTACAGCACCAACAACAACAGCTTTCTCTAACTAATTCAAATGCAAATTCAATCAAAACATGTCCATCATCAGCACGCCAACGTGGTCGGATGGACGGATGGATGGATGAACGAATGAATGGCATCATAACACCAAAAACACAATCATCACACATTAGCCCAGCCTGAGAGCTCGGCTCCAAACTCGAATATTGATGTAAATTTTTAAAAGGTCTGCAAGTGTACGAAATTGTACCTACGTACGTACGTACATATGGGGGCCATAACATCCTGTAGTGTTCGTTAGTGAGAATCATCATCAAAATTCAAATTCAAATTACATTTAGAGTTTAGAGAGACGACCGCACGCCCGCCCACCACCTAGTCACCTTTGGTTCTAAACAGTCCTCCGCCCAACTCCAATACTGGACCTAATGTCGTAGTAGTTTATCAGTGTGTGTGTGTTCACATACACAATTAAATGTGGTCACAATTTAGGCCTAAAACTATTGCAACACTCACGGATCCCCTCAAATGAAACACACACACACCGATAAAATATTCAGAGCTTTTCCCGTATAACCCGCAAAACGTATTTTGGCCGTTAAAAGTTTAAGGTTTTGGCAATAGCCATCGTGTCTCTTGATGTTTGTGATTTTTCGAGATATATAAATTTCATTTTATTTTGGCTTTTTCTACAAATTGAATTTATGGCCAGTTTGATTTTTTTCTGCATTTAAAAACCCCGATAATCTTATTCTCTGAAGCTTTTAAGATCGCATGCAAAACTAGTTTAAATATAAAAATTCGACAGACGGACAGACGGACGAGTGGAAATTATTGTCGTCGCATTCTAGGCAAGAAGAGTTTGTTAATTGAATTTGTTACTTTTCGAAAGAAACACAGCAAAACAATTCAATTAATTGTAGAAGGCCTTGTACGAAGTGGCAACAGCATGCGAAAATAGACCATGTTAGACATATGAGCATGTGTAGCCGAAGATTTATGATATTTGTGGATACCACGCAATACAGTCGGTTCCATGAGAATGCTTCCATATGGTATATAGCATAATTTAATGGGGGGACTAAAATAAAACTACCTTTGAATTAAACATTTCCGCTAGCTATGGTAGTCCATTTGGAGTCCTTTCTTCCGTGCACCAGAAAGGGCTGACCTTTCACACTTATGGTTGAGTTCTTACCTCTGTAGAATTTCAATACAATTACACTGTGGAACAAACTCAGGATTATTATTTCCCATGTATTCATGTATTTCCTTCAATTTAGGATATGGTTTAAATTGATTGTAGTTTATTTTTACTTCATATAACATATATTTTCCTCATAGTAAATTATTTTTGTCCTCAAATCAATAACATTCTTTTTTTGAATTAGGGCATGGAGGACAAGAAGCTGTTTTAAGAGTCGTATCGTACATTCGTAAAAACTTCTTCACAAAATACACGAAATGTACGAAAAACTTCGTCAATAATATGAAGAATATACAGGGTGGGCGATTTAAAATTTGAGATTTAAATCGGCGAAAAAAACTAAACCGCATCCGATGATGTTTCATTGTTTAATGACAAAGTTTAACCTTTCCAATAAAAGCAGAAATTTGAAAAAAGTACTTTTTTACAGCCGATTTAAATTTAAAATTTTAAAAAAATTAAATCGATTTAATAAAAACAGTTAATTTTCCGCAAGCTAAGGTAGTCCAATTGGAGCTAAGGTAGTCCAGTTGGAGTCCTTTCTTCTGTGCGCCAGAAAGAGCTGACCTTTCACACATATTGAGTTCTTACCTCTATAGAATTTTAATACAATTGCACTGTGGAACAAATTCAGGTTAGCAAAAGTTAGTTCAATTTTGAGTGTGTGGGGTGAAAATATATACTTAAAACTTTTCATAACTAATATTTCAAAATTATTTTTGTTAACATATTTTTATAGTTTCTTTTCCAATGTTTCTTCAAAACCAACACTAAACAAAATTGATACATAAAAAATGAGAAGTTAGTTAATATTTAGCTGGAAAACTCAAATTTTGTATTATGATTGTTTTCTTTTCAAATGAAATTTATTGAAGAAACTGCGAAGCATATTCTAGATCAAACAGAAAGCCAAAAAGACTTAGTTTTGTGAAAAATATTTTCAAAAAGCTTGAAAAAAAGTAATTTTTTCAACATTTTGCTTCATAAGCTCCACAAAAATTTTCTAAATCAAATTTTCTAAATTAACAAAAATTAATTGTTGGACAGGTCTCTAGCCATATTTTGGCTTTTACAGATTGAAATAATATCAATTAGTCGACAAGTTATAGCCAAAAAACCATATGTGACAGCGCATAGAGAAAGGGTCCTAAGGGTAAAAAAATCAATTTTCATTTTTTTTCTTTTTTTGATGTGGACAACATCTGAGCATCGAATGAGGACGATCCCATGCCCCAAAAGTTTTCCCTCCCAGAGATATGCGCGTTTTATGAAAGTTAAGTCGACGATTCTAAGCGCAAATAGAAAGGGAACTTAACCTTTAAAATGGCTCTCCTGAACAAAACTGGTTTTTACTCTTAGGTCCCTTTATATTTTGCGCGTCACATATAAACAATATGCTGCAAATCGGCATTTGACGGCAAAGTTCGAAGGTCGATTAAAAAAAAAATCGAACTAACATAAACAAACGGCGCGTACGGGTCTTCTAATTTAGCCAATATTTTCACCCCTCACTCTTAGAATCGACCTAATTTTTGCTCACCTGAATTTGTTCCACAGTCTTAGACTAGCCAATAAAAAAATGCCAAATGATATTGGTAACCGGGAATTTCCAAAGGAAACTTAAGTAGCCGATTTTAAATTAATTTCGACATGCCCTTAGACATCCAGCAATAGCATTTATTTGGTTTTTATAAGCTGGTAACAATCTTAGAGATTTTCTGTGTTTGTTTCACTTCTATCGCCAGCAATTTAGTTTTACCTTTGGTAGTCGTTTTTGAGGTATTTCAGCAAAAATATGTTCTTGCTTACAACTTCAGTACGGGTCAGCAAGTTGTATTGCAAAAACCTTTGATATTGTTTTTTATCATCTAAGCAACATAGTTTTACCTTTGGAAGTCGTTTCTGAGGTATTTCAGCAAAAATATTTTCTTGCTTACAACTTCATTACAGTTCAGCAAGTTGTATTGCAAAAACTTATTATGTTGTTTCTTTTTATTATCTAAACAACATCCATGTAGTTATAACAAAAAACTATTCCTTTAGATGACTGCTTAACAGCAGCTTTATTCAAAAATCGTGAGCAAAAAAAAAATTCTTGCTTACAACTTAATTACACTTCTGCAAGTTGTATTGCAAAAACATATTATATTATATTATATTCTGTTATACAGGGTGATTCATTCACGACTGGACAAATATCATCAGTATATTCCTTGGCTTATTAAATGAAAATATGTCCCTTTACGACCATGCCCGAAAATGCAAAAAGGCAGCGGTTTGAACATTTTTGAATTGGTGGTCGGAGAGAACTAGGGTAAAATTGCTAAGTTCTGAACCAGTGTTCGGCGTTTCTCTAATAATATAGCCCTAACTCTTAACTTTCCAAAATTACCTAAACGAAGCTCAGAGATCCTACCGTTCCAAAGTAATGAAATTTTTTTGCATTTCAGTCAAGTAGTCATGAATAGATCACCCTGTATAAACAACGCCAATGTAGTTGTAATAAAAACGTATACATATTACGAGGGCTGTTATCTATATTTTATAAAACGCATGCACTGCTTCGTGTGTGTATGTGTTTCAGTATGTATGCAGGGCGACGGATTTTTAGTGTGTTCGGTGGAAAACTCTACTACCGACAGTTCTCGTTAAATGCGAAGTTTCGGTCCGCATCATAAGACCCCAAGCAACAAATATGCTATGTGTAGTTAGCAGCTTCACGCTTAGGGTCATTAAGCGTGAAGCTGCTAACTACACATAGCATATTCGTTGTTTGGGGTCTTATGATGCGGACCGAAACTGCGGACAATCCTTTCCGAATGCTTTTTAAGAGAAATTTGTACATCTTTTTTGTAAATAAGTGAATTTTTCACCTTCTCATAACGAAAATATTTTTAGTTAACGGCTTACAACTTTTTATTTGTAAATATGTGATTTTTCGGCACCTCATAACGAACATATTTTTTGGATAAACGGCATCCCTTTTTTGTAAATATGTGAATTTGTTGTTTATGGCTTGAAATAGAAAATATTTTCGATAAACAGCGTATGCTTAAGTTTATATGTAAAGTTTGTTATCACATTAGGAATGTGATGATTTTGTTTAAAAATTTGAACTTTTAAATTGAAACGATTTTGTGTAACTACAAAATTTTAAAATTTCTAGTTAGAAAATATTTGTTTTTTTTTTAAAGAATATTGAAAAGACATTTTTTCTCTTCCCTCATAGGTATTTTTGTATATTAAATTTCTTCGAATTATTCTTGCGATCTGGACTTGTCCAACATTTAGTTGTAAAAAGAAACAATAGAAGCTAGAATGCTGAAATTGTGCACAGCCTATATAATATTTTTAGATGTGAAATTTATCCTCACGCCTGAACTGAAGAACCTCGGTAAAAGTATTTTATTTTTGGTATTTTCTTGTGTTACACGCTTAACCCTATTAGTGGGTTGATCAAGCAGAAAAGCGTTTACTAAATTTTATGGTGTTTTTCGCTTCAGCCCCTGACCTATAGATTCAAGTAAACATTTTTCTCTAAAAAAATACTTTTTCATTACCAGGATATGTATTCAATGGGATACAAATTGCGATTTATGCCAGATAATTGTGGGCCGCCGTGGTGTGGTGAAAATGTGCACGACTATTATGCCAGTAAACCCAGGTTCAACCCTGGGAAAGAACATCTTAAAATTTTTCATCGGCGGGTTTTTCCACCTCGTAAATGCCAGCGGCATTGCGAGTAAGAGATTTTTCTCTAAGCTATGTAAAAAATTCTCTATAAAATGCGTTAGCCGTTCGGAGCCGGTGGTAGGTCTCACTTAGGGAGTATAAAAATTGAATCTTGCACAGCTCATTGATTTGAGAGAAGTTCTTCCTTGTTCCTTAATAAGATGTTTTGGGACTTAAGGAAGTAAATTATGAAAGATTATTTTCATACTAACAATTAAATTCATACTAACAATCAAACTAAACTGATTTACAACTCTTGCTTTTTTCCTGGCTATAAAAGATGTACCCTTGAATCTTCTGTGACCACTGGCCACTACTACTGCTCTCTGGTGACACCGACTGTTGTCGTCGTCGTCTATGCAGCCACAATTAAAATTAACGATCGGCCGCGCCACTCCATGCTGTTCGTCTGGCGACTACACTGGTGGCGTTTTGGAAACGCTGTCGTACGCTGCTTTTTGTTCCATTAATGTCCTCCTCATAATGAAATGCAATTTCATTTGATCAATTTGAATTAACTGAATTAAAAAGTGCACAAACACACACGCACACACAAGCACTTACACGCAGGAACATCAAACAACAATGCCATTGACATAAAACACAGATACAAAAGCACTTGTACACATATTGTAAATTCTCTCTATGGCTATGTGTGTGAGTGGTGCATTAAAAGGCTCCACTCTCGGATCACGGACCGCCGTATTTTATTTCAATTCATTTCATTTGCAATCATTGTTTGATTGAGTAAAAAATCATCATTTATGATGACTACGACGGCCGGCCTATCCGTCCGTCCGTCCCTACAAAGAACTGAAACTGAAAAGTGTTTGTAACTGTGTGAGTGCCCATGTGTGTGTGTGTATCTGGGGGAGTGCATTGTTGCAATTGCTTTGTAAAGGGAGTTATCTTGTCTATGTATTGATGTTTCATATTCATGATATACTTAATAGCGCAATAGTCAACGTGTGTGTGTGTGAGTATCTGAAATGCATTTAAATTAATTTGTATAGATGAAAGTACACACACACACACCATTACGTTAACACATACATACAGGCCATACATAAATGTAAATGAAATAAATATTAAATAATATGTTGATGATGAGTTGTATACAGATACACATGAAAATAAATGTTTCGAATTCAATTAAAAAATTCAAATATTGAAACAAACAACTTATGAGGTTTACTGTGATAAACAATTTCACATATTAACTAAAGTATTCGTATGTTGTTTATCGAAAATATTTCCGATTTAAAGCGATAAACAAATTCGCATACAGTAGATGCTCACAAATTAGAACTCTCAAAAATTAGAACTTGCAGAAATTAGAACCACCATTTTGATCCATTGACAATTCGGTAATTAGAACCAAAAGTTCTAAGTTCGAATGGCGGCTTTTCATTAACGGTTCATGTAAAAGTACGTATTCAACAAACATATTGATTTTTAATAGATTTTAATTTTTTTAAATAAAATTTGTAATGCCATTTCTAGATCCATCATTTCCACTAGGAATATGTACAATAGACGATATCAAAGATGCTCTGATTCCAATTTGAAGATGACATATCGATCAGTTATAAGGGAACTCAATAAAATCATATCTCTACATGTCAATAACGCCAGGAATGCTCAATGGTCCAATATTCTAAGTAAGTTGCCTGTTGGGGAGAAACACTTTTGGAAAGTAACGAAGCGTTTTAGGGGTAAACATAAATCCATCGGGTCACTAACTGTGAATAATCAGGAGATAACTGACAACGTTGAGAACGCAGGTTTGATTGCAAACTTTTTCTCTAATTCGCACCTTACTACCAAAGATTTTCGTAGCTCAATGGAAAAGAAGGTTGATCTAGTTGTAAAATCAACAGCATTCTTCTTAAAAAACTTCCAGAAACTGGATATACATTTTTAGTGAAGTTGTTTAATTTTTGTATTAGATATTCGTACTTTCCGAAGGAGTTCAAAAGGGCTGCTGTTATACCAATAGGTAAGAGTGGAAAGGATCCGAAATTGCCTTCAAGTTATCGTCCAATCAGTTTACTGAGTTGTCTCGACAAGGTTTTTGAGAAAATTGTTCTCTATAGACTAGCGACATTTGTAGAGGAGAACGACCTCAAAACATCAATGCCAATATGGATTTAGACCACAGCACTCGACTACGCACCAACTTATGAGAGTTGTGAATTTGATAAGACGCAATAAGGACCGGTGTCATTCTACAGGAATACTCTTTTTGGTTATTGAGAAGGCTTTTGACTCTATCTGGCACAATGGACTTTTATACAAGCTTCATAGAATGCAATGTCCAATGTAGTTAATCAAGTTAATCAAAAGCTTTCTCACGGACAGGAAATTCATAGTCGAAGTCACTGGAGAACAATCTGCCTCAAAGAGTATTCCTGCTGGAGTTCCTCAGGGGTCAGTTTTATAACCATTATTATATATTCTTTACACTTCAGACTTCCAGTGGAAAATGACGTAGCGTTTTACGCTGATGACAGCGCATTCGTATGCAGTGGTAAGGTTTCTAATGCAATAGTCAAGTGTATGCAAAAGACACTTTGTTCAGCTAGCAAATATTTCACAAATTGGAAAATAAAGATAAATGGGGATAAGTCTCAGGCAATAGTTTTTCCCTTCAATAAATCTCCAAAAAGAATTCCTACTCAGAGGCTCAGAGTTCAAGGGAGGGAAATACGGTTTTCGAACGAGATTAAATATCTGGGAATTATCCTGGGTCAGAAACTGACGTTTAGAGCACACTTAAATTCTGTATGCCAAAATGCCGTAGGGTGCGGACGTGCACTTTTCCCTCTTTTGAACAGAAAGTCTAAACTTAATCTCAGGAATAAACTGCTTTTATATAGAATGTGCATCAGACCAATTCTGACGAATGGGTGTCCGATCTGGAGAAATTGTACACACAAGAAACCTTTGCAAGTTATACAGAATAAAAACTTGAAAATTATATACAATTTGCCAAAAAGATTATCCACTGAAGAATTGCATAGAAGGTCTAGACAGAAAACGATTCAGATCTTAATAAATGACATGACTCTGACATTCAACGAAAAATGCAGAAGGTCTAATTACACTCTGCGACAAATGGTAAGGGTCAGTGATCGGTTTGGAATGAAACCACCGGGGAAAGTTATATTGGTAAAAAAAAGTCATACGTGTTCCAGCGTTTCGCTGGATCTCATCTAGGAATCGAGATATATCGATTTGAAGTTAGTAAGTATCGTATAGGGGAATTTGTCACGTTTTAGGCTCTTTTGTTTGACATAACTCGAGAACCACTCGTCCGATTTAGCTGAAACAAATTTAGAAAAATTAAGAATTACAATTCCTCTAATCTGTTCTTAAACCGTTTTCCTACTTAAGCAACAGTTTCGCAATTATAAATAAATGTATGAAAAAAAAAATTATTTTTGCCTAAAAATTAAAATTTTTTTTTCATGCGCTTATTTTTAACTTGGAAACTATTACTTGTAAAGGAAAATAATATATGAACAGATTAAGGGAATTGTAATTCTTGGTTTTTTAAAATTTATTTCAGCTAAATCGGACGAGTGGTTCTCAAGTTATGTCAAACAAAAGAGCCAAAAACGTGACAAATTCCCCTATACGATACTTACTAACTTCAAATCGATATATCTCGATTCCTAGATGAGACCCAACGAAACGCTGGGACACGTATGACCTTTTTTTGACCGATATAACTTTCCCCGGTGGTTTCATCCCAAACCGATTGTGGCTGTCGCACAGTGTTACGCACATCTGAGAAGTTTCATTGATCAATAATTAACTCATTCTATATACAATTATAGAATGATTTAGCGGTTGATTCCAAAACTTCTTATTAATAATTTTTGTGATGTAAATTATAGGGTTTTTACTATCGTTTTCCATCATCAACATTTTAAATGTAATTATTTGTTGAAATATCTATAAGATAAAAACTCAAAAACTTGTAAATAATACCAAACTCTGTAATATTGATAGAAAATAAATGCATACATATACAATTTGTAATGCTAGGCTTGAAAGCTGTTTTATTGCATAACAAAAATCTGTTACCATCTGTTCCAATCGCATATGCGACTAGTGTAAAAGAAACGTATGAAGTTATGAACCAAATACTACGATTCGTCACCTACGACTTGCATAAATGGAAAGTCTTCGCCGATTTAAAGGTTTTGACCATTTTATTCGGCATGCAAGGTGATTTCACAAAATATCCATGTTATCTTTGTGAATGGGATAGTCGTGCACCAAATCGCTAGGATCGCAAGGTATGGCCATCTCGTGACACATATCTAATAGGCAGGAAAAACGTTTTAAACGTCCCATTAGTTACAGCTGATAAGGTTGTTCTGCCACCACTGCATCTAAAGTTAGGATACATGAAACAATTTGTAAAAAAATTTTGATGTAAACGGTGAAGCTTTTTGCTATCCTCGAGTAGTTTTCCCAAAATTAAGCGAAGCCAAAATTAAAGAAGTTATTAATTTTTCACAGATCTAATATTTGTTATGGCATTTATCAGTTCCGATGAATTTCAGGTATATTCATTGGACCTCAAATGCGTATAGTTATGAGAGATGAGACTTTTATCAACAAGCTCAGTTCCGTTGAAAAACGCGCATGGAAGAGTTTCGTTGCACTATGTGATACCTTTCTTGGTAATCACAGAAGCGCCAGAAACTATGTCGCGATTGTTGATGCATTTTTGAGTGCGTTTGGTGAAATGGGCTGCAACATGTCAATTAAAATTCATTTCCTCCATTCACATCTAGTTTTCTTCCCAGAAAACCTAGGTCAGTTCAGTGATGAACAAAGCGTACACTTTCATCAAGAAATAATTCCATGGGTAAAACGTTTTGAAGGAAAAGATAAAATAAAAATGATTACCGAATATTGCTGGTCACTTAAGCTGGAAACTGATGATTTTCAATTAAAAAGAAAACGGTCAAACAAATATTTCTGAGTAGTTTGGCCAAACACTGTATTTTTTCAAAAAATTTTGTTTTAATAAAAGTTGAATAACCAATCATTTTCTAGCGGATTTTTAAAAATGACACCGAATTGTATTCGTAAGAACACTCTCTTTATTATTCAGTTCAAAAGTTGTTCAGTTCCTTTTAAAAAATTCTGTATAAAAACACATCGAAAGTTAAAAAATTACAAAAAAAAAATGAGTTTACAGGAAAAAAACATTGTGAGTAAGAGATTTATCTCTAAGCTATGTAAAAACTTCTCTATAAAATGCATTTGCGGTTCGAAGCAGGTGGTAGGTCTGAGTTAGTAAGTATAAAAATTGAATCTTGCACAGCTCATTGATTTGAGAGAAGTTCTTCCTTGTTCCTCAATAAGATGTTTTGGGACTTAAGTAAGTAAATAATGAATGATTATTTTCATACTAACAATTTTGGAAAAAGTATGTATCGGCATTTTTTTCCTAAACTAAACTGATTTACAACTCTTGCTTTTTCCTGGCTATAAAATCGTATTTTTTCAAAAAATGTTGTTTTAATAAAAGTTGAATAACCCAATCATTTTCTAACGGATTTTTAAAAATGACACCGAATTTAATTCGTAAGAACACTCTCTTTATTATTCAGCTCAAAAATTGTTCAGTACCTTTTAAAAAATTCTGTATAAAAACGCATCGAAAGTTAAAAAATTACAAACAAAATTTAAAAAAAATGAGTTTACAGGAAAAATACACAGATTTTTTCAGTGTAATTTTAAAAGTGTATACACTATACGAAAGACCGCAGTTTCTTCTTTGCAAATCAGCCGATAAACTTAAATTCGGTTGATTTCCAACCAAGTTACTGGCATATAAGTGCGTAAGATCCGTAAACCCGGATTTTTACCCGTAACTCCAGATTTTCGAAAGAACGCAGTTTCTTCTTTGCAAATCAGCCGATAAACTTAAATTCGGTGGATATTCAACCAAGTCACTGGCATATAAGTGCGTAAGATCCGAAAACCCGGTTTTTTACCCGTAACTCCAGATTTTCGAAAGAACGCAGTTTCTTCTTTGCAAATCAGCCGATACACTTAAATTCGGTTGATATTCAACCAAGTTACTGGCATTAAAGTGCGTAAGATCCGAAAAACCGGGTTTTTACCCGTAACTCCAGATTTTCGAAAGAAGGCAGTTTCTTCTTTGCAAATCAGCCGATAAACTTAAATTCGGTTGATATTCAACCAAGTTAATGGCATATAAGTGCGTAAGATCCGAAAAACCGGTTTTTACCAGAAACTCCAGATTTTCGAAAGAACGCAGTTTCTTCTTTGCAAATCAGCCGATAAACTTAAATTCAGTTGATATTCAACCAAGTTACTGGCATATAAGTGCGTAAGATCCGAAAACCCGTTTTTTTTACCCGTAACTCCAGATTTTTGAGGTGTTTGTGTAATTTCAAAACCGGTTTCTTGTTGTACTCAGCAAGATCTACAAGGAAAATATTATCACTTCCCAGGTATCTTGACTTCATTCTTTTTTGTTACACTGTGTAATGTATTCGCCTTATTTTTTGTAAAAATTAAAAACTTTTTTAAGCTTCACTATTAAAAACTAAATACATATTAATATTAACAAAGATATAGCAAATTCTATTGTATCGGAATCATCCAGATGAATTAGACAAAATAAAAACCAAAAAAAAACTATTCTGTAAAGTGTTCTTATTGGCACTTACGTCTTTTTCGCGTTAATGAATCTTAAGCCCCCTGGAGACGTACCAAAAAACACATCAATCAGTGCATATGTGTGAGTGTCGTATATTTGAAGCTTTTGAGGAGACGTACAAATAAACACATCAATCACCATTTCTATTTTGACTTCGTAGCGTTCGCACCTAATCATGTCGTCGTCGGATGATGATTTATTATTATTGACTACTTGTGCAGTGTTGTTGAGGAAAAAGAAAAGTATGAAAGAGAAAAAAAAAATTTTAGTTTTCAATGAAACGCAATATAAACTTTTGTTCATCTAAGCACTTTTCCATTATTTCACTTATTTTCTTTTCACTTGTTTTCTTACCAAACACAAAATATGTACGTATGTATGTATGTTTATTTTTTGTTTTCGTCCGCGCACTTGTTTACATGACGGGAAAAACAAAGCAAATGAATTTTTTTTGTCAAAACAACAGGAGACATACCACAAATCAGCCATCAAATAGAAATATCAAAAATTTTTGATTTTCATCAATCAATTGCCGACAACATGTACGTGTAGCCGAAAAAGAACGAACGCACGCACACAACTTTGTGATTGATGGGTTTTTTGGTACGTCTCCAGGGGGCTTTAAAGAAAAACAGTTGGAAAGAGTTTTAGTTACAGGCAACGGTAATTGCAGTTTCGGTGAGCGCCACTCCACCATCATTAGACCCCAAGAAACGAATGTTCTGTAACAATTTTTATTTAGCGGTTTGACACTTAAAGTCGAGCAGTTTTGCATTTAACGAGAATTGTCGGCCGTAGCGTTTTCAACCAAACACACTTAAAATCCCTCGCACTGCAAACATACTAAAACACATTCACTAACGCGGACACTAGACACTTAGCAGGCATCTTATGAATTTTGTTTCATTCAGTTAATATCATTGCAATATCTGATAAAAAGTTTATCTCTTTTATGAAATTTTTAATTGAGGGGCATACAATTCACATACTATATTTTTAGTTGAAATTTATGTCTTGTCCTTTTTTCGGTGTACTTATGAACACATAAGAGTACGAGTGTGTGTGCTTGCTGTAATAACATTTCATTTATAATTGCATTTATAATTTTACACAAAGAACGCAGCCATTCACGTTTCCCAAACAGAAAAGTAGCCGGTTACTTACATAATTCCCGTCATGCTGTAGCTAAAGGCCGGTGTCGAATAATTCAAAGGGTTACAACATCCTTAGCTATCTTTAATGCTGCAGTTTCTGTTTTAATAGGCCGCTATTGAAACTTAATTTTGTAATCCCTTAGCTCGGACCAAAGCAGTCTTAAGAGATCCAATGTTGGGGTATCTTATGTGACAAACCTTGTCCTCCAAAACCGTTCACAATTTGTAATCCAATGGGTTGAAATCTGGACTGCCTGAGGGCCATTCTTCAGAGGAAATGAACGCTGGCAAATTGTTTCGAAGCCAGGCCTGGGACGTTTTAGCTTTATGGGCAGAATCCTGTTTCCCTCCCAGAGATATGCACGTTTTATGAAAGTGAAATCGACGATTCTAAGCGCAAATAGAAAGGGACCTAAACTTTAAAATGGCTCTCCTGAACAAAACTGGTTTTTAACCTTAGGTCCCTTTCTATTTTGCTCGTCACATATGTTGAATATCTTTTCCTAGCTTCCTAAACCCTATTAACCATTATTTTTTGGAGCTATTTTTTCTACCAAATTTTGTGACAACTCTTCTGATCTTTTGCAATATCACCACAGCAGCTTTACTTTTTTGAAATATTGAGAAAATTCCCACCGCTTCTCAATGCCTTTGATTTGAGTAAATGGCAAATTCCCTCCTCAACCCACCGATAAACGAACAACAACAACTGCAAGTCCTTTATGTGACAGGCCGCATGCCGTTGTTTGTGTTGTCCTTACTTGTGTCATTTGGGTCATCGCACAAGGACTCCTTTGTCCTTGTGTAATTACACAGAAAATTAAGCCAACTGACAGTTCGAACTTTTCACTAGTAAGTCAAACGGTGCAAGCGTACTACGCACGACAACAACAACGCCAGTAACAACAAAAACAACACAACAACAACCACTGGCACTTTTAAAAGCAGACACGAATCGCGCGACAGCATTTCTCAAAAAGGATCAGAGGCAATCCATTCATCCATCCAACCCCATTTGCCAGTAGTTGTTGTGACTGCTGTCGCCGTGTCCGTCGCGACGGCTTCTCTATACCGCCACACTTGAGCGAAGAATTGTGTTATGCCCGTTGTTGTTGTTGCTACGGTTATTGTTGTTCTCTGTCGTTTATTGCTAGTGTCATTGTCAACGTGTGCTTTGAATGTTGAATTAGTTTGTAACGTACACTTACACACACACGTACGTTAGTTAGTCCGTCCGTTCCGTCTGCATGTACTATGGTGTAGTGACAATCACGGCGAATCTGTCCCACTGTCTCTGTGTGTGTGAGTTTTGTTTTTAAGTGATGCCAACGATAATTGAATTTACAAAACAATTGTTTAAAATGAAATCGTGATCTTTGCTGGATTTGTTTGTTTTTTTTTTGAGTGTTTTGATTTTTTTCTCTCTTGTCTTCTAAATCACTGTAAGCGAGACACGATGCTGAGACTGCGGCTGAGCTTGCTGATGATGGCGATGATGCTGCTGCTGCTGCTGTTGCTAGTGCTGCTGATGATGATGAGACCATTTAGCACACTTATCACTGCAATCGCTGGCAATCAAATTTAGTTATGTTAGAACACACGAAACTGCAACTGGACGGACGGGCCAGAGTCAGGCAAACGAAAATTACAATGAGCGGCAATAAGGCTGGCTAAATTCTAAGGCCCTCGAAGAAATCTAGGAGCTGGGCCCCTATTTTAATACGTAAGCACGAAAATGAGAATAATGGTAAACGACTTTGGTTTATACTTTGTCTATACGAGGGCTGCTATGTTTATTTCTGGCCTAATAATGAAAATGCGAATATTTATCATTAAAAATGCCCAGCAAACCAAACCTTCAGAGTTCGGTCAGAATTCTGTACGACAATCGGCAAAATGTTCCGATTTCGGATCAGAATTCTTAGCAAGTTCGTAACGAAAAACATATGATAAGGTTGACACGAACTCTGAACTACTTCTCTGATGGAATTCCAATGTTTTTGCCGACATTTCGAACCGTTTTCTGACCGAATTCAGGACTGTAGTCTTGGGCAACTCGAAAGGAAATTTCGATTTCTCGTATCGAATTCTGAACGACTTCGGTAAGATTCTGGCATTAAGTCTTATTAAATTCTGATGTTTTTACCGACATTTCGAACCGAATTTTGAGCTTATGTCATGGTGAATTCTGAATGTAAACAATCAAAAAGAAGAAAATATTTTTGTTCTACAAAACAAAAGTTGTCAACAATTTTCAAAAAGCGTTCGGAAGGTCTGCAGTTTCGGAGAGCGCCACTTTACTATAATAATACCGCAAGCTATAATTGTGCTGTAACTATGTTTAGTGGCTATACACTTAAGGGCAACCAGTTTTGCATTTAACGAGAACTGCCGGCAGTAGAGTTTTCCTCCGAACATAATAAAATTGTTCAGAATTGTCTGATATTAGACATTGTCGGCCAATTTGGTTTACTGGGCGGATTTATTGTTTTTCAAAGTATTCTCCAACATGATTTATACACTTTTGCATGCGCTCAAACCAATTGTCGAAGCACTTTTCCACTTCGATTGAGACACCTCCAAAACATGATTTTTGAACGCTTCTACAGCATTTCCTGGCGACGAAAATCGTTGACCACGCATTTTGTTTCTTAATGTGCGGGAATAAAAAGAAGTCATTGGGTGCCAAGTCAGGGCTGTACGGCGGATGATCCATCAATTCGACCTCTTGGCCGGTCAAAAAGGCTCTGGTTTGAGCCGACGACCATTTGCTTCGCAGTGCTTCATCCACGAACAACTTTGGATTGGATTTGGCTTGTCTTCGAAGACCCTCACGGTCGATTGCTGTTTTGTTTCGGGCTCTTTAGCATAGATCCATGATTCGTCACCTGTGACGATCTTATAAACCGTTATTTGAAGCACCGCGATCATATTTTTTCAAAATTTTTTTGCACCGATTGCCAAATTGTGCGGGATCCAACGAGAACAAACCTTTTCTACGGCCAGGTGTTCATGCAATATCGAATGTATGCTGGATAAAGAAATAACCAAGGATGCTTCTATTTCACGTTATGTCCCATGACCATCTTGCATTATCAGTTCACGCACGGCATCAGTGTTCTCTGGCACAACGGCCGTTTTTGGACGACCTTCCTCTTTCAGCGAGAGTCGGTCACGATTGAATTCATTAAACCAGTTGTTCACAGTGCTATAGGATGGTGCTTTATCGCCATACAAAGATTTAAGTTCATCGATGCAGTCTTGTCGTGATAATCCACGTCGAAAGTTGTGAAAAATGATCGCTCGAAAATGTTCGCGAGTTAATTTAATTTTTTTTGTCAAATTGATTTTTTCAAGTCACTGTAAACAACACAAATGATGGTCGTACCTCAGAACATTCTGAGCCAAAAAAAAATGTCAAACTTTCCAATGAAAATAACAGATGGCGCCAGGCAACAAGTAGTGTTGCCTAGGCCAGAAATATGTATGTGACGCGCAAAATATAAAGGGACCTAAGGTTAAAAACCAGTTTTGTTCTGGAGAGCCACTTTAAAGATTAGGTCCCTTTCTATTTGCGCTTAGAATCGTCGACTTCACTTTCTTAAAACGCGCATATCTCTGGGAGGGAACACTTTTGGGGCATGGGATCGGTCTCATTCGATGCTCAGATGTTGTCCACATGAAAAAAAGAAAAAAAATGAAAATTGATATTTTTCAACCCTTAGGTCCCTTTCTCTATGCGCTGTCACATATAGTAATCTTTTGTACCATGAGATTGTCATGAAATTTCAACAGCTTTCTTTTAAAGACTATTACTTAAAGAACATGAGGTAAATACAAAGAAACTAGCGCCATCTGTGTGACTTTTAAGTCCAAAAAATTAATACCTTTTTAAATAAATCAGTAGCTTTTATGTTACTTTGGAATGTCCTTAAATGGAGGATCCTGTCAAAAAAGCTAAGATTTCTGACTGAACCTTTTTTAAAATATTTTTAAAACAATTGCCGTCCGGCCCCTCGTAAAACTATAGGCTATAGACAACTTTTAGTCCGTCCCTGGCTGGATTTATGTCGTAACGCGACAAACGACGGAAAAGTTGTAGTCCACTGTCTCTCGTTCCCTCCTCCCTCCTCGATCTTCGCCTCTGCCTCTCAAGTCCGAAATGTATGTCAAAATGTAGAGGTGGGTGGTGTTCGTTTTGTTTGTGCAGTTTTTCGCAATTGCATCCGTTCAATTTGAATTTCACTTAGAATTTTGTCGCAAATGTTCAAGTGATATCATCATCACACCACACGGTTCGGCGGCTGCTACTAAAACTACGACGATTACGACGGACCGTCGACTCGAATGTCGTGCGATGCAAGTGACACTGTGTGTGGTGCAAGTGATAATTAGGTCTGAAAATTGCATTTACTCGGCAACAGGCGGAATGAATGGACGCATGGACGGACGAACGCGCAGGGCGGGTCTGGACGGGTCGATTTTCAGGCAGACAGGCATACCGGTGACAATTCATGATTGCCAACGGACGGACGGACGGACGAACAGGCAGACGGAGCGAAATCTGCCTGCAATCATATCGTTATTTTTAAATTAAGTGTAGCGTTGATTTCATTACGTCCATCTAAATTCAAATAACGAAAAAAGTGCCTACATCCGCAATCGCTAAATAGATTTAGCACGTGTTAAAGACACTTTTTTCCAGGCCCAAGCCCCCACCGGCAGTCCACCAATAGACGCGAGGCGAACGAATGCCTGCATTGAACACATTTTAGCGTTTGTTTTTCTTTTTTTATTGGACAGTGATTGTGATTCAGGGTTAAATTTGTGATGAAGATCAGCTAGATGTCTCAAAGGAGTGAGTGTTATGTAAATGTACTCCAAGTGTCTGCCTTTTTGTTTCTCGGCGGTCCCATCCCTGTGGGGAGGTTTACCAAGGATGACTATCAAACCAAGGTTAACACCTCTGTAATTTCACCATGTAGCTTAAGGTCTGAGTTATGACATCAGCCAAATATCCTTAAGATTCCACCTGCTGTCACCTTTCTTACTTAAGTCCCACAACATTCCATTAAGAAACAAAAGAGAACTTCGCTCAAATCTGTGAGCTTTGCACGAATTACTTCTTTTACTCATTGGCAGAGACCTACTGTTTAACGCCGGCTCCGAAGGTATAACGCATTTTTTATAGAGAGGTTTTAACATGACTTACAGTTTAATCGTTTACTCGTAAAGTCGCCGACATTTATGAGGAGGAAACCTGCCGGTAAAAAACTGTTAAATGTTCTTAACCGGGGATGAACCTGGTGCACACTTCCATCACACCACAGAGACCCACGGTTTTGATGCCAAATAAATTGTCACTGATCATGATTAATTAAGACTCTCTTAGTTTTTACAAGTTCATTTTCATCTATCGTAGTGGCCGATTGGTTTTGCGGTGTTAAACGTAATGAATCTTAATTTGTATCTATGTATTTATGTAGCGCCATCTGTGGGGCCTTTAAATGAACACTAATCATTTCGACTGATAATGAGATGTCTTAAAGGAATTTTCATAGTATTTATCTCTTATATGCTTAAGTTTAAGTTGCACAATTTAAATTTGGTTTTATATGAAATAAGTTCTTATAAGTGCATTTTCCGCTTATAAGCACTTCAATTTGCTTATATGCATATAAGCGATAAATGCTGATTTTAAATCTATTTCTCTCGCTATCGATCTCTCTCGCTCTCTCTTTCTTTCTCTCCCTCTTTTTTTCTCCCTCTCCCGCATTTTCATTACTAGGCCAGAAATATTTATATCAGCCCTCGTAAGTAATAATTCAACAACATTTCGAGAGCTAAAGGATGAGATGATGTGGAACATTAACGAAATTGAACCTCCATTATGTCTCAGAGTCATTGAAGCCGTGGCGAGAATTTCTCACATAATTGCCATAGATTCTTCTATCATAATAAGAAATTTTATGATTATTCTCTAAAAACTTTTTGTTTTATTTACAATTAATATCGTACGTTTTAGTTGGACCACCCTTTATATAGCAGAGATTGTTTTTTCGGGCTAACATAAAGAGTCTGACATTCTTTTAAGTAATTTTCCTTCTTTTAGTATTTTTTTTATAATTAAAAATAAATCAACCTATTTTATATTTAAGCACTTTCGATTTGCTTATATCGGGTGATCAATTTAGAAGTATTTTTTTCAAAATAAAAAAAATCAAATCAAGTGTGGAATCTTAATTGCTCATTCGAAAGGACATTTTATGCCATTTATGTTTTGAATATAATTTCCTTCAAATGTTGGCAACTGTATTATGGAAATGAGCGTTCGTTTAGAAACGGGAAGATCCGCTGTTTTGAGCCCAAAATTGTGTTCAGTGATGAGACCCATTTCTGGCGCAACGGCAGCGTCAATAAACAAAGTTGCCGCATTCGGGCTGGAGAGCAACCACAAGAGGTTTAAGAGGTGTCATTATACCCAGAGAAAACCACGGTTTGATTCGGTTTATTGGCTGGTGAAATCATCGGTCCAAAAATGATGATGGCCGGAACGTTACCGTGAATGGTGCTCGCTATAGCGCCATGATGTCGGTCTTTTTGCTACTTGAAGCCCGGCGCTATATGCCATACAGCCAACGAAATAAAAAATATACTGAAGGAAGGAGAAGAGGTTTAAGAGAAACCCAGAGAAACCAACGTTGTGGTGCGGTTTACGGGCTGGTGGAATCTTCGGTCTATATTTGTTAAAATTTAAGTCCATAATCTTGTCATACAGCCAACGAAACAATCAATTTATTGAAGAAAAGTTTTTGTGAGCGCATTATCTCGCGTCGTGGGCCTGTGTCATGTCATCCAAGATCGTGCGACTACTTTTTTTGTGGGGTTATCGCTTGTCTACGCTTATAAGCCCGACACGATTGACGCCTTGGAAGAGAATATCTGGCGCGTTATTGCTGACAAACGACATTCAAATGCTGCAAAAAAGGGGGCTCACGGCTGGAATTTTTTCGAGCCAGCCGCGGCGGCCACTTGTCCAAAATCATTTTTAAAACATAATGGCAAACCCTTATCTTTATAATAAAGCTAAATTATTGATCATTACATTAAATTATATGCGTTTTATTTCCACACGTCTAAAAAAACACCCTTAAAAAGAAACACTGTACATCTTGTAATGAAATTGTATTAGGAATAATTTTATAATCCCTACAAAGTAAAATTCCCTTGGACTAGAAATGTAGCAAACCTTCGAAAAGTTCTACTACGAACAGAATAATCCATGCCTATAGTTAGGAATACCTTCCCCGTTCTCATATGAACCCTTTTCTTTCAACATCCAAGAGATCCTCAAGATTTGCGATAACATGTCGGCTGTTGGGCATTCATTCATTTGCGATACGCAAACCTAAAGTGTTTGAATTCATACTTCGCCTGTGAAATTAAACACGATTAAATCGAGAAAAAAAATAAATTTAATAAACATGAGAACACTTGAGCTGGGGCACTCCATGAGTTTGAAGGACTTCCTTCAACACACACTGGCAGAAAAGCAAAAACACAAAACCCAACGTTACCTTCTGCTCATACCGGCAGGAGGGAATTCATTCAAAACCAAAAACCTAAAACATCGCCAGGCTAAATAAACATTTGAAAAATGATAAGTATTCGAAAACAAATTGCAAACAAATTGAGATTACAACCAGGCAGAAAGCCTATTAATTAATTTGCAAATTTATGTAATTGATATTAATTAAAACTTTATAAACATATTTTATCCCTATTTTAGCAAATTGGCCAAACTCCCCCACCCCAACCAAGCCACAATACAGTAGCCGGCTAGGCCAGCTCCTGTTTTTATCTCTCGTAGTCGTGGTCTTTGTTATGTTGTGAAATTGTAAAACCGCCATTAATTTATTGGGCTCCACCAAAAAAAAATACAAAAAAAAAATCAGCTAGCGAACGTGGCTGCCTCCGCAACCATTGGTTGAAATCAATATTGAATTATTTGCAATCAAACGTTTATTCCTCTTTTATTTTCAATACATTTTTGCCGACAAAACCCCATTTTTTGTTGGTGTTGTCCGCGAGGCTACGCCAGATCCACCCAACCCACTAACGTCCACTAGCTACAACGGATGAGTCTATCCAGTCCAATATGTACTCGTATGTGGACTTTTGTGTGCGTGTGTGTCTGGACGATGCACGTTTGCAGCCGGGAGTCGGTCCGGTCCGTTCCGTCGTCGTCATTGTGGATGACGTTGAACAAAAACGTAAATTAAATTGATAAACCACAAATTAATTGAGAGAGGAGCTCTAATGGAGTGTATTCAATTTATTGTATATTGAGTCAATGGTTGGACACAGTTGTTGTTATTGTGTGTTTCTGTTCTTTTTTTTGTTGTTGCTGTTGTTTTGTTCATCTTCATGCATTTTGTGGCATCAGTCGCCACTAGCACCAGCCAGTCAGCCAACCAACGTTGATGCAACATGTGTGGCTGGAGTTGAGTTATTCTTGGAGGCAGGAGGGCAGGCGGGAGTACGATAAAAATCTGTCCCACTGCAAAAATGTCATGTATGGAAAACTAATGTTATCGTTGGGAATTCAATGGCTGGGGGACGAGTAGAGGAGACTGACCACTTGGTGGTCCTCAATGCCAAAGTAGATTTGCAGTACTCAAAAGGCCAATAACCTGAAATTCAATTTTTTACACATTGAAGTATTAAGAAATTGTAGCTGGTAATTCAACAGAAAATGTTTTATTTTTAAATAAAAAAGTTGACAAATTTCCACTAAAAGAAAATGTTCTCTCTTTCAGTGAATGCACCTTACAAAGACAGGATAAAATAGAAAAGGACATCGAAAAAAAGTTCTTGAGACTTTTTGCCTCAATCTTAGCCTTGTTTTGTAAAGGTTACTAGCTTAGTAACCTAGTTAGTTTGCAATATATTCATCTGGCAACATTGAACAAAATAGAGAGTTAAAGAGAGTAACATTTATTCTGCGTGTATACACCAAAGAGTATTGAAGAACAAGAGGGTTCATCGGCTAATTCATCAAAAGCAGTCAATAAAAAACTATAAATTGAAATAATCAATTAAATATATTAAAATAATTAATTGCTACTCCTTTGCATTGCAGCATGTCTTTAACCTATAAGTGCAGATGTACCCAACTCGAATTGGCCGACGGGATCTCTTCTTTTTAAAAGAGTGAATTATTACTCCACAAAAACTGCTCAAGTCATAATAATGATAAAAGACCGAATAAATAACAAAAAAACGAAAAAACTATTAAAAAGGATTGGTACGCCCTAATGTGCAACGCATGTATGAGTATATGTACGCACAAAAAACATGCACACTTTGATTGTGCTTTTTGCATTTGTGGTTTTCAACGAAGACCCATGCGAAACGGAATTGGTGGAAATGATATTGCGCGTTGAAGATTGCTCTACGCACAGTTCGAAGACTATACACAAAGGGTAATTCTCATTAATAAAAATGAGTCTCCCGTATAAGTCATTTGATTTGTGGCCGAAGTAATCGTTGCCAAAGACTGCTGAAGAAAAACCTTGGCGGGTTTAGAAACAGCTGTACAGTCTGCCTGGCAACCGTAGCAAATACATTTCACCAATTTCTTCTTTTTAAGTTGATTCTGAAAAAGAAACAACATAAAGGTCTCGAACCAGAATAAAAAACTGCTCAAGTCATAATAGCTGATAAGATCAAGTTCATTCTTGTTTGTCATAGGGTGAAGGGAAACGTAAGTCAGCGAAGTTTAAGCAAACACACCATTGTCTGGTAGACGCACGATTCGTCGTTGGTGGGAGACGGCTTCTTAATACCATTATGTGTGCTGCCGACAAGGTCTCTATTCGTTTAACGGTCAATATATTTAATTGATTTTACATATGCGAATTATCATTGTCGAAGAGTGAGGACACAAGCGACTCACTGGAACAATTCCTACTAAAGGGTGTCCTAAGAAGAGCGCAATTTTTAAATTTTAAATAAAACACAGATATTTAAGAAAAAATCGTGAAACTTTATTATATCGTAAAGTAGACAGAATGAGGTTATGTATGGAACAATATATCGTGCAGATGGCCGCCGCGGCTTTGCTGGCATGCACGCGATCTTTTAATGAAATTTTCAATGACCGTTTTGCATGAATGCTGCGGTATTTCATTAATGCAGCGTCCAATTTCGTCTTTTAAGGCTTGAGTCGTCGTCGGCTTATTCGCGTAAACCATCGACTTCAAAAAACCCCAAAGAAAAAATCTAATGGTGTTATATCGCACGATCTAGACGGCCAATTCTGATCTCCAAAACGCGAAATAACACGACCGGGAAATGACTGATGCAGCAATTGAATTGTTTCTCTGGCTGTATGACATGTGGCGCCGTCTTGTTGGAACCACATGCCCTCCACATTCATTTCTTCAATTCTAGGCAAGAAAAAACTGGTTATCATTTCACGATACCAAACACCATTGACTGTTTGCGCTTGACCTGCCTCATTTTCATAAAAAAAAGGTCCAATGATTCCTCCAGCCCAAAAACCACACCACACAGTGACACGTTGAGGATGCATTTGCTTCTCGTGAATCACTCGATGATTTTCCGCACCCCAAATGCGACAATTCTGCCTATTGACGAAGCCATCAAGATGAAAATGGGCCTCGTCAATTTGCGAACTGTAGCCGCAAAACTTTCACCATATTGGTAAAACAATTTCACAATGAGAATGCGTTGTTCATTCGTGTAGCGCTCCATTTTTACTAACCTCGTACCTTCTACTAACAAACAATAACAATTGTTCAAATGTCAAACAATGACACTTCGAATGTTGTCAGATTTAAAAATTGCGTTCTTCTTGGGACACCCTTTATATTGATAGACTGTCCGACTGACGTTTTCTTCTTGTTTGATATTTTTTATAATGCTTTATGTAGCGTGTTCCATCTAGAAGTATTTTTTTAGAACAAAAAAAAATATAAAAATTCAAATCAAGTGTGGAATCTTTATTGGTCATTTTATGGCATTTATTTTTTGAAAATAATTTCCTTCAAATGTTGGCAAATGTATTATGAAACTGAGCGTTCGGTGAGAAACAAGAAGATCCGCTGTTTTTGACCAAAATTTTTTTCAGTGATGAGGCCCATTTCAGGCTTAACGGCAGAGTCTATAATCAAAATTTGCCGCAGTTAGGCTGAAGAGCAACAAAAAGAGGTTCAAGAGATGCCATTATACCCAGAGAAAACCACGGTTTGGTGTGGTTTATAAGCTGGTGGAATCATCGGTGCATATTTTTCAAAAATGATGATGTCCGGAACGTAACCGTGAATGGTGCTAGCTATCGCGCCATGATATCGATCTTTATGCTACCTGAAATTGAAGCCCGTAATCTTGACGACACTTGGTTTCAACAGGACGGTGCCACTTGTCACACAGCTGCTCAAACAATGGATCTATTGAGAGGTCATTTCGAAGAGCAGGACATTTCACGTTTTGGCCAGGTGAGTTGGCCGCCTAGATCGAGTGATATCACACCTTAAGACATTTTTTCAGCTACGATTCAGGTTTTGGACGCCAACATCACGCGTGTCATTAAAGCCATACCGGTCGAAATGCTCGAACGAGTCATCCAAAATTTAACCCTCAGAATGGAAACCCTCAGGCGTAGTTACGGTCAACATTTGAAGGAATTATATTCAAAAAATAAATGCCATAAAATTTCCTTTCAAATTGCCAATAAAGATTCCACACTTGGTTTGAATTTTTATATATTTTTTGTTCTGAAAAAATACCTCTAGATGGATCACCCTTTATTAGGGTGTGTCATGTTTGATTCTTTGTTGGAAAAATAAGTGTGGTAACTCTAACTCGTTTCTCTAGCGACTTGAGGCCAACTCACTTGCCAACCAAGTAGCTTCCATAGAAATGCTGGTTTAGGTACCTGAAACGAACACATCTATTTTAATAGAAGGCAAACTAATCCAGTATACCAATGTTTTGCCAACCTAATGATTGTGGATATGTGTACTTCAAGTATTCCATAAGAACAACCGAATGTTAGTATGCGTACTGGAATTTTCAGAACTTGGGGCGTTAATTTTAAAACTAGCCTAAATAATTTTTGAATTAACTTGTGGCACGAATAAGCGAAATAATATTCAAAAACTAATATATTATTTGGGTTCCACCTGGTATTCGAAGACAGATATTTCTTTCAATTTCCTTTACACACAGAACATATTTGTTGTCACAACCGATTGTGGTTTGGTGGATGTTGGCTTATGCACTGTAATTTTTAGTACATGGGGAACTCCAGCTATAAAATATATTCTATATAACACTTAGGGTCAATTTAACAAATTCGTTCAAATTTAAATGATTTTGTAGTTAATTTTAGCGTTCAATCGGTCTACACACAGAGAACAAATTAGTTGGCAGTCGGTTAGAACTACAATTATTCCGTTGCAAAAGAAGAATTTCGGTTGCAATCACTAATCACCCACACCACAAGATGATAAATACGATCATCTTATTTTAAACACAACTAATTTGTCGTTCTTACCAACGAATAGCGGAAAATATATTTAGTTCTTACAACTGGCGATTATGGCAACCAATAGCTTTGTTGTTACAGCCCATTATTAGTGATGATAACAAAAATTGCATCATGAGCAACAACGGGTTGTTTACTGGTAATTTTGGGTTTGAATAGGCGTTATTAAATAAAATAATGCGATTTTGCTGACGTTAGTCCAATGTTTATCAGTAAAAATCCTTTATCATTATTTCTATTTATGATTTGGAGTGCTTAAAGTGTTTAAGCAAACAGTTTTTTGCCTCTGATGAAAATTTTAAATTTTTGCATGGAACAAGTGTTTTCTTGAGCTTTGGATACTTCGTATATTACACCGATATTTTAGTTTCAATTATTGAAAACTACAGAGCAGCAACTTACATTCGATTGCACTGATGGAATACTCAAGGTACATGCAACCTGAATCGTTGAACCTCGAGTGTTTGGTTCATAATTGAAGTTGCATGTATTCGATTGTTGCAGCGAATCGATTCTCCGTGGGTACTTTTAGGGCCCGCTTGTCATTTGAAGAAACATTGCAAAGGGAATTTTTCTCCGTGTGTATAAAAACCTCTAAATATTTTGAAACAAACAATTTCTTCAAGAACGAATTATCAAAGTCCTTATTCTGAGAACGGCGTGGAATCGACTGATTTGGCTCATTTTATTAGTGATGATAACAAAAATTGCATCATAACCAACAACGGGTTGTTTACTGGTAATTTTGGGTTTTTGGCGTTATTAAAAAAAAATAATGCGATTATTACTGACGTTAGTCCAATGTTTATCAGTAAAAATCTTTCATCATCATTTCTATTAAAAAAAACGCCGTACCCCTCGTCGTTTCGAGGGGTACGTCGCCTCTTTGGCGCCGGAAGAAGCAAAGGTGAAAATTTGGATCTTAATTAATCCACTATAGCACGCACAGCCTTAAGCTGAAAATTGGAGTTAGCGCTCCTAAAGTAGCGACCACTGACTCAGAATTACGGTAGTAATTTTTAATGATTTCCAAACGTTGTTTGTTAGTGAACTTTACCATTATGAAAAATGTTGACTTCAACGAACGTTTTGACACTGAAAGATCATTAAAAATGTTTGAGGGTGCGCGAACATAATGATACGAAATTGTTATGGCCCTATTGGAAAACCCGTTTTAGTTGAGACGATGAGATTTTCTTGTGATGTTTTATCTTATTTTTTTAAATTGATAAATTTAATTTATTAAAAAAAACGTAGCCCAGCCAATTGACCATATTTAGTTACCAGTATTACAATAATTCAGATTGTTCACAAAATTATATAAAAATATTATAACCTAAAAAAAATTTTAAAAAAAAAACTTAAAACTAAACCCAACAGAGCAGGAAAAAGACATAATAATAAAATACTCCTCCGCCAAAAACTACTTAATTTACAAAGGACAAATAAAAATTAAGACTCAGAACCATAAATAACAAAGCCGCATACCTTATTAGAGGTCTGGCTACTCTCAATTCTAACCAATTATAGCAGAAAGAAACTTTTTCAAGGGGAATGGTCTTAATTCAGATTAAACGCCATTAAAAGTGCTCTAGTTAAAAAAATAAATTAAATTGAATGAATAAAACTAAACATAAAAACTAACATAAGATAAAAACTACCTAAAAACAAAAAAACAAGGACTCGATCTAAAAATCTAAAGACAGGAATGTTAGTTATCGTTTGCTTAGTATGCCGGTAAAACATATTTCGATAGAAGCATACAGAAAAGCTATAGGACTTTAATAAAGGAGTCATAAAATTGTAGAGCATTTCTTTCCGACCTAGAAACATTAAAAAAAACACGAACATAGAGTAGGGTTTGTAATTGAAATTCAAATACTTTATAAAGACTGGAAACGAAAAAGCTACAGGACTTCAATGTAGGTGGCATAGAATTGTACACCCGAGCTACCCTAACATTAAATGTTCGCTCAAGGCTGGGCGTCAAGTTTGAAAACTGAAGTTGAGAATTTCTTCTCGGACTAGAAACATTAAAAATAAACCACAAAAATATAGTGAGGTTTGTAATTAAAGTAAAAATACTTTATAAAGACTGGAAACGAAAAAACAAAAAAGCTACAGGACTTTTATGTAGGTGGCATTGAATTGTACACCCGAGCTATCCTAACATTAAATGTTCGCTCAAGGCAGGGCCTCAAGTTTGAAAACTGAAGTTGAGAATTTCTTTTCGACCTACAAACATTAAAAATAAACCACAAAAATATAGAGAGGTTTGTAATTAAAGTACTTAATAAAAATAGAAAAATGTTTGAAAACGTACAGCCTAAAAAATCCAAAAAGTGCTAAGTTACACGTTCCCTAAGAGGAACGTTAAAAATGTAGCGCTCTCAGTACTCTCAATCATAGAAGGAAATATTGATAAGCTAAAAGTCAGTGATACTTGAATTATATTAATTTAATAATGTCTATTCAAAATGAAGAAATACTATTAAACATCCCGTTTTTGGTTACAATTCAGTTTTAGTTATCGTCACTAATAAATGGTTGACACTACAATTTGTTTGCAAAACTATTGGTTGCCACAATCACCAGTTTTCTCTGTGTGTTCTTGCAAGCCTTATCAAAGAATGCACCAACGAAGGAGTATAGGATTACAACAATGTCTTCTACCTGTCCTTTTTAAAGAAGCAATCTAATATATTTCGAAAGAAACATACAGAAAAGCAATAGGACTTTAATAAAGGAGGCACAGAATTGTAAACCCGAGCTACCCTGACATAAAATTTCGCTCAAGGCTGGGCCTCAAGTTTGAAAAATGAAGTTGAGAATTTCATCTCGACCTAGAACATAGGATTACAACAATGTCTTCTACCTGTCCTTCTTAAAGAAGCAACCTAAAAATGAGTGGGGGATTTAAATTGGCAGAGTATCTAATAAAAAAAAGAACAACGTTTGAAAACGTACAGCCTAAAAATCCATAACGTGCTGCGTAAGACGTTCCCTAATATGAACGTTGAAAAAATAGCGTTTAACTATGTTAAAAGCTAGCATAAATGTTCTTATTTAAATCTCAGTGAAAATGTTGATATCAATTTTTCTTAAGCTGATGTTGCAATAATTAATTCAAACCGCAACGTCTTAACTGGCAAGAGACCCACTAAATGAAGAATGTGGCCCTTGAACTTCTAACTAAGTTGGTCTTGTATATATTTATCGTAGTTTGATTACAGCCAGTTTGTGATTTAACCTGAATATAAGAAAGTAAGACAAAATACAAAAAGTTTTAAACTACATTTTGTTTAGCAAATGTTTTTTTTTTGTATAGATTTTTATTATTCTTTAGTTTACCTTATTCCCGTCTGTGAAAATTTTGGCAGTAATTGTTTGGCGAGTTTCGTCAAGAAACCCGGCCGCCGTTGCAACACAAACTTAGAGACTTGTCTTCAATAATTCACTCGAAATCACACACGCACACACAATTTCTAAGGTAATGCACGGAGAAAAGTTTAAGTTTCCGCTTCCGTTACGCCTTAAACAAAAAAAAACAACACTTTACTCTCGAAGGAGTTTGAAGTTTCTTACAAAAGATTTCACGCACACACACTCACACACGCGCGGAGAAAGTTTTTTGGTAACAACAATTTGAGGTTTAATTATCCTGAAAATTGACTGAAGGCTGGCTGACTGACTGGGTGTGATCTGGTCTGGGTGGCAGATGTGCTGCTGGTTGGTTTCCGTTGCAGCCAGCAAGCGTTTGTGTAAACAGCAGGTGAGGAGTTCAAATCAAAAGAGCAAATGAGATTAGCACAAAGTTTGTTGGCTCAAAAATACTTGCACACACGTTATACGGGCTTTTACGGAGTTTCTTTTTTTTTGCTATTTTGAAAACATTTGGGGAGAAAGTTTTACGTTTTAAATAAAACACATTCTTGAGAGTTAAACACCGAGTAATTGTTTTCAAAAGAACGAGATTTTTTCGTTTTCATATAATTTTTGTTTAATTGGACACGTTTGAGCTGTCGAGCTCTTTAAGTTTTTTACTGTCAATTTAGACGTTTCCCTTTTTTATTTGTTTTTCTCAACAGGATTTCGTTGACATTTTGCCGACACGTCTATTTTGAGTTGTATTGTTTTTGTTGAAAATATTTTTTATTTCCTCTGTTTTGTTTTAATTTTGTTTTTACAACGAGAGTCGCGTGCGCTTCGAAGCAAAGCTAAACAGCGAATGATCTAACGGTTTTATTTCGCACCATGCAACATAACGCGTCGGTCGCTGTGCTGTTTGTTGTCGCCCCAAGTAGTGTGATGAACAGCATTGTAACACTACTCACACAAACACACACTCACACTCTCTCAGCGACTCTGATCAAAGGCTGAGCAGCTCAACTGGACGACGTATGAAAAAACAATGGCGGCGGCAATTGTGTTTGATATTGCGTTGACGTCGGGCTTCACACCACAGCCGTAGATGGCCGTACGAACAACCATCACCGCCGCAGATGAGCCCAGCAAAAGCCCGCCCCCTTTGGTAGTGGTGGTGGTGTTGAGTACGAATAACAGAACAATTACAGAGAGTGAGAGAGAGCAAGAGAGTGTGTGGATATTTATTTCCCATTATTTGTCCGTTGTTCATAAGTGTTATCATTTAGGAGGTTTTTCAGCAGTGGTGTCAGAAGTGGCGATTTTTCGTCATTTTGACGATTTTTTACCCAAATTTACCCAAATGAAGATTTTCGTTAAACTAAATTAAGACAAACTCAGTACTCAGGAATTAAAAAAAAGACAGAACGCTTATCAAGGTTTATACATAAAAAAATTGTGTTGACGAGGGCGACCGCAAAACTAACTGGCCTGGCACATTTTCTGTTTTACTACCAACTTTTTTTTTGTTTTTTAAAAGCAATCTTTTACAAGCCATCTGTCAAAATTTCCGAAATATTTAATGATTATTTTCTTTGTTACTGGTGATTGAAGTAAAGAAGTTTTATAATTTTTGAAAAATGGAAAATAAAGAGTTTCGTGCGGTAATTAAACACTTTTATATGAAAGGTTATACGCCACAATTAATCAAAGATGAATTGGATTTTGTTCATGGTGATAATGCAATATCATACTCCACCGTGAAATCCTAGGTTTAACAATTTAAAAAGGGTCGTTCAAGTACGGCAGATGGACAACGCTCTGGAAGACCGAAAACTGCTACTACTATTGAAAACATTAGAAAAATATTTAATGAAGTGACTAAAGATAGACGAATAAAGCTCAGAGAACTTGCAGATATTGTTAAAATACACGAAACACAAGTTTGGAGTATTTTACATGATGAACTCCACATGAAAAAGCTATCCGAAAACTATCCGCCTCGTTTCTTGACTTTGCCCCAAAAAATCGTCCGTTGGACCAATTCCGAGGAGCTTTTAGCGATTTATCAGCGTAATCCAATAGAGTTCTTGCGCCGATTCATAACTGTTGATGAAACATGGATCCATCACTACATCCCAGAATGCAAAGAACAGTCAAAACAATGGATAAGTGGTCCCAAGAAGGCGAAAACTGTTAAGTCAGCAGGAAAAGTAATGGCCACAGTATTTTGGGATACAAGGGGTATAATATTTATTGATTATCTTGAGAATGGAAAATCTATAAATAGCGAATATTATTGTGCATTATTGGATCGGTTGAGTGAAGAAATCAAGATAAAACGACCGCATTTAGAAAAAAAAGTTCTTTTTCATCAAGATAATGCTCCTTCACACACTGCATTTTTAACTCAACAAAACTGGCCGAATTACGACTTGAAATTGCTCCGCATCCAACATATAGTCCATATTTAGCTCCTTCTGATTATTTCTTGTTTCCAAATTTAAAAAAAATTCTCGCTGCAAAAATTTTTCGTCCAATAGCGAGGTTATTGCTGAAACTGGGGCATATTTTGAAGGTCTTGAAAAATCTTATTTTTCGGATGGAATTAAAAAACTTGAAAAACGTTCGATGAAGTGTATTGAGTTGGAAGGAGATTATGTTGAAAAATAAATAATAATAATTCCAAAAAAACGGTTCTTTTTATGTTATGCCAGTTACTTTTGCGGTCGCCCCCGTATTTAAAACTAAGTTTAAAATTCATAATGCAGGTGCTTATTAAGAACATCTGTTTAATAACACATTTAAATAAAATATTTGATCTAAATTTGATATTTTTTTTAATTTTGTGGTTTAACATGGGAATGTCATACCATTGCACTGTAGAGCGCTTTCTGAACAGATTAATTTGATAAACTATTTTAATTTTGTCATTTAACATGGGGAGAGCGACCCATTGCACTGAAGAATGCACTCTGAACAAATTTATTTTGGAAGGAAAAACATACGTGCAAATACAAAATATTGTTGGTTTTTCCTCTATGATGGTACGCAATGCAACTAAGTTTACTTCACAGCCTGAAACACGTGGTCTGTCAACTGTTATATCGAAGAAACTTGTGCAGCGGGAATTAAGTTACTCAAAACGTAACCGGTTTGCTCCCGCTATATTGATAAAACTAAATAAAATGTAGAAAACAAGCATTGAAACCGTTCGTAATCGGCTGCAGGATAACAATTTGGAAGTCCGCATAAACTAATGTTCGCAAAAGATTAAAATTTTGCTAAGGAGCATCTAAAATGGCCTATAGAGAAATGGAGAAATATTTTATGGTCTGCTGAGTCGAAAATTGTACTATATGGTGGCAGAGGTTCTCTACAGTATGTCCGAAGGCCACCAAATACGATTCGATTTGATTCCAGCATCTGATTTTTTTTTGAGTTTCGAACTGGGGGCCCTTTTTAATTGATGTGCACTTGTATGTTTCTGGTTTTCATGTTTAAGGTAGCGTGTTCAAATGTCTGCAAATTATTGGTCTTATTGCACTCCAACAATGCGTATTTAAGAATTCAGAGATAATTTATTTTAAAAAATAAAACAAGTTACCAATATTATCGACATAATTGGAATCTTTAACCTTTCAAAAATTAATTAAAATAATTTCTTTTAGAAATCTTCATTACCTGTTTAAAGAAACATGCGGATCGGCTGGAAAATCGTTGTGGTAAGTCGAAAATAAAAATATATTTTTAGAAATAAGTAAAGAAAAGTTCGCGCCAAAGTGTGAATATATTTAATGTTCAACCAAATATAAATTGAATTAGCATAATTTTCTTTGATTTATGCAAAAAGAAGCAATATTGCAATATTATTCAAAATTTAAGTAAATGGTCCAGCAGATTGAAGAATGGTTATTACGGTGGAAATTAAAATCATCTCAGCATAATCAAGCCATGTCACGCCATACCTTAATGAATTACCTTAAAGCAAAGCGTGAACAAATAAATTTTAAAACTATTAAAGTTTACTGGCTCTTTGGACCAAAGTAAAAACTAAAATTTAATCGCTTAGTTCGAATATACAAATCCAACATTAAACCCTTTTGGACGTATGGTATCCAACTATGGGAAACAGCAAGCAGGTTAAAGGTTAATCGCCGAAAGGTTTCAATTTGATTATTGAAACGCTCCATGTTTTGTAAGAAACCAATCCATTATGAGGGACACCTAATATACCGACAGTCAGAGAAGAAATCCGAAGATTTAGTGAAATCTATTTTCAAAGGCTAAGTGACCATGTTAATCCCTTGGCTATCTTTCTTTGGGATGAAAGCTATGAGACAATAAGACTGCAAATAGTTCGTATATTAGATAAACCATTTAAAAATTAGTCTTGTAAATAATGAAATTTTGTTTGAATTGAAATAAATATTAGCTCAAGTAATTTTATTACCAGTACTTCCCTCTTGTTTAAAGTTTTAAAGTCCAGTGGGTCATTTATTTAATGTTAACGTTTTTGCTTAAGAGAGTTCGCAAAATTAAATAAATAAAAAAAATAGTATAGTGACTCAAAGATAATCAAAAATAAATATTTTCGAAACATAAATATATTATCTAAAATTTCTTTCTTTAACATTCGGTCAAGAAAGCGCCAACGTAGACCTCTCGTCAAAACGTTATAGTTGCAAACAAGAACCAATTATAAATATGGACATACATAAAAATAGCTTAATTTTTAAGATTAAACTGAGCTTGAGATCGGTGTGTCAAAACATGCAACCAATTGTAAAGATGACATATTAAACCAAATTTTACAACGACTCAAAATATGGATTTATTTTTAAGATTTAAGTGAGGCTGGTCCCAACCTAATTGGGCCATTGTAGTTATAGGCGGCCACAAATGTGATTATAGTTGTTTTCCCTATTTTAATAGCATATCAATATAAAGGAGTTTTTTCTGACGTGTGGTTTTCACGAAAAAATAAAAAGCATAGTATTTAATGTCATTGCCAAGAATTTAGCATTATTTAAAAATGCTAAATTTATATGCTAAATTATGTTTTAAAACTGATTCCGACCAAGAGGCGACTTCCCATAACCCTACAAAAAATAGTCCAGCGGTGTTAAATCGCACGATCTTGGAGGCCACGCCACAGGTCCGCGATTGATTGTTTCGTTGGCTGTATGGAATCTAGCGCTGTCTTGTTGGAACCAAAGTTTGTCCATACCCCCAATTCAGGTACATAAAAATCAGAAAAGTGGCTCCCTAGAGTTCCCCATTGACTGTAGCATTATAGCCGGCTTCAATTTTTCAAAAAATATGGACCAATGATTTCCTCTGTCCATAGAACACAATAAACAGTGACTTTTGGAGGATGTAACGGCGTCTCAACAATGGCTTGTGGATTTTCCTTACGACAATTTTGGTTATTAACGTACCCATTCAACAAAAACTGATCTTCATCGGTGAAGAAAATTTTCTTGTAAAAATCAGGATCGGCGGCCATCTCGTTTTGGGCCTATTCACCATTATTGACAAACGTTGTTCCGGAGTACGGGCATTTATTATGACATGGCATACCAAACTGAGCAAACTGAGAATAGCAAACCAAATTGAGCTGTTAATAAGACCAACTGTGAAAAAATGTGGCCAGATTGAAAGCCACACGTCTAAAAAAAACACTTTATTTCATGTAGTTTATATATGTGACAGCGCATAGAGAAAGGGACCTAAGGGTAAAAAAAAATCAATTTTCACTTTTTTTGATGTGGACAGCATCTGAGCATCGAATGAGACCGATCCCATGCCCCAAAAGTGTTCCCTCTCAGAGATATGCGCGTTTTATGAAAGTGATGGTACACCAAAGATACACGTATTTAAATCTTTAAAATCTCTCTCCTAAACACTACTGGTTTTTACCCTTAGGTCCCTTTTTATTTTGCGCGTCACATATTTTTTTTAATTTCACCGCTAAATAATGAGTTTAGTTTCGATTCTAGCGGTTTTAAAATATGAATTTGTTCTGTTTCGAATAATAATTGGCAGCACTGCTGGCAATCAACACACTCTCTCTCTCAGGTTCTCAAAGTGCAAGCAGTATGAACGTAAGTGCCTTGCTTAAGTGATAGATTTAATTTAACTGCTGGCAGTGTTATTTCCACCCTTCGCTTTACTCCACCTCCTCTCGACGAGAGACACCACCACCAAGTCCTGTGAGTGTGTGCGTGCGTGTGTGTGTGAAAGGTCTTCATTAAAAGACAATTTTCTCATTTTGTGTGAATTTTCTTCACGTTTCGTTGGGAAAATTGAATTTCGTTTCTCCTTAAACTTAATGATGTTGAAGGTGAAGTTGTTGGTTAAGTTAACTTTGACAAAAGGACGGCGAGTATGTGAGCTCGTCCATTCGCTCTCTCTCTCTTTCTTACACTCTCCTGTTCTCGGTAGCCCTCGCTGGCTCAGCTGAAACGTTTCCTTCCGCTGTTTCCCTTTGGAGCACACAGTCGTACACTGTTGTGTGTGTGTTTTTTTGTTTTTATTATTATGGCTTAAGCTGTATACTTTATTTTATTACACACATTTCTAGGGGTTTCCCCCGTGCTTCGAGGGGCACAACAACCGATGGTTAAGAAAGATTTGCCTGTAGTGCTTCTTTGATTTGAGAGTAAGAGAGAGATGGCATATAAAGAAAGAAACACTTGCACACAGGGAGACAGAGTAAAAAATTGGATTTCCATAGTCGAGCATTTATATTTTTAGAGTGTGCCAGTGAGTGTGTGGGAGAGGTGAGTATTCGTTTCACTGCAAATTGAGTCTGTGGGTGGGTGGTTGGAGATGTGCGTGAATGTGTGTGTTTGCTGGTGTTTGCAAAGCTTGTTGGCGCTCAAAACGATTACTCACCGAGGAATTTATTTCGAATATCATTTTTGACAACTCAATTTATTTTTATTAATTTTCCTCTCCTCGCTACAGCAACAACACACTGGCAGAGCACTCAGGCACACACACACACAGAGACAGACACTGTGCCATAGAACGTATAACAATCATTTCAAATTTCGTTTCACTGTAGCTGGGTGGGGTTTCTGTTGGCGTTTGCTGTTGCTGCCTCCACTGTACTGACTCCGACTCTGACACTTGCTGTTGCTGTTGTGGTTGTTGTTGGGGTTTTTAATGCCACTCGTCGTAAGTGAATTCAGTTAATTTATTATCGGGAATTATTGCCTTTATTGTTATTGTTTTTTTTTCTTGTTCTTCCTTTTTTTCGTTATACACACATAATCATTTATTTTACTCTACTTATTATCCTGTACGTCATTCATTCAGCATCAAGGACCCCTTACCACTAGTAGATGCTGCTTTAACCGTCTCTTAATAGCTCTGGTTCACTGGTGGTGGGGAAGACGGGCAGAGATTGAGGGGCACTAAATGAGATCCTTCGTTTATACGCAGCGATGCTCGGTCATAGCAACAAGCGATGTTGCCGGTTTAGGGCATTTAGCCACAATTTGGGGATTTAATTTTTAGAACGGAGGTAAATATTTACCAAATATAAAGATATGCATTAATGACCTCTAAATTATAAGTCCAGTGGTATTTCTATAAGTCGAATTTTCTTTTAGACCAAGCACATCTAGTGGCGGTAGTGTAAAGGAGGCAAATTCCATTAAGTTACTCTTTTATACCTCAAACTTCAGAACACCAATTTATTAATCGCACAAAGAAAATATTGGGGCAAACTTCCATGAGCCAAGGGTTTCGGAAAAATGGTGGTTTCATCTTAAACATACTTTAAGATGAAACCACCAACTTCCACAGTATTGATGGTTATATGGTTTGACTTTCCATTAGATGGTAGCTACAATAATATTACGATTCGTACAGCCAAAAAGTCGGTTACACAAACCCAATTCAGTAAAACTTTTGGTTTTGCACAACTGGTGGTTATGACAACCAACTACTTTCATTATGAAATAATTTTGACTTTGGTATCAATAAGTGGTGGTGACAATAAATAATTTATTTTTGGTAACAAAACCCCATTTAGTTCGCTGTAGTAATATGCTGCATGATTTCTTCTACATATAAAAGTTTTAGTTAATTTCAAAAAGGTTAATTTCTTGTAGGTTTGAATTGTGTTTTGTGGACTAAGTAAAAAAATGGTAAACACTCCTTCTTTTAACTGAATTTTCTTAGGGAAATCGTATGGAGTTTATTTTCGTAGAATATTTTAACATTCTATCACTAAGTTGGAGTGGCCTTTTTCCGAAAAAGTGAAAAAATTATCAATTAAATTCAGTTGAAGTCTGACCTTTTTATATAACTATATTACACTAGTCAACAGTCAAAATGTACTCGGGATGCGATAATTTTTTCTGTGTAGATAACCTTGACATGATCTCGAAAAACGCAATAAAAAATGATATTTGTCTCATTTTGCTCATAACTTATGTGACTTTACGTAAAAGTAATAAGATTTGACTTTTTTTCATTTTGGATTTTTTATGGATTTTAAAAAAAAAAAAATTTAAATCTTTAGGCAAAAAATAAGTTTTTTCCTTTATATATTCATTTTTAACTTGGAAACTGTTGCTTGTATAGGAAAACAATATATGAACAGATTAAGGGAATTGTAATTTTAAATTTTTTAAAATTTAATTCAATTAAATCGGGTTAGTGGTTCCCGAGTTATGCCGGACGAAACAAATTAACCAAAAAAAAAATTTTAAAATTTAAAAAAAAAAATAAAACAAAAACCAAACGAAAAAAAAAAATTTTATTGCGTTTTTCGAGCTCATGTCAAGGTTATCTACACAGAAAAAATTATCGCATCCGGAGTACATGAAATTTTTTTCATTTTGTTGAGTAGTGTTATTACTATTATCATTCTACTATAGATCATCAGCTGTAGAAACAGCTGTACAGTCTGCCTGGCAACCGTAGCCAATTTGATCACCAATTTTTTAGTTGATTCTGAAAAATAAACAACAAAAAGGTCTCGAACCAGAATAAAAACTGTTCAAGTCATAAAATCAGAATATTTTTAAAAAAATATATTTTTTAATAAATTTAAGGAATAAGTTATGTTTAGAATGGCAACAAAAATCGACAGAAAAGGGCAATTGTAATTTTAATTTTTTTGCACCCATTTTTTTGAACAGACCACAAAATATATATAAGTATATATTTTTTATCACATGTAGGTAGACAAGACTTGAAGAATTTTTTTGATGAATTTTGTATTTTAATGCCCTTAAATAGACAGAAATTGTTAGGTTTAAAATACCGCTTTACTTCACTTATATAATTTAACACTTTAAAATAAAAATTAAATTCTTTGATCAACTTTAAAAATTTAATGCATAAAATCTTTCTGCTTGTGCATTCAAAATGTATTAAATTCAAAAATAAAAACCATGCTTATAATTCAAATAGCAGAATAAATCGTTAAATAGAAAAAATTTTAACTATCAGTTGGTCCAGATAACAAATGCTCGTGGAAACAAATGCTTATGGGAACCGACAAGTGAGTGCAAAGTGTAGTTAATAATATTTAACAACAACTAATACATGCAAAAAATCAGATCAAATAGTCATCTTAGTGAGTCACCGATGCTTTGTCTCTACGTAGAACCAAAAACATCAGCTCCTTCTACTAAAAACAGCGATAGGAAACATGAAAAGTACGTACTACCACCAACATTCGGTTGGCCAACAAATCTGTTCTCTGTGTGGACGGCTGACGATATTGTTGACCTTCGAATCAATTAGTGCAAGGAAATGGGGAAGACGTTGTTGCAGAATATAAATTTGTTTTTATAGTACACGAATGAAAGAAACACTTAACCATTTTGTACAAAAAAAGAAAAATCTGCCAAAAGTACAGGTTTTCAAGTAATAAACATACGAATTCGAATAGTTGTAAAATTTGTACAAATATGAAAATAATAACCAAACTCAAAGTCTCCCTAAGCCGTTTATTTCTGGTAAATGGTGGTTGGACTAATAGAAGTTAAACTTTAGATGTTTAGCCAACCAAAGTTATTTTCCATCTCAAGTTATAGTAAAGGGTATTGCAATAGATCATAACAATTTTGTATCTTTATGTCAACGCACCAGCGGAAATCCTCCTAACATATTTCTGCAAATGGAAAATATTTGTGAATGCGGAAAAAACTAAAGTGATCTATTTTAGCAGAAGAATAAAACCAATATATATTCCCCTGAGAAGCCTCATTTTTAATAACACAGAGATACCCTGGGAACATAAAGTTAAATACCTCGGCATTATATTGGATCCCAGACTTACATTCAAGGACCACATATCATATGTCATAGATAAAATAAATCATTTAATACAACTCTTATATCCCCTAATCAATAGTAACTCTCTTTTAAATAGTAAAAACAAAATGTTTATTTTTAAGTCAGTTTTTCAAGCTGTTCTTTTGTATGGATGTCCTTCATGGAGCAATGTGGCTTCAACTCATGTTAAGAAGCTTCAAATAGCCCAAAATAAAGTTTTGAAAATGATTTTAAAGCTTCCTAGACATTACTCAACAACATGTCTCCACGAAGTTGCCAAAGTGGAGTTAGTAAATGATAGATTGGCAAGACTTAAAGAAAATTTTGCCATCAGATGCCAAGAGTCTGATTTTATTCATATAAGAGATCTAGCATCGTTGTAAATATTATAACTGAAAACAAGTTGAAAATGTGAAACTCTAGTCAGCCTATTCAGAAAGGTTTTTTTTTGTGAATTGTCCTTCAATTAAATCCGATATTAATTAAACCTCATCACAATATATCAAATTTTGTTTACTAATATTTAAGTAGCATAGGCTTATACAAACCTAAACTCTTTGTCATTGTAGATAATAAGAAAAATTAAATTGTTATATTAACAAAATAAAAAAAATTGAATTTAAAATGTCAACGCACTTTCAAACATTTTTAATGATCTTTCAGTGTCAAAACGTTTGGAAATCATTAAAAATTACTACCGAAGAAAGTTCAAAAATCTTTTTTTTTTAATTTGCTTTAATTTCTTTGAATTTTACGCAACCAATACCATCTTATGATAGTAGATGCCTTAAACTCTCTGATATCTAGGAGAGAAATTAGATCCATTATGTTTTTACACGAATTAATTTGTGGCAATGTTGATTGTCCTGAATTGTTGTCACTCATTCGGCTTAATGCACCACCTCGGATATTAGGACATTACGTTCCCTTTGCCATTGAAACGCATCTTTCTAATTATGCTGTTAATGAACCCTTGCATAAATCTATGAAGCATTTTAATTCGATTTGTGAACATGTAGATTTTAGTCTTCCTAGTATTAAATTTAACAATTTGGTAACTACTACGTTAATTAGTTTTTAACGTTAAATTAGTATTTTTCAGAACAAAAAAAATATAAAAATTAAATCAAGTGTGGAATCTGTATTGGTAATTTGAAAGGACATTTTATGGCATTTATTTTTTGAAAATAATTACCTTCAATTGTTGGCAACTGTATTAGGGAAATGCTGAGAAACGGTGAGAAACGGAAAGATCCGCTGATGAGACCCGTTTCTTGACCAACGTCAAAGCTAACAAACTAAATTGCCGCATTTGGGCTAAAGACCAACAAGAAGAAGTTCAAGAGGTGTCATTATACTCAGAGAAAACCACGGTGTGGTGCGGTGGAAGCTGGTGGAATCATCGGTGCATATTTTTTCAAAAATGATGATGGCCGGAACGTAACCGTGAATGGTGCTCGCTATCGTGCCATAATATCGATCTCTATGCTACCTAAAATTGAAGTCCCTAATCTTGACGACACTTGGTTTCAACAGGACGGTGCCACTTGCCATACAGCTGCTCAAACAATGGATCTATTGAGAGGTCATTTCGAAAAGCAGCAAATTTCACATTTAGGCCAGGTGAATTGGCCGCCTAGAACGAGTGAGGGGTTATGAAAAGTCCAAAGTCTATGCTGACACATCAGCTACGATTCAGGTTTTGAAAGCCATCATTACGCGTGTCATTAAAGCCATACCGGTCAAAATGCTCTAACGAGTCAGCCATGATTGAACCCTCTGAATGGAAACCCTGAGTCGTAGTTGCGGCCAACATTTAAAGGAAATTAAATTCAAAAAATTAATGCCATAAAATGTCCTTTTCAAATACCAATAAAGATTCCACACTTGATTTGAATTTTTATATTTTTTTTGTTCTGAAAAAATACCTCTAGGTGGATCACCCTATATAAATAAAATTAATTTGTTGTTATTTATATTACATTTTTATTGTGGCTAGTGTGTAAGGAATTTATCTAAATAGACGTAATAAATAAAATGAAAATTCTAAATCGGTGGTCGCAACTTTAAAAGCGCTTACTCCGATTTGCATCAGCTTCAGCGCTAAAGCTCATTTCTGGCTGAGTGGTTTTGTCAATAAACAAAATATGCGTTATTAGACAGCAAAAAACCCACATGTGCTTCGAGAACACAATTGCATCCGCCAAAAGGTGTGGTTTTCATGCCAGAGGTGTGATGTTACCGTCAATGGAGAGCGCTATCGTGCCATGTTAGAAAATTATAAAATTTGGCCAGAATTGGATGAGCCTGACATCACCGATATGTGGTTTTAACAAGAGGGTGCCACTAGCCATACAGCACGCGTTGCAATCGATTTACTGAAAGGAAAATTTTATGAACGTGCTATCTCGAGAAAATGTCCGGTCATGCGTTTTAATGCCATTGGACTTCTTTTTATGGGGCCACATCAAGTCGTTGGTCTATGCTTACAATCCAAAAACTTTAGACGAGCTCAAAGACAACATCAAATCCGATGAAAAATTTGGTCCAAAGAATAGATCGCTGTACACGGCCTCGTGGTGGTCATATGACCGAAATCGAATTTCATTCTTAAAATGTAACATTTGCACTAAAACCTGGAATACATTTGAACTCTATATCTGAAATATTCTGTGGTTTTTTAATATATAAAAATGTTATGTCCTTAATGGACAACCCTGTATTAACAGCTGTGACCACCGTTGGGCGCTGTCCGAGGGCACGCAAACATTTCGGTCGTATACCATTGCTGACCCAAATTTTGTACGGCTATTAAGTTCCACAATTCAATTAAATGTCACAGAGAACAGATTCATTGTCACCAAATTTGTTTGCCAACCAAATGATTGAGGTTGCATGTACTATTTAGTTTCCATTAGTGCAACCGAATGTTAGCTAATGCACTGATATTTTTAGTAAATAGAACTAAATGTGTCGGCGAAAGTGACAAAGTAGAAGCCTATGAGTAAAAGAATTTTATTTTTGAATTTCAGTTTTAAAATAAATAATATTTTCAGGTTTTGAAGCTTTAATTAAGCTTTAATTAAAAAAAATAGTCAAAGGAAGAAACATATTTTATTGTCCATATGCAGGGCACCTTGATATGATATTTCCGGTCCCCTCGGCCAGGAAGATTTATTTTAATTTCCTTTCTGACGATATAATTTTTAGAGATTGATAAAATTAAAAGTTTTTATATGTTAAGAGTATTATAACAATTAATTCATTCGTACTCATTACCGATTGCTTGTTGCATCGAAAAGTTTAATAAAAACTATTAGTAGCCACAACAGGTGATTCTGGTAACCAATAATATGAACTTAACTCGGTTAATGTTACCGAACAGTTAGTTGTCTATATCGTAGTAGAGGCATAAGAAGCATCCTATGCTACTTTCAACCGACTTTCCCTAATGGTTATAAACAGTTGTTGATTGGAACTGAGTGTCTTGTCGTCTTACCAAAAATTCGTAGTTCGAACCGATTTCCAACTGACTTATTCTCTAATTGTGATTTTTAATGTGTTTGGTGGGAATGCAAATCTTCGTTTTTGGCAATTTTGGGCATAACAAAACAATTTTTTAGGTCTTTGACTCGAGCAAAAACTGGCAACGCCAGAGACAAGTGATAAGTAGGAATCTTCTCGGCAGCATCAGCATTAACATCATCATCATCACCATCTTGTTCTTCTAGGAGCCGTTTTGCTACAAGATTTTATGGAGCAATTAGGAAATGAATTCTGGTTATTGTAAACTACAGCCAATTGTACTCGTATGTGTGTGTGTGTGGTATACACCCACAATACACTTGGATTTTCGCATATGTATGTGTGTGTGTGCATAGAAAGAAGTGTTGGTGTGCTGCTTGCTGCAACTCTATTACTTGATTTTCTATGCATTCTGCCATGTTTTGTTGTTGGGATTTTTACAAGTTCATCAACACGTTTAAGCTTGTTTTACCCAGGATATCCTCCTTCTTCTACTTCATTCCACGTTTCGGGTAACTTCCGTATCGTCATCATCATCATCATCATCGTCGTCGTTGTCCTTGTTGACTACATTTCAGCAAATTAATGTTTAGTGATTTTCCTTTCTCGGTTTTGTTTGGGGCCGGCCTGCCTGCTGCTTGTGCTTTTTGTGCGCTTCTGAGATAAATTCCATTTGGTAAATAGGGATTTCGTTTAGATAAATGGATAGGATCATGGAAAATTAAATGCATTTAATGTTATAAATGTTTGTCGGTTAACTTCCTTTATAGTGTGCCAAACAAGCACACATTTCTAGAGAGCGTTAGGGAGTGACAGAAAGCTAGATAGATGAATCTAAAGCAAGCATATGTAATTAGTCCAAATGAGAAAGTTTTGGTTCGTAGGTGTATCATTAGTGCTGTGGATATTCTCTTGCAAAGCTTTACCATATGCAACTATTACCTAAATCATTATTTAACAATGATAGCTACTTACAAGATGCCATACCCTGAATTCAAATAGATATTGCACAGAGAACAGATTTGTTGCTAAACCGAATTGTTTGCCAACCGTAGTTGGTGGTTGCACGCACTATTCATGTATTCCATCGCTTCAACCAAATATTGATTGGGTACACGGCAATGTCTAGCAGTGGGAACTTACTGACAGTATCGGTTGAAGAAACAAAGTATCGGTTATCCTTTCTTCATAGGACTATTATTGGAATTGCACTTGTACATGTATTGGTTGTTATTATAGATTATTGGCTATATAAACTGTTTGAATTCTTGAAGTCTTGGCTACATGTGATAAAAAATATATACTTTTATATGGATCATATAAGGTGATCCATCTAAAGAATTTTTTCAGAACAAAAAAAAATATAAAAATTCAAATCAAGTGTGGAATCTTTATTGGTAATCTGAAAGGACATTTTATGGCATTTATTTTTTTGAATATTATTTTCGTCAAATGCTGGCCGCAACTACGCCTCTGGGTTTCCATTCTGAAGGTCCAATTTTGGATGACTCCTTCGAGCATTTCGATCGGTATGGCTTAATGTTGGCTGCCTAAACCTGAATCGTAGCTGGTTTGTCAGCATAGACTTTGGACTTTACGTAACCCCAAAGAAAAATGTCTGAAGGTGTGATAGTACTCGATCTAGGCGGCCAACTCACCTGTCCAAAGCGTGAAATTAGCTGCTTTTCGAAATGACCTCTCAATAGATCCATTGTTTGAGCAGCTGTATGTCAAGTGGCACCGTCCTGTTGAAACCCAGTGTCGTCAAGATTACGGGCTTCAATTTCAGGTAGCATAAAGACCGATATGATGGCATATTAGCGAACACCAATCACGGTTACGTTTCGGCAATCATCATTTTTGAAAAAATATGCTCCGATGACTCCACCAGCTTATAAACCGCACCAAGCCGTGGTTTGCTCTAAACCTCTTCTTGTTGCTCTTCAGCCCAAATGCTGCAATTTTGTTTATTGACTTTGCCGTTGAGCCAGAAATGGGCCTCATCACTGAACAAATTTTTGGTCTTCCGTTTCTCACCGAATGCTCATTTCCATAATACAGTTGCCAACATTTGAAGGAAATTATTTTCAAAAAATAAATGCCATAAAATGTCCTTTCAAATTACCAATGAAAATTCCACACTTGATTTGAATTTTTATATATTTTTTTTGTTCTGAAAAAAGACCTCTCGATGGATCACCCTATATTTTGTAGCTTATTTAAAAAAGGATAAAAAAAAATTGTGTCGATTTTGGTTCCAACTCTAACTAAACATAAGTTATTCTTTTAATTTTATAAAAAAATATTTTGTTTTTCAATAAAGGACCAAAAAATCCTGTCTATCTTAAAGATATTCTGATTCATTGAACAGGGATTAACCGGCTCAAGACCTCTTGCTTCTATATTTAAATAGAAGACAAGTTTTTAACAAAATGGCAAAGTGGCATTGATTTTCGTGGCTGCTTACTGCTTTTATCATGATTTCTGATTTTATTTTAGACGATCTATACTAAAACGATAAAAGTAGTAATTTAGTAGAACATTTTAACCCAAAAACTACCATTATTAAAAACATATGTGACGGCGCATAGAGAAAGGGACCTAAGGGTAAAATATTATTTTTTTTTTCTTTTTTTTGATGTGGACAACATCTGAGCATCGAATGAGACCGATCCCATGTCCCAAAAGTGTTTCCTCCCAGAGATATGCGCGTTTTATGAAAGTGAAGTCGACGATTCTAAGCGCAAATAGAAAGCGCAAAATGGCTCTCCTGAACAAAACTGGTTTTTAACCTTAGGTCCCTTTCTATTTTGTGCGTCACATATATACAATTTCGTTAATTGGACAACATGTTTTCACTTTTTGTAAAAAAATTAAAAGAAGACTTTAATCTTTGAAGATAGGATGTTGAAATCTTCTACGAAAAAAAACACCATACGAAGACTTCTTATCACAAAAATTCCGTAAAATGAAGGAATATTTTCTACTTTTTAACTTATTTTATTTTTTTCCTAAAAAATTGCTCCTAAAAAATAGCTCGGGCCTATGTAGGGAATTTACTATTAGCACATAAGTCCTTCATTTACACGGGGCAACTTTACTTGTGTCAATTTTTACGATTTTCTTTTGAACTTGCCTCTTGTGTTTATTCAAGGCAGTTCGGCTATGTAAATTTTGTTTTTATTCGTTCTGATTTTTGTGTGAAAAACTACTAAAATAATCTGCAGCCAACTTCACACTACGAAAAACACAAAAGGAATTGACAGTACGGGCAAGTTTTTCCCTGATTTTTGTGTGAAAAAATACTAAAATAACCTGCAGCCAACTTCACACTACGAAATACACAAAAGGAATTGACAGTACGGCCAAGTTTTTTCCCTTTCTATTTCTTTACCTCTCTCTCCTACCAACTGAGAGTTGCAGCAAGTAAAGTTGTAAATGGGGACTAATAACAGCGAACTCAACGGCGTTTAGTTACTACATAGAATATATTTGTTGTCACTACAAAATACAGGTAACAAAATAATATGTACTTCATAATTGGTTGATTGTCAAAACCACCATTTGTAGCAACCTAAAGTTTTACCTAATACTATTGGTATAACCGCTTTATTGGCGGTAAGAATCGTAATATTGATGTAGCTAGCATCTTATGGTAATCGGTACCATAATAACATTAAATATTGGTGATGGCAACAGAAAAAATGTTTATCCAACCGAATTTTTTTTAGTTCAGATCGATTTCCAACTGGCTTTTGCTCTGTGTGTACGTTTACATAGACTAATATTTTACAACAGCGAACCAAACGGCGTTTGGTTACTACACATAAATTATTTGTTGTCACTGCCAATTAAAGGTGCCACTCTAACAAGTACTTCATAATTGGTGGATTTTCAAAACCACCAGTTGTAGCAACCTAAAGTTTTATATAATACGATTGGTATGACCGCCTTATTGGCTGTAAAAATCGTTATATTGATGTAGCAAGCATCTTATGGTAAGTGGAACCATAATAACATTAAATATTGGTGATGGCAACAGAAAAAATGTTTATTCAACCGAATTTATTTTTTAGTTCAGATCGATTTCCAACTGGCTCGAATTCCAACTGGCTTTTGCTCTGTGTGTACGTTTACATAGGCACATTGGACTGGAATACGATATTTTAACTAGATTCAGCTTTATAAGCGATATATGTTTTGTTAAGTTACATCTATTATTACTTAGTTCGGCCTGGTCGAACCTTATAAACCCTTAACTATAGATTCAGTATTGAAATTCAAAGGACACAAAACAATACTCATGAGTCACAAATTGTAATTGAAAAGATTTCATATGAAATCCCGAGTATTCTATCTGAAATATTTTCAGAGTTTCAAATGGGATACGAATATTCTGCAAATCTATTGAAATAAAATAAGCTGAACTTCTAATATAATTTTCTTAATTTTTAGAATTTTAAGGTTGTTTTTTTTTTCTACACTTAATGGGGGCTTACCTCTGTGCGTCGCTTTCATACAAAACAAGTTTAAGCATCTTTAAGTTCGACCAGGTCAAACCTTGTAAACAACTCACCGTCCATACGCTACTAAAGCCGAAAAAAATGATCCATATTGTCGGCTTTTTAGTCCACGTGCGTCCGTGCCTAATTTAGCCAATCTTCAAAATTACTTCATATTTGGAATCATAGCAAAATTTTCTATCCTTAGAGTACACATATTGACTATTGATTGCCCGTTTTAAATATTCGTTACGTTTTTTGGGCCACATAAGCCAAAACATCCAGCAAGTATGCTCTTTTGTAAGGTAGTTAGTGCGCCCTAACTACGATATACGAGGGCGACCGCAAAACTAACTGGCCTGGCACATTTTCTGTTTTACTAGCTACTTTTTTTTTGTTTTTTAAAAGCAATCTTTTATAAGCCATCTGTCAAAATTTCCGAAATATTTTTTGATTAATTTCTTTGTTACAGGTGATTGAAGTAAACAAGTTTTATAATTTTTGAAAAATGGAAAATAAAGAGTTTCGTAAGGTAATTAAACACTTTCATATGAATGGTTATACGCCACAATTAATCAAAGATGAATTGGATTCTGTTCATGGTGATAATGCACCATCATACTCCACCGTGAAATCTTGGGTTCAACAATTTAAAATGGGTCGTTCAAGTACGGAAGATGAACAACGCTCTGGAAGACCGAAAACTGCTACTACTATTGAAAACATTAGAAAAATATTTAATGAAGTGACTAAAGATAGACGAATAAAGCTCAGAGAACTTGCTGATATTGTTAAAATACACGAAAAACAAATTTGGAGTATTTTACATGATGAACTCCACATGAAAAAGCTATCCGCAAGATGGGTGCCGCGTTTGTTGACTTTGCCCCAAAAAATCGCCCGTTGGACCAATTCCGAGGAGTTTTTAGCGACTTATCAGCGTAATCCAATAGAGTTCTTGCGCCGATTCATAACTGTTGATGAAACATGGATCCATCACTACATCCCAGAGTGCAACAGTCAAAACAATGGATAGAAGCTGGTAAAAGTGGTCCCAAGAAGGCGAAAACTGTTAAGTCAGCAGGAAAAGTAATGGCCACAGTATTTTGGGATGCAAGTGGTATAATATTTATTGATTATCTTGAGAAAGGAACAACTATAAATAGTGAATATTATTGTGCATTATTGGATCGGTTGAGTGAAGAAATCACGATAAAACGACCGCATTTGGAAAAAAAAGTTCTTTTTCATCAAGATAATGCTCCTTCACACACTGCATTTTTAACTCAACAAAAACTGGCCGAATTACGACTTGAAATTGCTCCGCATCCACCATATAGTCCAGATTTAGCTACTTCTGATTATTTCTTGTTTCCAAATTTAAAAAAAATTCTCGGTGGCAAAAAAGTTTCGTCCAATAGCGAGGTTATTGCCGACACTGAGGCATATTTTGAAGGTCTTGGAAAATCTTATTTTTCGGATGGAATTAAAAAACTTGAAAAACGTTTGCTGAAGTGTATTGAGTTGGAAGGAGATTATGTTGAAAAATAAATAATAATAATTCCAAAAAAACGGTTCTTTTTATGTTAGGCCAGTTACTTTTGCGGTCACCCTTGTAAGTACCGATTGAAAGCATTCCCCGTTTACAATAAATTAAGATTTGTTACGCAAATACTCGAATAAGTGTATTATTTACCGAGGTACCTTTAGTCCCTAAAAGGAAAATTTTTCCTCCCTAAATTTATCTAGATTTAGAAAGTAATACCTTGTTTAAATTTGAGAGAAAGTGTCATTATTTAACAATATGTGGGAGCTATTTCTAAATCTGAACTGTTTGTTTCAGTACCAGCAGCGTCCGTCTATGACACTAGAAACTTATTAACGTACTCCAAATTTCATCAAGATTGGTTGTAATATGAGGCGCCTCGAGCTAAAAACATAAAATTGGAAACATATGAGTGGAAGCTACATCTAGATCTGAACCGATTCAATTCAATTTCCATGCTTGGCCATCAAAACTGAAATTTTTTGAAGATTAAATGTAAAAGGTGCTTCCTAGAACTTCCTTAAAGAATACCATATTCCACAGGGTTGTGCAGGGTATACTTATAAACACAGTACGAGGGTTGCTGTATATATTTCTGGCGCCATCTGACATTTCCATTGGAAAGTTTGATATTTTTTTAGCATAAACGTATTCAGAACGTTTTGACGTACAACCATCATTTGTTTACAGTGACTTGAAAAAATTCATTTGGCAAAAAATGGATTTAACTCGTGAACATTTTCGTGCGATCATTTTTCAGAACTTTCGACGTGGATTATCACGACAAGAGTCCATCGATGAACTTAAATCTTTGTATGGCGATGAAGCACCATCCTATAGCACTGTGAAAAACTGGTTTAATGAATTCAATCGTGGCCGACGCTAGCTCAAAGACGAAGGTCGTTCAAAAACGGCCTTGTGCCAGAGAACATTGATGCCGTGCTTGAGCTAATAATGCAAAATCGTCATGTGACATACCCTGAGTTAGAGGCATCCTTGGGCTTTTTCTTCACCAGCATACATTTGATATTGCCGTAAAAAAGGTTTGTTCTCGTTGGATCCCGCACAATTTGACAATTGCTCAAAAAAAGGCTCGTGTCGATTGGTGCAAAGAAATTTTAAAAAAATACGATCGCGGTGCTTCAAAAGACTTTTATAAGACCGCTACAGGTGACGAATCATGGATCTATGCGTATGAGCCCGAAACAAAACAGCAATCGACCGTGTGGGTCATCGAAGACGAGCCAAATCCAACGAAATTTGTTTGTGGAAAAAGCACTTCGAAGCAAATGGTCGCCTGTTTCTTCGGCAAAGCTGGTCTTGTGGCGACTGTTCCGCTTGAGCAACGTAGGACGGTCAATTCTGAGTGGTACACCACAATCTGTTTGCCTGAAGTCTTCGGAGAGCTTCGAAAAACGAACAAAAGAAGACGAATCATTGTACACCATGACAATGCGAGCTCTCACACATCGGCTCAAACCAGCGCCTTTTTGACCGGCCAAACGTCGAATTGATGGGTCATCATCCTCCGTACAGCCCTGACTTGGCAACCAATGTTTTTTTTTTCATTCCCACACATCAAGAAAAAAATGTGTGGTCAACGATTTTCGTCGCCAGTAGATGCTGTTGAAGCGTTCAAAAACCATGTTTTGGAGGTGGCTCAATCGGAGTGGAAAAAGTGCTTCGACAATTGGGGTTTGAGCGCATGCAAAAGTGTATAAATCATGCTGGAGAATACTTTGATAAACAATAAAACCATTTTTGGTGATAAATATTAGCATTTTCATTATTAGGCTAGAAATATAAGCATATATAGAGCCCTCGTTTATAACTATTTCTAATCCATGTCAACTTGGAACGTTTATTTTATCCTCAAATTTCTTCAAGTTAGTAAAACTCTTACGATATTTTTTATGAAAATAGGAATATATCTCCAAAGTCTAATATTTACACCCTTTTTACGACTTGCACCGATCAAATAAAACAGTGAAATATAAATTTCAACCGGGGCCATATATCCTTCATTGTTCATACAAGTACTTTGTAATAAATTTTATTGCCTACTTTCTTCACCCATTCCTCATTGAGCCCCCCGACTTTGTCGTCCATGGGCACAAATGCCTTATAATATTTATGTTTTAATCCTTTTTACCTATTGCGCTAATATCATAAATATTGCAAAACCTAATTGAAACTGAACTGAGCGCCATAAAATAAAACCCCAAACGATAACCGCCTGCAAACAAGGATACATACGCAAGGATACACACGCATACAAAGACCGAAAAAGACACACGCACATACACACACACACAGTCATCATACAAACATTATTACAAATGCATTATTACAAATTGTACTAAAATGCTCGCACAAATACTCTCGAATAAATTGTCAGTCATAAATAACATGAAAATTGTAAAACGAATGCTTTGTATGGCCACCATTTAACTCGAGAGATCTCAACTCCTCGGCCTCGTCCTTATGCACACCAGCCGTCTATTGAAATAAGTGGACCCCGCCGAACCTTCTCCTCCATCGCCCTACTCTCATCTCAGATCTGCGGCATTGGATTTTCTTCCTTTGGCCAACAACACTGAATGCTTTCAAATGGCTGGCTGGCTGGCTGAGTGGCTCTGTGGCCTCCTCCCTTCCTCCGAAGAACCCCCAAAAAAGACACTAACGAACAAAACGGAGATGGCGACCGCAATAAAATTTAAACAAGCATAAACGTTTTACCAACTGAAGAGCTCAAACCGACCAACCGACCGACCTACCGACATAAACACGGAGGAGAGTCATCGTCATATCATGGCCCAAATGCCGTAAAAGCTGTGCATATTAGATGTGTGTGTACAAACGTACATGTGTACGTACGTACGAACACTCCACAACGGTACGGACGGCACCAAAAACAGAAGCATTTCTATCACTCGCCAGCATCAATTCAAGTTTTTTTTGGTAGGTTTCTTCCTAAGAACAGCTAAACCCTTACGAGGTTTGGCTTATGCATTTGGTTAGAGCTAGCTAGAGTTTTTTGACGACCCTTTCGAATATAAACGTTTTGGAATATGACTTTTAAGGGATAAACTAAAAAAAAATATGTAAAATTTTCTCACAAATCTAAATTTTTACCTCTAATTTAGATTTTTGTCAATTTGAGACCCAGTTCGGTCCGTATCGGTCCAAGGGGCCCAAAAACGTCCCTTTTGACTATCGGCATATGGTTATTAAAAACAATAAAATTAATTTATTTTGCGATTTAACTAATGGATCTAAAGTACGTAGGGTACCGAAAAAAAGGGCCCTTTCTAACATGGACATATGTTTTCTCAGAAACAGTGGTATAATCTAAAGAATCTAAATATGGCATTGATTCCATAAGTCCTGGGGCCCAAAAATCGTCCACTAATGTTTTAGGGACATACGAGTATCCAGAATATGGTCCTATATTAAAGATCAGGGCCCATATTGCATTTGCACTGTCCCATATAAGCCTAGGGGCCCAAAAATCAACCACCTTGAACTATTGACATGTGGGTATTAAAAAACAAGGAAATTTCGTCACAAATCAGAAAATCACATTAATTTTCCAATTTGGAGAAATTTAAAGTCTTGACCTATGGGTCTAAGGTCCCTAGGGCGGCGAACATTGGCACATGGATACTCAGAAACAGTGATATTTACCAAATTATCTCATACGCTTGTTCTACGGACCATGGGGCCCAAAAACGTCCCGTAACGTTCGGAGACAAATGGGCATCCAGAAACACTGAAATTTTCTCACAAATGCAAATAAGTGACAGCGCATAGAGAAAGGGACCTAAGGGTAAAAAAAAATCAATTTTTTCAGAGATATGCGCGTTTTATGAAAGTGAAGTCGACGATTCTGAGCGCAAATAGAAAGGAACCTAAACTTTTAAATAGCTCTTCTGAACAAAACTTCTCATCAACTTTTCACTTTTTTTGATGTAGACAACATCTGAGCATCGAATGAGACCGATCCCATGCCCCAAAAGTGTTCCCTCCCAGAGATATGCGCGTTTTATGAAAGTGATGTCGACGATTATACGCGCAAATAGAAAGGGACCTAATCTTTAAAATGGCTCTCCTGAACAAAACTGGTTTTTAATCTTAGGTCTCTTACTATTTTTCGCGTCACATATGTAAATATTTTTAAGACTACTGCCATATGGGCCTTAAAGACTCAAAAATCAGCCACCTTCAATGTTAGACATATGGATATTAAACACAGTAAAATTTCTTCACGAATCCTAAAACATTCGATTTATTTTAAGTCATTGATCTATTGGTATAAGGTCACTAGGGTGAGGAAAAATAGGTACGCAAGAACATGGACCTATGTGAACAGAGAAACTGGAAATTTCTTAAGAATTTGAATTTTACGATTTGGCTGAAATCATGGCATTAAACTACTATGAGCCCTGGGGCAAAAAAGACGACCACAGATGATCGGGGAGATACGGTTATCCAGAAAGAGTAACATTTTCTTACCAATCCGAATATGGGGGCCAAAAAATCGGCCTCCCTCCACAATGGGTATTATGGGTATTACAAAACGTTTTTTTAGCTCGTTTGTTTTATTTCGGTCTGTTGCTTTTAAATAGAAGACAAGTTTTTAACAAAATGGTAAAGTGACATTGATTTCATTACTTTTATCAAACAATAAAACGTTTTGTCATGAATCCATAAATATAAAGTGTTTCCCACTTCGACTAATTTGAAGGCCGCGTACCATAGATCAAAGGTCCCTTAGGTTTCGATAATAAGGTGCTATAGAATTGCGATATATGGCTACTCGGAAACAGTGAAATTATCTCACTTATCTCAAAATTCTTTAACTTTTAAGACTTGTATAAATTAAACCCCAATCAACGGGCTCCCTTTTGGCCATCTTTAACAGTAGCCATATGAGTTCTCACAATCAATAACATTTTCTTCACGAATCTGATTAGGACAATGGTTCATCGCGCCCCGAAAGTGTAGGTCAAACATGGACAATGGACCAACGACCAAATGCACTAATCCTGTCATTGCCGTACTACAACGCAATCCATGGTGGAGAGTACAATAGCTTCGGCCTATCTAAACTTACTTGTTTTTACTAGTTTAAACAACGATTTTTGTTAATAGTCTTTACAAGTTAATTCAAACTCTATTTTATGCGCTGAAACACTTAAACTCGTACTCACTAATGTTCTTCTTATCGTTCTGCTTCCACTACGCCTTTTACTTCAACGATAACTAGCAATCAATTTTATGCATTTCCACAATCATATGATATTTCAATATGCTATAATGCTGACCCAAACATATTATATGTTTGTGTAAAGCAATTATGCTGAAATTCAAACATACTCGTATATGTGTTTGAAGATTTTTTCAAACATACTTAGTAGGGACATAAATACTGTTACACGCGTTTTATGCTGTAAAATAAAAAGTACTGAGTGTTTTTGGACCAAATATTTTTTAATATATTTATTGAGGTTGTATATTGTATCCAAAAAGAATCTACTTATTCGAAATGTCCGCCTTTTGCCTTTACACACGCCTTAAGTCGCACTGGTCAATCGTCAATAGTTGCACAAACCTCGTCCATTGGAAAATTGGCCACAGCTCGAACCAAAGCAGTCTTAAGAGATCCAATGCAGGAGTATCTTTTGTGACAACCTTTGTCCTGTATTGTCCTCAATTTGTAATCCAATGGACTGCCTGAGGGCCATTCTTCAGAGGAAATGAACGCTGGCAAATTGTTTCGAAGCCAGGCCTGGGACGATTTAGCCTTATTGGCCGGCGCAGAATCCTGCTGGAGGGCCCATGGCTGCTTTTGGAACAGGGAATTGTTAAGAGGCTTCACAACAGCTTCCAAAACTGTTTCTTGGTAAACTTTGGCCGATGTTTTGACTCCTTGTTCGCAGAAATGCAGGTCAGTGACCACATCGTAAGAGACACCCCACCAAACTATGACTGAAGCTGGGAAAGGGTCATGACCCTTTTCCACCCTTGGGATCAGTTCAGATGCTTCTTTAGATGACTGCACATACACTCTACCATTTTGCTTGTTAAATTTTTCCTGAACGGTTAAAATTTTTTCATCGGTGAACAAAATTTTTCTATGCAAGTTATCAGCGTGCTTCACTAAAAGACGTTTGCATTTTTCAATCCTATTTTTTAAAGCTGCAGTCAATAAATGTCCGGTACGTCGTTTAAAAGCCCCAAATCCCAAGTCTTTTTTAATGATTCGACTCATGGACTTTTGCGTGATATTCATCTCACGGGCCATGATTTTCTGTTTTCGGAGCGGATTTCTGTGAATTCTTGATTTAACGGCTTTGATGACATGCGGTGTTCGAACAGAGCGTGGGCGGCCCGACCGGTGGCGGTCTTTTACATCTCCAGTCTCTTCAAACAGTTTTATGCATCGGTAGACGAACATACGGCTAATCCCTAGTGGCCGGAGCGTTTTGAAAATATCGCTTTTTTCATTTCACACTTGAAAAGCGCTATTACAGCGATACGGTTCTCATTGTCTGACCACTCCATGATGAAAGTGGAAACAATTTTAAAATCCCGTTACAGACTAACGCTATTGAGGTTAGCTTTCAAAACCCGTATGACATTAACGGGGTATGTTCAGTTCTGCTATTGAAATGTGTGTGTTCAATGTTGTAACAGTATTTATGTCCCTACTAAGTACATATGTTTGCATGCAAACATATTTTTTTCCGTGTATGGGTGAAATATATTCCTTATAAGCTCTTTTCATAAATGTGATCTTTTAAAACTTATAATGTTCCCATTTACAGGTGTTTCTAAAAGCCAGACTTTTCAAATATTTTTTGTGTTTGGCATAAGGAAAAACCGAAAACAAAAATTCCTGTTTTTATGTCACAACCCGACAGTCGGTTTACCCGGTTTTCTGCTGTCGGCTTTTCCGATTTTCGGTTTTTTTGATTCCGTGACTATTCGAATAAAACACAGTTTTTTGTGTAAAAATTAAAATTTTTTTCAACATAACCTCATTTTAACTCACTTATTCCAACGTTTCAGCAATTTTTGTATACCTTTCAAAAAAATTGAATTTTTCGAGGTCCATAAAATAGGCGTTTGTTTGGTCGATAATATCATCGTTGAGAGATTCAGCTCTCTTTCCACCGAGCCATTTCTTTAGGTTTGAAAATAAGAATAGTCACTGGGTGCTTAATCCGGAGAATATGGCGGATGAGGTACCAATTCTTACAATTTTGCTATAGAGACTGCACACCTGTGCATCCCTGCTTTAACTTCATGTAAAAGAACTTTTTTCTTGGTCATACGGTTTTTTTTTAAAAACCGAAATTCCGGTTTTCTAAAAACCTTGATTTTTTGGATACTCTAAATCAAACCAGATCTGAACCACTAAACCGAACCAACTCGAATTAAAAAATGGTTTACATTCCTGGGTATTAGTGCTAACGGCCATCAGCCACCTTGAATTATCAGACATCTAGGCGATGCCAATTGGCCACCTCTTCGGAGCTGTGATTTGACGCCCTTAAACTTTTTTGTGGGGTTTCGTGATGAACCGGCGTCAAGGGAAAAATGAATCCTATTATAGAGGCTATAAAAACGAGTAGAAGGTCCTAAATAATTTTCCTATCTAAACAAACACGTTCGAAAAGTAGAAATTCTCTCTCCGAACTGGAGGAACACTCTGAGATAATTCTGCAAATACAGGGTGAGCAGATAAGAAGGATTTAAAAGTGAATGTAAATTAAACAACAACGACGATAGATAACAAACTGATTATAGCTTAACTTTGAGGCTACATTTATGCCACTAGGTATGCCATAGCAAATCATTCATAAGCCTAACTGGCTGTGCTTCAAGCGTTCGGTTAAATTGTTCATTTCGACAATTGCACCTTGAATTTTGACCTTGAGTTCGTTGAGAAGCCACAATGCTTCTCTTAGGGCTTGGTGTTGCGTAGGCCTTATTGACTCGCAAAGAGCTAGAAGCTAACTTCGTGGCGTTTTTAATATCTTATGAAGAGCTCGACTAGTCATAGACATCAGCTTTCCGACCTCGTTTGGACCGCTATGGTGCGATGGAAGTGTGCACGAATATCATGTCATTGAACCCGGGTTTAACCACGGATAAGAACATATTTCATCGGCGGATTTTTCACCCCTTTAATGTAGGCGACTTTACGAGTAAGAGATTTTTCTCTAAGCCACGTAATAAACTCTTTAAAAAAATCCATTAGCCGTTCAAAGCCTGCGTGGAACAGTAGATCCCGGTCGGAGAGAGTAAGAATTAATTCGTGCTCAGCTCACTGATTTGGGAGCAGCCCTAGCGTTTGGGATACACAAGGGTAGCATCGAAACAAAGGCAAAAAAGGAATGACCTCCACCAAGCGCTGTAGCCTGTAGTTTTTTGCGTCTGCGGCTTTTTAGTCTGTCTAGCGTTATGAGAAAATTGTATGAATTTGACCTATTTGTGGTTCTCACGCTTCTTTTTGTACTGACAATAATGGGTTGCACTGTTGTCGATATAATGGGTTCCACTGTTTTCAAAAGCTTATTACGAGTCGCCCACTTTGGTTCAGTTACTTGTTTATAGGAAGTGGAGATTTTGAACTCCAAACCAGCAGCGTCTGAGTACTTTCTTATTACTAAACGAAAAGGCTACCGGAACGATTTATCTACCCAACCTTATCAGACGTCTCTCGTTCACTCATACGGGACCCATAATGAAGACGAAAAGCGGAAAAATAAAAATGTGAATAAAATTTTCATAATGATAGCCACTCATTAAGCGCCAAATGTAATACATCTTTATTTCTGTGGTGGGGTGGAGATGAGGAGGGCCGAATGGAGCGCATGGGTCGCAGAGGCCTACTTTGTAGAAAATGGCCTAAAAGGAAAACAAGACAAGCTAAAATGTACTGACATCAGGACGATCATCAGTGGCGCAGTCGTAAAATGCATTACGCGAGAGAAGAGTTGGGGGAGGTGTGGTTGGTGGTGGTGGTGCTAACACGGTGAGCATGTGTATGTGGCCGACACACACACATTCTCAAACTTGCTGGGAAGCAACGCAAGAGCGTTGCTGGAAAGCAATTTTAAAACAATTTGCTAAATTGAAAGCAAAATATGCCATGATAAAGACATATAAGGTGCCGTTGCCGGTGCCAGTGGTGGTGGTGGTCGTTAAGGTGGTGCTGCTGGTGTTGGTGGTCGTCGTGGTAGTGTTAGTTCCTCTCTCTCTTTCTCTCTGTGCCACTCTGCAGAAGGCACAAAAGGAATACGTTCGGTCGCATTGCAAACAATTTATAATTTAATGTACGGCAAGCAGTTTTGGTCGCTAGATGGCTGACTGGCTGGCGGACTGTTTGACTGCCTTCCTGCTACGTTGCCATTTGCCATAATTCATGGGCCACAGCAGTGCTCCAGACTCCGCCGTGAAGCCCACAAGATGGCTTACCCACGTAGCGATACTTGGACGTTTTCAGGCAGACATTTATACAACGTTTGGCACAATGGATGGGTACACAATCAAAATCAGCATCATCCGCATTATTATGATCAGGAGCAGCAGCTAGTGGTGTTGGTGGTGATGCTGCTGCTTGTGTAGTTGATGGAGGCACTAGGAAATTAATTATTTTCCATTAAAGCCAAGTTAAGGCAAAAGAAAACTTCCATGAAAGGCAATTTAGCGCGTCAAGTGCTCATATAAATAACATCAATTTCATTTTCTCCATTTATTTTATGCTCCGCATACGACGTATAGCCTCCTCACATACACAGCTTTAGCCATGTTGGTAGCCAACACCGCACTGCTACCCTGTATTCTGTGCCCTCCCCCCACTATATCACCTTCATGGCCTCTTGCACACCCCAAATGCCTGGGCAATCTTGAAACTTGATAGCATTTCATTTGGTATTCAAAGAGAAAGCCCAGCTGGCGAGCACGGAATTGGCGGAGAAGGTAACTAAAACATATTAAACGGCAACCGGAAATGGCGAAAAAAGTAAAGTGAATTCACACAATCAACCCGTCCGTCCAGGGCAGGGCCGCACAGGCAGGCCATCCAGCCAGCGAATGGACCTAAACCCAATAGCCAACCATTCGGCCATACATCCATCCATCCTACCTTCTTTTCATGGTGTCCCTTTCTCCATCTTCTCCTGCTCCACGCCATTCGACCCTCGGAACCATAGGAGGAGAATAAATTTATAGAAACAGAAATTGTATACACACGCAAACTAAATGTAATAAAGGAACATGGAAAAAAGCGAATATAAAATCATGTTGGCCCTACGCAGCAGAGGAGGAGGAGGAGCATACACTTGGACTCCCTTATATACACACGCACATTAATTCCTGGGTATGCATGTCATGTTGTAAACCAAGTTAAGGACTCCTATTCATATCCTGCTATCCAACATCTTTATAATGATGACGATGATGCTCCTACCGATGTGGTGTGATCCAAGATTGTAAGTGCCCCGGTCCTGGGTACGAGCGATGGGTGTTTCAGTACATGCCATTCTATTGTTGCCCATTCTCAATGTGTCTGTGTGTGTGTGAGAAGCTGAGGCAAGGATGCTGTGTCCTCACACTGTAGCCCCTACGTTTTCATGGAGAGCCGTAACGTTTATCAATTTATCTTACACCCACACATAAATAAACCAAATGTGATAGAGAGCGATAGGCAGGGAGGGCGGGCGGTAGAGAAAGAGAGTGAAGAGAAACTGGATTAAACAAATGAATATTTTATCAGGACACTCAATTACATAAATTGATGGTTTTATGCCTCTAACATTTGTTGTACTGACTGCGCCAGCCATACCCTTAGTAGGTGTGATTATAATCTCGAGACTGATTTCATGAGAATCTGAAAAATGTCTTGGTACAGTTCTTACTTAAGACCCACAACATCCCATTAGGGACCAAGGGGAAACTTCTCTCAAATTTGCTCCCTTAATACTTGCGATTATAATCTCGAGATTGATTTCATGAGAATCTGAAAAATGTCTTCGTGTAGTACTTACTCAAGGCCAGCAATGTCCCTTTAAGGACCAAGGGGGTACTTCTCTAAAATCAGTGAGCTGTGCAATTCATATACTCAGTGACCGGGACCTAATGTTGGCTTAGAGATAAATCTCTCACTGGTAAAGTAGCCCTTATTATTTTTTTTTTGTTTTAAATAACCAACACTCAGGGGATGACCCCTATACATGCGGTGCATTGCGTTGGCGAGTGGCAAGTAAAGAATCGGAAGGGGGAAAGAGGGAGTAATGATTATTGACGCTTGCCTTGAACTTCTGGATGTCGCAATTAGTGGGAAACACATTTGCCGGAAGTCGATTCCCCATACGGACTGTACGAGCGAAAAACGAATTTGATCTGTAGTGTATAGTGCGGTCAACTGGCCAATCGATAACAAACAGGTATGAATTCCTAGAAAGTCGCGTATCCCTGGCGAACATCCTCACGTCAGGAATAAGGCGACGGATGTCTGATGAACACACATCATGAAAGTAACGATAGAACAGCGTCACACAACCCACATTCCGACGCTCTCCTTTGAACACGGTCAAGTAGCTCCAAGGATGATTTTGGAGCACCTGCCCATATATGGGAGTTGTATTCCATCTTTGGCCTGAGTTGTAAACCCACATCTGGATAATTGTTGAATGTAATTAACCGGGGTTGAACCTGGGCTTATCGGCATGATAGGAGTGCACACTTCCATCGCACTTCGGCGGCTCGCGGTCTTGGTGTTGTAGAGCTGGAGAAATATTTTAGGTTTCATTTAGATTTTGGAATTAATACAATTGTGGACCTTAGGTCGATGTTATATCGGGTAATCAATCTAGAGATATTTTTTTCAAAATGAAAAAAATGCAAATATTCAAATCAATTATGGAATTTTTATTGTTTATTCGAAAGGACATTTTATGCCATTATTTTTTTAAATATAATTTCTGTTAAGCTCGTTTGTTTTATTTCGGTCTGTTGCTTTTACACATTGCGCACTGCTTTTATCATGATTTCGGGTCGGTGACAACCCTCTTCAGAAAGCCTTGCTGCAATTGTTGAAAGTAAAACCGAACTCTATAAGGCCAGGCTCTCCCCAAACGAATGAGAACTACTCTTGTAAACCTTACTTTTCAAGTTTTCTTCACACAATTGCCCACGAAAATACAACTCACTCTTGCCACCTCTAAAGAGACTCCACATCGAGAGCCATTAATAGATTTCTTTTACAACGTGTGTGTTGTGTGTGTGTTGTAAAAAGAGTTTAGTTGACTATGTCAACTTGTGTAATAAGTAAATAAAATAAAGTTTAACACAACTAAAAAAACGCCATTGAAAAAAAATACCTCGCCCTTTATAGACTGCTCCGAAGACAAGTTCAAATTCATGTAGGAACAAGACCCTTTTTGTCGACAGAGATTTTATCTTAATGTAAAAAAAGCCAAAAACTTAACAAACCAATTAGTAAGTTTCCGTCGGTTTTGATCCGACTTAGATAAACCCTCACCCATATGTGGATTTTAAATTTTGTGTCCTTCCGTTCTCCATTGCCTGAAGCGTATCGGTTTTATGGAAATCCCGTAAAAGGGTCGTTTATGTTAAAGGTACTAGAATTGGGCGTGGCATCCAGTTTTTCTTATGCGCAAACAAAACTCAACCGATTTTCATGCATTAAAAAAAGTTATTTGACCATATCATGTTAAACATACAACCATAGTATGATCCTCACAACTATAGTATGACTCAAACACAGCCATACTATGATTCCCAAAATTTTTAGTAAGGATATGGTTAAGTTGTTATTCAACAATATAGATTTTTATTAAGCAAATTTGTAAAAATACATTAAACACTTAATAATAGTATATAAAATATTTTAGTTATGGTAAACCAAAGTAGTTTGTTTTGACAAAATTTAATTTTCATATAAAAAGTACTATTTATCGCAACAAAAACATTATTTAATTAAAAAAATGCGTGTTACGGTATGATTGCCTTAATCATATTATTGTTAACATAAAACCAAAAAAACAATACTTTTGTCGCACCAACCATATTTATATTGTTGCTACAACCATATTATCATTTTTAAATTTTGGCAACAATACTATTGTCATATATCAACAATATTAATATTGCCGCAATCATACTATTGACAAAATGTAGTTCAAAAAACAATACTATGGCTGCGACGACAATACTTTTATTGCAGAGAACATACTATTGTTGCCGTGACCATATAGTAACCATATCTTTTCTCTGCGTGTGCTTATAATTCAAATAACAGGATAAGTATTTTCAAATCGTTTAAAATAAATAATAAATAAAATAAATAAATAAAAGTTGATTATTTCGGACAGATAACCGAAAACATAAATTTTAACATCATTTGGTCCAGTTTACAAATGCTCTTAGTAATAACAAAGTGAAAAGTATCACAAATTACAGTCCTACTTTAATCTCGTAGAAAAGTTTATAATTAATTGGAAAATGAAAAAAAATTGCAATAAACGTGAGACCATACTTTTTCGGATTTTGGCACCCTATGATGAGTACATATGTAATATATTATTATCAGGTTATGTATCATTAGAAGCAATTTTATATCTTGATAGCCAAGGATTTATCCAAGTCCTCAACGGCATTCCTATATTCTATCACATATGTTGGATCGTACTGTGTACTGTGTGTAAATAAAATAAATTATTTTGAATTTTTAAAAAACTATTATTTATTAAATTAAAAACAATACTAGTATTTAAGAAAATGAATTAAGAATAGAATAAGCTCTAAATTAGCATTACTAATTGAATTATGTTTTCCAACACTAGTCGTTAAGTTAACGGGTTCGCCTAAAAGAAAATGAATATTAGAAATAAGAAACCTCAAATAAATGTATTCGTTAAAGTGAATCTGTTTCGAAAAGACGCTTTTACTTACCGCGAACATCGACCAAGCTAATCGCCATTTTTTAAAATAACCTTTTTTTTATTTGGAAAATAATAATTTCCATTTCCTTAAAAACATAAGGAAAAACATTTTGGTGCCGAAACCAGGGATTGCCAGTGTTCGTTCGCGAATTTTGATAAAATATTTCAAAATTATATTTCAAAAAAAAAAAAAGAAAACAGTGTGGTAATTCAAATTGTTAAATTACCGAAATTAAAGAAGACAAATAAATAAGGAGTTGTTGCCGCTTTGGAGTTCCCGTATAGCTGCCATCTTGATGTCTCAACGCTGCGACTGTTTCTTGTGCCGAAAAGAACGTCAACAGGGGAGTGAATCCAAAAATCAACAGGTAAAAGCGTACGAAATAATTTGTGTGATTTATCTCAATCTGTAAGTTATTCAGATTTGAAGAATTCTGTAAATTAATCAGAATTTAACGCTAATTTGCGATTCACACAAAATATTTCATAACGCTTATTTTACTATTACATTTTGTGAAACGCTTTGGCCGGTTATTGTCCGTGTGTGTTAAATCAAACGTCATTATTAAGTTTTGTACGTTTATTTTCTTTCTATATCCGCATCTTCACACAATCGTCGGTACCTGTTTAAAAGTTTTCCCGTTTGTATCAGATTTCTCACGATTTGCACTTTTTTCCGCGATTAAAATTAATTTAAAAAAAATATCGCGAGCTAAATTGTTGTAATTTCCAAATTTGGTTAATAATTTATTGTTTGATTTTCTTCTCTTATCTCAAATTTCCTTTTGTTATTTTCTTATTCGAGTAAGATCAAAAGTACCATCGCCGTTCAAAGTTCGTTCCTGCCGATATCACCACAGATAAAAATCGATTACTGTTATCGATCAGTGTAATCGGAAATCACAGACGTAAACAACCGAAGAACGAGGCTAAATAAGCTAGTGTGCGTAAAACATAAAACAAAAGAGGAAAGTGAAGGAATCAAAACAAAGAAACAAATATACAAGTGCAAAAAATAATAAAGAATCGTGACGGTGACGGGTAAAATAAAATTGTGTGAAGTGCGTGTGAATGTAAACAAACAAGAAAACACGCTAACCTACCGAAATTAACCCTAAAACGTGCAGTGGTGTCAATTTGTGCTAATTATTATAAATTTTATTTATTTAATTCTGCAGGTGTAAATAACACCAAATATATAAAAAAAAACCTACCACGATTTATTGAAAAGTGTGTAGAGGCACAAAATTAAATTTGAATTAATTTTTAATTCATTAAATTTCGAATTATTTTCTTTGTTTGTCCATCTGTTTGCTATTTAAAATGGCTGGTAAAAACAAACACCAGGACGCGCCCGATGAGGCTATTGAAAAATTGAAAACAAAGAAAAGCAACGTCGTTCAGAATATTGAACGCATACAAAAAGCGTTCCAAGAAAAGAAAATTTCGTTCAATATTATCGAGTTGGAATGTCGTATGGACATTCTCACGAAATATATCGATGAAGCAATGCATTTTCAGTCAGAATTAGATGTTTTGGATCCTGAAAATGATGACCGAGCTGAGCTCGAAGAAATTTGTGTAACAGCTAAATCTCTATTTATGGGAATTTTAGCCAAGAATAGAAGGTCAAGTGGTCCTGACATGTCCATTAGTGTGCCGTCACACCATTCTAGACTTCCAAACATGAAGCTCCCTAAATTCAGCGGAAAATATTCCGATTACAAGAACTTTATGAGCTTGTTTGAGAATTTAGTTCATACTGATCCGACTTTAACAGATATTGAAAAGTTTAATCATTTGATATCATGCTTATCCGATGAAGCTTTAGGGACTGTCAAAGCTTTTCAGATTTCTGATGAAAATTATCCCAAAGCACTAGCCAGTTTAAAAAAGGTTTATGACAATGATTGTCTTATATTTTTCGATAATATTTCGAAACTTTTTGATCTGCCTGAGATCACAAAACCTTCGGCTTCTGCTTTGCGTAGCATGATTGATACAGTTTCAGCGATTTATGACTCCCTTTTATCTATTGGCGATGATAAAAAGATCACGAATGCCATTTTAATTCATCTAGTCATGTCTAAGGTTGATCCAGTCACAAAATCCAAGTGGGAAGAACAGCTTGACTTCGAAAAGCTACCATTATGGTCTGACTGCGAGGCAGCTTTGAACAAAAGGTATCAGCACATATCGGCTGAAGAATCTTCTAGTTCAAGACTTAAAAGCTTAAAGCCCAAATGGGACAATATGCCTAAGAAACCGAATAAAACTTCACTGTCATGTTCTAAACTGAAACAATCTGCTGGAAAATGTATATTTTGCCGATCTATACAACATGATATTTACAAATGCTCTTCATTTACGGCTGTGCCAGTTCTGCAACGATTTGAATTCATCAAAGCTGTACCTGCCTGTATAAATTGCCTCAAAAAGGGACACACTGTAGCCAAGTGCAACTCTACAGCTAAATGTGGCGTTTGTAGTGGATCACATCACTTACTTTTACACAGGTACAGCTCTGAATCTCAAAGTTCTAATCAAGTTCATAATAGTTTTAATCGAGAGCACCCATCAACGTCTAGTGCATCAATCAATCATTCAGGTTCAGATGAAAATGTCATCCTTGCCACGGCATTGGTGAAAGTCAGAACCAGTTCTGGCACTTATATTTTGGCTAGAGCTCTATTAGACTCCGGTTCTCAACCAAATTTGATTACCGAGGATTTGGCACAGCAACTTAAGATCCGACGCGATGGACGCAGATTAAATTTGACCGGAATTGCTGAAACAAATTCCACTGCTAGAAGCAGTATTCAAGTATCTGTCAAGTCGAGGGTTAATTCGACTCAATTCTCTTCGAAGTTTTGGGTTCTGAGTTCAATTACGAACTTCCAACCTGACCGTAAGATTTCAATTACTGACTGGAATATTCCAAAGAACATTGAACTAGCAGATCCGAGTTTCAATCATCCTCGGAAAATCGATCTCTTGATTGGTGGCGGACTTTTCTTCGAGCTTCTCTGCGTTGGGCAGATACGATCCAATCCGAGTCTGCCTGTGTTACAGAAAACTACTCTTGGTTGGATTGTTGCTGGTAAATATGGACAGTCAAAGGAATCTAGGACAAATGGTTGTCATATAAATTGTTCAATAATCGACGAAGAATCAATTGATGCGACTGTACGAAAATTTTGGGAGTTGGAGGAGATTCCAAATGTATCAAAAATGTATACTGAGGAACAGCAACTATGTGAGGATCATTTCAAGAATTCTGTGCGGCGTTTACAGTCAGGACATTTTTCAGTGTCTTTACCTTTCAAGGCAGATACACAGGAATTGGGTTCTTCTTACGAGATCGCCAAAAGACGTTTCCTTTCTCTAGAGCGTAGGCTGTCTAGAGATGATGTCTCGAGAAAGATGTATCATGCTTTTATGGAAGAGTATCTCGATTTAGGTCATATGTCGATTACCGACAATCAGATTCCCGAAAATCCACATTATTTTATTCCTCACCAATGTGTGTTGCGCCCTCAAAGTACAACTACAAAGCTTCGTGTTGTTTTTGACGCGTCGAGTAAAACTTCAACGCAAGTTTCGCTTAATGATCTCTTGATGGTGGGACCCACTATTCAAGACGAGTTGTACTCAACACTGATACGATTTCGATTCCACAAGTTCGCTATCACTGCAGACATTGAGAAAATGTATCGTCAAGTTTTTATTGACGAAAGTGATCGAAATTATCACCTTATCCTTTGGAGAAAATCGCCAGCTGATTCAATTAAAATTTTCCGTTTAAATACGGTAACTTATGGGACTGCGTCAGCTCCATTTCTGGCTATTCGGTGCCTTAGTCAGCTCAGCGAGTTATCCAAAGAGACTTTGCCAATTGGTTCAAAAGTCATTCGCAGTGATTTCTATGTGGATGATTTGCTAACCGGTGCTGATAACTTAGACAGTCTTCTAACTATTCGGGATCAAGCCATTGAAATTCTAAGTTCAGCAGGATTTCGTTTGACGAAATGGTTTTCAAATCACCCTGGATTTAATGAACCGAACTGTGGAGAAAAATTGTTGGACTATGAATCTGACTCCGCACGAGCATTAGGAATACATTGGGATCCGAAGAATGATACTTTCAAGTTTCATTTGGAAAATAGTTTTCAAGATATGAAAGCTACAAAGCGCAACATTTTATCGGTGTCTTCCCGTTTGTTCGATCCTCTCGGACTTTTATGCCCAATCGTAATTAAGGCGAAAATGTTATTACAGGAACTTTGGATAAAGAAACTAGACTGGGATGAATCAATCCCCATGCGGTTGAATACCACGTGGGAGGATTTCAAGGAAAATCTGTGTCGAATAGACACCATTCAGATTCCAAGATTCGTTAATACCTCCGCCTCATCTCGAATTCAGATTCATGGATTTTCTGATGCGTCAATGCGAGCCTATGGCTGTTGCCTGTATTTACGTAGCACCGACTCAAGTGGAGTCTCTTGTCGGCTTCTAACAGCCAAGTCTAAAGTTGCTCCACTTAAAACGAAGTCACTTCCTAGATTGGAGTTATGTGCAGCCCACCTTTTGGCAACGCTGTGGTGGCGAATTAAGGAAATGATTTCTTTCGAAGTCGAGAGCGTGTTCTTTTGGACAGATTCGGAGATAACTCTTCATTGGCTCAAAACTCATCCATCTACTCTTGCAACATTTGTTTCGAATAAAGTTGCCGAAGTTCAAGAGTGGTCAGACCGAGCTTCATGGCGCCATGTGCCATCCAAACAAAATCCGGCTGACATTGTATCAAGAGGATGTAGCGTTGATGAGCTTATAAATTCTATGTGGTTCGAGGGCCCTTCGTTCTTGCTCCACGACAATTCACAATGGCCTGTTAATCATCAATTTGAGTTATCAGAGGAACAAGAAGCTTTAGAAAGCAGAAAATCCAAAGTTTTGATTACAACGGAGAAAAATCATATGGCTGAAGATTATCCAAATATATTCTTGCAGCTTATTGAGAAACATTCGTCTTACAGAACATTGCTACGTGTGACTTCCTATGTGATGCGATTCGTCGATCGCATCAAAAAGCACACTGTCCCAAAATCTCTTTGTCTCACGGCTCAAGAAATGCATTGGGCTTTCTTGAAGCTCGTGGAGACAGTTCAAAACCAGAATTTTTCTGAGGAGATTCGAAAAATACGGAAATCTATTGCTCTACAGTCCAATCTCCAGAGGCTGACGCCTTTTATTCATGATTTAACGGAGGCTAAACGGACTTTCTCGTTATTAAGAGTAGGTGGGAGGTTGCTCAATGCACCAATAAAGTATGATACGAAATTCCCACTTTTACTTCCGAGGAGAATTCCTCTAGTTACGCTCTATTTGAGAAATTTGCATTTTGAAAATTGCCACGCTGGTACTAAGGCTATGGTATCCCTATCACGGGAGCAAATTTGGCTAATTAATGCCAGAGAAGAGTGCAATAGAATAGTCCGCGACTGTGTACATTGCTACCGATATCGGCCAAAGTTGATGACCCAAATAATGGGAAATTTACCCACTGATAGAGTGAGAGCCTTACGTCCATTTCTAATTGTTGGCGTAGACTTTTGCGGTCCCGTGAACATTTCTTTGAAAATTCGTGGAAGACCACCTACCAAAATGTATATCGCCGTCTTCGTTTGTTTCACGTCCAAAGCAGTTCACCTCGAATTAGTGTCTGATTTGTCTTCTGATGCTTTTATTCTTTCTTTTAAAAGGTTTGCTGCAAGAAGAGGACTTCCCAAGAAGGTGTATTGCGACAATGCCACAAACTTCGTTGGCGCCCACAGGACGTTGACGGAGTTACACCAGGCGTTTCGGAACAGCCAAGCGGAGCTCGAATCCTACGCAGCGTCGTGCAAGGTAGAATTCAGCTTCATACCGCCAAGGGCGCCTCATTTCGGAGGCCTGTGGGAGGCGGCCGTGAAGCAAGCGAAGTTCCTGCTTCTGCGAACGATGGGCAACGCGTTGTTAACGCAAGAGGAGATGCTGACAATGCTCGCAGAAGTGGAGGCGGTACTCAACAGTCGTCCAATTGTACCGCTGTCTCCAGACCCGAACGACGGCAACGCGCTAACCCCAGCGCATCTACTAATAGGAGAGGGTCTGCGTTCGCTGCCGCCAGAATTCGTCGAAGACGTCAACAGCGACAAGCCAATGTACTGCAAGCGTTGGCGGATGCTCTGCGCTCTCAAGCAGAGGTTCTGGCGGGTCTGGTCCAGGGACTACATCCTCGGGTTGCAGGACAAGGGCAAGTGGCATCAACCTCAGCCCAATCTTCAAATCAACCAACTGGTTCTGGTCCACGAGGACAATCTACCTCCACAAGAGTGGCTGACAGGCAGGGTCGTCAGCATAAAAGAGGGTCAGGATGGAAAAGTACGGGTAGCGGAGGTAAAAACCAGCAGAGGCGTTTATAAGAGGCCTATCACCAAGCTGGCGCCGTTGCCAATATCTTGAAGACCTGCGGTCCTTCAATGGGGCCGGAATGTTGGATCGTACTGTGTACTGTGTGTAAATAAAATAAATTATTTTGAATTTTTAAAAAACTATTATTTATTAAATTAAAAACAATACTAGTATTTAAGAAAATGAATTAAGAATAGAATAAGCTCTAAATTAGCATTACTAATTGAATTATGTTTTCCAACACTAGTCGTTAAGTTAACGGGTTCGCCTAAAAGAAAATGAATATTAGAAATAAGAAACCTCAAATAAATGTATTCGTTAAAGTGAATCTGTTTCGAAAAGACGCTTTTACTTACCGCGAACATCGACCAAGCTAATCGCCATTTTTTAAAATAACCTTTTTTTTATTTGGAAAATAATAATTTCCATTTCCTTAAAAACATAAGGAAAAACAACATATATAGACGAGCCAATATCAAAACAATTCTCTGAAACAGATTAACAAATGACAACAAAAGATTTGATACAAGTCTTTATTCCGAAGATAGGAATATTATTCCTAACATGAATACTGCGAAGTATTGGTGGCTCACCCAATAACTTTTTTCACCGTTTTCAACCCCTGTCTAGCTTTGATTCTATCTTTGCGTCCGAAAAACGAGTAAAGTTTTTTTCCCCAACAATTTTCTTAACACAAGAAATATATTCATGTACATATGTAAATAATACACAGAATAATAATATTAAATAGTACTGTGCATATAATGTTTTAATGCCTACTATTTGTTTATTTAGTCTAAATTAAAATAAAAATTAACGTCCGAAAACATAAGCGTCGAATAAACTATCAAGAACAACGAATAACCTATCAAAACATGTATAATATCCATCCCAATAATCATCATAATTATTAAGGGTTACCAATACTTTGTCTCTTCGAACGTTTCTGTCAGTTCCCACCACTGAAAATTTCCGTGTACCCAATAAATATTTGGTTGTAACGATGGAATAGCGTTGATTGAAAAATAATTCTCTTAAGGCAACAGACCTGTTCTCTGTGTGTGCTAATAAACCTTGCTTAACATTGCATTCCTGGTAGTTCGAGAATCGCTTTGGGTTGCTCATTAGCTCATATGCGCAAAATAAACGTATCCATTGAGTCGGAAAATGGATCGTCACTGAAGCAAATTTGGCGTGAAAAATGCAGACCTTTTGATAGAGTAATTGAAATACAATTTGCGGTGTAAGACTTCTATGATAAATTGTCAAATAATACTGCATGGATAAATAAATGTCTAAAAGATTTCATAAACGCAGAAAAAAAGTATGGTTGTGGTGACAATATACGAAGAGGATAATACTTTTGTTGGATATATGGTTGGGGTACAACAATATTTTGATCCTCACAACAATAGTATGATTCAAATACAACCATACTATGATCCTCGCAACAATAGTATGATTCATACATAACCATACTATGATCCCTGCAACAATAGTATGATTCACACTCAACCATACTATGATCTCCACAACCATAGTATGATCCTCACAACCATAGTATTATTCACGCTCAACCATAGTATTATCCTCACAACCATAGTATGATTCACACGCAACCATTGTATGATCCCTACAACCATAATATGATCACACACTATTATATTATAATCCCCAATATAATTTATTAGAATTGGTTTAAGTTTTCAACAATAGATTTGAACTATGAAAATTATTCAAAAATACATTAAATTCAAAAAAATAGGAGTGATTTATTTCACGGTAGAAAAAATAAGTTTAAATAAATGTAAGCGTTTTTATTAAAAATATTTCAGTTAAACAAAGTCAAAGCAGCTTGTTTAACAAATTTAAATTTTAATAAAAAAAAGTACTATTATTGCATTAGATCCGTAGCAATAACATGTGTTCTAAAAATCATATTTATGTGAAAAAAATTACAATCATACAGTATGATTGCCGTAATCATATTATTGTTAACATAAAATGCAAAATACAATACTTTTGTCGCACCAACCATATTTATATTGTAGCTATAACCATATTTTCATTTTTAATTTTGGCAATAATACTATTGTTACATTTCAACAATATTAATATTGCAGCAATTATACTATTGTCAAAACTAAATTCAGTTAACAATGCAATGGTTGCGACGAACATACTTTCATTGCGAAAAACATATTATTATTGCCATGACCATGTAGGAACCATGTTTTTTTCACTGCGTGTAGATATTACGCCCCAAAATGTCTCAGTGTAACAAAATTGATTGATTTCCTTTGGAGCTCCAAAATGCCCATTGATCACTATTTTCCCATTGTCATATCTTGATTAGTAAAATATGTATGTATTTGTTATATTCGGGAAAAAAAGAACAGACAAAAAAAGCAACGCATACGAAAAAGAGAATTTCATTAATAAAAATTGACAATTTCAATTAAAAATTCAATTGAATTATGTGTACTTTGTGGAACCCCATGCAAAATGAAATAAATTTCGTTATTTTATGATAAATAAATAAAATTAAATCATCCAATAAATGTTGTTATAATCGAATCCCCAGTTGTACAACAACAACGGCAGCAACGCCATCATCATCAGCAGCAACGCCATCAACAGCAGTGGAGGCAGCAGCAGCAGCCGAACAAGCATCAATCAGCAATAACGCCAACACCAACAAATGTTTCTAATAATATTTTAATAAAATTCTGCACCAAAAAAAAAATAACAGCCATCCGTCCCCCCATATAGTGGTGGCCCCAACCAGGCCATTCCTAAAGCACCTCTTCATTTTCTCCCAAAAAACAAAAACAAAGACAAAAATCAACATCGACATTTAGACACACACATATACAATTACAAATAATTAACACCGATACTCTCACAAGTCATTCGTCATTCATTCATTCATTTCACACATTAAAAAATGAGAAAACAAAAGGAAAGAAGAACAAATTCGAAAAGAAACAACAAAACGTTTTTAATATATTTTTGCTGCTTTTTTGAATATTACTTTAGTGGTAAGCAAAGCACAAAATTGTTTGCGACACTACTAAACCCGCAGTATCCAGCTGCAGCAACAACAACAACAATGCAGCCAGCAATGACAACGATGAATAAAATGAAGCTGACGAAAAAACCCCAACTACTATAACTGTAAATGTCTGAAATACAATAACACTAAAATGAAATTTGAAAGCAGAAAAAGAAAGAAATGAAAGCAAACCGAAATTACCAAAAAGAGATGAAAATTGCTGACGTTGTTGCTGCTGTTGTCTGCCTCCTGCCAGTGCCAGTGCCCGTGCATTGCGCTTCGGTTGTTTGTGTGGCGCTGATGCTGATGCTAAGATTTAATAAATGAAATTGGTGTGTGATTAAAAACACAAAAACCAAACGAAATCCATCTAATCAACTTTTGTTCCCCTGCTCCAGCCTCCAGCCAGCCAAGCTGGCAGGCAAGCAGCACCAGCAAAAGCATTAAAACAAATTGTATCTCCAACAACATCGGCCGCAGCCGCCCCAGTAGCAGCAACAGCAGCAGCACCCATTCAATTTGTTTGAAAACTTTTGGCCTACCAAACCAGAAAAAAACAGCACCGCCACCCAAACACCACCCACCCACGCAGGCACACACACACACTCAGACTCAGGCAATCACCCACCCACAACGGCGCTATTCACTACTCGCTACTACTACAACAACCGGAAACAGCAGCCATTTGCTCCGCAATGCTCGTTCATCACGTGCCGAAGGAGAAACACAAATTGCGGATATGGCGTCTCAGATGGGTGGCCGGCCTCCTAAAGAAAATGAAAACAAGAAAAGAACAAGACACACAGCAACAAAAACAACCACACATGAGGCACATACACCACCCGCAAAGAAGGGGAAAGCGCCTGTGTTAACCAACACCATTGCATTGTGTTAAAGAGATAGAGAGAGAGAGTATAAAAGTAGGTTTCTAATGAGTGTCACCATGGGCGGAGTTTAGGACTCAGAGAGTTGTTAAGGGAAATTTACGAACAGCGGGAATTTCTTGTCCATACCTATATTTATAGCGGTATTTATTAGTGAAGCTCTAATCCACCGTGGTTCGGGTCTTTGCTGAATTACGGCAATGGGTATTTTTCTTTCAACGGCTACTTGCTATACCGTACTTTTTTATTATTATTTTTTATTCAGTCTGACAAAGGAAATTTAATTTTGTGTACTGTATAGAGCGAATGTGAGTAGCCTGTGATCGCGCCAAAGAGTATATACATATATTAAAAGAGAATTCGTTAACTCCGAATCTTTACTGTTCGAATGACGAGCTAGATATGGGACAAAGAGTATATATATTAAAAGAGAATTCGTTAACTCCGAATCTTAACTGTTCGAATGACGAGCTAGATATGGGATTACTTGGGCATTGTTTTTGAGGGAAATTTTATTTGGTTGACGGGCATTATTCTATGAAAAAGTCCCATTTTTGAAAAAATGTATTTGAGAGCGAAACTTAAAATCAACCAAAAAAGAAACATAATTATGAATGAAATCAAGCAAAAAAGAAAAACAATTATGAATGGTTGGTGAGAAAGTGGGTGGGTGGGCGAGACGATGGCCATAAAGAACCACAATAACAACCATTACCAAAACGTATGAAATAAATTGTGAAGCACCAGGCGCACAGGAAAAATCACACGGCATTCGGTCGCCTGGTTTGCTTTTTAATTTGCTTCATTGTTTGAATGTACAATCATACCCTGCAAACATTTTCCATCGCCTATTGATCGCGCGCGAATCGCCGAAGAGTTGTGTAATATCGCGGCGATACAATGCGTGCGATCATTAAATTATGGTTAGGCGATTCGCCATATCGATCGCCTGTGTGCCTGTCGCGATTCGCGTGTGGCGATTCGCCCGGGAGTCGCATTTAGCGAATCGCCCGCGAGTCGCATTTAGCGAATCGCCCGCGAGTCGCATTTAGCGAATCGCCCGCGAGTCGCATTTAGCGAATCGCCCGCGAGTCGCATTTAGCGAATCGCCCGCGAGTCGCATTTAGCGAATCGCCCGCGAGTCGCATTTAGCGAATCGCCCGCGAGTCGCATTTAGCGAATCGCCCGCGAGTCGCATTTAGCGATTCGCCCGCGAGTCGCATTTAGCGAATCGCCTGCGAGTCGCATTTAGCGAATCGCCTGCGAGTCGCATTTAGCGAATCGCCTGCGAGTCGCATTTAGCGAATCGCCCGCGAGTCGCATTTAGCGAATCGCCCGCGAGTCGCATTTAGCGATTCGCCCGATAGATACTCTCTTGCACATTTAGGCTTTGTATATCCTTCATAGGCACCAATTAAGAGGACATCAGTAGTATCAACAACACTACACAGAATCGGCCACACTTGTTTGCTTGAACTTTTACATAAAGGCAAACCGTCAATATTAAAATCCAGCGCAATTGTTTGCAGAGTAAAATCATTCGCACGTAAGAAGTCGGTTAGAGCATCTGTGCTGCTATAATGAAAATACTTTCCAGAACCCATAGGTCGTGCAACAACATCTTTTGGCGTTCTTTTTAAAGTTCTCACGTCTTTAGGGACACTTATGTTGCAGTCTCTTAAAATTGTTAACATTTCGTTAACAGCAACGTTGCTAATATTATATTTTATGGACCAACTTGAAAGTCTCTTTCTTAATTCATTTAAATCACATAAAAGACTTATATTATTTTCCGTAATCTCATCATCTTCTGTATTTACGTTGCAATCAAAACCACTTTCTGAGTTTTCCTCAGTCGGCAACACATTTTCTTCAACAACGTTAACATTTGATTCAACCACATTTTCAACGTTCACCAAACGATGCACTGTTTGGGTAGAACTATTTTCTAAAATATCAATTGTCGCGGCCTCTGCACTAGTTGTTTCTATTTCATTTAAGCTTGAATTTTTCGCTATTAATTTGGATGCTTCCCTCTTACTTTTCAACCGTAAAGCCTTGTTTGACAACATTTTTATTAATTTTTTAAACACCCTTCACAGATCACTGTCACTTACTAAATGATAATTTTGCTAATTGCCCTTGAAACCAAATATTCATTTTCCCGTTACCTTTACAAAACAACAAGACAAAACAAAAATTCCATCGAAACTTATGAAAAAACACTGATGACTCAACTCAAAACGATAAAAAATGCAACAAAAAAAAACTATTGTGAGGAAGATTTCCCGCTACTTGTGTGCGCTCGCGTATTCATCGCTTAGTTTCAAGGCGTAGGCGATGGCGCGCGATTCACATCGTAAACGTCATCAAAATTGTTTTCACATTTAAGTGTTTTTAGAAAAAAATTTGACTTGCTTGTGTACGCTCGCATATTCATCGCTTAGTTGTAAGGCGTAGGCGATGATTGGCGATTTTTATTCCCTGAGAAGGATCGCGTAGTCATCGCGTAGTCATCGCCAAACAAATCATCGCCAAAAAATTTCAAAAATGTTTGCAGGGTACATACATAAGCCGTAAACGGTATGTATGTACGTACGTATGTGTGCTGTTGTACAAGTAGTGGCTGCGCAAGGAAATTGCTCTGCTCGCACACACCAACACAAAGGCGTGTGTGTGTGCGCAGAGGAATGTGACACTCGTACAAAAGGACAGAACATATGTATGTAGAAATAGAAAATGTTTGAATATTCGTATGTACATGCGAGTATGTTTATTTTGTTTTCGATTTGGTTTGTTTATTTTATGCGAGCCTGGTATTTTGATTTCTTCACAACATGAGGAAAGCCGTCTTTTGGGGCCTTTACCGCAAAAAACACGCCATCCCCTACATACCCCCATTCCCTCTACCCCAACTATTTCTACACACAAAGGAAGTTTTTTGTTTGTATGTATAAGTATGTATGTATGCTTACAAAAACTTCTTTAAAATTTCAATTTATTTCAAACAACAACAACAACAACACAAACTCTTATTCAGATGTATGTATGTATGTATGTATTCAATAACATGTGACCCCTCCCCCACCTCCCCACCCCTCACATCTATCAATCAATACAATTTTTGTACTTTTACTTGAAACTGAATTTTGGCAACATGGAATTTCTGAAATCAATTTCAAGAAAGTTACAATTTTTCAATTTTGGCTTTTTTCTTCTTCCTCCCCCATAATCCTACATACATACATATATTTTTAATGAAGACACCATCTGTTTTTTCTTTTGGCCTAGTAATATTTGAATTTGTGTGTGATTGTGGTATGTATGTATGTATGTATGTCAACAAACGTTTTCAAATATTTTTTCAACAACAACAACAATATTTGCGAAAATTTCTACAACTACAAACAATAACAACAAAAAACCTAACTCTCAATGAAATAAACGTATGTTTGTGTGTATGTATTCAAAAACCTGTTTTCCCTCCTCTTACTCCTCACCCCTCTCCTCTATCAAACAGAAATATTTTTTCAGCTTTTGAATTTTTTGCGGAAATTTGAAATATGCCAAAGGAAATTTCTAGAAATTTGCAAATTGAATGAAAGTAACATCTTTTTTTGCTTTGCGCCTGGTAATTTGAATTTCTAACGTCTTTGCCAAAAGATTTTTTCATTAACCAAGACAGAAAGAAAGAAAAATGAAACAAATTTCGTGGAAGTTTCTAGATTTCAAAACAACAACAACAGCATATTGTATGGGTTCAACAACCTCTCCCCCCACACCTCACCTCATCTCTATTAATTACTTACAATTTTTCAATATAAGATTTATTTGTGGAAATTTGGCAACGTAGAAATTTCTAAAATGAAAAATTGATAATTTATAAATTTTTAGAAATTGGTTTCAGAAACTTCGTTGTTGCCAAATTTCAAATTTTCACAAATAATGAAAAATGTACCTTAATTGATAGAGCTAAGGGGGGGGGGGGTGAGGAGTTGGGCGAGGGGAAAGAGGTTGTTGAAAACATACATATCAATATGAGTTTCAACTGTTTTGTTTTGAAATCTAGAAACTTCCACAAAATTTGTTTCATTTTTCTTTCTTTCTGCCTTATTAGTTAATGAAAAATAACGTTTTTGCATATACGTTAGAAATTCAAATTACCAGGCGCAAAGCAAAAAAAGATGATACTTTTATTCAATTTGCAAATTTCTAGAAATTTCCTTTGGCATATTTCAAATTTCCGCAAAAAATTCAAAAGCTGAAAAAATATTTCTGTTTGAGTGAGGGGAGGGGTGAGGAGTAAGAGTAGGGAAAACAGGTTTTTGAATACAAACGCACATACATACGTTTCATTGACATATGTACATAATACATACATACCACCACATACACACACAAAATTCAAATATTACTAGGCCAACAGAAAAAACAGATGGTGTCTTCATTCAAAATATATGTATGTATGTATGTAGGATTATGGGGGAGGAAGAAGAAAAAAGCCAAAATTGAAAAATTGTAACTTTCTTGAAATTGATTTCAGAAATTCCATGTTGCCAAAATTCAGTTTCAACCAAAAGTACAAAAATTGTATTGATTGATAGATGTGAGGGGTGGGGAGTTGGGGCAGGGGGTCACATGTTATTGAATACATACATACATGTCAATAAGAGTTTGTGTTGTTGTTGTTTAAATTGAAATTTTAAAGAAATTTTTTGAAAGCATACATACATACAAACAAAAAACTTCCTTTGTGTGTAAAAACAGTTGGGGTTGATGGGGGATAAATGCCATTTAATGACGATTTTCATATTGCTGGTGGATAGAGGGAATGGGGGTATGTAGGGGATGACGTTTTTTTCGCTAAAGGTCCCAAATGACCGCTTTCCTCATGTTGTAAAGAAATCAAAATACCAGGCTCGCATAAAATAAACAAACCAAATCGAAAACAAAATAAACATACTCGCATGTACATACGAATATTCAAACATTTTCTATTTCTACATATTTTCTGGCCTTTTGTACGAGTGTCACATTCCTCTGCGCACACACACACGCCTTTGTGTTGGTGTGTGCGAGCAGAGCAATTTCCTTGCGCAGCCACTACTTGTACAACAGCACACATACGTACGTACATACATACCGTTTACGGCTTCTATTGGCTTTCTTTTTTTTCATATGTATGTACGTACGATTGTACATTCAAACAATGAAGCAAATTAAAAAGCAAACCAGGCGACCGAATGCTGTGTGATTTTTCCTGTGCGCCTGGTGCTTCACAATTTATTTCATACGTTTTGGTAATGGTTGTTACTGTGTGGTTCTTTATGGCCATCGTCTCGTCTCGCCCACCCACCCACTTTCTCACCAACCATTCATAATTGTTTTTCTTTTTTGCTTGATTTCATTCATAATTATTTTTCTTTTTTGGTTGATTTCAAGTTTCGCTCTCAAATACAAAAATGGGACTTTTTCAGAGAATAATGCCCGCCAACCAAATATAATTTCCCTCAAAAACAATGCCCAAGTAATCCCCTATCTAGCTCGTCATTCGAACAGTTAAGATTCGGAGTTAACGAATTCTCTTTTAATATATATACTCTTTGGGTCGGCACCCCAAGTCGGCACCCCAATTTTAAAGACCGATGTTGAATGTAAACCACACCTAAACGTCAAGATTTTTTTCGGCATTTCATTTGATATTTCTTAATTTCAGACTAACTCAATTTGAACCCTGAAAATATACACAAGCGAGCAACGCGTTAAAGTTATTCAGGCTTCGGGCGACAGTAGATGATCACTTTTCGAAGAAAATCATCTTCAGTGATGAGGCACATTTTCACCTCACTGGATTTGCCGCATTTGGGCGAATGATAATCCAAGAGTGATTGTCGAATAAACAATGCACCCACAAAGAGTGACTGTTTGGTGCGGATTATGAGCTGGCGGCATCATCGGGCCGTATTTTTTCCAAAATGAGGTCGGTCATGCAGTTATTGTGAATGGTGTTCGCTATCGTGAGATGATAACGAACATTTTATGACCCGAATTGGAAGATATGGATGTGGACGATATGTGGTTTCAACAGGACGGTGCCACTTGCCACACAGCTAACGAAACAATGGCTCTTTTGCGCGACAAATTAAATGGCCGTGTTATCTCACGTCGTGGTGATGTCAATTGGCCGCCACAATCATGTAATTTAACACCGTTGGACTTCTTTCTTTGGGGTTATTTGAAAGAAAAGGTGTACGTCGATAAGCCAGCAAAAATGCAAGAGCTAAAGGATGTGATAATTCGGCACAATTACGGCATAGAACCTTAATTATGCCTCAGCGTCATCGAAAATTTGGACCATCGGATGGAGGTGTGCCGCCTAGTTGGCGGCGGCCATTTGACCGATATTTTGTTCCATACATAATTGAACCATACCAATATTAACATAATAAAAATAAATGGCAATAATTTCCTAAATAAATTGTGTTTTATTCAAAATCATCATCGGCCCTTAAAATGTAACCACCCTTTATATAGTGACATTTTTATGACCTTAGATCATTTGCCCAACACTAGGTTGGTATACATCAAGTCCTTTTGATTGTGAGAGACTATCCATACAACTATTTATTTTTTCACTTCCAGACATACCTAAAATTACAAATCACAACAGGTCAAGATAGCGGCTTAGGAGGCGGGTTACCCTCTACTTCAAACATACCAACCAGTCGCAAGTAGTGTTCCGTGCCAAATTTGCACAAAACATCAATAATCATTTCAAAAAACACTTAATATGAGCGACCCACGAAAATCAACACCCACTGAGATCCCCATTAACATTTAATTTGCGCAAAACAACTGGTCACCTTTTAACTACAAAAAAAACATGCAACAAATGTCAAATGAATAATAAAAACATCGTAAAACATGCTCACTAGCAACGGCTGTTCTTCGAAACCCCCCACCCAACGCAAACTATGAACTGCAATGCTCTTTGCACCAGCGATCCTCTTCAAAGTTCAAGAGACTAAGTGAGAGAGGCCAACTGAAAAAGTGAGTAAAAATCCAACACATTCTAAATGAGAGAGAGCCCACTAAAGGGGAGCCTAAAACAAAGAAAAGACACGGCAATAACAAAACAACACACACGTTCATACACACAGAGAGAGAGAGAGAGAGAGTACCCATGGCGGGTAATCGGCGAGTGAGAGCACACACAAACACTAGCATGACAGCGATTAACTTGCCATTTGGCGGCCCCAAACCACAGCAACGAAGGAGGAATTTTAGCTCAGTTCAGTAGACAACGACTCTTTAAGCACGACGCGTTCAGTGGTAGTACAACGGGTCTTACTAAGTACCAACGCCGCCGCCACCGCCTGTGAGGTGTGGAAAATTTTATTAATGACAAAAGAATGAACAAAAACAACTACAAAATCTAAATAGAATTGAAACAAATACAACAACTGTGGAAAATTGACAATGCAAATATTTTAATAGAAAAAAAGACGACAGCACCAAAACAAAAAACTCAGAAAAAAATGTTATGTGAACATGGTATGTGCAATAACAACAACAACATAAAATAAAGAGAATAATAATAACAACAACAACAGCAAAGAAAGAAGTGAACAAAGTGTGCATGCAGCCAATGCAGAGGCAAAGTTCAATTTTAATAAAGCCATTCATTACACGCTAGTGCTGAAATTTACTTTTTCAACGGCATCGCAAAAATATGAAGTAAAAATCATTTTATTTTCTAATAATAAAAAAAAACTACTAAGCCCACTAAATAGCATAGAAAAAGAACACAAAAGAGAGCCCCACTGAGAGCGTGTCTGTTCAGTTGGATTACACAAGAAGTAACACGTCAAAGAATCAAAGTGACGAGACACGCCATGCAGTGACCTTTTCCCCCATTTTCCACACCCGGTTAAAAGTCTCGAGTGTAAAGTGTAAAACAAACAACAAATAGTGTCCAAAAAGAACGCGACAAAAACGAAAAACAAAGAAGGCACCTCTTTTGTTAACCACTGTACAACAACAAAAGATAAAGAAGAAGAGTAAGAGCCCTTCTGCTGCTTCGGTAGTCTTCGTGGATTAATACAAAACGCCGCACCGCACGCGTATCTTATCTTTCGTCAATTGTTTATTGTTGCTATTGGTGTTATACTTTTACTCTTCTCCAAAAACAAAAAATTGTTATTTATCCTCTCTTTAGAGTGTTTCTGTGTGTTTTGTTTTTTTTTCGGTCGGCAAAGAACAAAAACAACCGCAATCGTTGCGCTTTTTTTTGGTGTGTTAAGCTCACGGCAAATGTTTTTGCATGGTGGTTGGTTCGGTTCTCATTAAGTGCGCGTGGTTTGCCCCTCTAACGTTCGCCGCCAGCAGCCGCTCGGCAAGCAGCCTATGCAAAGAATTGCAATAATTTATAGTTATTTAAACAGAAATTAACAAAACAAACCAATAAATTACATTACAACAGGCGGAAAAAAAAGAAAGAACGCAAAAAAGCAACGAGTCCCCCACGCCGCGTGTTTCCTCGATCTACCCCTCCGTTAAGCACAGGGCGCAGTGTAGCGAAGGCCTTTGTGAAGAACTTGAAGAAATCGGAACGGCTTTTCTTTAAATCTCACTGCCCCTTGTACTTGAGACCGAGTTGGGGCGAGTCTTGCAAGTTGACAGACAGCAGCTCAGCTTCCAATAAGTCAAGTTTAAGAATTGCAGAGCCCCCAGTGGTGATCTGCAGTCGCCGTCGTCATTGTGATCGTCTCTGTTGTCCGTCTGTGTGTGTCTGTGTATTGTAGTAAATCTTATAAAGAGGAATTTATTTATTAAACATAATTTCGTCTTCCGCCTGCATTCTTATAAGAAAATTAAAAACAAAAACCTTATACATATGTATGTATACAAACACACACACACACACTTGTGCATAAATAGAAAGATTGCATTTCCTGTGTCATTTCTTAATACCTCAGCCACCGCTGCTGCTACTCCTGCTCTTCCCCCTACAAAAATAATAACTGACTGCTATTGTTGTTGTCTGCCTTTGTTACTTACATGCATACATACATATATTTTTAAACAACAACAAAAAAAACGTTTTTTTTCTTCTTTATAGAGGCGTAATTTACCGCTTATGTACATACAAAGTTCTTACGGTGCACCTGACCCCAGTAGTAGTGTTGTCTTCTATTATTATACTTATCAATCAAATGTGATTAATTAAAAAAAAACTAAAATTAACTGTTATTATTGCAAGTTGAATACCTACCACCACCCAAAGACATCCCATCTAAACAAGCTGTAAGACGCGTAATTTACCTGGTCTCAGCGAGAGCAAATAACCAGCCAATCAAGCTAGCAAAACCCAACATCATCACAATCAACCCAGCCAGCCTGCCATTAGCCAGCCAACACAACACCTGTGCGCGGCTCTGTTTGCGGTATTTTTCCAACTAATTATTATCTCATAGTCGCTCTCTACCGTGCGCTCCCGCTCTCTCACTCTCTGTCTATTGTTTTAATAATTAATTGTCATCTATAAACATGTAAGTTTATTTTTCATATTAATTTTATTGCTTTGTTTTTTTCCTTCCCTTCCCCCTTCACATTCTAGCTATTATTTAGATTTTTCTTTGAAACTGCAAAATTTTCCTTAACTTGTTGCCAAAAAAAATTAAAAATGCAAACAAATTCAATAAAATAGACCTACTCGTATAAATTTATTTCGTTAAATCACACAGCAAAACTGTCGTTGTTTTGTTTGTTCCTGCTTGATTTGTTTTTATATTCTACTTTTTTGCTGTTGGATTTTGGTGTGAATGACAAACACGGTTGCCACTGGCAAAATTTTTTTTCTACCAAAATTTGACCAAGAAGTTACCAAAAGTTACTATTTTTGAATTTTATTGATAGAAACTTAAAAAAATTCAGTACATATATATTTTTATATTATATATAATTATAATCACTTATTCATATATTAAAAAGAAAATAACATAACAAAAACATAACATTACTTCAGGTATTCTACTTCACATTTTAACGAAATAAGAAAAAAAATTATTTAATATAATCTTTAGCTGCCCAAACATAATGTTGGTCTTTGGCACCAGCCAATTCTTTTGCCAACATTATGTTGTTTAATGTTTCATATTCTAATTTATTTCTAAGTTTGGTTTTAATTAAACTTAAATCAAAAAATTTTCTTTCAGCGGCTGCTGAGCTATGAGGAAGGCACATTAAATTAAATATATAATCAGTCAATTCCTTAAATATATATTCATTAAGCCCATTTTTTTTAAACTTATATTTTCCCAAAAAGAAGTAATATCATCGTTTTGATTGAGATCATTTGATAACAAAGTAAGAAGACTCCATTGAGTAACAATTGTGTCATTGTCACAACTTTTCAAATAATAAAATTCATTTAAAAGATTTAAAATAGAATCTTTAGTTTCATTTAAAATTTTGTTAGGTGTTATAATTGACAACACTTTTAAATCATTTCGGCTAAAATCAAACCTGGTTTTCAATTGATTGAGAAATTCTATGTAAAAATCTCGTATGTGCCCTTTTATTAAAATTTTTTGTGACTCAGAAAATTGGTCAGAATTTAAGTATTTTTCTGATTCGCTACCCATATATACATTAATTAATGGCAAATAGTACCGGTTATCATTTGTATCACAATCGTTCAAACATGCACATTTTTTTACATACTTGACATCCATGAAGTTACAAGCAAAAAGCTTGAAATTAATTTCAAGTTGCTGATACAAATATGGTAAGCGAAATCTTTCTGACTGGAACTCTTTATTTAAGTTGTTAATTATTTTTAATATGTAAGAAAGAAACATCATGTAAACTTTTATTTCTTCATTACCTAACATATTTGAAATTTCAATGGACTTAATGCCATTTACTTCTAAAGAACATGCCAAAAAATATAATTGTAAGGCCTGCCATTGTTCCAAAATTCTAGAAATGACTTGCTCTAGAGCTAACCACCTTGTCAAAGAAACACCCAACACAATTGACACGTAGGCGATTTGCACGTTAACAAGTAAGAACAGCAGAACAGAAATTAAAAAAATTCAATTGAAAAAGTTACCAAAATCAAAATGAAGTTACCAAGTTACCAAAGCAAAAAAAAGTTACCAGTTTTGGTAGAAAATTACCAAAGTGGCAACCGTGGCTGCAGCCCATTTCACCATACACTCTCAAAAATTCATCAACAATCGCGACATAGTTGTCGCTTCTGTGATTACTAAGAAAGTTATCACATAGTGCAACAAAACTCTTCCATGCGCGTTTTTTAACGGAACTGAGCTTGTTGATAAAATTCTTCTCTCATAACTTTACGAATTTGAGGTCCAATGAATATACCTGAATTTCATCAGAACTGATAAATGCGATAACAAATATTAGATCTGTGAAGAAATTTACACCTTCTTTAATTTTGGCTTCGCTTAATTTTGGGAACACCGCTCTAAGATGGCAAAAAGCTTCACCGTTTACATCAAGTTCTTTTCGGGTTTTTACCCGTAACTCCAGATTTTGGAAAATTTCAAAACCGGTTTCTTGTACTCAACAAGATCAAAAAGAAACATAATCCCGTTTCCCAGGTATTATACTCTGTCACACTTTGTTATTAATTTCATTTGATTTTTTTAACCTGTTTTACTGCTTGTTTTTTAAAATATTATGTGTTTATACAGGGTGATTCATTCACGACTGAACAAATTTCACCAGCGTATTCCTTGGCTCATTTCATGAAAAATGAAACTCCAACAATGATTTTATAATTCTCACGTCTTCACAATCATCAAATCTAAAAATTGTGCAGCCACTTCGGTTAAATCTAAGATTTCATCAATAAGTTCTTCTTTCAACAAGTTTTCCATCTTTTGTAACAAAATTACTTATAATGAATGTAAAGAAAGAGAAACAGCTGATTAAACGTCAAAACATCCTAATTATTGATGCACGCAAAAAGTCATAGTGTAATAGCATGTGGGCTTACCCAGGGTTTTCAAATAAGAATTCAATAAAAAAAAGCCTTGGGGAAAGCCATTAGTGTAATACGGGCCATAGAAATAACCTTTCAGCCATTTCATCCTTCTTGCTTTTTTTTATAATCTAGCTGTTTTGTAGCCCTTTTTATTTTCAATCTACATAAAATATTTTGAAATCCCTTTACATTTTCTCTTTAGAGAGAATGACAAACAGCTGTTTTATCACAACACACACTGTTAACAACCAAAGCGAAAATATGCACACAAGTATACCAGTTATGCTCTATATAACAGTTTAGGTTAACCAAGCAGCATAGTTCAAAGATGCAAATTTTAGTATTAAAATTCAATTTCGTACTGAAATTTGCATCTTCCAGAAAAAGAATTGTAGCTGTTTTTTCATTGAATTAAGCGATAATTTCAAATTCCATTCCCATTCGAAAAAAGATTTAAATGCAACACAGATTTGTTTCATCGAAAAAAAAATCGAATTATACACTTTTTAGTTCACATTTTGTTTAGTTTACATTTTTTGGTCTTATCATTATTACGAGGTTGCTATATATATATGTATATATATGTATATATATATATATATATATATATATATATATATATATATATATATATATATATATATATATATATATATATATATATATATATATATATATATATATATATATATATATATATATATATATATATATATATATATATATATATATTTGTGCCGATTTGTGAGAGCCGATTTGTGAGAGCTCGCATTGTCATGGTGCACAATGATTCGTCTTCTCTTTGTCGTTTTACGTGCCTTTTTTTGAGCGATTTTCAAATTGTGCGGGATCCAACAAAAACAAACCTTTTTACGGCCAGGTGTTCATGCAATATCGAATGTATGCTGGTGGAAGAAATGCCTAAGGATGCCTCTATCTCACGGTATGTCACATGAGATCTTGTATCATCAGTTTACGCACGGCATCAATATTCTCTGGCACAACGGCCGTTTTGACGACCATCGTCTTTGATTAAGTTCATTAAACTAGTTTTTACAGTGCTATGGGATAGTGCTTCATCGCCATACAAAGATTTAAGTTCATCGATGCACTCTTGTCGTGATAATCCACGTCGAAAGTTGTGAAAAATGATCGCTCAAGTTAATTCTATTTATTTGCCAAATTGATTTTTTCAAGTTACTGTAAACAACACAAATGATGGCCGTGCGTCAAAACGTTCTGAGTACGTTTATGCTAAAAAATGTTAAACTTTCCAATGGAAATGTCAGATAGCGCCAGGCAACACTAACTGGCAACGTATGACTTCAACAATTTTTATTCTGGTTCGTGACGTTTGCTGTTTCTTTATCAGAATCAACGTAAAACTTGGTGAAATGTATTGACGAGGTTGCCAGGCAGACTGAACAGCTGTTTCTAAACCCGCCAAGGTTTTTCACCAGCAAACCCACGATAGCCGGTTTTATGGACCGAATTGACCCGAAGCAACAATTTTTCGGCCAAGGGCTGTCACCACGGCACACAGTTGCCGCTACAACAACAACCAGCAGCAGACTTTGACAACGTTTATTACAAAATGAATGACTTATACGGGAGTCTCATTTACCCAATCTTCAAATTTAAATTAGGAAATTTCATTTAAACAACCTAATCTTCAAATCTCAAATTGTTTGCATATTTTATGTCTCAAACAAATAGGCAAGACTATTTTTTCCTGAATTTTATTAATATTTAAATTCTAACTTACCACCTTCGTGAAACAGTATGGGTCCGTTCGCGATGTCGCATTGGTAAATTGCAGAGAAGAAATGCCTATGGTATGTACATTAAGCGAAATCTTGTAAATCTCGCCGGCGGAGCCTCGCATGTTTTCCTGTCATGAGGCACACTATATATTGCAAAGCCTTCGGGAAGACTAATTCGCGGAACATTTGTTAAAATACAAAGAAACTAGTGTATATTTAAACAACGATATTTTCAAACTTTCAAAAAAATTATTTTAAAAAAAAATTGCATCACATAATTTGAAACTTTAACTCTCAAATCTAAAATGTAATGTTCTGTGTCGTTTACGTTTAAGCGAAATCTTGTAAATCTCGCCGGCGGAGCCTCGCATATTTTCCTGTCATGAGGCACACTATATATTGCAAAGCCTTCGGGAAGACTAATTCGCGGAACATTTGTTAAAATACAAAAGGAACTAGTATCTATTTAAACAACGATATTTTCAAACTTTCAAAAAAAATAGATTTAAATAATTGCATCACATAATTTGAAACTTTAACTCTCAAATCTAAAATGTAATGTTCTGTGTCGTTTACTCTGATAAAAATGAAGAAGCAGCTGTTTTCATTATTTTTATGTGTCCTATGTCAATATTAAGGGTGGCTCAAAACCAATGTTGTGGTTCCCTGTCATGAGGCTCACTATTTATTGGAAAGCCCTCGGGAAGACTAATTCGCGGAACATTTGTTAAAATACAAAAAGTAACACTACACTCTTTTTAAAAAACGATTTTTTCAAACTTTCAAAAAAAATAGTTTAAAAAAAATTGCATCACATAATTTGAAACTTTAACTCTCAAATCTTAAATGTAATGTTCTGTGTCGTTTTCTCTGATAAAAATGAAGAAGCAGCTGTTTTCATTATTTTTATGTGTCCTATGTCAATATAAAAGTCATTGTTCTCATTGTGTGATTATCTCTCCACACGTCTCTTTCTGCCTCTCTCCCTGGTATTCTCTTGAAGCGATAAAATATAACTATCAATAAATGTGCTCAAAAATATAGCATATGCCTTCTGACGTTGACAAAACTGGAAGTTTTTCTGCTCGTTGTTCTTAAATAAACAAAGAGTTGCCAACCATTTGACGGATTTGTGGAAAAATTTCCTGTTAAAGTCTGTTAAAACCGTGAGGGAATTTTTCGACTTAGAGCCCGAACACAACAATGCCGTGGTCGTATGGTGAACAACCCTTTGTCAGATAAAAGAATGGGGTGGTCCAACCATAATGCACGATGTTAATTGTGAGTCACTCATTAACGTCAAGTGTTTTGTTCAACTTTATTTAACATTTTATTGTTTTTTAGTGTTTGACAAATTCAACCATAGAGAGGTACATAATTGGGCAGCGCGTTAAAATTGTTAAAGACTCTAAGGAAAATCGGCGTTCAAATTAAAATGAATTTGGTGCACTTAGTAATTTTTTTGGTCTGCATAATCGACCAAATATGTCCACAATCGGATTGTTCGCAAATTTTAGCAAACTAGGTCTGTAGAAAACGTAAAAACACCTTTGCATGCTCGGCCAGTTCGTTCTGCGGAAAACATTGATGTTGTTTGCGATAGAACCGCCAACCTCGAGTCGTAAATGGTGTTCGCTATCGCGAGATGATAACGGACTTTTTTTGGCCAGAAATTAAGGATATATACCTGGACGATATGTGGTTCCAACACGGTGGTGACACTTGCCACACATCCAAAGAAACAATCGCTTTTTAGCTCGAGAAATTCCATGGCCGTGTTCTCTCACGTCGTGGCGATTTAAAATAGCCGCCACAATCGTGAGAAATGACACCGTTGGACTACTTTCTTTGGGGATATTAAAAACAAAAGTATGCCAATAACAATTCAAGAGCTAAATGGCATAAACGATATTGAACCATACGAGTATCTCGCACTAGACAGCATCTTAGTGAAAACTATGGGTTTAGCTTCAAAATTATATATAAATGTTTTTGATCCATTAACCCATTACAAGGAAGTACATATTTATATTTTTATAGTAGGAGATTTTTTTACATACCTCTATATAGGCGATATTTTTAGATTTGACATATAGCCAGTATCTGAATTATGGCCAGTACTTGAAGCTTTTATATAAGACCTCTAACCCATTAAACATGGGAGATATTTGTGTTTTATTTTGGGTATATTATTTGATTTTCGTTTTTGTTATGCTTACGAGTAATGCCTTTAAAATAGGGTAAACATTTTATCGATCGAACCTCGGTCGGTGGTGTATGACTGGTATAAGGGTATGTACGAACTCATATTTTTAAACCAACCATCTTCATATAAGAATATTTTTACGGACCCAGGTCATATTTTTTCTAATTAAAACTTCTGCCTGTGGGGCTTAAAGACTCTCTCTTCTTCAAGGCCTTCTGCTTTTGTATCACTGCCACCGGAATACGGATTAAGAATATATAATTTTGGGTATTACAAGACTTTGTTGTTGTTTGAAGATATAGCGCCACAGAAGTAAAATTATTTTAAAAAATTTAACAACTTTTTGATATTAATTTTTATTTTGAGTTTATAATTTGGCACATTGGGTTATTTTCTTAAAAAAAATGGTGAGGTTAGTTTTACTGTCTACAACCGCCACGCCTGATTTGTTAAAATATTTTTTTTGTCTTTCGCCTCGTAATGGATTGAAACGTAACGTCGTTGGTTGGATAGGTATATTTGGGAGCTTTCCAATGATACCCATACATACCATGAGAAAGATACAACAAAGATATTTCTTGCAAAACTTTGAGAGCCCGTAGCTAGGAAAATATGGGTCGCCACCAAAAAAAATATTTACAATATTTGGTTTATAATTCAAGGTTTAGCGATGGCAGAAATTTCAAGTCGATCCGAGAGTTGAACATAAACTAGACTTAAGCCACTATTTTATGTTGAACAAATGTCAAAACCTCATTTTTGCTTATCAATATGATAACTTGTTTATTAACTTTTTGATGTTCAAAAGTAAGCTGCTACGGTTTTAATGGAAGTGAATGCGAAATTTGGATTTGTATTTTATTATTTTTTTACAGAACTCACACTTTACTTTACAATATTTTTCCGACACTACAAAAACATTACAAAGGGTAAAATTTACCACCATCTCCTCATTTAAAAGTTAAAAAATACTTTTTTTAAGTTTTTTAATTAAAATTTACCACCATCTCCACATTTAAAGGTTAAAAAATACTTTATTTGGACTTTTATAATTAAAACCGAATTTTTAATGTATGTAGGTTAACGATTTTATCATATGTGACAGCGCATAGAGAAAAGGACCTAAGATAAAAAAAATCAATTTTCATTTTTTTTCTTCTTTTTTTATGTGTACAACATTTGAGCATCGAATGAGACCGATCGCATGCCCCGAAAGTGTTCTTTCCCAGAGATATGCGCGTTTTATGAAAGTGATGTCGACGATTCCAAGCCCAAATAGAAAGGGACCTAATCTTTAAAATGGCTCTCCTGAACAAAACTGGTTTTTAACCTTAGGTCCCCTTCTTTTTTGCGCGTCACATATTGTGAGCAGTCCTAATTGTAGAATTAATTACCACCTCCACATTTAAAAGTTAAAAAATGCTTCATTTGATGCCCAATTTTTCGCCTTTCAATCTGATGTAGGTTAACGATTTAATCGAAGTGAGAGCAGTCCTAATTTTAGAATTAATCGTACCGTGTGAACGCCGCTTATATTGGCAACCTCTACAACACAATGCAATTAATTTGCCCCTATACTCGTATGCTGATCAACATACAGACACGTGGTAACTCTTTGTCAAGCTTCACTCTCATTCTGTTCTCCATGCGGAGGATTGTTTCGTTTTTTTACCTTTTTGTTTTGTTGAAGTTGTTGTTTTTTGTCCCTCGCACACAACCACTTGTTGCTATTTTTAGATCAGCGTTTTTATTGTTGTTTGTTTTGTTTGTGTAGTGGAACATTTGCCTTATGCCCTTTTCCGCTCTCCAAACCAGCCGCGGACGATTTTCTCTATTTTTAAATTCTGAATACGATTAAGCGAAAAGCACAAGTGTGCGCGAGGCTTGTCTGCTCCACTCGCTGGCCGCAGCCGTCGTCGCCGCCGCTACCACCACTCATTGATTGTGTCGCCACCGTCCGTCAGGTTATGAAGTAGACGAGGAGCGCGAGTGCTGTGGCTTTGATTTGTGTTCTGTTTTTTTTTGTTGACTGCTGACGCATATTTCTGTCTGAAAGAAACAAACGAAGAAGCAGACAAAGTCAACATAAACAAAACGTGTTTTCTCAGTTCAGCCAGGAGATGACAACAAACACGAAATCACGATCAAATTTTTTATTTTTGCTCTCAATATGTTGATTTGATTAATTCTTTTGGGACGCCTGCAGAGCGTGAGGTAGACTGGGCTATTTTTTTGTGATGAGAAACGTTCTCATAATTTGACTTTTAGTATTTCGAGAAGATTAGCCAAGCTGGTCTGAGTAGAATGCATACTTGATAACCCACCCACAGGTGCTGATCTTAGGAATTTTGCGGCTAAAGTTGTTTTTCATCAAAAATTTTCATTAAACAGATATTCAATGAATTCTAATTAATCGTAGGACCAATTTGGGCATTTAACTAAAACAAGACCCTTGATTACTTTGTTTCATTAACCGTGCAAGACATCCAAACATTTTCCGGTACCACTATTCAATCTAAAGATCTCTGAAACTTTCAAATAAAAAACTGTGGTACCAATGGTACTCTTAATATACGAGTATAAGTAGAAGGCTCTAATTACCAAATCCGAAAAAATGGCAAGATATTTATACCCACAAGAGAAGATTACGCACGCAGAGAAAAAACATGGTTACTACATGGTCACGGCAATAATAATATGTTCTCCGCAATAAAAGTATGTTCGTCGCAACCATAGCATTGTTAACTGAATTTATTTTTGACAATAGTATAATTGCAGCAATATTAATATTGTTGAAATGTTACAATAGTGTTAGTGCCAAATATAAAAATGAAAATATGGTTACAACAACAATAAAAATATGGTTGGTGCGTCAAAAGCATTGTGTTTTGCGTTTAATGTTAACAATAATACGATTACGGCAATCATACTGTATGATTGTAATTTTTCTTCATTTTAATATGCTTTTAAGAACAAATGTTATTGGTACGGATCTAATGCAATAATAGGACTTTTTTATCGAAATTAAAATTTTTGAAACAAGCTGCTTTGGCTTTATTTCACTGAAGTATTTTTAATAAAAACGTTTACGTTTATTTCAACTTAATTTTTCTACTGTGAAATAAATCACTCGTATTATTTTGAATTTAATGTATTTTTGAATAATTTTCATAATTCAAATCTATTGTTGACAACTTAAACCAATTCTAATAAATAATATTGGGGATCAAATCTATTGTCGACAACTTAAACCAATTCTAATAAATAATATTGGAGATCATAGTATAATTGGGTGTGATCATACTATGGTTGTAGGGATCATAACATGGTTGCGTGTGAATCATACTATGGTTGTGAGGATCGTAATATGTTGTATATGAAACATACTATGGTTGTGAGGATCATACTATGGTTGTGGAGATCATAGTATGGTTGTATTTGAATCATACTATTGTTGTGATGATCATAATATTGTTGTACCACAGCCATATACCCAACAATAGTATTATCGTCTTCGAATATTGTCACCACAATCATACTTTATTTCTGCGTGCGGGCTCATAACGACTAATTCAATTACAGAGAAATTTGAACAACACCAGTAGCAAAAGTTGTTTTTATTTCTACTGACTTTAAACCTAGTATACTTGTGTGATAGTCGTGCACACTAAGTTGGTAAGAATACAGTCTAGAAACATAATCACGTTCAGGAGTTTTTTCAAGAACTACAGGTCGGTGTCATCTCATGGCCTGCCGTCGCTTTTCATTTTGTCTTTACAAAAATAATTACCTCCCACCGCTGGTTTGTATACAAGGGTTGCTATTGATATTTCGGGTCCGGCAATAAAAACACAATAATTTATCATTTGAAATGGTTTTATTGTCTTTCAAAATATTCTCCTTTAAGATTAATGCATTTTTGCATGCGCAGAAACCAATTTTCGAAGCTTTTTTTTAACTCCGATTGAGACACCTCCTGAACATGATTTTTGAACGCTTCAACAGCTGCTTCGGGCGATGCAAAACGTTGACCGCGCATTTTTTTCTTGATGTGCGGGAATAAGAAGAAGTCATGGGGTGCCAAATCAGACGTATATAATGGGTGGCCTATTAATTCGACATCTTGAGTGGTCAAATAGCTCATCGTTTCACCTGATGTGTGTGAGCTCGCCTTGTCGTGATGCAAAATGATCCGTCTTCTCGTAATATCTTTTCTCATTTCTTCGAACACTGTTGGCAAACAGATGGTTGTATACCACTTAGAATTGACCGTTATACGTTCCACAAAAGGCACAGTGGCAACATGGCCGGTTATACCGAAAAAACGCATTTATTTGCTTCGATGTACTTCGTTCACGAACAACTTTTGTTGGATTTAGCTCGTCTTGAACCCATAGACCCATACGTTCGATTGCTGTTTTGTTTCGGGTTCATATGCATAGATCCATGATTCGTCACCTGTGACAATGGTATTCACTGCTTTTGAGCTACCGCAGTTATACTTTTTCAACATCTCTTTGCACCAATTCATACGAGCCTTTTTTTGAGCATTCGTCAAATTAAGTGGGATCCAACGAGAACAATTTTGCAATTCTTCTTCTTTGACCAAATGGGTATTTCTTTTATTTGTTTATGTCGTTTTTGACTGGGCTGATTGGTCAGTGTTCCTTCATGAATTAAATAAAACTTATTTATTTCATGTTTTCCCAACGTTTCGTTAGCTTTTTTCTAACTTCTTCAGAAGATGTTTATTTGAAAATCAATTAGTTTTACATTTCATTCGTCATAATTTCCTACTAATATTAATAAAACTGGACATTACGAAACAATTTAATAATAAAAAATATAAATTAATGTAAAAACACAGCAGAACTTAACACTAATATCACAGTAACGCACTTCTTTTTATTTCAACTTATTGCATTTTTTTACGGCCAAATGAACATGCAATATCTTATTGATGCTTGTCATACTAATGTCTAAGGATGCCTCAATCTCACGGTATGTCACATGTCGGTCTTGCTTAATCACTTCACGCATAGTTTCGATGGTTTCTGGCAAAGTGACCGAAGTTGGACGTCCTTCACGAATTTCATCCCGGAGCGAACGGCGTCCGAGACTGAACTCTTGGTACCAGCGATTACCAGTGGTTTTTGATGGTGCTTCATCGCCAAAAGTCGAAACAAGTTGATTTAAACACTCTTGTCTCGATAACCCACGCCGAAAATCGTAAAAAGCCATCGCACGAAAATGTTCACGGGATATGTATTTCCATTTTTCTACTGAGATGAATTTTTCAGCGCGCTGTAAACAAAACAATTCACCCTCAAATGACAAAACGTTCCTAGTGAAGTTATGCTAAAAAATATCAAAGTTTTCAATGAAAGTTCCAGTTTGCGTCTGGGAACACTAGTATTGTCAGGGCCCGAAATATAAATAGCAACCCTCGTATAAAATAAAATGTATCCACAAATGTTTATCATCCAAATAATGTATAAACAAAAACACAACGTGGTCACATACGACAACATCGTCATAGCTTTTATTTTGAGAAAATTTTATTTTCGTCTATAAAATTTTGTAAAAAAAAACATTGTATGCACCATTGCCATTGGCAATGACGGGCATTAATATTAAAAAGATTGTTTATTTCCTGTTTAGTTTTGTATACTCGTTTAAATAATACTGTAATAAAAAGATATAGAAATAGTGTTACATTTAATCACATATTAAATACGCAATATTTCTTAAAGCCTACGCATGCCATGAAGCACTTATTAACTTCAGTTAAAGACAACCGGAGATTTAGAAAAACTATTAAAAGCCTATTCAAAAATTAGAAACGTTATGATGGGTGATCAGGAAATCAAAAGTCCTCCAGAGATATCTTCAGTACGACTTTTATCGGAATTTCTCTACTCTTATTTGGGGAAATCTCCTATGTGGCCATCATAGAGATATAACTAAGGAAGGCGAGGAATTAGCCTGATACGAGGAGTCTGTTGCACTTATTGACAACATGGCTTAAAAAAGAATTGGTCCTTATAGAAACCGTGCGATCTTAGAGAGAGGGTACCTTCCATTTAATCTCACCAGCCGGCTCCGGTCGGCTCTTGTTTTTATATCCTCTCATATATTTAAGTATTTCTAAAGATATTTTTTCAAAATAAAAAAAATACAAAAATTCAAATCAAGTGTGAAAGTTTGTTGTTCATTCGAAAGGACTTTTTATGGCATTAATTTTTTTAATATAATTTTCCTTAAATGTATGCCACAACTATGCCTCACGGTGGCCCTTATGTTCATTAGAAGGGATACACTGAAAAATAATATGTAATGGGTGATCCAAGTAGAGATACATTTTTTAATTGCCTTTTTTTGAAAGATCTCGTGTGAGTCGTGCCATGCTGTCATGTTATTTTTGTTTAGTATTGTTTGGCATTTCACCATGGAAAGACTTAGGCCTGAACAACGTTTACAAATCGTTCAATTTTATTACGAAAATTCACGTTCTGTGAGGAATGTGTTTCCGTTCAACTTATGGTCAACATAATCGGCCTACTATGCGTACTGTTCCCAACACCATCACCCATCTTGAGACTCAGCATTAATTATTGGATTATATTCGACCGAATAGACCACGTCCAGCATGCAGTGAAGAACATGTAACGGCCGTAGCTGAGTGTGTACACCAAAACCGTGGAGAGTCGATTCGGCACCGTTCGCAGCAACTCGGACTGACGTATGGAACGACTTGGAGCATTTTACGTAGAGATCTTAAATTGAAAGCGTTCAAAATACAGCTTGAGCAAGAACTGAAGCCGCCCGACGTTCCCAAGCGATATCGCTTCGCTCTATGAAATCTTGAAAACTTCAAAGAAGATCCGACGTTTTTGAGCCAAATTTTGTTTAGCGATGAGGTTCATTTCTGGCTCAATGGATATGTAAACAAGCAAAATTGCCGCATCCTAATAATTTTACATCTTCTTATTTCTGAGTGGAGATTCCTAATTCTAGGTTTAGAAGGATTGGAGCTACGAATGTCAACACGCGAATGTCATAAGAGTCCCGCTGTCTCTGCTGGGAAATTTGTTCGGATCTCGGGTATTCGCCCAGCAGAAATAGACGGGCGGCTGCTGCGTTGATGATGGCCTGGTACTTCTTCTCGGCTATCGGGACATCGGAGGGAATGCGTAGATTACTAAACCTACGGTTGGTGACCTACAATTATCCCTGGTAAAATTGAGTCTGTCTGTTTTTCATATAGCCCCACGAAATATGTCCTTCCCACTCTAGAAGTAGCCTATTAAGTCCGACCTTACTCAAGGTCTAGATAGAGTCGCGAAATCTTATGAACAGCACAGTGGTATTGTGTTCCCATGTTTTTCATTTAATTAGGGGCTTACAAAAATTTCATAATCCGCCTAAAATTGTAGATAAAAGGGTTGTCCAACCATAATGCACAATGTTAATTGGGAGTAACACCTTAACGTCAAGATTTTTGCCAATCTATTGTGACATTTCTTTGTTTCAGTGTTTGACAAAATCAAGATTGTTGAAGCCTTTAAGATTGTTGAAGCCTTTTACGAAAATGGGTGTTGAAAGCAAAATGCATTTCGAGCACTTCGTGTTTTTTGGTCAGGAAAATCGATCGAATGTGTCCACATTCGAGAGAATCGAGCAAACTAATTTCAATTTCAGCAAACCGGGTCTGTAGGAAATTTGAAAACACATTTGCATTCTCATGACTTATAACAGTGTTTATTCTGGTTTAGACCTTTTTGTTGTTTCTTTTTCAGAAGCAACGTAAAAAATTGGTGCAATGTATTGTCTACGGTTGCCAGGCAGACTGTACAACTGTTTCTAAACCCGTCAAGGTTTTTCTTCAGCAGTCTTTGGCAACGATTACTTTGGCTACAAATCAAATGCCTTATACGGGAGTCTGAGAATTACCCTTTGCGTATAGTCTTCTAACGGTGCGAAGAGTAATCTTCCTAGCTCAGTATCATTCTCGCTAAGTTCGTTCTGCGGAAAACACTGATATTGTTCGCGATAATGTGGCAAAAGAGCCGTCAACCTCGACTCGTCATCGTGACCAACAACTCAAAAGCTGACGAACATCACTGAAGCGAATTTAGAATAAAGATTTGAATTTACAGTGTTTATTGATTCCAGAGCTCAAGCCTACTTACTGACCATTTCAAGCTTCGTCAGTGGCCGTTTTGCACGAGAAATTCAATGGCCGCGTTATCTCAGGTCGTGGCGACGTTAATTGGCCGCCACAATCATGGGATTTGACACCGTTGGACTTCATTCTTTAAGAATATTTAAAAGAAAAAGTGTACGTCAATATGCCAAGAACAATTTAAGAGATAATTCTGCACATTAATTAAAACTCTATTATTTCTCAGTTATTGAAAATACGGACCATAGTATAAAGGTAATGCAACCGAAGCCGTGGTGAGCCGATATTTTGGTTTACTCGTCATAGATCCATCTATCGTAATAATATAATTTTTAAGGTAATTCTCTAAATATTATTTTATAAAATTATTTTTCGGCTTGAGGTCATTTATTTAAACTCTTTGTTCTATGTGTTGTTTAATTTTTATTTATCCCAATATTTCGATTGACTTCGTCAATCATCTTCAGGGGTTGTCAATTCACAAAACAATGTTGTCCGTCTGATTATCGCTGTCAACTAAACTCTAAATACTTTTTGTTTAATTACAATTAACAACGTCAACAAAATTAATTACAAAAGTCAACAAAAATTGACGAAACGTCGGAAAAAATGAAATAAATAGGAATTTTTATTTATAACAATTTGGGTCATTATACGAGGGCGACCGCAAAAGTAACTGGCCTAACATAAAAAGAACCGTTTTTTTGGAATTATTATTATTTATTTTTCAACATAATCTCCTTCCAACTCAATACACTTCATCAAACGTTTTTCAAGTTTTTTAATTCCATCCGAAAAATAAGATTTTTCAAGACCTTCAAAATATGTCTCAGTTTCAGCAATAACCTCGCTATTGCACGAACATTTTTTGCCACAGAGACTTTTTTTAAATTTGGAAACAAGAAATAATCAGAAGGAGCTAAATCTGGACTATATGGTGGATGGGGAGCAATTTCAAATCGTAATTCGGCCAGTTTTTGTTCATTTAAAAATGCAGTGTGTGAAGGAGCATTATCTTGATGAAAAAGAACTTTTTTTTTCTAAATGCGGTCGTTTTAACTTGATTTCTTCACTCAACCGATCCAATAATGCACAATAATATTCACTATTTATAGTTGTTCCTTTCTCAAGATAATCAATAAATATTATACTCCTTGCATCCCAAAATACTGTGGCCATTGCTTTTCCTGCTGACTTAAAAGTTTTCGCCTTCTTGGGACCACTTTTACCAGCTTCTATCCATTGTTTTGACTGTTCTTTGCATTCTAGAATGTAGTGATGGATCCATGTTTCATCAACAGTTATGAATCGGCGCAAGAACTCTATTGAATTACGCTGATAAATCGCTAATAGCTCCTCGGATTTGGTTTGGGGCAAAGTCAACAAACTCGGCACCCATCTTGCAGATAGCTTTTTCGTGTGGAGTTCATCATGTAAAATACTCCAAACTTGTTTTTCGTGTATTTTAACAATATCAGCAAGTTCTCTGAGCTTTATTCGTCTATCTTTAGTCACTTCATTTAATATTTTTCAAATGTTTTCAATAGCAGTAGCAGTTTTCGGTCTTCCAGAGCGTTGTTCATCTTCCGTACTTGAACGACCCATTTTAAATTGTTGAACCCAGGATTTCACGGTGGAGTATGATGGCACATTATCACCATGAACATAATCCAATTCATCTTTGATTAATTGTGGCGTTTAACCTTTCTTATAAAAGTGTTTAATTACCGCATGAAACTCTTTATATTCCATTTTTCAAAAATTATAAAACTTGTTTACTTCAATCACCTGTAACAAAGAAAATAATCATTAAATATTTCGGAAATTTTGACAGATGACTTATAAAAGATTGCTTTTAAAAAACAAAACAAAAAGTTGCTAGAAAAACAGAAAATGTGCCAGGCCAGTTAGTTTTGCGGTCGCCCTCGTAGATTACACAACTACACAGAAGAAAGAAAACTTGACCAAAAAAAGAACATATCTCTCGTGCGTTTTAGTTGGACCACCCTTTATTTTTGACTAACGATTTACAATTTTTTTTTTGTAAATTTGTGATTTTCATTTTCGATTAAAATCGAAAATATTTTCGCTAAACAATGTACGAATATTTTAGTTAATATGTGAAATGTTTTATCACATGATTCCTCATTCATTTTTTGTTTCAATATTAGAATTTTTTAACTGAAGCGAAAAGTTTTCTGTGTTGTAAATTGAAAAGTTTTGACATTTTTTTTCTTCTAAATATTTAAAAGAGAAAGAAATAACTTTTGGCTTTCCACAAGCCTGACTTAATCAATTTATTGCTAATGGAAATTAGAAATAGGGACAAATAACCTGTTGTTAAAAAAGAAAAAACCGGAATGAAATGTAAAACCACAAAATAAACGTTTCGAAACGATTTAGAAGGAAGGAAATGAGGTTCAGTAGAACACCACAAAAAGGACACAACAAAATAAAATTGGCCTGCCAGTAGCACATGATACCTCGTACAGGGTATCAAATTTCTGGCAGACGTTTTGCCATAAATTGTCTTACACACTTCAGTGTTTTGCATACTTCTTAGATAATTATCTGAAAACTCTTTGTTTTATTTACAACTAACATCGTGCGTTTAAGTTGGACCACCCTTTATTTTGTTTAAAGATTGTGGTAAGTGTAGTCGGTTACGCTCGACGATAAGGCAAAAATCGACACAAACTGCGCTGTTTGTAATGATGATTTACTATTTTTGAGACCTTATTTGTTAAAATAAGGAAGACCTCGGTTAAAACCTGCAATGAATTGTAAAATGTTTGGTATTTCAACATCCCATGTAATGGCATGCATACAAATGGGAAAAATATGAAATAAACGGGAGGGGATTATTGAAAAATTATTCTAAAACTGTCATGCGATATTTCCGGATTGCACTGCCAAATGCCACGCAAAACACATGTGCACTTACGTACATGTTTAGGCCATTAAGCCTTAGATACACCCTATACAGATAGCGACAAAAGTCAGCACATAATACTGAAAAAATAAAAATCAGGCGTACTTTGTTAATTCATAATAATAGCAAACAATACCCGTCACCGGGTAGTAAACAAACTAAAGACCTTTTCTTTGTTAGACTCGTACTGATATCGACGCCGGCGAACTAAAATGCAATTGCTGAAAGTACTGCGCTGCTAACTCGTTCTAAAAATAGACCGATACATTCTTAAACGTTTTGCTTTCTAGCTAATCTGTGAATTTTTTCCTTTTCATTATTCTCAATTTGAAGTCAATCGTTGGAGGTAAACATTTCTATTACCGAGGTGCTAATTAAAAATAAATAACCTTATTAATTATAGCCTTTATTTATTATTGTGCAAGTGGGGTGTTTCAACAAACAAGAATCAAACACGTCAACAATAGAAAAGTACGAGACGATACTTTCGGCAATTAGCACATTGTCAAAACTCTGTCTGTCTGTCCGTCCGTCTGTCTTTGCTCGATCGACGACACTAAAGAAAAGGAAACACACCGAAAAGTTTAAAAATAACTTTTATTTTTCTCAAACAAAAGAGAAATGAATGAGGCAAACGAAAGAAAAGAATGAATAAAAAAAATCTATGCAAACAACAACAAAGAAATTTATTTTTAAAGTTTACTAAGATGATGAGCAGCAGCAGCAGCAAGCGGAGCATCGTAAGTAGCCATTAAATCGCCAAAGTTATTGCCAAGTTAGGCCAAGCCAAGATCAAGATATGCGCGCGCTCGTTCGCACGGACTGAGCCATAAATTGATTTGCTATCGCATCATATCGCGCTTTAACTGTTTAGCTATTCATTTGTGTTCGCAGTCTTTTCATTATGAGCAAAAAGGCGCAACTGCAAAAAAAAAACAAATCTTATTTGCATACACTGAGCAAAAAAGACGAGCTGAAATTTTTGAAGAAAAAAAAATATAAAATTAAAAATAATTAAAGGGAAAATGAAACCTTAAAATCAAACAAAAATAGCACTCATCTACTATATTTGAATAAAAAAGCTGTTCACGAGCAAAGTCGTTTTCAATTAAATAATCATTTGAAAATTACAGCGCGTCTAGATAAGAGCTATCGGAAAAGAAATGTAAATCCAAGCAGAGAAAATATATGGTTAATACTTAGTAGTGACATAAATACTGCTACAACATTGAACACACCCATTTTAATAGTGGAACTGAACATAGCCCGTAAATGTCATATGGGTTTTGAAAGCTAACCTCAATGGCGTTAGTCTGTAATGGGATTTTAAAATTGTTTCAACTTTCATCATGGAGTGCTAATGAGAACCGTATCGCTGTAATAGCGCTTTTTAAGTGAGAAATGAAAAAAACATATTTCCAAAATGCTCCGGCCACTAGGGATTAGCCGCATGTTCGTCAACCGATGCATAAAGGCCCAATTAGTCTTGACGGTTGACGGTGGACGGTTGATTTTGCAACCTGCAGAAGTCTACCGTCGTGAACCGTCAAACTGTAGTTATCTCCCCCTAACACATGCAAAATGCAACCCCTATCTGAAATAGCTGATTGCCTACCGTCCACCGTCAACCGTCAAGACTAATTGGGCCTTAAACTGTTCGATGTAAAAGACCGCCACCTGTCGGGTCGAACACCGCATGTCATCAGAGCCGTTAAATCAAGAATTCACAGAAATCCGCCCCGAAAACAGAAAATCATGGCCCCTGAGATGAATATCACGCATCCATGAGTCGAATCATTAAAAAAGACTTGGGACTTTCAAAATACGTACCGGACATTTATTGACTGAGGCTTTAAAAAAATAGGATTGAAAAATGCAAACGTCTTTTATTGAAGCACGCTGATAACTTGCACAGAAAAATTTTGTTCACCGATGAAAAAATGTTTACCGTTCAGGAAAAACTTAGCAAGCAAAATGATAGAGTGTATGCGCGGTCATCTAAGGAAGCATCTGAACTGATGCCAAGGGTGGAAAAGGGTCATCACCCAGCTTCAGTCATGGTTTGGTGGGGTGTCTTTTACGATGGGGTCACTGACTTGCGAACAAGGAGTCAAAACATCGGCCAAAGTTTACCAAGAAACCGTTTTGGAAGCTGTTGTGAAGCCTCTTAACAATTCCCTGTTCCAAAACCAGCCATTAACTTTCCAGCAGGATTCTGCGTCGGCCCATAAGGCTAAAACGTCCCAGGCCTGGCTTCGAAACAGTTTACCAGCGTGCATTTCCTCTGAAGAATGACCCTCAGGCAGTCTAGATTTGAACCCATTGGATTACAAATTGTGCACGGTTTTAGAGGACAAGGTTTGTCCCAAAAGGTACCCCAACATTGGATCTCTTGAGACTGCTTTGGTTCCAGCTGTGGCTAATTTTCCAATGGACGAGGTTCGTGCAGCTATTGACGATTGGCCAGTGCGACTTAAGGCGTGAGTAAAGGCAAAAGGCGGACATTTCGAATAAGTAGATTCTTTATGGATACAATATACATCAATAAATATATAAAAAAATTATTTGGTCCAAAAACATTCAGTACTTCTTATTTTACAGCATAAAACGTGTGTAACAGTATTTATGTCCCTACTAAGGTCACGGCAACAATAATATGTCCTCTGCAATAAAAGTACGTTTATTGCAATCATAGTATTGTTTTTTAATTTCATTTTGACAATAGTATGATTGCGTTATACTGTTAAAATGTAGCAAAAGTTTTAAAGAAAAACATTAAAAATAAAAATATGGTTGTGGCAACAGTATGTCTTGTTTTTGGATTTTATTTTAACAATAATATGATTTTTATGAATTTGAATATGATTTTTAGAACAATGTTAGGTCTTTTTATCTGTAAATTAAAAATTTTCAAAACAAGCTGATTCGTATTTGTATAACTGAAATACTTACGATTTTTTAAACGAATTGTTTTCTATTGTTAAATAAATCACTTCTATTATTTTGAATTAAACATAATAAATAATTTTAGGGATCGTAGTATGGTTGAGTGGGATTATAGTAAGCTTGTGAGATCATAAAATGATTGCGAGTGAATCTAACTATTTTGTAGGGATCATACTATGGCTGTATGTGTAACATACTATGGTTGTGAGGATTATAATATGGTTGTGAGGATCATAATATGATTGTGAGGATCATAATATGATTGTGAGGATCACATTATGGTTGTGAGGATCATAATATGGTTGTGAGTATCATATGGTTGTGAGGATCATTAAGTGTGAATCATACTTTGGTTGTAGGATCATAGTATAATTCAGTGTGAATCAGAATATAGTTATAGGGATCATAGCGTGGTTGTGTGTAAAGCATACTATTGTTGGGAGAATTAAAGTATGGTTAAGTGTAAATTATAATATGATTGTGGGAATCATATTAAGGTCATAATATTGCTGTGCCATAATTATAACAATAGTATGATGCTTTTTGAATATTTTCAACCCAACCATACGTTTTTCTTCGTGTAAAACAACACCCATAACAACTATAAAAATGATTTTAGTTTTGTTTATACCCTATACCACACTGGGGTATACGGTATTATAGACTTAGTGCTGATGTTTCAAACATCTTCAGGCAATGTAAATAGACGCCATGAATATTTGATTTCAATGAGCGATGTCCGCCCGTCCGTTCATCTGTTGTTGTATTAATTTACATTTCGAGTCCAGCAATAAAAAATCAATCATTGGAAATGATTTTATGGGTTTTCAGATATTCTCCACAATACAATTTTGCATGCGCTTAACCCAATGTTCGAAGCACTTCTTACACTGCGACCTTGAAGGTGTTTTAAACGCTTTCACAGCAGCTTCTGGCCTCGAAAAACGTTTACCACGCATAAGAAGAGAAGAGCTCGTTGGGTGCAAAATCACGACGGATGAGTTGTTAATTCGACATCTTGATTGCCCATATAGCCCGTTGTTTTAGCTCATGTATGAGAGCTCTCATTGTCGTGATTCATAATGAACCTTCTTCTCTTTTTGTTTTTTCTTATTTCGAACATCGAACGCAGTTGCCACACAAATGAATCTGTAGCACTCAAAATTGACCAACTTCCGTTCCTCTAAAAAAGGCACTGTGACCAAATGATTGGTTGTAACGAAAAAAACGCGATCATTTGCTTCGATGTGCTTCTTCGACGAACAACTTTTGTTGTATTTGGCTGATCTTGAAAGACCTATACGGTCGATTGCTGTTTCTTTTCGGGCTCGTATGCATAGATTTGTAATTCGTCACCTGTAACAATGCTATACACTGCAGTAGAGCTACCCGGATTGTATTTTTAAAACATTTCTTTGCTCCAATGGGCACGACGAGCCTTTTTTAAGCATTCGTCAAATTATGTGGGATCCAATGAAAATTAGTCTTTTTCACGGCCAAATGAACTTGCAATATCTTACTGATGCTTGTCATACTATCTCACGGTTATCACAAGTAGGTCTTGCTTTATCAGTTCATGCACAGCATCGATGGTTTCCGACAAAACAATTGAAATTGAAAGACCTTCACTCTTGGTACCAGCGATTTAAGTACAGTGGTTTTTGATGATGCTTCATCACCAGAAGTCGAAAAAAGGTGATTGAAACACTCTTGTCTCGATAATCTTAGCCGAAATTCGTAATAAATTACACACGTACGAGTAATTCCCTTGAAATTTTTGAACACACTGTAAACAAAACAATTCGTGTAATTTATACCAGCTGCTCTGAAAATGATTTGCGGATTGCAAAAAGATGTTGGATACATCGCCGATATTTTAATATTAGGTTGGTGGTTGTTATTTAGAATTAAACTCTGAAACTTAATAACTTGGGAATTTCACATTTTTCTCACTTCTTTTTCCATTTTTGGACAAACAGAAAAATTTCGTGTAACCCAAAAAGTCACACATTATATCCGATTCCAACCAAATTTCGCACCTCGCTTCAATAGTAAACAACTTCCGCCTCTGGTTTAATTGGACCTTATCGGCTTATTTTTTTCGAAAAGACTTGCCACAAAGGTCCCTCCAGATTAGAGCTCTGGAAACCACACTGCAAACTCAATCTGGCTCTGATGAAGCATAGTGTATATAATTAGCCCCGGTAAAATTGGGTCGGTTTGTTTTTTTTTATATAGACCCACTAAATATGGTCATCGCGTCTCTAGAAGTAACGAAGAGTTTATTCTTTAAGTTGGCAAAGCCGCTGAGCTAACAATGGGTCTTGCTCTAGAATATGATTAATTTTTTGGTCAAAAACCAGATTTCTGACCAATAATTTCAACCCTTCCATGGCCTTCAGTTCCCATATGTCCATATTGACTATTATGATATGTTGAGCAAATACACCGAGGTACCCTAAGTCCCACAAAGGGAATCTTTTTTAAAACGTGTCGTTTGCGCCCATTTACAATTCTAAACAACTTAAAGGTCCATTTAGTCTCGACGGTTGACGGTAGGCAATCAGCTATTTCAGTTGGGGTTGCATTTTGCATGTGTTAGAGGGAGATAACTACAGTTTGACGGTTGACAACGGTAGACTTCTGCAGGATGCAGAAACAAACGTCATCCGTCAAGACTAATTGGACCTTAAAGGGTCCTAGCTTTATCCGATTGACCGCTATCTTGTTTTTAACAGACACACGGACTGGCAGACCTGGCTAGATTACTTTAGAATAATAATAAATATACATATATAAGTACATATATATATATATATATATATATATATATATATATATATATATATATATATATATATATATATATATATATATATATATATATATATATATATATATATATATATATATATATATATATATATATATATATATATATATATATATATATATATATATATATATACGTATGTACTTTATTGGTTCTCCGATAAATATTTTGAGGTAATACAAACAAAATTTTATTATTATTTTCTTCTCGGTGTAGTCCATTCGTTGCGCCAGCAGCCAGCTCTCTCAGCCAGCAAAGAAGACTCCTCGCATCGTTCACCTATTGATCTGATCCGCAATCAATGAGCAAATCACCAAAGATCACAGCTGAGCTCGCTCTTACTCACTTCTGGCTGACTGACCGACAGACTGGTTTGGACGTATGACTGCGAGTTTGTGTTTTGTTTGTAGTTATAAAGAAAAAACTTTGGTAGTCGCACAAACAGACGTATACTGTATGCCCGACCATGCAAATTTTCAATTCTCTTAAATATTGGGGGCACTCACGTCTAAAAAAATAAATAAAGCATTCAAAATGTGAAGTCGTTTTTAACACGAGGAAAACGGTACAGGGTATAATCAAGCAATATCCCGATAATAGGGATTTATTCCCAGCGTGCATCGAATGTTTGTTAAATCACAAGTTTTCCACCATAAGTCGTTGTGTTGATATAAAATAATTATATGGTACAGACATTAAATTTAAAATTACAAAACTAATACAAGTGAGTGAATTCCAGTTGTATTTCAAAAAAATATTTAATATTTAGTATATGTTGGGCGATTAAACGTTTTAAATTTAAATCGGCTGTAAAAAAGTACTGTTCTGTGCTTTAATTTTATGGTTTTTATGGAAAGGTAAAACTTTCACAGATTAACTAAAAGCGAAAAAAATTCACATATTGGCAAAAAACTTTATACCGTTTATCGAAAATAATTTCGTATTAGGCGATGTAAAACTTTACACACACACACAAAAAAGTTGTAAGCCGTTTATTGAAAATATTTTTGTTATGTTATTTTGTTTGTTATAAAAAATTCACATATTTATTTTTTTTAAAAAGCATACGGAAATATTTTTTTTTTGGCAGCAGGTTTGACTTCAGTTTCAGTGAGCGCCGCTACTTCACTATCATAAGATCTTAAGCAACGAATGTGCTGTAACTATGTTTAACGGCTATACACTTTAAGGCAGGTAGTTTCACATTTAACGAGAACTGCTCGCAGTAAAGTTTACCACCGAACACAATTAAAATCCCTCGCACTGCATACATACGAGGGCGGCCGTAAAAGTAACTGGCCTAACATAAAAAGAACCGTTTTTTTTGGAATTATTATTAATTATTTTTCAACATAATCTCCTTCCAACTCAATACACTTCATCAAACGTTTTTCAAGTTTTTTAATTCCATCCGAAAAATAAGATTTTTCAAGACCTTCAAAATATGCCTCAGTTTCAGCAATAACCTCGCTATTGGACAACAATTTTTTGCCACCGAGGATTTTTTTTTAATTTGGAAACAAGAAATAATCAGAAGGAGCTTAATCTGGATTATATGGTGGATGCGGAGCAATTTAAAATCGTAATTCGGCCAGTTTTTGTTGAGTTAAAAAAGCAGTGAGTGAAGGAGTATTATCTTGACGAAAAAGAACTTTTTTTTTCTAAATGCGGTCGTTTTATCTTGATTTCTTCACGCAACCGATCCAATAATGCACAATAATATTCACTATTTATAGTTTATCCTTTCTCAAGATAATCAATAAATATTATACCCCTTGCAAAATACTGTGGCCATTACTTTTCCTGCTGACTTAACAGTTTTCGCCTTCTTGGGTGGGACCACTTTTACCAGCTTCTATCCATTGTTTTGACTGTTCTTTGCATTCTGGGATGTAGTGATGGATCCATGTTTCATCAACAGTTATGAATCGGCGCAAGAACTCTATTGAATTACGCTGATAAATCGCTAATAGCTCCTCGGAATTGGTTTGGGGCAAAGTCAACAAACGCGGCACATATCTTGCGGATTGCTTTTTCATGTGGAGTTCATCATGTAAAATACTCCAAACTTGTTTTTCGTGTATTTTAACAATATCAGCTAGTTCTCTGAGCTTTATTCGTCTATCTTTAGTCACTTCATTAAATATTTTACTAATGTTTTCAATAGTAGTAGCAGTTTTCGGTCTTCCAGAGCGTTGTTCATCTTCCGTACTTAAACGACCCATTTTAAATTGTTGAACCCAGGATTTCACGGTGGAGTATGATGGTGCATTATCACCATGAACAGAATCCAATTCATCTTTAAGTAATTGTGGCGTATAACCTTTCATAAAAAAGTGTTTAATTACCGCACGAAACTCTTTATTTTCCATTTTTCAAAAATTATAAAACTTGTTTACTTCAATCAAAGAAAGTAACAAAGAAAATAATCATTAAATATTTTGGAAATTTTGACAGATGGCTTATAAAAAACAAAAAAAAGTTGCTAGAAAAACAGAAAATGTGCCAGGCCAGTTACTTTTGCGGTCGCCTTCGTACACCCACATACACACAATACAGCGCACAAATTTTTTTAAACCTCTGTTTTCATTTCCATTCTTTTAATATCATTGCAATATCTGGTAAATAGCTTAGCTATTTACGAAATTTTTTATTGAGTTGTGATTAAATTCACATACCATTTTTTAAGTTCAACTTTAAGTGTTTTCTTTTCTGTGTATAATTAGCTAAGTTTAGTAATTTTTCAATTGTTTTTTTAATGTACTTTTAACTTTTTACGATTCTCAAATTTAGACCCGAGTACTCCTAGTAATTTTTTTCACAACGGATTTTATGTGTCTCAATGTTTGATAATTTGATTGACTCTCTACACTCTATTGGCTGGGGAGCAATTTTTGTATTTTTTGCTGTTTACTTCGACTATTGCACGTTGTTGGAAAGAGAGAGGGAGCTCAGAGAATAACCAGAACATTGAATCAGGTAGTTCGCTCATTGGAATTTAAGAGAGTAATGCAATTTGCGAAACGTAGTTATCGATCGATCAAGCATGTACTGTACAGTGCTGCCAGAACTGCAAGTTTTTCGTTGTTTTGACGTTTTTTTTAGTGAGTATTTACCTGACGATTTTTGTTCAAAATCTCTTGCATTTTAACGATTTTATAATTTTCGTTAAAACTTAAAAATCGAAAACAAAAAAAAGTCACAGGAAAGTTTATTTAAGGATAAGGGTATGGCGAAGCCTCAGACTCCTGGCTACTCGAGACCCAAAAACGACCGTTTGAGTTAAATCAAGTCACCAATAAAAATGCGATTTTAAGATTAAACTCTAACTGAAGTAAAAAACCGGCTGTTAAGCAAGTGACCAATTAAAAATATAGAGATATGGATAGATAAATTTAAGCAAATTTTACTACGAATCGAAATAAAGATTTATTTTTTAAAATATTAACTAAAATAAGGAATTATTATTATCGTAGGGTGCTAAAAGTCGATTATAGATAAGTCGACTAATCGACTTTTTGTTGCAAAAATTAAAAATGTCGTGAACGACTTTTGTGCCCCAGTTTAATTGAAAAATCTACTTGGCCGTTCGTCTTTTTTTCGACAAATATTTGTACTTTGCACCAAAGACGATAAACTGTACAAGATGGGCGATTTCAACTTAATTGAGAAATCGAAAAACAGAGTTGAGTTAAAATCGTTTTGAGAATACTGTTTGTTGTGTGTTAAAAGTGTGCGAATTTAGTGTTTTCTGTGTTTCGATTTTGACTTTCTAGCGTTCTACTGATTGTATGCAAACGAATGTGGAAAATTAAACCCAGAGAATTTGTGCGTGCTGTTTTTCTACACTATTGCAGAGAAGAAGCACATCGCCCATATTTTACAAATTATCGTTTATGCTTTGCACAACTCTGTTTTACAGAGTAGAAATTGTTTTCCGATCTTCAAGAAATTCTCACTAAGGCAAACATACATTTATTTTTACCATTTATCTAAATTTGGGTGACGGACTTTAATACCAAACGATTAATAGAATTTTCTTACAAATTCGAATGTTTTATGTTTTTAAAAAAATGTCGATAAAAAAGAGCCGCTTGGACGGTAAAATATTTTTTTAGTTATCTCCGGAAGTTCAGGGTTTAATATAGACGCCTGACTTTAGCTTTTTTAGCCGACCTTTTTTCAGGTTCCTTCGTGCCATGCTTCCGTCCCTTTCCTCAGCCACAAAAATAAATAATTTATATTTGCGTTTGTAGCCCAATTTTGAGTACTCGTAGATCTAAATTGATGGCCTGTTTGACCATGCGGCCGTTTTTATGGGCCACATTTGCCACAATATCCAGCAACTATGCTTTCTTTGAGGTATTAAATGCTTTGTAACTAACATTTCCCATTTTAACCATTGTTCGTTCACAATAAATATGATTTGTAAAGAAATTCCTCAAAAAAGTACTTTTTTCGATGTACCATAAGTCCAATACAGGGACAAAATTTTCCCCTGGGTCGATTTCGTCCATATACAATTGAAAACAGCCATAAGTCATTATCACACACAATTTTTAGAATCCTAGGTTTATTCGTTTGACCGCGATCTTTCTTTTAACAGACATACTTTTGGAAGGACGGATATGGCTATATCGTAATAGAATTTTACGACGATCTATATTAAATACACTTTATATGGTCTCCGATCAACGGAATGACAAATTTACTATACTGTCCACTCTACGGTGGAGCGAGAAAAATGGACCAATCTTGCCGTCAGCCAAAAATCAACATTAATCAGTGACTCCTGGAGGATGCATTGGCTTCTCAATAGTCACGTGTGGGTTCTCTAAACCCCATATGCGGTAATTTTGCTTATTGAAATAGACACCGAGAAGAAAATTAGCTCCATCTGAAAACATAAGTTTTCGTTAAAATTCTTCATCCACTGCCAAAGAAACTTCAGCTCATTAAACGAAGCTAAAACGCATCGGATGGTGTTCCATTATTAAATGACAAAGTTAAACCTTTTCATTAAAACCAGAAATTGAACAAATTATGAGTACATTGTTTTTAACAGCCGATTAAAATTTAAAATTTTAAAATCTCGATGAGGCAAAAACTCGAAATTAACCCATTCCTGCCTAATGGGTATTTAAATACCCAAGAAAGTGTTGATACATAAATAATTTTAGCGTAGGCCAGGTGAGCGATATCTCGGTACTTTTATAGAAAAGAGAACGTTTGGGCTAAATTAAAGCATTTAGCAGGATTTTTTTTCTTTTGTTTTTTGCAGGCAAAAAACGAAGATTTTTTTTGGATAGGTGCTGTCAAACTTATGGTACAAATTAAAAATTTCCTATTTTACCCAATAGCTTAAGTTGTCTACTATGTAATGAAAAAATTCAGGCAGCGATACGTCAACACACCTGTCATCCAGATCCGGTCAAATGCAAATTGGCCCATGGTGTATCTATTTTTTGCTATATAAAAAAATTGTTTGAAATTAATAAAAAGCATATTTAAATCGAATACTTTGTAATCTTTTAAGAAAACATGGTACTTAAAAGTATTAGTGTTTGACTAGTATTTAAATACCCACGTTATAACTCAGGTAAAAATTGAGTTTTTTTTTGTTTTCTAATTTTTTGGACATAAATTTCCAAATTTCATAAAAATCGTACGAGCCGATCTATGGACAGGCAGTAACGGGTTAAAGTCGATTATTCGACTTTTTCCTCCAGGAAGTCGATTAGTCGAAAGTTGACTTATAATATATATTTTGTTTTCAAAAAAAGTGTTTTTTCTTCGACTTTGTAACCGTAGATAATCGTGGACTCTTAGGGCGGAGTTTATAAGAATCTTCCCGACCAAACTTTTTGCCGATTTTTGTCCACATTCAATTTGACGTTTGTTTTTTTAATTTGACGACTTTTCCCAAATATTGTCTGGCAGCACTGCTTGTACAGTACTAGGAATTTGTGCACATTCCGATCTCCCTCTGTGCCTACACCAATTGGAATTACAGAAGCCCGTTGGCTACTTCCTATTGGAAATTGTTCACAAATTTTTTGGCCAAATTAGGATGCTAGACATTTATTTAGCTTTAACTAATTAGAATGGACTTGCACTGGACTTGACTAACGGCTGGACTTGATTTCGCCTCCCTTAACATTTTGAGTTTCGCCGTTGTGGCGGTTGCACAAATTCTTGGCATTTTTTGTTTATGGATATAATTTGTATGCCAGTCATGTCATGTAATTGTTGAAATTTGTTTCAATTGCATCATTGCAATGGCTTGACGGGCGCTGCCTGAATGCATTTGATTCCTAATTTAGAAAATGCAATGCGCTCAAATGTGAAATGTTTTAAGGCAGAGACACACACACGCAAATAGTCTTTGTTTTTTTTTTTAATTTAATTTTTTTTGTTTTTGATTTTTCGCTCAATCATTAACAAATTTTATACCAAATGTTTCTCTTAATTCAGCTCTCTTAAGGCTGTCCTCTTTAACGCTGACTAAAGAGATTCAATATCGTTATCAGTTGCTGACTAAAGAGAACTAATGAGCTCGCTGCAGCATTGCCAACATCAAGCTTTTCCTTCAACTGCACCGACATTGGGGCAGAATCAAAATCACCAACCAAACTAATATGTGCTAATGAGGATGATAAGATCTGCTGGCTGGCTGGTTGGCTGGCTGGCCCAGACAAAAGGAGTGCCAAGTGAAAAACTACACAATTTTCCGCAACTTGTCGAACATTTATCATCGAAAAATGTAAACGAACAAGTGTTTCTCGTTCTGTATGGTTAATGCAAAATGTTACACAGAAATTTACATTAAGCGTTTGGGCAATTTTAGCGACTAACAAAAAGAAACGATTAAGTGTCTGTAATAAAAATAATTAATGCATTTTAGGTTCTCTATATGGAACACTTCTAAAATGATGTACGTATTTAATTATACACAGTACACGGCCGCAATATTATTACACCTTATGTTTCCTTACACAAAATAGTTCAAAAATAAGTAGCAACTGTTCTTTGATTCCGATAGTGCGCCTATGCTTTTCTGGTAAAATGTGGACGCAAGAGGTCTCGATCCGTTCAAACCCTTTTTAATGATGGTAAAATTTATTCGGAATTGAATTTCTCGTATTGTTTACTCAGAGAACCGATTCGTTGCCGCAATATATTTTGTTTGCCACTTGGCAGCATCAGTATCTCTATGTAGTATTATTAATAATGGATCTTAACTTTACATATCTGTATGGCAAGTGGCACCATCCTGTTGGAGCCAAATATCGTCCGACTCCATTTCCTCAATTTCTGGCCACAATAAGTCTGTTTTTATCTTGCAATAACGAACACCACTCCCGGTAACTGCTTGGCCGACCTCATTTCCGAAGAAGTACGGCCCTATAACGCCACCAGCCCATAAACCGCACCAAACATTCACTCTTTGTGGATACGTCGGCTTCTCGACAATCAACGTTAAGGTGTGACTCACAATTAACAGCGTGCATTATGGTTGGACCATCCTTTAAAATCGTTTTAATATGTGACGCGCAAAATAGGAAGGGACATAAGGGTACAAACCAGTTTTATTCAGGAGAGCCATTTTAAAGATTTAAATACGTGTATCTTTGGTGTACCATCACTTTCATAAAACGCACATATCTCTGGGAGGGAACACTTTTGGGGCATGGGATCGGTCTCATTCGATGCTCAGATGTTGTCCACATCAAAAAAGTGAAAATTGATTGTTTTACCCTTAGGTCCCTTTCTCTATACGCTGTCACATATGTTTGGTTTAAAATACCATCTTTCATGGATATTTTTGTAAAAATTCATATTCTTATCGCACTTAAACAAAAAAGTATGCATCTCTCTAAAATGGTTTTCATTTAATTTTTTTGTATTCATTAAACGACTGCAGATAAGTTACACTTTATCTTAACGTTTTTAGTTTATTGGCTTAAGATCACAGATATCGAAATCAAATAAGTCAATATATCGACTATATGTACCTAGAAGGCCTTGACTTGATTATGAACTCCAAAAACTGAACAAATGTAGTAAACTGTGTCAGTCCTTGCACTTTGAATTTAAATAATATTAAAATCTCTTTTAATGCTCGAGAAAAGAAGAGTTTTGGGAGGAGTATCATAATATTTGAAATATATTGAATAACTTTATATGCACACACAGAAAAAAGATCAGTTGGAAATCGGCCCGAACTACAAAAGCTCGGTTGGATAAGCCGAATTTCTGTTGCAATAACCAACATTTCATAGTATCAATGGTAACATGGTTCAAGATATCATATGATGGTTGCTACAACCATATCAAGGTATTCATAGCCAATAACACAGTCATACCAACCGAATTCAGATTAACTAGTAGACGCGACAACTGGCGGTTATGGCAACCAACCAATTGCAATGTATACCACCAATAATTGGCGGTGATAACCGTTTAGTTATTAGTGGTGACCAAACTGGTATAATACTTATACTGGTCATTTCAACATCAACATATAAACCCCATAATATTTTATCGGTTCTAGTCACAACAAAATCTTTGTTAACGACAAAAACATATTTCACAATCCGCAAAATATGTATAAAAACAAAAGATTCAGACAGTTTTAGTTTCTTGGGTTAGACGGGTAAAATTTTTAACCACACTGCCATATAAATAAACGAACTATAAATAAAAAAAATATTTGCTAGAATATATAAGTAGAAACAGGCTTAAGTGCAATTTATCGACATAACTAAGACTTGATCAGAATTTTCGTCATAAAGGGTGGTTAAATTTTAAGGGTAGATGTTGAATGTGAACCACACCTAAACGTCAAGTATTTTTCTGCATTTCATTTCATATTTCTCAATTTCAGACAAACTCAATTTTAACCATGGAAAGATACTCAAGCGAGCAACGCGTTAAAGTTATTCAGGCTTATTATGAAATTGAAAATCAATTTTAGAAGAAAATCATCTTCAGTGATGAGGCACATTTTGACCTAAGTGGATTCGTCAATAAGCAGTATTGCCGCATTTGGGCGAATGATAATCCAAGAGTGATTGTCGAAAAAACAATGCACCCACAAAGAGTGACTGTTTGGTGCGGTTTACGGGCTGGCGGCATCATTGGGCCGTATTTTTTCCAAAATGAGGCCGGTCAGGCAGTTACTGTGAATGGTGTTCGCTATCGTAACTTATTATGGCCCGAATTAGAAGATATGGATGTGGTTTTAACAGGACGGTGCCACTTGCCACACAGCTGACGAAACAATGGATCTTTTGCGCGACAAATCAACATCGGACCTTAAAATTTAACCACCCCTTAAATAGACGTCCTTATTATACAAAACAACGACCAAATTTTTTTTGGTGCCGACTCATTTTTCTCATTTTGCGTTCACTCAAAGCTTGACAATAAATATTAATAGGCATTGCATCATTGCAATGCCTATCAAAACATTTATCCAAGACGTATTTATTTTACTGATCAGTTGACTCATTGCAAGGCGGTAAAATATTATTTTTTTTTTTAAAAACTACTTATAACCAACAATCTGTAACAACAACCAAAACAAGTACAAATTTAGTTTCAATAATCATCTTAATCTGTTAGGAGTACCGATACTTGTTTCCATGAACTGAAAGCGTTAGTTCGATGATCGGTTGCAACGATGGTATACATGGATTGTACGTGCAAACACCAACATTTGGTTGTGACAACATTTTTTTCTCTGTGTGCATGTTTTTTATTGATAGCATATTTTTCGTTGCATATTTAAGCACTTAAACGCTATTAAATGTCCTTTTTATGACTACCCACAGAGAAAAAATAAAGAAAATCGGAACTACTACAGAAATCGGTTGGAACTATTAAAATTTCATTGCAAAAACCGAATTTCGGTTGCAATCACCAAATGTGAATGATCCTAAGGGATATTCGGTTCGACATACCACAAGAAAATAATAATGATCATCGCATTGTAGACGCAGCAAATTGATCGGTCATACCAATGAAAAGCACCAAATGTATTTAGTGGACTCGACCCTTCCTATATTTAAGAGACTTCATAAGGAAGCATTTTTTCCTCTACTGAAAATTTAAAATTTTTTTGTTAAACAAGTGTGACAAGTTGACTTTTAAATCCATAATTTCTTTTTGGAGGTGCGAATACTTTGTATTTTATACAGTTACTTTAATTACTGAACGTTACAGAGCACTAACTAATATTCGGTTGTACTGATGGTATACTCAAGGTGCATGCAACACCAATCTTTCGGTTGGCAAACAAATTCGGTCGTGACAACGATTCTGTTGTCTGTGTGTTTAAGCGACCATTGTGCAAAATTTCCTAATGATTTCTTCTGCAAATGAAGGACTTAGGGGACTATAGTAGATTCCCAAAAGGACGGTGCGTTCCAGTTATTTTTTATGGGCCGAGGAAATTTTTCGTTACTGTATGAAATAAAATAAAAAGCAGTAAACATTCCTATATTTAATCGAAATTTTTTTTTTTTGGAAGCTGTTGTAAAGCCTCTTAATAATTCCCTGTTCCAAATGTATTTTCCAGCAAGATTCTGCGCCGGCCCATAAGGTTAAAACGTCCCAGGCCTGGCTTCGAAATAATTTGCCAGCGTTCATTTCCTCTGAAGAATGGCCCTCAGGCAGTCCAGATTTGAACCCATTGGATTCCAAATTGTGGACGGTTTTAGAGGACAAGGTTTGTCACATAAGATACCCCAACATTGGATCTCTTAAGACTGCTTTGGTTCGAGCTGTGGCCAATTTTCCAATGGACGAGGTTCGTGCAGCTATTGACGATTGGCCAGTGCGACTAAAGGCGTGTGTAAAGGCAAAAGGCGGACATTTCGAATAAGTAGATTATTTTTGGATACAATATACATCAATAAATATATTAAAAAAATATATCGTCCAAAAACAGTCAGTACTTTTTATTTTACAGCATAAAACGTGTGTAACAGTATGTCCCTACCTACTAAGTACTATAACTAATAATCTATAGTAACAATAAATCCATGTACAAATTAAGTTCCTATAATCATCGTAATAAGTTAAGATACCCGATAATTTGTCCCTTCAACCGATACTGTTAGTTCCCACTACTGAAAATTGTCGTGTACCTTATCAAGATTCGGTGGTAGCGATAGAATACATTGAGAGTGTGTACAACCACCAATATTTAGTTGCCAAAAAATTCGGTTGTGGCAAAATACAATTGTTGCTTTTTCGTGAACATTTTCGTGCGATAAATTTTCAGCACATTCGACGTGGATTATCACGACAAGAGTGCATCGATGAACCTAAATCTTTGTATGGCGATAAAGCACCATCCTATAGCACTATGAAAAACTGGTTTAATGAATTCAATCGTGGCCGATGCTCGCTCATAGACGAAGGTCGTCCAAAAATCGCTGTTGTGCCAGAGAACATTGATGCCGTGCGTGAACTGATAATGCAAGACCGTCATGTGACATACCGTGAGATAGAGGCATCCTTGGGCATTTCTTACACCAGCATACATTCGATATTGCATGAACACCTGGCCGTAAAAAAGGTTTGTTCTCGTTGGATCCCGCACAATTTGACAATCGTTCAAAAAAGGCTCGTGTCGTTTGGTGCAAAGAAATTTTAAAAAATACGATCGTGGTGCTTCAAAACACGTTTATAAGATCGTCACAGGTGACGAATCATGGATCTATGCGTATGTGCCCGAAACAAAACAGCAATCGACCGTGTGGGTCTTCGAGGACAAGCCAAATCCAACGAAAGTTGTTCGTGGAAGAAGCACTTCGAAGCAAATGGTCGCCTGTTTCTTCGGCAAAACTGATCATGTGGCGACTGTTCCGCTTGCGCAACGTTGGAGGTCAATACTGAGTGGTACACCACAATTTGTTTGCCTAAGGTCTTCGGAGAAATTCGAAAAACGAACAAGAGAAGACGAATCATTGCGCAGCATGACAATGCGAGCTCTCACACATCGCCCGTTGTTTTGGTGGTGTCTCAATCGGAGTGGAAAAAGCGCTTCGACAATTGGTTTGAGCGCATGCAAAAGTGTATAGATCATGCTGGAGAATGCTTTGAAAAACAGTAAAACCATTTTTGATGATAAATATTCGCATTTTCATTATTAGGCCAAAAATATATATATCAGCCCTCGTATGTCGAATAAATAATTGTTCTAAATTTGTTGGTTTATTTTCCAACAGAAACTTGGATTTGAATTGATTACATAATTATATAATACCATTTTTTACACAAATCAATAGAAACCTAAAAAAATCTTTTACACAGTTAATTTGGCACTTGTAAAAAATGTTGATACACTTTTTTGATAAACTTTTTCTTTGGAAATTTCATCCTGCCTTTTTTCTGTGAACGATTTAAACAAAAACACATACATGTGTTCCGGCCTTTGCCAAGACTATTTCGTATTCAAAATTGAACACATTTGAAAATGTTTGATTAACAGTCGAAGCAGACCACTTTTGAATTTGTGCTTTTGAGCATGTTTACATTATCCTTTTGCGGCCACGTGTTTTGAACTTCTGAAGGTGCAACTTCTGTTCTGCGTATGATCACATCGCTGTAAATACAAATGCTCGTACTACACGATAAATTGCTTCTGGGAAATTTCTTGGTCGATTCTATAAAAACATGACGCCCCTACTATAAAATTTATTTTAAACAAACTAACAACAAAAAGAACAGAAGTGCCAATAAATTAAAAAAATAGAAAATTATTTTTTGAGAGAACAAAGCAAATTTTACATCGCCAGACGGACAGCAACCACCGCCCAGAGCAACCAGCCAACCTGACAGACAGACAGTTTGGTGTATAATAAACAAATACAACAATAATAATCATGGCTGCAACAGAATACAACTAACAACAAGATCGGCGGAAACAAGTAGAAATGGAAACTGTAAAATTCCGTTCAATTCCGACGAGCCTAAACTATTTTAACAATTTCCATCTCTCGTATGATATGAAATCGATCGTTGGGTTGTTTTTTTTTTGCTTGGGTGCGCTTTGCTTATTGCATTCATTGCACTGTGGGCCAGGGTGGGCTTTTTGTAGGCAAAAAATACGTTCCAGGTGAATAATGAAATAAAAAGAATTATTAAGAATTATTACCCAAATTAAAAACAGTTTGTCTAAGCAGGTTTTATACTCTCCACCATAGAAAATTTTCCATCTCGAAATACCTATCTGCGACCCCATAAAGTTTGGATCATCGTACAATTCGAAGACTATCTCACGTCTGCCTGTTGAAAGTACGATACTTTCCAAAACTCAACATCCATTTTAATTTTTTTGGCGGCGACTCATATTTTCGTTTTGACGATCCCCAAAAGATCGACAGTTAATACTTTGCGACACTTTGAGAGGCGGCTAAACATTAGTTTTGGCACCCATTTTTTTACTGGATCCAGTTCTCTAGCTTATAAACAAACAGATAATTGTATTATATTAGTAGATCGGCTGGATTGAAAATGGATACATTCGGGAGGAAAAGTTCCTATTTGAGGGACAAAAAAATGTCCTGATTAGTTGTTTGGCATTTTTACAAGCTATGCTTAGAAGTAGGAGCTATAGGCACATTAAACGTTCGATAAGCGGGGGTAGACATTGGACCCAGGGGACCTAAAATATGTATTAAAATTTCGGTCAATTTGGGACTTGGATCTTTGGGGGACTAAACAAAGTCCCAAGCCTTTGTTGTAATTTTTACAAGCTATGTCTAAAAGTCGTATCTATAGGCACATTAAACGTTCCATAAGCGGGGGTAGACATTGGACCCTTAGACCCTAAAACAAGCCCCTGAGGTTTTTTCATAAATCAAAATATGTATGTAAATATATTTAAGATTTAGGAAAATTTGGGACTTGGCTCTTTATTGGTCTAAAAAAAGTCCTAACCCTTTGTTGTCATTTTTACAAGCTATGTCTAGAAGTCGTAGCTATAGGCACATTAAACGTTCAATAAGTGGGAGTAGACATAGGGCCCCAACACCGTCCCCTTAGATTTTTTTCATAAATCAAAATACATTTTATTTTTTTATTTGCATTCTATCGATAGATAATAAGCAAATCAGATATAAACTCAGGTACAATATTTATACTATCGGGTGATCAATATAGAGGTATTTCAAAATAAAAAATACAAAAATTCAAATCAAGTGTGGAATCCGTATTGTTCATTCGAAAGGACATTTGATGCCATTTAATTTTTGAATATAATTTCCTTAAAATGTTGGCAACTGTATTATGGAAATGAGCGTACGGTGAGAAACGGAAAGATCCGCTGTTTTCCACCAAATTGCAGCATTTGGGCTAAAGAGCATCCTGAAGAGGTTCAAGAGGTGCCATTATACCCTGAGAAAACCATGGTTTGGTGAGGTTTATGGGTTGGTGAAATCATCGTTCCAAAATTTTTCAAAAATTATGGTGGCCGGAACGTTACCGTGAATGGTGCTCGCTATCGCTCCATGATATCGAACTTTTCGCTACCTGAAATTGTAGCCAGTAATCTTGACGACATTTGACTCCAACAAGACGGCGCTACATGCCATACAGCAAACGAAACAATTAATTTGTTGAAGGAAATCTTTGGTTAGCTCATTATCTCGTGGCCTTTAAGACCGTGCGATTTAACACTACTGAACTATTTTTTGTGGGGTTGTGACGCCTTTTAATAGGGCCTTTTAGCTGGAATGTATTCGAGCCAACCGCGGCGGCCACTTGTCCGAAATCATTTTTAAAACATAATGCCAAACCCTTAACTTTATAAAAAAAAGGTAACTTCTTGGCCGTAACATTAACTAATATGCGTTCTATTTCTTCTTTAAAAGCCACATCTCTTAAAAACATCCTTTATATCGACGCCCAGCAAACCAAACCTTCAGAATTCGGTCAGAATTCTGTACGACAATAGGCAAAATGTTCCGATTTCGGATCAGAATTCTTACCGAGTTCGTAACGAAAAACATATGAGAGGGTTGACACGAACTCTGAACTACTTCTCTGAGGGAGTTCTGATGTTTTTGCAGATATTTCGAAACGATTTCTAACCGAATTCTGAACTGTAGTCTTGGGAAATTCGGAAGGAAATTTCGATTTGTCGTATCGAATTCTAAACGACTTCGGTCAGTGTTCTGGCATTAAGTCTTATTAAATCGTGATGTTTTTACCGACATTACGAACCGAATTCTGAACGAAACTATTTTTGTTCTAGAAAAAAAAAGTTGTAAAACATTTTCAAAAAGCGTTCGGAAAGACTTTTAGTTACAAGCGGGGGTGCCTGCAGTTTCGCAAGCAATAATTGTGCTGTAACTATGTTTAGTGGCTATACACTTAAGGGCAACCAGTTTTGGATTTAACGAGAACTGACGGCAGTAGAGGTTTCCTCCGAACACAATAAAAATCCCTCGCACAGCTAAGCTAACCGAGAGTTCAGAATTTAAATTTGAAATATAAAAATAACTCAGACAAACAGTTTCTTAACCGTTTGTCTGAGTTCGTTCAGAATTTGTTCCGACATATCTGAACACAAGAACAACAACTGTAAAACATGAAGCAAATAATAAAAATTTTAAACGAATAGACTACCTCAGATAAATAGTTCAGAGTTCGTTGCGAGTTCGATAAGAGAAGTCTGAACAAAAATTAATAAAAATCCCACAGACAAGTCTAACAGAATTCGTGCCGAATTCGTTCAGATATTTCTTAACACAATAAATAAAAAATCCTCAGACAAATCGAACAGAATTTGTAACGATTTCGGTAAGAATTCTCGATAGAGTTTAGATATTGTTCAGAATTGTCTGATATCAGACATTGTCGGCAAATTTGGTTTACTGGGCGTTCACTTTATTGTTCTATTCTAGAATAGAATGTAGCGTAAGTGTGTATTTTAGTTTCTGCTCAATATATTAATGGTAGGTCTAGTACATGAAGTCTCTTTAAACGCTTTGTTTCAATTTTGTCTTTCAAAAGACAAATCGCCTGTAAATACGGTTGGTTGCTCAAAAGTGATAGGTATTTTTCGGAAAAACGTCTTATTTCATCTATGGCGTGTGTAATTTGTAGGTCTGAGAGAATCAAGTTGAAAGAAACAATATTGAAGTTAAAAATTAAAGGAGATAATCGTTGAGTTAATCTCATTCTGGACATACTATGGAGAGTTTATGATCAACCTTAGACCTTTCGACTGAAATCGTTAAATAGTTTTAACGTTAGAGGGGCTTGTCGTTACCCAAAGTTGAATGTCATACACACAAAATGGTTTTAATATTAACTTGTATAAGTATAAGTATTCCAACTTCCCTCGTAGTTATATGGAATGCAACACTACTCCCATCAAGTATCATCTATTAAAAGTCAACTGTCAAATTTTGGGAGAGTTTAGTTTGTGTTTAACAGCTGTTCAAAACATACAACCTCTTAGATTTTGTTAAAAATTAAAAAAAGTAAATTGCAAGTGCTCATTAAACATTATTTTTTGCGGAAAAAACGCCAATCAAACCAAGAAAAAACTTGATAAATACCATGGGGACTCTGCACCATCGATTTCAATGGTAAAAAAGTGGTTTACTGACATTCGTTGGGGTAGCACAAGTACACATGACGCTGAACGTTCTGAATGGCCAATTGAGGTCAATACACCTGAGAATGTCGAAAAAAAATCCACGATATGTTGTTGCCCGATCGAAGAGTAAAAGTACGTGAGATTGTTGATGCCAAACGCATTTCATATGGCAGAGTGGTTTCGATTTTACATGATCAGTTGGGTTTAAGAAAGCTGTCTGCAAGATGGATGCCGCGTTTGCTCTCAATTGACCATGAACGTAATCGTGTGACAACTTCAAGGATTGTTTGGAGATGCTTAACCGCAATTCGAATGAGTTTTTGCGGCGTTTTGTAACTGTGGATAAAACATGGATCCATTGCAACACTTCGCAGACCAAGCAGCAGTCTAAACAATGTTTCTCCGGTGTCTTTCTGTTATAACGCACCTAATATTCTCTTCCAAGGCGTCAATCGTGCCGGGCTTATCTGCGCAGCTAAGCGACTTCACATAACCCCACAAAAAATTGTCCAGCGGTGTTAAGTCGCACGATCTTGGAGTCCACGTCACAGGCCCACGATGCGATATAATGCGCTCACCAAAAGTTTGCTTCCACAAATTGATTGTTTTGTTGGCTGTATGGCATGTAGCGGCGTCTTGTTGACTGTAACACTATGACCGGATCCATTTTTGAAGATATATGGACCAATGATTGCCTCTGCCCCTAGAGCACACCAAACAGTGACTTTTTGAGTATTTAACGGTGTCTCAACAATGTCTCACAAAACAGGATCGGTGGCCACCCGTTTTGGGCCCATTCATTACGATTTGCAAACGTTTTTTCCGAGTAATTCTATTCATTATAAATTCAAATTAAACTGAGCATAAATCAAGTGACAGCTATCAAAAAAAACCAACTCCGATAAAAGTATAGCCACATTGAAAACCACACGTCTAAAAAACACCCTTTACAATAAACAACAGATAACTTTTATTCTTGGTTTATTTGGTTAGAATGCCAATGCTGGCCCACAGTGCACACACTTCCTTGCTACGCATATGAGAGTCGAAGTGTAACTATGTGTGTGCGTGCGTTCAGACACCCATACAACAACAAACAGCACGGTGCCTCACACTCACTCACTCACTCACTCACTCACTCAGTGTGGCGGTGCTCAATTCTATTCTCCACTTTGGGGATAACATTTGGGGGTACAAAATAAAAACGAAGCTCAATTACCACGATTACAGGCCACAATTCGTGTTTCACGTTTCGTGTGAAAGCACATGGACACACTCTCGCACACATGCACGAACAAGCACTTCTCGTGCACTTCAGTGAGCCAGCCATACAACCCGCCGCCGCCACAGCCGCCTCACATTTACGGACCTCTTTACGTACTTACGTACATATGTATGTACGAACGATCGATAACTTCGTTGCCTGACTCTCTGGCTGTTGATAGCAGTCTAGATTTAGCCCTCTTCATGAACACATCGTTATTGAAAGTAATAACGACGAAACGCGATCACTTATTTTGTTATTTTTGTTTTTTGTAAAGCATCGCCAAATACAAAACAAGAAAACGCCGCTTTAAAAAGAAATCGCTTAAATTCTTGAAAAATAAAATATACAAGTGAAACACAATTCAATACAAAAAAAAGAAAACGCAAAGCTTACGTGCTAAATGGAAAAAAAATACGGAAGTTTTTTGTTCTAATTTGTTTGTGCGTTTTTTAACGTTTTCCTACTGAGGCTCGACAATCAACAGCTGTGGAAGAAAAAGCGTTACCTCGCATATTTAAAGAAGTTGAAAAAAAGCGAAAAGTAAACGGCAATTTCATTGTCAGCAGCCCGCAGCCAAGGATTTTAAAAAATCTCAAAATCAATTGGAAAGTCCTGAGAGCCACGCTCAAAGGTATTGTCATCCTTTTTGAAACATAGACAACATTAATGCTGTTGTTTATGACCCTTGCAGGGGGAAGTGAAAAAATCTATAAGGCAAACAAAAAATCTTAGAACAACAAAAAATGAAAAATAGTATTTGTATTTTTTGCCGTAATTTGAAGTGCTTGTGCGCGAGTTTTTGTAGTTGTTAATAAGTGTTCTCCTTTGATTTTATTTGTTGTTGTTGTCATTAAGTAAACAAATGACCTGATAAGTAATTTAGTTAGTTAAGCTTCCCTTAATGGGGCATTATTATTATAAATATATATTCCATATATATTTTTTTTATTTTTTTTGTACTTTATTTTTTTATTGAATGATGATCATGTGAGCAAATGCCATCAGCCTGTACTGTGATCATGTCTGTCTGCTCGTGATTCGTCCGTCCGTACATCGACCTTTGCACAGTGGTTTTAAACAAAACAAAAAAACAAATGGTGGTGGTTATCATAGTGGTGTTTCTCAGGAAGCCTCAATAACAAATATTGTTCAAAATAGTGCAAATTTTATCTGCATATAGTGAGCACTTACCAAAATCTAAAGGATGTAAAAATAATATGAAAATTATGAAGTCAAAATATACAGTCGACTCCACTTTATTGAAACGTTAAAAATGAAGCAATTTTGTTTCAGTTATTCGAAGTTTTCGCTAAAGCGTACATCGGATAGCTGGGATTTTAGCAAAGCCCACTTTGACCAAAGCTACATAAAATAAAAGCAAGGTTCGTGATTTCGGACACTTATTTGTGTAGTATTCATTTATTTGCTTAAAATAAAAAAGTGTAATCGCAACAAAAATTCAGTCATATATAATAGGACATTATTTGTAATTTGCAATTAAACTATTGAAGTTAATAATTTTTGTTTAGCTCGTTTGTTTTATTTCGGTCTGTTGCTTTTACACATTGAACAGGGATTAAACCGGCTCAAGACCTCTTGCTTCTATATTAAAATAGAAGACAAGTTTTTAACAAAATGGCAAAGTGACATTGATTTTCGTGGCTGCACACTACTTTTATCATGATTTCGGGTCCGTGACAAAACTTGAAAAGTAAGGTTTACAACAGTAGTTCTCATTCGTTTGTGGAGAGCCTGGCCTTATAGAGTTCGGTTTTACTTTCAACAATTGCAGCAAGGCTTTCTGAAGAGGGTTGTCACGGACCCGAAATCATGATAAAAGTAGTGTGCAGCCACGAAAATCAATGTCACTTTGCCATTTTGTTAAAAACTTGTCTTCTATTTTAATATAGAAGCAAGAGGTCTTGAGCCGGTTTAATCCCTGTTCAATGTGTTAATAATTTTTAAAAAAAAATTATTGATTTACCCTTAGCCATCGTTTTAAATTAAGTTGAGAGATCAAACATTTAAGATCGTGTAATTTACAATGGGCTTCAACATTGTCGGAAAAATAATCTCTTAGTACACATACCGATTTAGAAGCGGTGGGTATATTTAAAGTTTCGGTTGGCTTATCAAATTCTATGCTCTCCATCTTGCAACGTTTCTTTTATTCGCTACGCCCATAATTTGGTCAACAATATCACTACCAGTTAAATCGTCCCAACAGGCAATACGTTGATCAATATCGATTAAGTCTTCTATACCATCTCCGTATGTAAAGGGTAGTTAAATTTGAAGGAACGATGTTAATTTGGAATAAACACACAAATTATTTAGGAAATTATTTTCATTTTTTTTATTATGACAATATTGGTATGGTTCAATTATGTATGGAATTAAATATCGGCCAAATGGCCGCCGCGACCTCGGCGGCACACCTCCATCCGATGGTCCAAATTTTTGATGACTATGAGGCATAATTAAGGTTCTATGCCGTTAATGTGCAGAATTATCTCATCCTTTAGCTCTTGAATTGTTGCTGGCCTATCGACGTAACCCTTTTCTTTCAAATAACACGGCTATTGAATTTGTCGTACAAAGGAACCATTGTTTCGATAGCTGTGTGGCAAGTGGCACCGTTTTATTGAAACCATATATCGTCCACATCCATGTCTGCCAATTCGGGCCATAAAAAGTTCGTTATCATCTCACAATAGCGAACACCATTCACAGTAACTGCCTGGCCGGCCTCATTTTGGACATGATACGGCCCGATGATGCCGCCAGCCCATAAACCGCACCAAACAGTCACTCTTTGTGGGTGCATTGTTTATTCGACAATCACTCTTGGATTATCATTCGCCGAAATGCGGCAATTCTGCTTATTGACGAATCCAATAAGGTGAAAATGTACCTCATCACAGAAGATTATTTTCTTCGAAAATTGATTTTTTATAATAAGCCTGAATAAAATTAACGTGTTGCTCGCTTGTGTATCTTTCCGTGGTTCAAATTGAGTTAGTCTGTTTTATATAAAGGGTGTTTTTTATTGAGGTATAGAACTTCGAATTGAAATAAAACACAAGAAAATCGTTTTAATGTCCATCAATTTGGCTTTATTGGAAGGATAATTTTATGCCATTAATGTTTAAATATGATTTCGGGCATGTGGCCGCCGCGGCTGGCTCGAATAAAGCCAATTCTACAGGTCCAATCAACCACTTTTTCGAGCATATGGGGCCGTATGTTGGCAATAACGCCACGAATGTTGGCTTCCAAGTCCCCTAACGTGTTTCTGGTTTGTTGGCGTAGACGAGCGACTTCACATATCCGCAAAGAAAATAATCCAATGGTCCATGTTAACCGATCCATGGTTAACCGAATTAATTGCTCTGATGGACGATTATGTCGACCATAAAATGGACGGAGCTTGCGGTGAACTTCGCGAACTGAACCATTACTTTCGAAATAAATTTGCACGATTTGCAAGCGTTGTTCTTTTGTCAACCTGTTCATGATGAAATGGCAAACCAAACTAAATATTAATCACTTGACAGCTGACAAAATGGCCGCCAGTTAAAAAAGTGATGCCAACTTAAAGTTCTATACCCCAATAAAAAACACCCCTTAGAAAATTTGTCGGGGGGAATGGAAGCTGCATTAAAAAGAAAGAAAACAAATTTTTGAATGGTTCTTTTTAGAAAACCCCCTCCACAACACAAGTGTTTGCCAATGAAACAAAAACTAAAAATCATTGAAAAATTGAATTTCGGTGTTCAAGAATTGAAATCTGTGCAAAATTTGGTTGTAGTCCACCCACAGTCACCATTACTTTAAAGAATAAAAGTTTAATTTCAAGTGTTACGGTTAAAAATATTTCTTAAAAGCGAATTTGAACAGACTTATATAAGAATAATGAAGATGATTTACATTTGTGGTTAAAGGATATACGCGCAAAATAGAAAGGGACCTAAGGTTTAAAACCAGTTTTGTTCAGGAGAGCCATTTTAAAGATTAGGTCCCTTTCTATTTGCGCTTAGAATCGTCGATTTTACTTTCATAAAACGCGCATATCTCTGGGAGGGAACACTTTTGGGGCATGGGATCGGTCTCATTCTTTTCATGTCAACAAAATCATTTTATATTCTTTCAAATTGGTTTAAAGTTTCGCCATAGCGACCTTCTAAGCGAATTGTCATTGTTTAATAGTGGTACTTGCTTCCCTTCGTTTTAGTTTCTTGCAATTTTTGGTATTTTTCGGAGCAGTCGTCCTTTACAAAACCAATAGGAGTTGGATCAGTTTGCCGCCCTTCTACCATTATAGCTTTCTATGATTGTATTTCACATACTCTTATTGTTGATTGTGAATCATAATATGGTTTCGGGATCATTGTAGGGTTGTGTAAGAATCTGAGTATCATAACATTGTTATGTCACAACCATTAACCAACAATAGTATGATGTTTTTTTTCTGCGAGTGTGATCAACTTGAACAACATCGGTGCTATATAGCCCCTTTACTAAAGGGCTCTTCCCTTAAAAGTCACAATTTAAATTAGATCTCTTCTTAATTTCGTACATAATCGTCGAGTCTTCCGTCTACTGCAGCAGTTTAGGGTGTCATACAGTCGGCCCTATCCAACTGTAGACTTTTTCACTGGTTGCTAGTTAATTTTTAATCGTTAAACATAAAAATTAAATAAAAAACTTTTTTGTTTCGGTCAGATAACCGAATACATTCATTGGAAAATAAATTGGTCCAGTTAACAAACGCCCGTGGTTATGACAACCCAATTGAAGGAGCACTTATAGCCAATAATCTTTAACAACATCCAATACATTTACAATTTCAGTTTCAACAATCATCCTAATTAGTTAGGGTTACCGATACTTTGTCTCTTCAACAGATATAGCCAGTTTCCACTACTGAAAATTGCCATGTACCGAATCAAAATTCGGTTGCGTTGATAAAATACATGGATAGTACGTGCAATCACCAACATTCGGTTGGCAAAAAATTCGGTTGTGGCAAAAAACCTTTTCTCTGTGTCTACGATCGCACTGGCAAGTAAATTTTCTTCGGGTGCACTACTATTTGTCGAGATATACTGGTGCTTCTGCTGTGTTCATGGGAGTTGGTCCCTTGACTCTAAGGAATACTTTAATAACTGTTAAAACCAAAACTCTTCCAACCTGTTAATAATTAAATTCGCCAAAATTTCTATTTTAAATCAAACTAATGTTGACCCAAATGACGTTTTCAAAATAATGTGCAGGAGAGTGGTCCAATTATTAGACCAATTTAAGCATTTGAACACACACAGAGAACAGATTCGTTGCCACAACCAATTTTTTTTGCCAACCGAGTATACCATTAGTACAACCGAATGTTAGTTGGTTCTCTATAATTATAAGTTATTGGAACTATAGTATCGGTGCATAATACCAAGTATCCAAAAAACTGTTTGCTTACACAATCGAAGTACTTTAAGTACTCTTAAGGAGGGTCATGAAAAGGAAAAAAATGGAAAGATGGTGGACTTTTTTACTGAAAATAAATTAGGTAATTGATTCGCTTAAAGTCAGTAAAAATCTAATTGTTTTATTTAAAAAAAAAACACTTAACAACCCGTTTTTGGTTATGGTCATCACTAATAATTGGTAACAACAGTAAAATGTTTGCAAAACTATTGGTCGCCACAACCACCAGTAGTGCCAACTAAATACCTTTTTTGAGTTTCATTAGTATCACTGATCAATAAGTTAAGAGTACAGTACAATGTCATATTTAGCATATTGTACGATTCATATTCGAACCGAATATCCATTACGATTATAAACATTTGGTGATTGCAACCGAAATTCCTTTTGTTTCAACCGAATAATTGTAGTTCTAAATTTTTTTTTTTTTTAATGTGCAGAAATCATTGAGCAACATTTTTTTCAAGCCGATGTTTTACATTCTGACTTTTTGAGTTGTACTCTTTGGGCCTTACCTGCCACATTGCCGTCGGTACGCACCTAAAAACTGTAGGGACCCTAAGTGTTGGCCACTTGTAAGGTAGTGTCCTGAACTTTTTGCACAATGGGACTAGAATGGTAGTCTCCTAAACTTTTTGCTCGGCTGAGGAAGTTTCATAAACTCGTTTGTTGGGGGTTTAACTTTCCAACTCGAGACTTGGTGGAGATTCGACATTTCGAGGAAATCAAGCCATTCTAATTTATCATTAAATTTAACACCGTTTAGTGTTGCCGGAAATTACACTGTATTTTTGTTTTGAAACTTGGCTCAACACCTACACTGTCATATTTCGTATTAACACTTTTTGTTTGAGATTCCTGCAGCCACTGTGCATTGTTTTCCATGATTGCTGCCGGTTGTTGTCCGTTGGACTGACGACACAAGTGGAGATGACATTAACTTCAAGTGATATAAAAAAACAATGGAACGGAACACAGGCTGGTTGGCAGGCAGGCAAACAGACAGACAGAGAATTCATTCATTGGGTTAATCAGTGTTTGGCCAAGCGTAAATGCGCGTGTGTTTGTGTTAAACAAACCGATCGTGCAAATCATCGATTCGTTTCTTGGTAGCACTTAATAGCGTGGTTAGTTCTGCAGCGGCGGACATAGGGAGTTGAGTGGCCTTTTAAGAGGCCCTTAGTAGATGGCGGGTAGACTTGTCATGGGGCTGTCATAGTTATCTCTTATGAAGATTTAGAAATAGAAGAAATAGAAGAAGGCCCTTTTAGTGTATAGGAAAACACTTAGTCCCCATTTACACTAGCCAAGTTTACTTGCCACATCTCTCAGTTTGTAGTAGACAGAGGTAAGGGGAATAAGCGAAAAATTCCCCTAACCTCTTTCTCTCATCTTCAAACTAAGAGTTGCAGCATATATGTACTTAAATTTACTTAATATAATCTAATTTTAAGTGGCAAACAAAATTCACCAGTTGATGGGTTTGTTTGTCTCATAATTAGTATTTATTTTTAAGGCAGGTACTGCCGTAGACAACTTACAATAGCATGCGGAAATGACAGTGTGGTCACTACCATCGACGCTATAGCCAAACAATGTCTTTGTTTTTCGTCACTTCCTTTTCACAGGGAAATTGTAGATGGCGCTGTTGTTGAAGATCATCTTCTTAGAAGGCACCCAGGGAATGTTTGTAATTTGAAGGCCTTGCAATTTCCCCCTCTGTGCTGTTGTGGCATTATAGAGCTACCTGCAAACAGACGGACATTTGAACACTGTGTACTTGTACCTATTTACTCATAACAAATCTCTATCGATCATCGTTTTTACGTGACACTTCAGCTCGTGTTACTGCGGTGTATTTTTAAATTTTGCCACACTTGCCGACACTCATCGGCGAGATTGTGTCATATGCATTATGCCGCAGTAGCAGCCTACGTACATGTGTGCGCAACAAAGTTAATACCTTTAATTAAGTTTGCCAAAAACATAGATTTGACAAGAAGATCTTCAATTATGGCATGTATGTATGTGGTATGAACATATATAATTTTTTTTAATCATATCTGCTAAAACACTAGGCTCTCAGATACGAGGCACGTTGCAAAAGTAGGTAAAAGTTTTCAATTGTAAGTAAAACAGGTAAATGCAGACCTCTTACATATTGGCTAAGCCAAAGATGGTTTGTTTATGAAAGTTTCCCGGATATACTTTGAGTATATTAAAATGATTAAGTTTGGGTCATTTATCTGGGCAGGAATAAAGGGGTAAGACCAGATATAAGTTGTTTCGTTGCCTAGTTAAATTCCCATAGTATTTTAAAACATTTATTAAAACTTATGATAATTAGCAAAACTCTTAAAAATCACCATATTAATACAGTAGATTCGAACTGAGTCGGAAGTTCCCTCTGACTTGGAGTACATTTAAAAAATGATATTTATTTTGTAGAACGTTTGTTGTTAGTGGGATATAGACCATATTATTTTAAAACTCATCAAACCACATGCATGATAAATGGTATGGTTGGGGTAACAGAATTCCGAAGAGCATCATTCTATTGTTAGTTATATGGTTGCGGCACAACAATATGATGATCATCACAACCATATTTGTTCACACTCAACCATATTATGATCCTCATAACCATATTATGTTTAACTTACAATCAAAGTATGATCCGTACAACCATACAGTATGATCCGTACATACAATTATACTATGATCCCCAAAATTTTTTGTTAGGTTGCTGCTTTTCGAAATGACCTCTCAATAGATCCATTGTTTGAGCAGCTGTATGGCAAGTGGCACCGTCCTGTTGAAACCTAGTGTCGACAAGATTGCGGGCTCCAATTTCAGGTAGCATAAAGATCGATATCATGGCGCGATAGCGAGCACCATTCACGATTACGTTCCGGACATCGTCATTTTTTAAAAAAATATATGCACCGATGATTCCACCAGCTTATAAACCACACCAAACCGTGGTTTTCTATTGGTGTAATGGCACCTCTTGAACCTCTTCTTGTTGCTCTTCAGCCCAAATGCGGCAATTTTGTTTATTGACTTTGCCGTTGAGTCAGAAATGGGCCTCATCACTGAACAACATTTTGGTCGAAATCAGCGGATCTTCCCATTTCTCACCGAACGCTTATTTCCATAATACAGTTGTTAACATTTGAAGGAAATTATTTTAAAAAAATAAATTAAATACATTTTTTAATTACCAATAAAGATTCCACACTTGATTTGAATTTTTATATATTTTTTTGTTCTGAAAAAATACCTCTAGATGGATCACTGTATAGAAGTGGTATATTTTAATGTAGAAAAAATTCATTCATTAAAAATATTTCAGTTATACTAATCCAAAGTACTTTACATACAGGGTGGAGCGCGGTAATTTGCTTATTTGGGAATAAAATAAAAAAAATTATGAACCTATTTTATTTATATTGAACAGTAAGGGAATTTGTATAAGTAAATTACATGGTTTTAAATAGTGTATCTGGCACAAGTCGACCTTGTCTATCGACATACTGCTGTATACGTTTTCTGAAGTTTTCATGAACTCTTACAAGCATGTCGACCGGTATTCTGCCAATTTCAACCTAAATATTGTTAATTAGGTCTTCCAAGGTGTTGGGACGGTTGATGTACACCTTCGACTTCAGGTAATCTTAAAGCGAAAAATCGCATGGGGCTAAGTCTGGTGAGCGTGCCGGCCAGTTCACATCACTGCTCAAAGAGATAAGCCGTCCAGGAAACATTTGCCCCAAACAATTCATGGTAACACTCGTTGTGTGTGCAGTGGCACCATCCTGTTGAAACCATGTATCCTATAATTGCATTTCCTCAAGAGCCGGCTAAAAAAATCCAGGAAATGCCAAGAACAAGTGATTGTTACCGAGCAGAGCTTTTTAGAGGTTGCAGTACTGCTGCTCTAAATCTCTCGATGTTTTGTGGTGTTGTAATCCTTCTCTCAGGTCCCCTGCGTACACATGACACATTCCCAGCTGTTCTCAATGAAGTTACCCAATTTACAATTGATTGCCGTCCAGGAACGCGCCCGCGTGGGGGAACAGCGAATCGTTAACAAAAGGCAAGCTGCACTGCAATGATTGAGTGAGCATTTTTAAAATACGCTTCAACACAAAATGACCTCACCTCACGTGTCCAATACATGATGGCAATTGAAACGAATACAAATCTCCCGTCAGCCACTATAAGCCACACACACTGTCCACTCTCTTCGACCAACAATGACCCAACAGCCTGCGGTGCAAAAAAAAACAAATTTCCGCGCTCCACCCTCTATAAAAAGTACTATCTTACTGATGCGTAAGATTCGCGAATTAAAAAAAATACGATTTTGCCGGTATGATTGCCGTAATCATGTTATTCTTAACATAAAACCCAAAAAAAAACAAATGTGTTGCCGCACCAACCATATTTATATTGCTATCACAACCATATTTTCATTTTTAAATTTTGGCAGTTATTCTATTGGTTTATTACAATAATATAAATATTGCCGCAGTCATACTATTTTAAAAATGGAATTCAAAAAACAATACTAAGGTTGCGACGACCATAGTTGTATTGCAAGTTACATATTTTTGTTGCCGTGACCATATAGTAACCATATCTTTTCTCTGCGTGTATATTTAATTACCAGTTTAACCTTTTATACCAAAAATAAACGCATATAAAAGGGACCTAAGGCTAAAAACCAGTTTTGTTCAGGAGAGCCATTTTAAAGTTTAGGTCCCATTCTATTTGCGCTTAGAATCCTTGGCTTTCACTTTTATAAAACGCGCATATCTCTGGGAAGGAACACTTTTGGGGCATGGGATCGGTCTCATTCGATGCTCAGATGTTGTCACATCAAAAAAAGAAAAAAAATGAAAATTGATTTCTTTTTACCCTTAGGTCCCTTTCTCTATGCGCTGTCACGTATGAGGAATTATTTAATTTCCATATTGGAAGGGCTTCGCTTGTTGAGTTTCTGTCGTGCCTGCAACCGCAAAGGTCTACTAGTCAGTCCGGAACAACAGTTCTTGAGCACCTGACTAACCATGTTACTAGAACTAAGACTCCTAAAAGCGTCGTCTGGTTCGAGTTTCAGAACAACAGTTCTTGAGTACCCATGATAGTAGACCTAAGTCTCCGACCAGCCTAAATACTACTTAAAGTTTGAGTTTTATTAATTGCGTGTTTGGTCTACCTAAATGTAGGCATCGGTCGTTAGATGGCTGTCTACACACACACACAAACCTCAAAGCCAGGACTATCTCTATCTCGCACAGCCGAAGAAGACCTACAGGTCTTAAAATTTCCTGAATTGTTAAATTTTTATCGGACCTTCAAAACACGGACAAAACGGAAGTCTTAGATACTGTTGGGCACCAAATACAGTGGACTGTATCGTGCAATAGACTTTAATCATGTTCGGATAAGAACTCTAAATCCGGCAGTTCTCGTTAATACGAAACTACCTGTCCCTAAGTGTACAGCCAGTAGCTGTACACTGGCGGTGATTGGGGTCTTATGATGGTAAAGTGGCGCTCATCGAAACTGCAGACACCTCTGCTTGAAAAAAAAACAATTCTTCACAACTGCTTTTTTAAAAATTTTATAAACGGCTTACAGCAGTTTTTGTTAAATATGAGCATTTGTTTATAGATTAAAATCGGAAATAACTTTAACTACCTACGACTTTTTTAGTTAATATGTACAATTTTTTATTACAGTATTCCGTATTAATTGTTTGTTTTAATATTTGAATTAATTAGTTGAGCCAACATTTTTTTTGTGGAAAATTTGAATTTATGAATTGAACCTATTTTTTTCATTTGTTGTTATTATTTCTTCATAATTATAATTAGATGATGCTGGTTGTTTGTCGTATGTGTACATTGTCGTTTTTTTTCATTGTATATTTATCAATAAATCATAAACAGCAAAAAACACTTTTCAAACCACCCTCGCTCAATGAACTCTTTTGTTGCCCGTTATCGATCGTTCTTTTTGGAGCGATCGATCATTTTTGGTGGTTGTCAAAGCAACGATAGTAATTGCTAACAAATAGAGATTTTGTCAATTTTTTTAAGAGTATTTTGTACATACAAACAAACCAACAGACAGACATAAATACTTGCCTCTGTATAGCTACAATATAAAAGAATGCGAGTACATATTCCATTAGGCCCCTTGGCGCTTGTTTGTGTTTATACTACAACGTACGTGGTGGCAGGCAGTAGGAGCAGCTACAATTTCCAAATACAAAAAAAAACAATCTGAGACATAAAACGGCAGGTCTGGCCTGGCCAGACCAACAAGCCCAAAATGTACAGCAGGTGTGCGAAAAAACGCACAATGTTACCATCTTAATCTTTGCCTTAGAGACTCTGCGAAGTTGTTTTAAGAGCTCCATCCTACCCAGTTCTGGTTTTAATGAACAAAAACCAGAAGCGAATACTGCAAACCAACGACCGTACATCAATTTATGATCGCTCATTGCACCCATACAATGTGGCCAAATACGAGGTGCACTTCAAAATGCCAGCCATCTTGTGCTTCTATTCTTTGTTGTGTGTTGGTAGGGGGGAATCACAGCCGATCGTTACGGGTTATCTCACCTCTCGTAGTCGTCATTCATATGCTTTGTCAACGCATGTTTATTTATTAATAATTTAGTTTTTATTTTTGTTGTTGATTGGCATTACGTTTTTAATAAACCTCTCATCTAGTGCGCGACTTGTTCGCATTATTCGCTTTAATATCGCAAATTATAATCAAGTTGTTGTAGGTGATTTAGTAGCTCTCTTTGCGTCGTCGTAATTATATTTGGGGCTGTTTTTTGTTCGTACCAAAGTGCTTGTTCTTGTTGGGAATTTTTGCCCACTTTACGCCGGAGCACACCTGTATTTAGAGTCCACCCCACCTCTATAGCCCACTATCAGCCATCAGCCATACATGGTGTTGCTTTAAGTTTAGCACCGCTTCAAACACGATCATTTGTCATTGTTGCTGTCGTTTTGTTGGGGCTTGGAGGAGCTGTTGCTGCTGCTGTTACCGCCGACTGTTGCTATTGACGCTCTGTGGCTGATAAACGTTAAACACTTTTTTGTGTGTGCTGTTATTTTTAAAAAAAATTCTTTTAAGCGAAACAAGCGTTTAGAGATATTTTTAACATTCTGCTGCGTTGATTTGGACTCTAAACTACCCGATTGTTTGCTATTGGTCAGCCGATTAAGTATTTCTAGGGTGATCAGTGCAGATTTTATAAACCGGCGATTCGATTTTCAAGACAAAAAAACTGGCGGTTTCTTAGTAATTTTCTTTTTTCTGATTTTAAAAAAATCTGGTTTTTTTGTATTGAATATGCAGTTCGAATAAGACCCATAAGCCGTTTAAAATTTTAAATTTAAGTCGGCTGTAAAAAAAGTACTAATAACACTAGTCAACAGTCAAAATGTACTCGGGATGCGATAATTTTTTCTGTGTAGATAACCTTGACATGAGCTCGAAAAACGCAATAAAAAATTTTTTTTTCGTTTGGTTTTTGTTTTATTTTTTTTTTTTTAAATTTTAAAAATTTTTTTTTGTTAATTTGTTTCGTCCGGCATAACTCGGGAACCACTAGCCCGATTTAATTGAATTAAATTTTAAAAAATTTAAAATTACAATTCCCTTAATCTGTTCATATATTGTTTTCCTTTACAAGCAAGCAACAGTTTCCAAGTTAAAAATGAATATATAAAGGAAAAAACTTATTTTTTGCCTAAAGATTTAAATTTTTTTTTTTAAAAAATCCATAAAAAATCCAAAATGAAAAAAAATGTCAAATCGTATTACTTTTACGTAAAGTCACATAACCTATGAGCAAAATGAAATTGTAATTTTAAATTTTTTAAAATTTAATTCAATTAAATCGGGCTAGTGGTTCCCGAGTTATGCCGGACGAAACAAATTAACCAAAAAAAAAATTTTTAAAATTTAAAAAAAAAAAAATAAAACAAAAACCAAACGAAAAAAAAAATTTTATTGTGTTTTTCGAGCTCATGTCAAGGTTATCTACACAGAAAAAATTATCGCATCCGGAGTACATGAAATTTTTTTCATTTTGTTGAGTAGTGTAATTTTTAAATTTCTGGTTTTATTGAAAAGGTTACAACTTGTCATTAAATAATGAAACACCATTTGATTCGTTTTCGCTTCGTCCTGGTTTGGGCTGAAGATGTTTTGGCAGGAGATGAAGAATTTTACCGAAAAATCGTGTTTTCATATGAATTTCATCTCGGTGGCTATGTCAATAAGCAATATTGCCTTATATGGGGTTGAGAGATCCCACACGTGACTATTGAGAAGCTAGCATCCACAAGGAGTCACTGTTTGGTGTGGTTTTTGTTCTAGTGCCATCATTGGGCCCTTTTCCTTCGAAAATGAGCAAGGAGCCGTCGTTACCGTCAAGGATTAGCGTTACCGCGCCATGCTCAACAAACTTTGGTTTATAAAAATTCAAGAGAATAACATGGGCGACATTTGGTTTCAAAAAGACGGAGGCCACATGTCACACAGACAACGCAACCATCGGCTGTTTTTGAAAATCGAATAATCAGCCGAAACTGTGATGTCAATTCATGTTAAGTCCCAACAGGTGGCGCTGACGTCTAAAAATTAGAATTTTTTCCTTCAAATGGTACGACTTTATACAAATTTAAAAAAATTAAGCTCTTAAATAAAATAATATAAAATTTGGATCCGCTTGGTGGCAGCGGATTTATAAAAATTACAAAAAACTACGAGGGCAGATCAATTATTCCGTGACTTTTCAAATGAAACATTCATTTTTTCCCTTATATCTGAAAGGGACCTAAGGGTAAAACCAGTTTTGTTCAGGATAGCCATTTTATAGATTTAAATACGTGTATCTTTGATGTACTTCACTTTCATAAAACGCGCATATCTCTGGGAGGGAACACTTTTGGGGCATGCGATCGGTCTCATTCGATGCTTAGATGTTGTCCACATACAAAAAAAAGTGAAAATTGATTTTTTTTACCCTTAGGTCCCTTTCTCTATGCGCTGTCACATATGGTACGACTTTATACAAATTTAAAAAATAAAGCTCTTAAATAAAAATAAGATACATTTTGGACCCACTTGGTGGCAGCGTATTTATAATAATTCCGCAAAAATACGAGGGCAGATCAATTATTCCGTGACTTTTCAAATAAAACACAAAATATTATTCAACATAATCTCCTTTTAGCTCAATACACTTAGTCCAACGTTTCTCCAATTTTTGTTTCCCTTCCAAAAAAAAGACTTTTCGAGGTCCATAAAATAGGTATTTGTTTGATCAATAATTTCATCGTTGGAGCTGAATCACTTTCCACCGAGCCATTTCTTTAGGTTTGGAAATAGGAAACAGTCACTTGGGGCTAAATTCGGAGAATATGGCGGAAGAGGTAGCAATTCGTAGCCAACTTCAGGCAATTTTGCCATTTAGAATGCAAACGTGTGCACCCGTGCATTAAAAAACCACGTATTTTCTTGGCCATATGGGGTCGTTTTTTTTAAATCCTCTTTAAATCGGTCCAATAGGTTGGCATAATATTCGCCGTTTATTGTTACCCTTTTGAAGGTAATCGATGTGGATTATCCCAAGTGCAACCCAAAAAACTGTTGCCATCACCTTATTGGCCGACCAAGTCACCTTGGCCTTCTTCGGAGTCGGTTCACCCGGAGAAACCCATTGCTTAGACTGCTGATTGGTCCCCGGGATTGATGTATTGGGATCCATGTTTCATCCACAGTTGCAAAACACCGCAAAAACTCATTCGAATTGCGGTTAAACAACTCCAAACAAACCGTTGAAGTTGTCACACGATAACGTTTATGGTCAATTGAGAGCAAACGCGGCACCAATCCTGCAGAAAGCTTTCTTAAACCCAACTGATCGTGGAAAATCGAAATGACACTGCCATATAAAATACATATGGCATCAACAAATTCACGCACTTTTACTCTTCGATCGGCCAACACCATATCGTGAATTTTTTTTGACATTTTCGGGTGTATTGACCTCAACTGTCTATTCAGAACGTTCAGCGTCATTTGTACTTGTGCGACCACAAGTCAGTAAACCACTTTTTTACCATTGAAATCGATGGTGCAGTCCCCATTGTATTTCTAAAGCTTTTTCTTGGTTTGATTGCCTGTTTTTCCGCAAAAAATAATATTTAATAAGCACTCGAAATTCACTTTTTTACATTTTTAACAAAATCCACGAGTTTGTATCTTTAAACATAAACATAATGACGGAACTCTCTTAAAATTTGACAGTAGTCTATTAACAGATGGTACTTAATGAGGGCAGTGTTGGATTTCATATACGTAACTACTAGGGAAGTTGGAAAATTCGCAGAACTATTGGTCTGTCCTCGTCTATAAGTATAAGCTTCGGAGTCGAGGTAAACATTAGTGTCAAGACTTAGATACACGTAAATTTTATTTGCTGTGTTCTCAATGATCTGCACAAGGTTGTTTAAATGTTAAGAAAACCCACCTACAATATCGGAAAATTTTGGAAATCCAGAATAAAATTTTTGTAAGATTTTATAGAAAAAAGTTGGAAAATAGAAATGATAGACCCATAAAAAACGTGAGTAGAGATCTGAAAAGAGTAGTTAAACGTTGCATTTAATTGATTTAAAAAAAAGAATTCCCAAAAAGTGCAAGCACACACAGAGAACAGATTCGTTGTCACAACAGACTTTATAATTGCCAACCGAAAAATTTATCAAGTTTTCATTAGTGCAACCGAATGTAACTAAATAATCAGAAATGTTCAGTAAATTAAACTAAATATATCGGTGGAAGTGACAAAGTAGAAACCTATGAATAATGAAACGATATTTGAATTATAGTATGAAAATAAAATATCAGGATTTGAAGTTTCGATTAAATACTTAAAAGTGCAATTAATTTACTTATAAAATAGTTTAAACAAGATACAAATTAAATGGTCCAATTTCGGGACACTTTTGTATACTTTTCAGGTCCTTTTAGCTATAAAACGAAAAAATATTTTAATTTTCTTTTTGACGATATGCTGTGTACTTATAAGTATAAGAGCATTCCTAAAATTCCGCCATAAGCCCTTATTTACACGAGGCAACTTTTCTTAAGTTTATTTTAATGATTCCCTTCTGAACTTGCCTCTTGTGCTTACATGGCAATTCGGTTACGGCAATTTTTGTTTTCATTATTGACTTTTCTGACATTCTGTGATTTATTCGTTCTGATTTTTGTGTGAAAAAATACTTAAATAATCTGCAGCCAACTTCACACTACGAAAAACACAAAAGGAATTGGCATTACCGGCAAGTTTTTTCCCTTTCCATTTTCCATACCCCTTTCTCCTAAAAACTTAGAGTTGCGGCAAGTAAAGTGGCCTCGTGTAAATGGGCCCTTAAATTTTTTTTTTAATTTTTTTTATATTTTATTTTTACAATTAAACTGTTTCTTAGATGCGCCCGTTTTTGGTTATTAGTGCAAAATAATTTGTTGTCATTACTAACTGTTGGTTGCATCAAAGAATTGTAAATCTGCTGGAAATAAGGAGTACTGAATATTCTGTAGTTAGTCTAATATTCAATAAAAAGAAGCGTGTATAAATAAATGAACAATGAGTTCAAATTATCAAATTGAAAAAATCCACTCGGACAATTATGCATCATGGTCGGTCCAGATGTCTTTTAATTACCCAGGACTATTGGGAAGTGATGGAAACAATAGTAAGCGTGTCAGCAACACCCGAAGAAAAGGCAGCATGGAAGGCGAAAGATAATAAGGCGCTCGCATCTCTTATTTTGTCTGTGCAACCATCAGAACTAATTCATATTAAAAGCTGAAAAACATGGTTTACGTTATTTAAAATCACACGAATTTTCTATAGTTTTTGACAACGAAGATGTTTTATCGTGCAACTCCGATGATGACTGGGGATCAAATGCTGTTGATCAGAGATCTTACAGTGGTTACGTTCTTTTTTTTTCGCAGGCGAACCTATTGCATGGGAATCGAAAAAACAAGACGTTGTCGCATTAAGTTCTATGGAAGCGGAGTATATTGCCATGAGCCAAGCTGTGAAAGAAATTAATTTTCATCGTAGCTTATTATCAGAATTGGAAATTGAAAATTTATTGAGGCTGCCAACTACGAGGGCGGTTCGGAAAGTTCTTAGCCTATCAATGAAAGAGAATAGTTAGTTCTTCAAAAATATTTTTATTTTTCAATATAATCTCCTGAAACTTCAAAACACTTAGTCCAACGCTTATCTAGCAATTCTATCCCTTGATTAAAATAGTTTTCCTCAAGGTCTTCAAAATAGTGGTTTACAACTGTAATTGCATCTTCATTTGAGGTAAAACACTGGCCAGCAAGGAATTTTTTTAGATTTGGGAACAGGTAAAAGTGACTGGGTGCTAAATCAGGAGAATAAGGTGGGTGGTCAAGAACCTCGAACTTTAATTCGTTGATTTTAGCCATTGTTAAAACACTCTTGTGCGCTGGTGCGTTGTCTTGATGAAAAATTATTTTTTTGTGTTGTAAGCCAGGACGTTTTTCTCGAATTTGTACATTTAATTGATCTAAAAGGTTGCAATAGTACTCTGAATTTATTGTTTTACTCTTTTGCAGATAGTCAATCAATAAAATACCTTTGAAGTCCCAAAAAAAAACGTTGCCATAACCTTTTACCAGCCGATTGAATTGTTTTTGCCTTCTTTGGGGCACTTCCTCCAGCTTCAGTCCATTGTTTTGATTGTTCTTTTGTCTCTGGATTATAGTGGTGGATCCATATCTTACCAACAGTTATGAAACGACGCTTAAAATCCATTTTATTTCGCTGAAAACGATCCAAACAAGCTTGAGAAATGTTCATTCTTATGCGTTTTTGGTCGACTGTTAACAAGTCCGGCACCCATCTTGCAGAAAGCTTTTTCATCTGTAGTTCTTCATGCAAAATTAAATGGGCTCGTTTTTTTGAGATGCCCATGATATTAGCTTTTTCACGCACTTTTATTCGTCGATCATTTAATACCATATCATGCACTTTGGCTACAATTTCTGTTGTTGTTGCTGTTTTTGGACGTCCACTACGTGGTTCATCTTCAATGCTTGTACGACCACGTTTAAATTCAGCAACCCAATTTTTTACTGTTGCATATGAAGGAGCACTTTCACGTAACACATTCACCATATCATTATGAATTTCTTGTCCCGATAAACCTTTTTTATGTAAATATTTAATGACACCACGCATTTCTAATTTTTCCATTGTAAAAAAAGCGCGGATGCGTCTTTTGTGAACACCTGTTTCTATATGAAGGAGTTGCCAGATCGAAACAAAATTTAACATGTGTTCATAGCAGAGATGGAAGTTTCCGAAACACTAAACTTTTTTCTGTTTATACCGCGCTTTTGTGCTAGGCTAAGAAGTTTCCGAACCGCCCGTATTTTATACTGCGATAACCAAGGAGCTCAGTATCTTACGGAAAGTCACTTAACATTGAAAAGGAACAATGCTAACGAAATATCTCTTGCCTATATTTCGTCGGAAGAAAATGTTGCCGATATTTTAACGAAATGTTTACTGAAACAAAATCATGACAAGTAGACTCAATAATTTTTGAATTTAAAATGATTACATTTGAAAAATATAATTAAGTATTTTTGTTAATATTTAACAGTGAATCTACATCGAGGAGGTGTTTGTTAGAACTACTGTACAATCCAAGTACTGTACACTACTTCAATCCAATGTAGATTAACTGTCATTTGCTTACTTGTTAGGTTTTCAGCTCTTGTTTGTTTGTACATTAGGGGTATTCTATTTTTTAACCTATGTTTTACATGCCCATTCACGATGAGAAACATTAAAAAAATGTTAACTGCGTTTTTAGTTTTTTATTTCATTCAAAAAAGTTCACGCACCAAACGATTTTAAAATTTACATGCGCATATACACTAGGGGTATTCTATTATTTTTTTTTTTAAATTTACATGGCTGTACACGATGAGAAACATTAAAAAAATCATAACTGCGTTTTTAGTTTTTTATTTCATTCAAAAAAGTTCACGCACCAAACGATTTTAAAATTTACATGCGCATTACAGTGTATATGCGCATGTAAATTTTAAAATCGTTTGGTGCGTGAACTTTTTTGAATGAAATAAAAAACTAAAAACGCAGTTATGATTTTTTTAATGTTTCTCATCGTGTACAGCCATGTAAATTTAAAATAAAAAAAAGTCATAATAGAATACCCCTATTGTACATTTTATATGTTCCCTTTTTTACTTAATCACGTCGACGTCACACGTGTTTTAATTCGTCTTCATATACAACACTAACTTTTAGTGAATGGAACTGGAAATCTTCTGGACTAACCGAAATTTTAAAAGTTCAAACCGTTTTTCCGACTTTTTTCTTTTTGCAATTAAAACGGAAACAGGTTTAAAATGCACTTATAATGAGGTTTAAAAAAAAATATACATTAATGATGTCTATTGAAATTACGAAGCGATACAACAAATAATTACTTGAGACCTGCAAAGCTGGCCGGGTCCAGCTAGTATATATATTAAAATATACCAACTTCTGCCCAAAACTATGTACACTGGAGTGTCTTGACAAGTGTAAAGCCTATATGTGACAAATCTACCCCTACAGAAATCGAGGTTGCTATGATTTAGAGTAATCTTAATTTAGGGTTAGGGTAAGGGTCTTTTAAAAACAATATTTACAATAGATTTTTATACAATTTATATTGAATTTTGATCCTTTCGTAACATTTGACCGTAAGTTTTGGACTTCAAAAGAAGTTATTCATTCTTAGAAAATAAATGGCTCAACAGTTTGGCAATGTTTGGCCCACAGTGTTGGCCAGCCAACGTCATTCGTTTCGATTTTCAACAAGTTGTTGGCTATAGTTTTGAGTTTTCTGTTTTAATTTTATAGCGACGATGACGACGACGGCGGTGATGATTTTCGCAGCTTCAAGTATGATTTTTTGTTTTATTATTAATAAATAACACAATTAATTGGTTATTTACTCGGCGTTTGCAACAACCGATTGCTGGTGCGGCAGATAGTGCGAGTAACGAATACCAACGAATGCGGGTACTCGTTCTGTTCACTCCCTCCCATTGATTGCTGCCTATGTGTGCTTGGAATACAATTTCGTGACAACCGAAACGGCAGAAACAAAAACAAAATACAACGTCTGTCAATCAATTGATTTAGTTGTAAAATTTGTTGATTTTGATTGGCTTAAATTATTGTGAGTGTTTCCATTTTCAATTAAAACAACGCAACCACACACATACACACTCACGGAATTGTCTATAAACAAAAGCGACAAAAAGAAAATTAAGCAATAACAACAACACATATTAACAATAGTGGAGGCTGTGATCACCGTGAAACTGGCGGAATAGGAAATAAATCCAAAAGCGGAAGTAAAACAACCATTGGAGGTGGTGACACTTGCGTTTTTATTGTAAGCCGCCCATTAGTGAAGTGAAATTGAAGATTCATTCTCGAATGAGTTGGGGAAAATATCAGAGTGATTTAGGATTGGGAAACTATGCAAACATGGCCGGGGCCAAAGACGATAAATTGTAGAAGATGGGCGAAATGTGCTGTTACAAGAATTTGAGAAACACAACAATCATTTTGAGAAAGCTGTCTTTTGCATTTAAAGTGTGCGAATTTGGTGTTTTTTGTGTTTCAATTTGGCCTCTTTTGAGTTCCTTTTTTGAGATTGTAACCAAACAAAAGTGGACAAGTAAACCGAGAATTTGTGCGTTACTGAGTGCTGTTTTTCTAAGATAAGAAGAAGCACATCGTTCATCTTGTATAATTTCTCGTCTTTGGCCAGGGTTATTAAAAGTTCTAAGGCATACAGAGAAATACTTAGTTAAAAAGCCGGTTGGAACTATAATAATTCTGTAGCAAAAGAAGAACTTCGGTTGCAATCGCCAAATGTTTATAATGGATATTCGGTTCGACATGCTGCTTTTCTATGATATTGCAAAGAAGAAGCACATCGTTCATCTTGTAGAATTTCTCGTCTTTGGCCAGGGCTATTAATAGTTCTAAGGCATACAGAGAAATACTTAGTTAAAAACCCGGTTGGAACTATAATAATTCTGTAGCAAAAGAAGAACTTCGGTTGCAATCACCAAATGTTTATAATGGATATTCGGTTCGGCATGCCACATGATGATTAATATGACCAACGTATTGTACACACAACTAAGTGATCGGTTATCTTAACGAATCGCGGAAAAGGTATTTAGTTGCCACAACTGTTGGTTGTGGCTACCAATAGTTTTGCAAAAAATTGTTGTGCAACCAATTATAAGTGATGATAACTAAAATTGCATCATAGCCAACAACGGCTTGTTGAATAGTAAATTGTTAGTTCAAATAGCCATTATTAGTAAAATATAATTTGGTTATTACTGACCTTAAGCCAATCAATTATTTCAATGTTTTTCAGAAAAATCCTCGTTGTTTTAGAGTACTTGAAGTGTTTAACCGAACATTTTTTTTGCCAGTCAAGAAAATTTTGAATTTTTGTGTGGAACAAGTGCAGCATATGTGACAGCGCATAGAGAAAGGGAACTAAGGGTAAAAAAAATCAATTTTCATTTTTTTTCTTTTTTGTTGTGGACAACATCTGAGCATCGAATGAGACCGATCCCATGCCCAAAAGTGTTCCCTCCCAGAGATATGCGCGATTTATGAAAGTGAAGTCGACGATTCTAAGCGCAAATAGAAAGGGACCTATTCTTTAAAATGGCTCTCCTGAACAAAACTTTTCATCAACATTTCACTTTTTTTTGATGTGAACAACATCTGAGCATCGAATGAGACCGATCCCATGCCCCAAAAGTGTTCCCTCCCAGAGATATGCGCGTTTTATGAAAGTGAAGTCGACGATTCTAAGCGCAAATAGAAAGGGACCTTATCTCTCCTGAACAAAACTGGTTTTTAACCTTAGGTCCCTTTCTATTTTGCGCGTCACGTATGGATTTTTAAATTCAAAAATTCTCTTCTGGAGGTTCGGATACTTCGCATATTTCGCCTATATTTGAGTTCAAATTACTAAAAATTTTAGAGAAACAACTTAAATACGGTTGTTCTAATGGTTTACACGAGGTACATGTAACCTCACTCATTCGGTTGGCAAAAAATTCGGTTGTGGCAACCGAATTGGTAATTACTGCTGTAATTCCCATTTTTTTACTTTCTGAGGAACAGATTCGTTGGCACAACCGAATTTTTTGCCAACCGAATGTTCGTGGTTGTACGTACTATCCACGCATTCTAACGCTACAACCGAATATTGAGTAAGTGCACGGCAATTTTCTGTAGAGCGAATTTACTCTGTCGATTGAAGAGACAAAGTATCGGTAGCCCTTACAAATAAAGATGACTATTGGCACTGAATTTTTCATATTTTGACTGTTGCTTATAAGAACTCCTAGAATTCGGATGTCTTCACCATGAACATTTGTTAACTGGACCAACTGGTGGGTACATTTTATTTATTCTGTTATTTGACCGAAATAAAAAGTGTTTTTACTACATTTTTATACTTAACTATTTTCAAATATTGATTCTGTAATTGGAATTATGAGCAGTTATTTTGCAATTTTGGTTTTCACTTTCGAATCTAATTAAGTTTTTATGCACAGGTAAAATGTTTTTGTTCATTAAATTGGAGTAGTGGATCATACAATTGTATGTTGGTTTAAAGTCTCATAAGTAATTTAAAGAAAAAACGGATTTGTTAAAAAAAAACTAGGAAAGTAAGAACTTTAGACCTCAATATTTACGGCTAATTTAAGGTCAGCGTGACACAAAAGACCTCAACTGAAGGCTTAATGTACGAGGGCGGATCGGAAACACAAAAAGCGCGGTATAAACAGAAAAAAGTTAAGTGTTTTGGAAACTTCTATCTGCTATGAACACATGTTAAATTTTGTTTCGATCTGGCAACTCCTTCATATAGAAACATGTGTTCACAAAAGAAGCATCCGCGATTTTTTTACAATGGAAAAATTAGAAATGCGTGGTGTCATTAAATATTAACATAAATAAGGTTTATAGGGACAAGAAATTCATAATGATATGGTGAATGTGTTAGGTGAAAGTGCTCCTTCATATGCAACAGTAAAAACTTGGGTTGCTGAATTTAAACGTGATCGTACAAGCATTGAAGATGAACCACGTAGAACTTTCCGAACCGCCCTCGTAAGTATAAGTAATAAGAATTATATTCCTCCATAACGGTCATACTTTGCCACAGTGGGCTGTTTTCAAAAAAGGTGTACTAATTAAGATAGATGTTCGATAGGCTTTCCAATGATACCTATATTGCCCTTATCTGATATGAGTAGAAGAAAGGTATAACCCTAACTTAGGGAATATGGGTCGCCGTCGAAAACAAATGTGTTGTTGTTTTTTTTTAAAATTAAGTAGGTCTATCTATCGTGAAACTGTTGATCAAGTCTGAGTAATGTCGCGAAAATACTGTTGAGCCTGTTTCAATATTCTAGAAAATATTTTTTATTTGTAGATGGTTTATTTATACGACCTAATCGTGTGGAAGTTTTAACCGTCTGGCTGTCTTACAAAACAAATACTCTTTTTGTAGTTTCTAGTCGTTTTTTTGGGATTTCTAAATGTGTTTTCGCCTTAAAAAAGATTTTGTAGCGGTCTAACCATTAATTACACTACTCAACAAAATGAAAAAAATTTCATGTACTCCGGATGCGATAATTTTTTCTGTGTAGATAACCTTGACATGAGCTCGAAAAACGCAATAAAAAATTTTTTTTTCGTTTGGTTTTTGTTTTATTTTTTTTTTTTAAATTTAAAAAATTTTTTTTTGGTTAATTTGTTTCGTCCGGCATAACTCGGGAACCACTAGCCCGATTTAATTGAATTGAATTTTAAAAAATTTAAAATTACAATTCCCTTAATCTGTTCATATATTGTTTTCCTATACAAGCAACAGTTTCCAAGTTAAAAATGAATATATAAAGGAAAAAACTTATTTTTTGCCTAAAGATTTAGTTTTTTTTTTTTTAAAAAATCCATAAAAAATCCAAAATGAAAAAAATGTCAAATCTTATTACTTTTACGTAAAGTCACATAACCTATGAGCAAAATGAGACAAAGATCATGAAAATGAATTTGAAATATGAATTTGAAATATGAATTTTTGTCACCCAACAAATTTTAATTTTTTTTGTAATAAAAAAGAAAAAACCTCACCATAGACAAAGTTGTGCATATGTCGAGCAAATTTTTGAAATTCATACCTTTACTCAATTGCGAATAAAAGCGAAACGCGTGCATCGATTTTCATGATCTTTGTCTCATTTTGCTCATAGGTTATGTGACTTTACGTAAAAGTAATAAGATTTGACATTTTTTTTCATTTTGGATTTTTTATGGATTTTTTAAAAAAAAAATTTAAATCTTTAGGCAAAAAATAAGTTTTTTCCTTTATATATTCATTTTTAACTTGGAAACTGTTGCTTGTATAGGAAAACAATATATGAACAGATTAAGGGAATTGTAATTGTAAATTTTTTAAAATTTAATTCAATTAAATCGGGCTAGTGGTTCCCGAGTTATGCCGGACAAAACAAATTAACCAAAAAAAAATTTTTAAAATTTAAAAAAAAAAAAATAAAACAAAAACCAAACAAAAAAAAATTTTTTATTGCGTTTTTCGAGCTCATGTCAAGGTTATCTACACAGAAAAAATTATCGCATCCCGAGTACATTTTGACTGTTGACTAGTGTTATTAAAAGGGGAAAAATATTCTGATGTTAGGTGAACCTATAAACGGGATTTGATTACCGCAAAGAACGTATCTGTTGTCACCACCGATTATTGGTACTAAAGTACATGTACACCATTATTAGTTGGTTGTCATAATCACCGGTAAGTCGTGTGACAAGAAAACCCCCACTACAATAATTAATTTATTTCTGTTTTTTCGCCCCTCTTGAATCGCCTTTGAAGTTTTAGAATAGTCAAAAAAAATTGCATTAGTTAACCTATAAAAATATACTTTAGATAGAAAGTTATTGCATAGACTGCGCCTTCAACTACAGCTGTCCAAATAAACCGAACTTTTTCCGCGATAGTTCTGTTGTTTGACCCATTTTGGCTAATTAACGACAAATAATGATAAACTGGGTGGAGTGAGTATTTAGGGCGACGACAAAATTGTGGATAGAGAAAGAAAAGTGACATCATTGATGGCGGTATTTTTCAAAAAACTGTTTACTGCCACCTTAGACAGCCAAAATTTTAAGATAACAAATTCTGCATTCATTGGGGTCAAACTTGGGCTCATTCAAACTGGCAAAGTTTGAATAGCGAATTGAGGGTTTCATTAGCAAATACTTGTGTGCCAAAAAAACAAACTGATAAAATATTAGTTTTATGCAAAGCCACCCCAACTTTAAAATAGATCAAGAACTTTTGACGAGTGTCAAAGGTGTTTTTACGCTGGGGCATTCTCAAAGTTTTTTTTTCATATAAATCTATCATTTATAACATATAAGTAGCAAAATTTGTCATTTTTACAAAAATTAAAATAAGCTACTTATTACATTTGATTCTGATCATGTTTTGCTCAGTGCATTAGAGCGACCATTGCCCAACTCTGGTGAATTTAGATCATATACCTTATGCTCTTTTTTCACTAGGCACTTTTGAAGTGTTTTCAAAAGTTTGGCCAAAACAAGTCAAAACGAGACGTTTTCCCATACAAATTCAAGTGATGAAAACGTCTCACTTTGACTTGTTTTTGTACGAAAGAGGAACGAAAACGTTTCGCACAGGCGATGCCACCTTAAATAAAGTGTGTCATCTTCAAAATAATCGTTTTTTTATCGTTGGTTTGTCATCTCAAGGCAGACATTTTTAATCCATCGTCAAACATATTTGGTGAAATGGATATTTTATGAAGTAAAAGTAAAAATGAGCGTGCTAAAAGAAAAAAAACTTAATTTAATTTAATTTGTCCATTTGTTTAAGAAAAAATATGTATTTCAGTATTTTAATAGTCACCACGTTGTTCTTTGTTTGTAAAAAATAATGAACTGTCAAACGAAAACCAAAACGAGAATGAAAACGACCACAAATTGTGTGAAAATTGGTTGAGACGTTGTGAAAAGTTTCGAGCGAAAACGAGAATAAATGGCCCAATGAAAATGCAGTATTACAAAGGTGCTTCCCGATTTCAAAACTTACTACAAATAACATCCGATAACATATAACTTCACTTAAACGTTTCTCCCGATTTGAGGTACTGTCGCTCGAGAAGCTACCAACAGATTCTAACTAAATTTTGTGTAATGCGTTTCATACAGGGTCGTCAAATTTTAAGGGCCGATCATCAACTGTTGCCATTTCTTGCCACCATTCTGACCATAGACGACGTTTGGAATGGTCAAGAGGCCTTTGTTCTTGAGTCAATTGCACCTTGTAAGCGTGTAAATGCAAGTCTTCATGCATAATGTTCATCAACGACGAGCGTGAGAGGTGCACTTGTTGGGCACGACGAAGAGTTGAGGTGGCTCTTCAGCCACACTATTGCGAATAGCAGCTATACTATCTGCAGTACGAGCTTTACGAGCATGCACTGGTGTTTTCACATCTCCTGCTCAAATTTTTGCACGATTTTTCCGATTGTACGCACATTTGGACGATTAAATTGATCGAAAAATTCACGAAGTGGACAATATGCATTGTGATTTGAACGCCCATTTTCATAACTCGTTGCTCGCTTGTGTATATTTCCATGGTTCAAATTGAGTTAGTCTGAAATTGAGAAATATCATATGTAATGCAGAAAAAAATTGATGTTTAGGTGTGATTTACATTCAACATCGGCCCGTAAAATGTAACCACTCTTTATAACACATCCCTCCCTGGTTTAGATTCAGACACTCTAGCAGACATAAATTAAATCCCATGTTGGAGCATCCAATCTATCAAGTCTGCCGCTATGCATGATACATTGCGACCTATGTAGTAGTTGTTGTAGCGGCACATAGAGTTGGGGTGACAGCCCTTGGCCGAAGAATTCCTCCTTCGTGTCGATCCAGCGCTTAGAACCGGCTGTCGTGGGATCGCGACCCATATCTACCCCTGGTAAAATTGTACCATATCGGTCTATGATTTCCTATAGTCGCAACAAAATATATTCTCCTGCTCTGACGCGGAATCTTTTGAATGTATGGTGTCGTGTATGTTTTAGTCGACCCTGCCCGATTTTAATTGTTGTTTTCTCCAACATAGGCAATACCCTCTATCTTACTTCAACATTCCGTTTGAAACACCTTGAGGCCGGAGGCCCCACCCTATAAAATGTATATGTGACGCGCAAAATAGAAAGGGACCTAAGGTTAAAAACCAGTTTTGTTCAGGAGAGCCATTTTAAAGAATAGGTCCCTTTCTATTTGCGCTTAGAATCGTCGACTTCACTTTCATAAATCGCGCATATCTCTGGGAGGGAACACTTTTGGGCATGGGATCGGTCTCATTCGATGCTCAGATGTTGTCCACATCAACAAAAGAAAAAAAATGAAAATTGATTTTTTTTTACCCTTAGGTCCCTTTTTCTATGCGCTGTCACATATACATTCTAAGATGATCTAGCCATGTCCGTCCGCCTGTGTTAATCAACCCGCAGAAACATACAAATGTTTGTACACAAACATACAAATGTTTGTACACAAACATACATATGTTTGTACACAAACATATGAATGTTTGGGAAAATTGCTGAAAACATTTACGTTAAATGTATTATTGTTTCCTGCATATTTTAGAGATGATTTGCAGAAACATGAGGTATTAAAAATGGGCCAGATCGGTCAAGAGCTAAAAATGTTCCCAAGCAATAACTGAGTTAACCTCTGGGTAATTCAACAGTCCTGAACTAAAAAAACCTACGAGGGCGACCGCAAAACTAACTGGCCTGGCACATTTTCTGTTTTACTAGCAACTTTGTTTTTTTTTTTTGTTTTTTAAAAGCAATCTTTTATAAGCCATTTGTCAAAATTTCCGAAATATTTAATGATTATTTTCTTTGTTACAGGTGATTGAAGTAAACAAGTTTTATAATTTTTGAAAAATGGAAAATAAAGAGTTTCATGCGGTAATTAAATACTTTTATAAGAAAGGTTAAACGCCACAATTAATCAAAGATGAATTGGATTCTGTTCATGGTGATAATGCAACATCATACTCCACCGTGAAATCCTGGGTTCAACAATTTAAAATGGGTCGTTCAAGTACGGAAGATGAACAACGCTCTGGAAGACCGAAAACTGCTACTACTATTGAAAACATTAGAAAATATTTAATGAAGTGACTAAAGATAGACGAATAAAGTTCAGATTGCTGATATTGGTCAAATACACGAAAAACAAGTTTGGAGTATTTTACATGATGAACTCCACATGAAAAAGCTATCCGCAAGATGGGTGCCGCGTTTGATGACTTTGCCCCAAAAAATCGCCCGTTGGACCAATTCCGAGGAGATTTCAGCGATTTATCAGCGTAATCCAATAGAGTTCTTGCGCCGATTCATAACTGTTGATGAAACATGGATCCATCACTACATCCCAGAATGCAAAGAACAGTCAAAACAATGGATAGAAGCTGGTTCGCCAAGAAGGCGAAAACTGTTAAGTCAACAGGAAAAGTAATGGCCACAGTATTTTGGGATGGAAGGGGTATAATATTTATTGATTATCTTGAGAAAGGAAAAACTATAAACAGTGAATATTATTGTGCATTATTGGATCGGTTGAGTGAAGAATTCAAGATAAAACGACCGCATTTCGAAAAAAACGTTATTTTTCATCAAGATAATGCTCCTTCACACACTGCATTTTTAACTCAACAAAAACTGGCCGAATTACGATTTGAAATTGCTCCGCCTCCACTGTATAGTCCAGATTTAGCTCCTTCTGATTATTTCTTGTTTCCAAATTTAAAAAAATTTCTCGGTGGCAAAACTGAAACTGAGGCATATTTTGAAGGTCTTGAAAAATCTTATTTTTCGGATGGAATTAAAAAACTTGAAAAACGTTTGATGAAGTGTATTGAGTTGGAAGGAGATTATGTTGAAAAATAAATAATAATAATTCCAAAAAACGGTTCTTTTTTTTGTTAGGCCAGTTACTTTTGCGGTCGCCGTATTAGAGATATGACGATGATATTTGGAACATATTAAATTGGCATGGAATAAAAAATTATGCGGGGATGACAGCCCAAAGCGAAATAATTGCAGCTTTAGTTATGACCGACTATAATTCTCTACAATTCTGCAGAGGGGGTTTTATTGCGAATTTTAGCTTTTAATTGAAAATATCTTTTTAATCCCAACTCAATGGAATGGACAAATCTAAATAAAGTCCGGTATAGTTTATCTTCCTGCATTCGCCAACTGGTACTTCTCCTTGAATATATAATCCGTTGGCGAAAATACCAATTTACCCACCATAATCCAAGTCAATCACTTCAGCGGAAAAACCAAATAAATTACAATACTCGTATTGAGATACTAATCGTCTTTAAATAATTTCCTTCCCCACTTGGCCAACTTCTTCCCCTTAACCAGCGCTAGCTATGGGGGGAAATTCCAATTGACCCACCAGAGGCGTGAGACAATAAAATTGCCTTTGATTGATGTTTAACAATGATTAAAATGTAATTTTGCACATTTCAGCCAATCGAACGACACCAGTTCAATAGCACTTCATGCTGATTGGACACAGTGCAATTACAGGCCATTATCCACACCACATTCCGTGTGAGTCGCGGAGCGTGGAGCGTTGAACCCCACTCCCCGCTACTCACGCAATTTTTTTTGTGAGTGCGCGCCATTGTATGTAGAACACCTTGTGACCGACCAAGCGCCCGGTCGACCGACGGACGGACGAACACCAGCAACAAGGTCCCATGCTAGCGATTCCAAAGCGACATTTTCAACAACAACAACAAATGTCGTGCATGCGTACGTTTACCTATGAGCAGTAACGCTTAGTTTAGGTGTTTAAACGCCTGCTCTTGTTGTTGTTGTCGTTGGTGTTGTTGTTTGGTATTGGCCGTTTTGTTTTTGTACGCGCTCATAAAATTAACGCACTTTATTATAAGTGTGCCAGTAGGAGGGGTACTAAAATCCCCCACATCCTCCGCAACACCGAGTGTGTTGCACAAAACTTTTTTGTGTTTGTTTTTTAATAATTTTTTTTCAAATCCCCCCAAAAAATGAACGACGATAATCACAGGAAAATGTTGCAACAATTACGATCGACGATACTCATGTGTATCTGTCAGGCCTGCAACATGCAACAGGCGGCAGCGACGATGGTGTTGGTGTCATTTGTTGCACCAACTTTATTGCCGCCGGAGTATCAGATGTTAAAAACTCCTTTGCACCACATAAAATGTTTAATGTGAGTGTGTGTGGTTGGCACGCTGGCAGGCCTATTGAGGAAGAAAAACTCAAGCTTTCGTAATTTAGTATTTTTTGTTTTTGTGTGGAGGGGGGGGGGGGTTGCAAGAAAAGATGCCTTGTGGAGATCTTGCATTTGTCAACAAACTCCACATGTCGCTGAAATTAATGTTGCAACTAAGACTTGCACACCGAGGGGCAAATTGCAAACAAAAAAAAAAAAAACACTAGAAAGATTATCTTTTTCTTAGTTGGTCATAAAGTCGGCACAATCCTCACGATGTCTTTGTAAAAGTTTAGATTTAAATAGCGTAGTTTTAAATACAGGGTGGCGCACCAATTGTCCTGCAATAAGAAATTTTAATAACAAAAAAATTCAAATAACAAATAATCAATGTACGAGGGCGACCGCAAAAGTAACTGGCCTAACATAAAAAGAACCGTTTTTTTGGAATTATTATTTATTTTTCAACATAACCTCCTTCCAACTCAATACACCTCATGAAACGTTTTTCAAGTTTTTTAATTCCATCCGAAAAATAAGATTTTTCAAGACCTTCAAAATATGCCTTAGTTTCAGCAATAACCTCGCTATTGGACGAAAATTTTTTGCCACCGAGAATTTGGAAACAAGAAATAATCAGAAGGAGCTAAATCTGGACTATATGGTGGATGCGGAACAATTTCAAATCGTAATTCGGCCAGTTTTTGTTGAGTTAAAAATGCAGTGTGTGAAGGAGCATTATCTTGATGAAAAAGAACGTTTTTTCTTCTAAATGCGGTCGTTTTATCTTGATTTCTTCACTCAACACAATAATATTCACTATTTATAGTTTTTCCTTTCTCAAGATAATCAATAAATATTATACCCCTTGCATCCCAAAATACTGTGGCCATTACTTTTCCTGCTGACTTAACAGTTTTCGCCTTCTTGGGATTACTTTTACCAGCTTCTATCCATTGTTTTGACTGTTCTTTGCATTCTGGGATGTAGTGATGGATCCATGTTTCATCAACAGTTATGAGTCTGCGCAAGAACTCTATTGGATTACGCTGATAAATCGCTAAAAGCTCCTCGGAATTGGTCCAAAGGGCGATTTTTTGGGGCAAAGTCAATAAACGCGGCACCCATCTTGCGGATAGCTTTTTCATGTGGAGTTCATCATGTAAAATACTCCAAACTTGTTTTTCATGTATTTTAACAATATCAGCAAGTTCTCTGAGCTTTATTCTTCTATCTTTAGTCACTTCTTTAAATATTTTACTAATGTTTTCAATAGTAGTAGCAGTTTTCGGTCTTCCAGAGCGTTGTTCATCTTCCGTACTTGAACGACCCATTTTAAATTGTTGAACCCAGGATTTCACGGTGGAGTATGATGGTGCATTATCACCATGGACAGAATCCAATTCATCTTTGATTAATTGTGGCGTATAACCTTTCATATAAAAGTGTTTAATTACCGCACGAAACTCTTTATTTTCCATTTTTCAAAAATTATAAAACTTGTTTACTTCAATTACCTGTAACAAAGAAAATAATCATTAAATATTTCGGAAATTTTGACAGATGGCTTATAATAGATTGCTTTTAAAAAACAAAAAAAAAGTTGCTAGTAAAACAGAAAATGTGCCAGGCCAGTTAGTTTTGCGGTCGCCCTCGTAAAGTACCAACACCGAGAGATTTGATGAAATGACTTATCATATTAATTGTGTCACCAACATAGTTGAACATAATAACTTCTTTGAATTTTCAGAAATCTGTTCTTATTATATTTATAAACTTCAGGATCCTTAATGTTCGGAGATATTTTAGCTAGACTTTTATATAATGTAACTTTAATCAGCTCTGGCTTTTAAAAATCCCAGAAGTATTCTCAATTATTTTAGGAATTTATCCCACTGTGTGAAGGTGCATTAATAGAGGTGCTACTGGGCGTATGATTAATATGCGTTTACTTTTTCTGAGTGTGTTGTGGCGGCGTGCATCGCTGCATGCATGAGGGGAAGCCACTTGTAAAGGCCGTAGCTGATCAAATTCCTTAAACTGTTGCAATGAATTAAAATACTAGCGTGTTTTTTTTCTCAGGCGACATTTATTGAGACGCTATGTTATGCTTCGCAACGCTACAAGCAACGATTATTCCGTTAGTTATCGGTTCTTCGTTGTCAGCGTTTACGTTGCCTGTTTCATGTTTGTTCCGTTTTGTGTTTTTTGTTTTGTATAGTCGAGAATATATATTTTTTTTTTATTTTTATTCATATATAAAAAATTAGTTTCGCCTTGGAAACTATTAATAGAGCCTGAACCCTGTATAAACGATACCAAGCTGTCTATAAATATGAATGTTTGTATGTGTAAATGTTCTATGTAAACACGATTCCCATGTCAACACAGACATACACCTATACATGGATACATATGTAGTCGCACTCAAGCCTATCTGTAATACCATGTATCTATGCGAAATTTACGAGTATTGTCAAGTATATGTTTTGTATTGTTCGTAGTACTTACTCAGTGGCGGAATTGGGTAGGCCTTTTCTAAAGAGCTCTTGCACAGCTCAGTGATTTCAGAGATGCTTCCCAATTGTTTCTTAAAGGAATGTTGAGGAAATTAACTATAAATCACAACAAAAAAATATTTTTTTTTGTTTTTTTTTTAAGCACTTTTCTCGGGCAAGTGGCCAACGGCTATAGAAAAAAATAAAACTCTCTAAAGAAAATAACGTAGCATTCAGTTCGGGCTAAGGTGAACCTTCCTGTATAGAAAACATCACTATTGAAAACAGAGAACAGATTTGTTTTCACAACCGATTTTTTTTAAACCGAAAGTTGATGGTTGCACGAATTATCCTTGCATTTTATCGCTACAACCAAATGTTGATTTTGTACACGGCAAATTTCAGTAGAGGAAACTGACACTATCGCTTGAAGAGTCAATGTATCGGTAACCCTTACTAACTAGAATGATTATTGGAACTGAATTTGTACATGTATTGGTTGTTGTTATAGATTATTGGCTATAAAAACTCTTTAAATACGTTTGTCATTATCACGAGTATTTGTTAACTAAACCAACTGATAATTCAATTTTATGTTTTCGGTTATCTGAACGAAATAATAAAGTTTTTTTTAATTAATTTTTATATTTAAAGATATGAATGATCAAGTTTTTAAACGTAAATTTACCTTGCGAATCTAATAAAGTGTACGAGTACAAGGTGATTCATTTACGACTGTACAAATGCCCGAAAATGCAAGGGGGCGAAATGGCAGCGGTTTGAAAATTTTCGGATAGGTGGTTGGGGTGTACTGGGGTAAAATTGCTATGTTAAGTTCAAAGATATCCCTACCTTTTACCGTTCCTACCTAAAAGTAGCCCAGTCCTAGAACAAGAGAGAAAATAACAACAAAAATCCGATCTCTGGTTCAGAATTTACCAATTTTACCCTAGTACCCTCCAATTACCAATTCGAAGATTTTCAAACAGCTTCCATTTTGCCCCCTTAGATTATTGGGCATGGTCGTAGATGGATATATTTTCATGAATACGCTGGTGAAATTTGTCCAGTTGTTAATGATGTGAAACGATTTAATGCATCAATTTGGTAAAGTGTATCAACAAATTGAATTTTGCTTATAAAGTGTCAAAGCTTTATAAGATAAAGCTGATTATGATAAATTGTATAGAGTGATCCATCTACCGTGAATGGTGCTCGCTATCGCGCCATGATATCGATCTTTATGCTACCTGAAATTGAAGCTCGTACTTGGTTTCATCAGGACGGTGCCACTTGCCATACAGCTGCTCATACAATGTATCTATTGAGGGGTCATTTCGAAAAGCAGCTATTTTCACGTTTTCGACAGGTGAGTTGGTCGCCTAGATCGAGTGATATCACACCTTTAGACATTTTTTGGGGGTTACGTAAAGTCCAAAGTCTATGCTGACAAACCAGCTACGATTCAGGTTTTGGAAGCCAACATTACGCGTGTCATTAAAGCCCTGCCAGTCGAAATGCTCGAACGAGTCATCTAAAATTGGACCCTTAGAGTGGAAAACCTGAGGCGTAGTTGCGGCCAACATTTGAAGGAAATTATATTAAAAAAATAAATGTCATAAAATGTCCTTTCAAATTACACTTGATTTGAATTTTTATTTTTTTTATTTTCTGAAAAAATACCTCTAGATGGATCACCCTATATAATTGAAATAAATTGGAAGTTAAAACCTTAATATTTCCGGCTACTCAAGAGTAATGTGACACAAAATACCTCAAATGAATTTTTGAAGTCTTGTCTTCATTTAATAAAAGACATTACTTCAATATCGGTCATATATTTTGTAGGTTATTAAATAAAATGGGTGGAAAAAATATAATTTAAAAATCGCCTCCCTGAGTCGATTTTGGTTTCTATACCGAACATAACCTAGTCATTAAATTTTTTTAAAAAAATTATTTTTGTTTTAAAAAAAAGTACGAAAATCTTGCAAAATATCCAGATTTTATTTTAGACGATCTATACTAAAACAATAATACAAGAGAACAAAATTGACCTTTTTTATTACTAATTTGAGTTAGCTGTTTTTCAATACAATCCTCATTTTTCTCTATTAGCTCGACTTTTTGAGATGCACCATTATATCAAAGACGAAGGCACTTCAACTACATATAAGTATATTGGAATAACTTGAAAACCGTTTATCATTAAATCTCAAAAACTCAAACAAAATCATATTTAAGCTGTGCTAACATTAGTTTTAAATATGCCCAGTAGTTTCAAAACTGAAATTTAAAAAAAAAAAAACAATTATCCCAAAAAAAAATATTTTCGTTCTTAAAAAATTTATAAAAAAAATAAAAATGCGAAAAAATTACAGTTTTGGCCTTAAAACAATTAGTTTAAAATATTGATGGTAACATGGTTCGAGATACCATATAATGGTTGCTAAAACAATTTCACGGTATTCAAAGCCAATAACACAGTAATACCAACCGAATTCAGTTAAACTATTGGTTGCGACAACTGGCGGTTATGGAAACCAACCAATTGTGGTGTATATGAACTTTGGTACTAAAAATTGGTGGTGACAATAGATTAGTACTTTGTAGTGACCAAACCCTGTTTAGTTGGTTGTTGTAACATAGTATAAGTTATTCCGATAGAAACATATAAACCCTATAATATTTTATCGGCTCTAAACAGAACAAAATCTTTGTTAACGACGAATCCCCAAAATCCCCAAGAAAAAAAAGATGGTCAGACAATTTAAGTGTTTTTAAACGATACTGCCTTACAAATAAACAAAAATTATTTTCCGGAATATTGAAACAGGCTTAACTGTAATTCAGCGACAGAACTCAGACTTAATCGGAATTTCCGCCATAGATACCCTCCTTATTATTCAAAACAACAATTAAGGTGGCCGTAGCTCGAGAAATATGGGTCGCCATCAAACCCATATTTCTCGAGCTACGGCAACCCAAAGCTTGACAGTAAATTGTTATATTCCTTAGTTAACGTATGCGGAATGAAATCGCAACAAAAAAACATTTTTTTTTCTTTTAAACAAAAAATTTATTTCAATTTTTTTTAAGATTATTATCATTGTACTAGTTTAATGTAAAAAATATGTGGTCCCATTCGAGCTGCTTTGCGGCAATTTTGAGGAACTTTTTCCATGGCTGTTGAAAATGTCGATGTTGGCATGTTTTAAAGCTCCTTTCGAATTTTTTGAATCAAATTTTTGGTAGTTTTGGGTCTGAAGTTATTTGCATATACCTTTCGTTTTAAATTTGCCCAAAAATCCTCAATTGGGCGTAATTGGGGTACATTGGGTGGATTTTCTTCTTTACATACATATGGAATTTGAAGGGTGTCCATTAGAGCGTACCAGGTTACAAGTAAAAAAAAAGTTCGCCGTACACCTTCGAATATGAAGTATTATTGAAAGGTAGTTTCAAAAAATTTTTTTTTATTTTTTTATGCCGAACGTAGGGGTCGCGCTTTTACATTTTTCTATATAACTTCTGCATTTATAAACGGATTTTAAAGTGTGATACATCGATGTTTTTGTCTCGACGAGGCCGATTTTTTTTGTCTTTGAAGTCATTGAGTTCAAGCACCCCGCGCGAGCTTTAATTTTCTGATATTAGAGTGGTACATTAGGGTAGTAGCAACTGAGATATGATGGGTAAGTACCAGAAGGGGGTGCTTGACCTCAATGACTTCAAAGACAAAAAAATCGGCCTCGTCGAGACAAAAACTTCGATGTATCACACTTTAAAATCCGTTTATAAATGCAGAAGTTATATAGAAAAATGTAAAAGCGCGACCCCTACGTTCGGCATAACAAAATAAAAATTTTTTTTTTGAAACTACCTTTCAATAATACTTCATATTCGAAGGTGTACGGCGAACTTTTTTTTTGAGGTACGCCCTAGTGTCCATGGCTACCAATGTCTTCTTGGCGTAATGACTTTATGCTAAGTCAGGCCAGGAGTTTCTATGCTTCTTATTCATAAATTCTGCAACTTTTGGTAAGCAGAAATTAATATATCTTTCAGAATTGACGGCCAAACCGGACTCAAAAAAAACTGGTTCTGACATTCCATGCTGACTAATTGCAAGCCACAATAAAACTTTTTTAGGAAATTTTGAATGCTCCACATACTTTTTTTTTATCGTCTACGTGTTTTTTTCCTTCAAAAAAATGTTTTCCTTGCCATTCGTTTCCATCCAATATCAAATATGACTCATCGTCCATGATGCATACAATGTCGCTCTTGGCTTTGAATGTATTTTTGACCAAACTTCTAAGTCGAGACTTTTGGGTAACTTCTTGAGCTTCTGACGCTTTTGCCTTGTTTTTTCTGGACTTTCTCTGAATTCCCATATCACTCAGATACTTTTTCACTGTTTTTCCGTCACATTGGAACTTTTTCCCAAGCTCCCTATAGGATTTAGCGACCTAACCAACCGTAAATTTTTGAAGTAGGCTTCTCATAGAAGAGTCGTTCAAACTAAACTTTTTTCCAGAACCACGTTTTCATTATGTTGTTTGTCTTTTCTCATATATCGCCGGTGTTCTATATACCGAACTTCGATTTTCTCCTTGCTCTACAAAATGAGAAACGATATCGGATTTCTTCCAATCAGGATGATGGTCGAAAAAATTACAAATGGTTTTTCGACGTTGTTCTTCTTTTGACGACATGGCAAACAAAATAAATGATCAACTTCAGCAAAAATCAAATAGCAATATCAAAAAACATGTGGTAAATGAAAAATAACGGTACTTTGTTTACATTTTAAATTTTGCTTTGTACCCAGCGTTGTAAAATTTGTTGCGATTTCATGCCGCAAACGTTAATTCTTCTCAGATTGGGGCATAAATGCAGTGCTTAACAAGACATCTATCCAGGGACGTAGTTATTATACTGATCAGTTGACCCATTGCAAGGGGGGACATTTTTTTCAAAATGTTCTTAAAACCAACAATCAATAATTACAACCAATACATGTTAAACTACAGTTCCAATAATCATCATAATTTGTTAGTATATCCGATACTTGTATCAGTTTCCTCTACTGAAAATTCGTTACATGGTACATGTAACGATGGAATACATCTGTTCTCTGTGTATAGTGTAATATTTAACAACATTGAACTAATCCGGGTTTGGTTACTACAAAGAATTTATTAGCCACCACCAATTACTGGTAGCAAAGTAGCATGTTCTCCATACTTGGTTGGTTGGCAGAACCAACAGTTGTGGCAACCCATAGTTTTACTGAATTCGGTTGGTAAAAGCGACTTATGGGCCATAAGAATCGTAATATTTTAAAAGCCTATCGATCTTACCATGTAACCACCAATTCCATTTTGATACTTTTTTTCAACCGAATGTTTGTTGTTCGGACCGTTTTTCAACTTAGTTTTTCCCCGTGTGTATTAAATGTACGCAGACATATTCTGCAGGGTTCTAATGGTGAAGTCCTGTAAATAGGCCTCTTTTACTACAAAGTCTCCCCTACCGCCACTCAATCAATTTTGAATTGTTTACATACTGTAACTATGTACGTACATATGTACCTACGAGTTTCTTGACAAGATGCATTTAAACGATTTTTTTTTAAAACAAAAAAAAAAACCAACAAAAACTACCCGATAAAATAGAGATTATTTCTGGTAACGTCGTCTGTAACAAATTAGTAACTACATCCACTAATTGTTGTAATAGCCCAAGACAACGGCAGCAACAACAACGAAAATATCGACTCCAATAGCCACTGCAGTCATGGACCGTATACAATGTAGTCTCCGTTCCGTCCTCATGAGACGGCTCAGCTCATGAGACGCCAAGAAGCGAGTTACAAGTTTAACAACAAAATATTTAAAATATTCCACTTAAAATTGTCGAACAGTTTTTTTGAGTATTGTCGAAACCCAAAAGCGATATCTCTTGATCTCTTGCTGCAACGTAACGATACATACCATTAAATGCCACAGGCATAGCTGGGCTTGTCCCGAAATTAACACTGGTTAAGCAAAGGAAAGCAAAAGTTTAAATTGTAATGCCAGCCAGTGTCGCCGTGTAATTAACAAAGTTATTTATACAACACGCACATTATTTAAATTATTTTCGGTTTACAATTACAATCATTACTTTACGAACGACACTCAATGATTGAAGATCAAAAGGAACAAGTCATCATTACTTACAATGCTGGGTAGACATGGACGGATGGACGGACGGACGTAGCACCACAGACATAAGTGGCTGTCAGACCCAGACGAATGGACTTACGGGCGGTTTTGTTTTCAATTCAATTGAATTGTAACAAAAAAATAAATTAACGATAAACGCGAATATTGTGACAGTTGAACGAACGCCCGCCCTCTAAAAATGAACAATTAAATTCATCGTTCATTACATTGATCGCCCTCCCCCTTCCCCCTATCAAAGCGATCTTACTGATAGTGGTTGGCGGCTCTCAATTACATGTCGTCTCTGTCTCCGTCCGTCTATAGATTGTGATTTATTAATTAATTAAAGATGGTCGGTGAGTTGATTGCTTGTACTCTGGCCATTCAATAAACAAACAAAAACTGTTCTCAATTCAAACATATGCGGGACCCGGTGGTCCAATTCGTATTGAATAATTTCCAATAAGAAAATAGATTAAGTTGTAATAGTTACATTCCATTAAGGAATACTCCATCGTCTTCTCTCAATTGTTATTATCGCGCACAGTGGGTTCAAAACCTTGTCTTATTTTCCAGCAATATAAGTCTTGGAATCAATAAATTGTTCAATATCATCTAAAATAGGTAAAAATGTACGGCCAGGCGCATCTTATATACCGTCCTCTGTAGAGCAAAGGCTTCTTTTTCCAGGAACCTTAAAAGAAAACATTTCCCCCTGTGTCGATTTCAAAAAAGAAATCCAAACAGCATATGACCATAACTCACAAACGTGCAAAATTTGGTGGTTCTATTTAAATTCGTTTGACTGGATTATGCTTTAAACAGACAAACGGATGGCATGACTAAAGAATTCTTAGAAAAACCGGCATTTCTAAAATAAGTTAAAACGCCGGTAATATTGGCCAGGCAAATCTTATATAATCTTCTCCGTAAAGCATTCTTAATCAAGGAATCTTTAGGGGGAAATTTCCACCTGTCCCGATTTCAAAATCTAAACAGCTTATGACCATAACCCATAATCGTTTTACCGGATCATCTTTTAAACAGTCATACGGACGGACATGGCTCAATCGTTCTAGAAATTTACGATGTTCCATAATTTATTTACTAGAGTGCCGAAAAAGCCGGCATTGAAGGTTTTTTTTTGCAAACCCGTGTTTTAGAAAAACGTACAGTAGGTTTTTTTAAGTAAAAGAATGCCTTAGGAATGAAAACTATTTTCCGAATCAGAAGTAAAGTACTAGTGTCCTAGAACAGCTGTTAATTTACTAAGATTTTCAAAATAAGGTCATATTTGAATTTGTGTTTTTGGTAAACATATGTCCACGTTTGATTTGCACGCAGAAAAAAGTATGATTGTAATGACAATATTCGAAGAGGATAATACTATTGTTGGGTATATTGTTGTGCTACAACAATATTATGGTCCTGACAACAATAGTATAGACCAAATACCACCATACTATGATCCTCACAACAATAGTATGATTCACACATAACCATACTATGATCCCCAAAACCATAATATGATTCACACTCAACCATACTATGATCTCCACAACCATATTATGATCCTCACAACCATAGTATGTTGCATATACAACCATATTATGGTCCTCACAACCATAGTATGATTCACTCGCAACCATGTTATGATCCCAACAACCATAGTATGATCACACCCAATTAAACTATGATCCCCAATATTATTTAATAGAATTTGTTTGAGTTGTCGACAATAGATTTGATCCCCAATATCATTTATTAAAATTGGTTTAAGTTGTCAACATTAGATTTGAATTATGAAAATTATTCAAAAATACATTAAATTCAAAATAATAGGAGTGATTTATTTCACAGTAGAAAAATTAAGTTTAAATATACGTAAGCGTTTTTATTAAAAATATTTCAGATAAACAAAGCCAAAGCAGCTTGTTTAAAAAATTTTAATTTCGATAAGAAAGTACTATTATTGCATTAGATCCGTACCAATAACATTTGTTCTAAAAAGCATATATTTAAATGAAGAAAAATTAAAAACATACATACATAAAACGCAAAACACAATACTTTTGTCGCACTAACCATATTTATATTGTTGCTATAACCATATTTTCATGTTTAAATGTGGCAATAATACTATTGTTACATTTCAACAATATTAATATTGCAGCAATTATACTATTGTCAAAAATAAATTCAGTTAACAATACTATGGTTGCGACGAACATACTTTTGTTGTGGAGAACATATTATTATTGCCGTGACCATGTAGTAACCATGTTTTTTCTCTGCGTGTGGTGAGATTTTCGGACATAGGGACAGGTCAGCCAAACTGCAAAAATAACTTTATTTTTATATTAAGGGTGTTGTTTTTAGACTTGTGCTTTTCAAAAAGAAATAAAAAGCTTTTAATTTAATGTTATGGCCAAGAATTTAGCTTTTATAAAGACAAGGGTTTCCCATTGTGTGCCGCTGCTGGCTCGAATGAAGAGGCCAAGAGGCCCAATTTTCGACCAGTTTTAGCAGCATTTGGGATCGTATGTCGCGCCGAATATTCTCTACCAATACGTCAATCACGTCGAGCTTATCTGCCTAGACAAGCGACTTCACATAAGCCAAGAAAAAAGTCCAGCGGTGTTAAATCGCACGATGTTGAAGGCCGCAAGATAATACGCTCAGCAAAAGAGCTTCCTTCAATAAAATGATTGTTTCGTTGGTTGTATGACCTGTAGCGCCGTCTTGTTGGAGCCAAAGGTCGCCTCATCAACATTCTCCAGTTCAGGCAAGAAAAAGTCATTAATCAGGGCTCTATAGCGTTTCCCATTCACTGTAACATTATGGCCGTCTTAATTTTTGAATAAATATGGATCAATGATTCTCTCTGTCCACAGACCACACCAACCAAAAATTTTTGAGGATGTTACGGCGTCTCAACAATGGCTTGCGGATTTTCATCACTCCAAATGCGACAATTTTGGTTATTACGTTAACCAAAAGTGGGCTTCATCGCTAGACAAAATTTTCTTGCAAAAATCAGCATCGGTAGTCATCTCGTTTTGGGCCCATTCACCGAACGTGCGACGCGCTTGATGGTCGTTCGGCTTCAATTCTTGCATGAGTTGGATTTTTTGGAAGCCAGCAAACCAGGATCCTTCTGAAAAATCTTCCATAAAGTGGATGGTCACAGCTCTAATTGTTGCGCGCGATAGCGGATGGACTCATTCTGGTCATCTTCGAAACTTTGCTCCACAGCAGCAATGGCGCCTTCGGTACGCACTGTACTGCGTCTCTGAGGATGCGCATTATCCACTAGAGTTAACGTGGTGTGAAACCGATCCATGGTTGGTCGACTCACCGACTTTGCTGGGCGATTATGTCCACGGAATATTGGACGCAGCACGCAATGCGTCGCTCGAACTGAACCATTATTTTGGTTATACATTTCCACGATTTGCAAGCGTTGCTCCGGAGTAAGTCTACTCATTATGAAATGACAAACTAAACTGAGCATAAATCAAGTGCCAGCTGTCAAATAGACCAACTCCGAAAAATGTGGCCAGATTTAAAACGACACGTCCAAAAACAAACACTTGCTATAAATTCATTTTAATTCCACATGTCCATGTTTATAGAAAGTCATCCTTTAGCCCCCAAACAATTTTTACGGGGACTCTTTTAAAAAATAAACCTAAATGACAAATCGTTCCAAAATTAGTTCTTCGTCAATCGGAATATACTCGTACAAGACCAAATTTAGTTGGAATCGGTGTTAAAATGGATGTTTTATAGCGGTTGTATGTTATATCAATAGAGATCTTTGCACTGAAGATATATCAAAACAGGGATCGGCAATCGTATGACCCAGTTTTATCTAAGCTGATTACTGACCGATCGTTGTGAAATGTACCCAATTTCATCAATATTGGATGTAATATTTGGCTTCTAGAGCTAAAGGCATAAAATCGGTTGAACACATGTATGGGAGCTATATCTAAATTTTTCATAGAAAGTCAAGAGCCTTTATCCAAAAGACTTACTTTTGAAAAGTTTATGAAGATCGGACAACAATTGCGACCTGTAACTGAAAAACAAGCTTAAGAAAGACCGTCGACGGGCCAAGGGACGGACAGACAGATATCGTCGAATCGAATCAACTAGTGATTCTGAGTCGTGCCGTACACTTTATAGGTGGGTCTAGCTTACATATTTTTAATATTACGTTTTTTGTCTAAATCATCTGGAGAATTCCCATACAATTTAGTTTATTTTTAAGTTTAAGGGCGTCTTACAATTTTCTATCGAATTTCATTAAAAATCTTGTGGCGTTAACGTTTTTAATGCGCACAGTATCTTTAACAGAAAAAAAATGAAAAAAAAATTCCACGACTTTATTTTTAGTCGAAAATTTATAAATTAAACAGAAATGCGTTTAGAAAATACCCGACCTATTATAAAAAATAATATTGTTATAACTTGTTCTACGAGTATACTTTGTGTCAATTAAATATCCAAAAACTAAACTTTAAAAATTCAAATGCAATGCATATTTATTGGTATAAAACACTACATGAATAAATGAAACGGAAGTAACAAAAGAGAAAATACTGGATAGTTCAAAAGAAGTTAAGAAGGGAACAAAATGAATCCGATTTTTCTTTCGAAAACCGGCTAGAAGTCGACATTTAATCTTACTACAAAAATCTAAATTTTAGCCATTGATTTTAGTTAATTAATTTTTCCACAAACTTTAACTTTAATAACCCACAAGTATGCATATTTGATAGACTTAACAATTAACTATCATATGCCATTTAAATTATTCGATTATCCTATTCGTTTCAAAAGATATAATTTTTGCAACGAAAAAACTGAAATGGCGCCACTGTGCGACGCTACTCTAGAAGTTATGAGCGTTTCGTAAGTGCCAAATGTCTTCTTGCGTCTTCAAAGCCATCGCATATGTGTAACAATTACTTTGGACGTGCTCAAGGTCAACATTTCAGTTGCTGTTGACGGAATAAAGACCCAACTATCAAATGTTCGGCCGATCATTTGGCGCGCTGTCAGCAAAGACTAAAGGTGCCTTTTGAATGATTTGAAATGAAATGGCATACTTTTAGCTTCGAAATAAAACAAGAATCAATCGAACTGTTGCTTTCTTTAAATATATTTTTTAGCGTTCCTATTTAATCACCCTGTATCTGCCTTATAATTACTAAAACTATTATTTGTAACCTGAGCAGATCTAGAACTAACTATGCCATGTGTGCGTGTGTGAGTAAATTCGGAAGGTGACTGCGATTCGGCCGGTTGTCTGTCGTATAAGGCTGTACGGTAAGGCCTGTGGACATTATAAAAGATATTTCAACAGATTGCCAGAAACTTCCGAATACTACTCTTACATTTTCACTTCAATTCCGCATGTTGCGGTTAACCCAACGATCGATACATCTCTAGACGTTTATATGTCAATTTAATTTGAAATATATCCCTTCATCTTATGTAATTATTAACAAAAATACTTTTTGGAATATTAATTGCGGATTTAAAAATGGTATTACATTTAACAATTTCGTGTGGCGTTTTATTTTTAAGTTATGGTACCCTTATTGTTGCGATGTGCATAACAATAAATTTCAAGACGAAATCACACGCTGTCAGACATAACGAGTTTACAAAGTCATTACACTCGCGTTTGAGGTTTTTTCCCCTCTTGCATTTTATACCCTGCTCCATCGGATAGAGTGTATACTAAATTTAGCCTTCTGAATTATTGTAGGAGATCTTATTAAGTAAAGTATATACACAGAGAAAATGTCGGATATGAATCAGTTCGAACTACAAAACATGCCTTTGGATAAGAAGAAATCCACTCACCAAATTTTAATATCATGAATGGAAATTCAATTCAGACCTCAACAATTCGGTTATAACATTGGAAAGATGTCGAAATAAGTTAGTGTCGGCTGTTAATCGGTTCGAACTTTACAATTTTTCTTCGGTTGAGAAGACTTTCTGGGGCATTCACTAAAATATCAAGAATGAAAATTTAGTCCACACATCAAAAATTCAATTATACTGGTACTATTGAAAACTTGTCGAAATAATTTGATTTCAGAACCGCATGCTGTGGTAAGTTACAGTTTTCTATAAAGTTGCTCATTGTGGTTGGCAACAAATAATTTCGTTATAATAACCAAAAATTATTTGAACGAATTGAACAGCACTCATTTTACCAACAAAAAGTCAAACATGACACACTCTGCTACATAAACACATGTTTTTTGCTATCGGCGAATTCATATTTGGTTCAACTGCACCGAACTATTATTTTAAAAATGTTGACAAATGATATTTTATGTTTCTTTGATTATTTCATTGCAATTTATAGGTTTTTATTGCCTGCTTTTGTCAAATTCGGCGATGAACCCTCTTGTTGTTTAATTCTCTTCGATGTATACAAAGAAAAACAATGTTGCCATACTACTCTCAATTCTGTTGAATGTTGCCAGATGCAAACTAACTCACAATGCTAGTTTCCCTAAAAGAACACACGGCTATTGTCGTACAAGGAAGTACATTGAAGTGTCCAATTGCGTAGTAAATCCGAAAATTAGACAATTTCATGTTTATCTTAATTAGATCACAATAAATAAATTTTTCCAAGCTTTTTAAAAAAATATATTTGATAACTAAGTTTCTGCAACTTAAATTCGTTCGTATTGATGGATTTTTTGCCGCAATCATTCGACAAAAAATATCGGTTTTGAGAAGGACCTGTTCACAGTAAATACGTATAAATTCCTGATCGTCTTAAAGTTTTTAGGTGATCTAGCCTTGGTGGCTATTCCGTACATCCCTAGACGTGTCATTTGAAACCTCAATAGGAGTTAAACAAAATGGGGTACGACCTCATTTACCATTATAACATAAACAATTATTGCTAATAATTAACTGTAAATAGGCGAAATCGGTCGAAGAGGTAAAAATTCTTCTGAACGGACTAAAATTACCTCTATCAAAAGTACTGGTACATTATATTGTTTTGTATTTGCTCAAAATATCCCCAGAATGTGTGGAAGAGCCATGGCTAACCACAAATCTTCAGAGGAGCTACACTTAATGCATTTGAAATGGACATGTTCGTTGGGCTATGACATGGACACCTGTAGACTAAAAATACGGTCCCAGTTGTCCTATGAAACTTTTAACTAAACAAGGACGTGTGGCGAATACAATTTTATTGCTATTCGAAATTCGAGTGTTGCTATATATATTTCTGGCCTAGGCAACACTAAGTGTTGCCTACTGCCATCTGACATTTCCATTGAAAACTTTGTCGCTTTTTAGCATAAACGTACTCAAATCGTTTTGAAGTACGACCATCATTTATGTGGTTTACAGTGACTTGAAAAATTCAATTTGGCAAAAAATGGAATTACTCGTGAACATTTTCGTGCGATAATTTTTCACAACTTTCGACGCGGATTATCACGACAAGAGTGCATCGATGAACTTAAATCTTTGTATGGCGATGAAGCACCATCCTATAGCACTGGGAAAAACTGGTTTAATGAATTCAATCGTGGCCGACGCTCGCTCAAAGACGAAGGTCGTCCAAAAACGGCCGTTGTGCCAGAGAACATTGATGCCGTCCGTGAACTGATAATGCAAGATCGTCATGTGACATACCGTGAGATAGAGGCATCCTTGGGGATTTCTTCGATTAGCATACATTCGATATTGCATGAACATCTGGCCGTAAAAAAGGTTTGTTCTCGTTGGATCCCGCACAATTTGACAATCGCTCAAAAAAAGGCTCGTGTCGTGTCAATTGTTGCAAAGAAATTTTGAAAAAATACGATCGCGGTGCTTCAAAAGACGTTTATCAGATCGTCACATGCGAAGAATCATGGATCTATGCGTATGAGCCCGAAACAAAACAGCAATAGACCGTGTGGGTCTTCGAAGACGAGCCAAATCCAACGAAAGTTCTTTGTGGAAGAAACACTTCGAAGCAAATGGTCGCCTGTTTCTTCGGCAAAACTGGTCATGTGGCGACTGTTTCGCTTGAGCAACATAGGGCGGTCAATTCTGAGTGGTACACCACAATTTGTTTGCCTAAAGTCTTCGGAGAAATTCGAAAAACGACTAAGAGAAGACGAATCATTGTGCACCATGCCAATGCGAGCTCTCACACATCGGCTCAAACCAGCGCCTTTTGATTGATGGGTCATCTGCCGTACAGCCCTGATGACTTCTTTTTATTCCCGCACATCAAGGAATAAATGCGTGATAAACGATTTTCAAAAACCATGTTTTGTGGGTGTCTCAATCGGAGTGGAAAAATTGCTTCGACATTTGGTTTGAGCGCATGCAAAAGTGTATAAATCATGCTGGAGAATACTTTGAAAAGCAATAAACCCATTTTTGATGATAAATATTCGCATTTTCGCTATTAGGCCAGAAATATATATATATATATATATATATATATATATATATATATATATATATATATATATATATATATATATATATATATATATATATATATATATATATATATATATATATATATATATATATATATAGCAGCCCTCGTACTTATTATTCGGGTCCGTTTTGAATTTATTTAATGACATTGAACTAAAGTTTCTATCTGTCGTTCCCTCGACAGCCGGTTCTATGCACCGGATCGACCCGACGGAGGAAATCTTCGGCCAAGGGCTGTCACCACGGCACTATGTGTCGCTACAACAACAACAACGTATCTATCTCTACTTATATATATTTATAATAAGAACAAGTACTTATTTGCAAGCATACCTATGCTCAAGAATAAGTAGTCTGTGTGCAAGAACATTTTGAGAAAGTATAAAAAATACACTTCTGCAGAGATTTGAAAATGAAACACACTAAGCTCGGTGATACCAGATGATAGATATTTGTTGATTTTCTCTTTACAGCTCTCAAAACCATAATTCTACCATAACAACAATGATAGTAAAACGGGAGAGAACTGAATAACGAAATAGTGTTTAATTGTTGACCTTTAAATAGAACTATAGCCACACACCATACTGGAAATATTCTTATTTAACCTCTTACAGGAAGTTCTTATTTTTAGTTTTAAAATAATCCAGAGGGTCATAAGAGGTCTTTACCTGGTAATGCAAATGGTAATGACTAGTACTTACTGAGTTTTTGCTGGGATGGCTTAATCTTTTAGCTTTGACTAAAATAGCTGCTCGTACTCATGATCCCTGGGGTCCAAAAACCTCCCTTATTATGAAGGGTATATACGATTCGGCTTGTCTCAATTATACCTAGCTTTTATTTTTTTTTTGGTGCGGAATTTTGAAGATTAAATTTAAATTGACACAAATGTTGTACGCGAGCAATTAAAAGGATTTTATAAACTTTACTTTACGAATTTTTTTTATAGGTTTTCGGGGGGTTTTTCGTTTAAACTGTATTTCGGATTTTTTCTTTATTTAAAATAACAATATGTTAATTTTGCCATATAAAAGTTGTTATTTACAATTATACGCTTTTATGACTGGCTACTTGACAACCCAATAAGCTCCTCTACCTTCTCCTGAACCCTATAAAACAACACCAGTTGCCAATTAAATACTAGCTTAGTATGATATTATTCCTTTGCCCATTTCTAGGTCAAATTTTAAACGAATTTACATAAAAACAAAACTAGAAAAACTTAACATTCACTGATGATAACAATTAAATTATTTGTTTTGTTTTTTTGCTGTTTTCTTTTTAGGGCTTTTGCGGCAGTATCAGTGATAAACGTTTTTGCGGTTAAACGTCAAAATCGCTTGCATGCGCATTTGTTTTGATCGGCTGTGCTTCGCCAGAGAGAGGCCAGCCCCAACAGACAATAGAGTCAATAATGCCACTTCCCAGCAGCCGCTGGAGCAGCAACTTCACACGTATGATGTTAGTACACCCACCGCAAATGCAACTAGTGTTATTACCACAACACCACCAACAACATTGTTAGCGCACCTGCCACAGCAAGAAAGCACCAGCAACAGCAACACCTCACCAACAATAGACCTAGCCCTTGCAGCCACAGCGAATCACAGAACTGTTGCGACATTGGGACCAACGGATGGTGCGTCCATCAATGCCTTGGATCCTCCAACGCCAACAAACAATAGAAACGTAAATAAACAGAATAATTTAGATATAGACGAAAAATACCGGGGAGAACAAAGCAGCGACAGTCCGCCGCAGCCCAGCAACCCAACCGTGTTTTTCAATTCTCAGCGATCGATAGCAACAACAAACACAAGCACATCAACAACAGCGGCAGCATCATCATCAACTACAGAAGAAAACAAAACAACGCCGCCCACGTCAAATAGAAATATTTTGGAAAAACAATTTTCAGTTTCTTTGGGCAAGGCGGAAAATTTTCCAACACCCCATACACCTGACGCCACCACAGCTACTAGGCAAACGACAGCAGCCGCCGTAGCTACGACTGACGCTGTCGTTGCCGCAAACGCTCACGCTTACGCCACCCAAAACAAACAAGAAGAGCCCCTCACACTAGAAGACGTTCAGTTACGTCACAGCGAAGCTAAACCGCAAAGTGCCGTCGACGACATTGTGGTCGCCAACGGCCAAGAAGTCTCCGAATCCGAATCCACAGCCAGCGAAACGACAGAATCAGCTAAAATGCAGCAAGAACCAAATGCCAACATCCAGTTCCAACCCGATCTGGGCATCGTGAACAACAATAATTTGCAAGCGCTCAGCGGCACGCTAATCGATAATAGCACGGGCGCGATACGCCTCTCATTGCCGCTCAATCCGGCTGACGTGTTAACGCATACGCTTATATACGGCACCGTGCCTACGGGGGCCCAACAGCTCAATACCGATCCGAATTTTCAGGCGCGCAACTATTTGCACCAGCAAGAGTTACAACTACAGCAGCGCTATCAGCAATTGCAACAGCTGCAGGCCCAAACGCAGGGTCTCTTTGCGACAGCCCCATCGACGACTCCCATCATATTGCAGCCCACCGCCAGTGCGACACCTGGCACGGTGTATGCCACCACGCCCACTGACTATTGCACGCAACATAAACTTCTGGCAGCCCAAATGCAGGGCCTGTGTATTTCCAATCCAAATGCAGCTGCGCCGGCCAGCGGGGCCGCCGGTGTTATGGATACAAACGCAGGCGGTGGCTTCGGCATGCACAATAATTCGTATGTGCCGGCCACACCGCAAGAGGAGCGTCTGCTACAGTGCATCCAGGCTAAGGATCTCAAAATCCAAGAAATGCAAAGGGCTCTTCAGTACAAAGACAACGAAATAGCTGAACTCAAGTCGCATCTGGACAAGTTTCAGAGTGTTTTTCCCTTTTCGCGCAGCGGAGCCACAACACCGTGTGGCGGAGTATCAAGTGGCGGCAGCGGTAGTTCGCTGGCAGCCGCCGTCGCTGGTGGTGTACGTAAATCTGGTCAATCGTTTCAGCGTCAACGCGCTCAGGGTATATCAGCTGAGCCGCAAAGTGAATCTTCGGTACTGTTGGATAATGTAACGTTCCCGAAATATGATAAAGATGACAAGTGAGTATTTCAAATTTTCTTATAGAATTTTGTCTTTATAATATTTAAAAAACTCGCAAAACAATGCGATTTCGTAGCGCATGCGCTGCGACAAGTTTAAACTTCTATTGGGCTCTCAAGAAGCCGTTAAATGTCTTAAGCGATTTTTGCGCCGCCGCTGTGGGGTCTGGAGTGAAATCTCTTTTACTCACATTGAATTCTTTAGAAGGACGACAGACGCTACTGCTGCGACAGGAAATTTTTGTGCAGTAAAGGCGCTACGATTTGCCAACGTATTTGCTTAAAAGGTCAATTGAGCCTTTTCTTATTTAAGGTGGTATTGAAACATATCGAAATTTTTGTATTAAAGTGGGGTTAACTCAACCTTTAATTGTTTTGTAAAAAAAACAGACTCATCGCTTAATCCTTTAAAAAAATTAAAGTCTTTTTTAAGTTAAGAGTATTACAACATTCTAAGAAAACAGATTTTTGGCTCAACTTAATATTTGTAAATATTGACTTAGTGCCTTTTTGTTGAACAAGACCAATATGAAGCAAAATCACCTTCACTTTACTAATTATACTTTAAAACGAATGTGATTAGAACAATTTTTACAATGACAAAAGTAATTCCAAGATCTCTAATAATTATTAAAATAATATTGAGTATTTACATAGAAATTAAGTAAGGAGGGAAATGTTACCGGAGAGAGAGAGAGAGTAAAGGTAGAATATAAAAGAGTTTCTGCTCAGTTTTGATTCCAGGATACATGAAGGCATATACCTCAGGTCAAGTGGTGAATGAGCTTTTTTGTTTCAAATGCGCGTTGGGGTTTGTTTGATGCCTCGTACATTAAAATTGACGAAATACTGAATGCACCCTTGTATTTATTCTTAGTGTACCGCCTAAGGACTAGACATATACTAAAAAAAAACATAATCTAGTGGTATCAGTAGCCTGATGGCGGCTCCCAATTTATGAACGCTCACCGTGAGTCTCACACGTTTTCGTTTACAAACTCGAGCATTGCGTCTCTCGAAAAGAGTAAATCGACTTATCGATGCTGTCTAGCTCTGACCACATAAAGTCGGTCAATATCGCTTTATACTGATGATCTTTGATGGTGTATCCTTTGTCATATCATAAAAAATAAGGTTTGATGTCTGCTTGGCTGCTGTCGACTGATATTAGAAAATCCGTTTCCATTGTGCCCTACAATTATCAAGTGGAGGAAAATCCGAATAAATACTAGTAATTTCGTTGTGAGGTGAGCCCTTTTGTGTCTCTGTTTTCCAAATTCGAAATAGGCTAATAAATATTGTTGCTAAAAAGTTATTTCGCCTGAAGATCTCTTAGGACATTAATGATCTTATTTTATATATTCAGTGGCATCTGCAAAACTAAATCACCCCGGTATTTTTCTTGAGAAAACAGATGTGTTTTTTTCTTAAATTGAAAACATATATCTGTGTTATTTTTTCAGTTTAGCGAACCAATTTGTTTAGGCACGCGCAAAACAAAAAATGAAAATATTTAATATGTTTTTTTTTTATCGTGTGAGGGGTTTGTATACTCGTATATCCACAGTGGACTGAATGTATTAGCATTTCAGCGCCGAATCTATCGGCAAACGTTCATGTGAAAAACCAGAACGGCTGACATTGAATTAATTAGTTTGTTATGAAGGAGTTTTCTTCGATCTTCTTCTTTACCAGTTGTTGCATACAAAGTTTCGTGGCAACAAAAAGAAGACCATATATAGGACATTAAACCGCCTTAGGGTCATTCATATAAAATATTACGCCATTGTGTTGTGTGTTGCATAGTTTGGTGGGTTGTCTCTTACGATGGGGTCACTGACCTGCATTTCTGCGAACAAGGAGTCAAAACATCGGCCAAAGTTTACCGAGAACATTGTCAAAATTTTTAGGGTTCGGCTTACGAACACCCTGCAATGTATTACTACAAAGCAACATGCGTTTAGTAATTAAGCCTATCTGCATTAAGGTAACTGCATTTAGTAAACTGCTGTTTGATTGTAAACAACTGTTTGGCAATTATTTTTTTTTTGCCATTTACTTCGCTATAAAATGGATACAAAAAAGAAATTGCGATTAGCAACTATGCTGTTGGCGAAAAATCACAGTTTATTTAAAAGAAATGTGAAATTAATTTTGCCGAAATTGGCCCACATTATAAAAATTGTACCAACCAAAAACAATTCGACAACAGCTGATTTGATAACAGCCGCTGATTGTGAGTACATCGGTAGTTTGTGATAAACTAGGATAGTGTTGCCAGACTGTAATACCTAAATACAGTATTATTTATATCAGTTTGATTTTCATTTCATTATTGACATGTAATTCGAAGCCCATTGGGGCCTATTAAAGCTAAATTATAATATGCATCAAAATGTTAAATAGAACACCATAAACTACTAGAAAAAATTCAAAAAAATTATATAAATTAAAATAATCTTAATATTTCCTAATAAAAGAGAAAAAACCCTGATGAAAGCATATAAGTGATAATCAAGAAACCGAAGAAAAAAAAACATATAAATAAAAGCATTACTCTGTACTTGAACGAAAATGTTCCCTTAAATGTTTACGAAATGTCATGGAAGGACAAATTAAACGTTTTTAAACTGCTTGGCAAAATGTTAAATAGTCGGGCTACTCTTACGAGGAATGATCGATCCATAAGCGGTGTTACCTTTGGAATAATTAACTGTCTGTTGCGAATTGAGTGACTGAAAACAAATGAATTTGATAGGAACAAAGGAGATTGAAGTTTGTATATCTTGTAAAAAAAATATAGCAACCGAAGGTGCACAAATTCCACAAAGGAACAGCCTAAAAAGTCATTCACAAACGGCGATATGTAAGCATACGGTTTAACAGAATATACATAGCGCATAACTCTATGAAGCACTGTCTTTATAATATTCATATTACTTTGAGTAGTTCCTGTATATACCTCAGGGCAGTACAAAATATTTGGCATAATTAAACCATGAACCAGTTTTGTTTTTATCCAACGAGGTAAAACTAAATTGGTGTTGTATAGTTGACGAAGTGTGAAACTAATACGTGAAGCAATACTGCGAATATGCTGCTCAAAGCAAAATTTGTTATCCAGTAGTATTCCCAAACACGTAATACTCTGAACGAATTCTATAGACGTACCATTGTATTGAAAATCTAGGTTGATAGAAGATGATGATGAAAACAATATTGCCTTTGTGTTAAAAGGATTAATACTAAGCTTGTTAGAGGACATCCATACGCTCAATAATTTTAAAACATAATTAGTTTTGGCTTGTAAAACATCCAAATACTGGATTTCTCCGCAAAATAATAGCTGAACATCATCAGCAAAAGAATATGGTGTACACCATTCGCCTAGACTTTTGAAAAGGTCATTAATAAACAGCACAAACAAAATTGCACTAAGATCAGAGCCCTGAGGGACCCCACTCCTAACAGACGATGCGACTCCATTGACACGAACAAACTGCTTTCTACCACATAAATAAGAAAGCATTAAACTACATGCACTTTTCCCAAGTCCATAATCTTTATGCAATTTATTTATCAAAATTCCATAATCTACCCTATCGAAGGCTTTTTCTAAATTCAAAGACAAAACCATACATATTTTTTGATCATGAGTATTCTTCCTTATTGAGTCAGTAAGGCCAACTAAAAGAGCAGAGGTACTCCTGTCGTTCCGGAAACCACATTGACAATCATTAAGCAGCGATTTACTCTCAATATGGTCTAACAACTGCCGCTTAAGAATATTTTCCACAACTTTTGACAGAATGGGAAGCAAAGAAATGGTTCTTAAGTTGTCAGGAGAATTCGAGCTTGACTTCTTTTGAATTGGTGTCACTATGGCTACTTTCCAATCATTAGGAAAGCAGGAAGTCATTATTATAGTGTTCACTAAATAAAGAAGGTGTTTTGATACAAACAGAAATACTACTTTAAGAAATTTAGGAGATATCTCATCACAACCAGAGGCGTTAGACTTGATTGACATAAAAGCCTGTATCAAGTCATTAGAGGAGACGTTATAAAAAGAAAGCCATCTTCCCCAATAATTTGGTTAAAAAAAAATATTGTACATTTATCTTAAAGCTAATGCAGTTTCGGAGGAGATAATGAACGAGTTTATTTGCATTAAGTCTGCTAATGCACATTAACGCTGTGGTCTGTCTGGGCTATCAGTGGCCTTGAAATTCAGGTGGGGCGCCGTATACATTTTTTTCGTAGTTTTCATTCTTACATCCTTGTGTAACAACTTTTAGGAGATAAGTTAATCAATACTTGTGCAACTAAAAAATATTAATTAACTTAAGTCATCAAAATCTTTTCAAGGGTAACGTCCTTTGGTGGTAAAGTCAAGGTACCTTACCATTAACATAGAAATAAAATAAGCTAAATTTAGGGGTGGCTGCCCATGTAAAACCCTATACCGCTTCGGATGTGCAGAAATATCCACTGATAAGACAAAATATTAAGAAATCGTAAAATTATTTCCATTATTATATTCGCGGGGAAAATGGTCTGATTTTTCGCCACAACGCAGGTCCAGGTACACCATTTGTCATATTTTCCAATAGATGATATATTTAGATTATTGAGTACATTTTTTTTTTTGTTTTTAAATACTCATGTACGCATATTTAGAGGGTGCATAAGTAGACCATAGTCCCATGGATCCGGTACCCACATTTAGCTAAATTTCACAAAGAATGGTATTCTCGGATTCCTTGGTTATTTCTGCCCATACGTCCCTATTTGGGACGTATGGGGTTTCGGTTAAGCTAAGAATTCGGATTTGGTTTTCGGTTAAGCTAAGAAAGTATAGCCTTATCTTAAAAATAAAAGATATTAAAGTTTTGTGAGCAAATATCATTGCTTTCGAGTAGCCAATGTTTAAATGAGGCCGATACGAAAAAATGTTTAATTATAAAATTCACATATTTACAAAAAAGTTGTAAGACGTTTATTGAAAATAGTTTCGTATTAGGAGATGTTATACTTCAGGCAGTTTCGCAGTTAACGAGAATTGCCGGCAGTAGAGTTTTCCACCGAACACAATAAAAAATCCTTCGCATTGCATACACACACGATACAGTGCATGAATTGTATGCATTTCTTTGTTGTTTTTATTCATTTAATATTTTAGCAATATCTGATAAATAGTTTATCTTATGTATGAATTTTTTTAATCGAGTGGTGATAAAATACATATACCAATTTTGTGGATAAAATGTAAAATGTCTTTTTGCTGTGTACTCGTAAGTAGATTTTTTTATGTGCCATTTCATTGCCATCTTTTCATCCTACCACACCCTATAGTGCTTCAACGCAGCTGCCGCCGTTCTGGCCAAAAGTGTCACCTTGTATGCAAGTCGCAACTATAATGTCCTCAGCGAATTTTGGTTTCCTTTCTCTCATTGGTACACATTAGCTGTGTTCCTTTTTTTAAGGTTACTTTACTATGGAAATTACACGGCTAGCAAGCGAGTTGGCCTTAAGTGCTAAAAGAAACGAGTAAGAGTTACTACACTTATTTCTCCAATAAGAAGTAAAACATGAGACACCCTGCTAAATAAAAATACAGTGTGTCCGTCGGGAAGGTATACTGCTTTGTTTGTTTATAATTGTTGAATTAATGAAAGAGAATTGATTTTATATTGATAAATGTTCTATTTAAAGTCGGCAATTATGTAAGGAATACAGCCTCACAAATGCGAGCCAGCACATTTGTCATTACATTCTCACACAATTCATGCGGTATTTCATTAATTTCATCACGAATATTTTGTTTGAGTTGCTTAAGCGTTTCTGGTTTGCTTTCGAGATATCACCACAAAAAAAGTCCGGAGCAGTCAAATCAGGCGAGCGTGGAGACCAATCAACATCACTCCTTCTTGAAACAACTTGTTGTGGAAAGAGGTCTCGCAGCAATTCCATTGTAATCCTGGCTGTATGCGATGAGGCACCGTCTTGTTGATACCAAATGTTAATCAAGCCCAAAGCATGCAGTTCTGGCGTTAAAAAGTTTTCAATCATATCACGATATCGCTCCCCATTGATAGTTACCGTTACGCCGTTTTCATTTTCATGAAGTAAGGTCCAATGATTCCTCCTGACCAAATTGCACACCAGACTGTCACTTTTAATGGATGCAAAGGTGACTGATGAATAATTTGAGGGTTTTCCATTGCCCAGAACCGACTATTCTGTTAATTCACATATCCATTCAAATGAAAATGTGCCTCGTCACTCATGATGATTTTTTCATGAAAATCGGGTTTGTCATGGGCGAGCTGTAACATCCTATTGGCATATGTACGGCGGCGTAAATTGTCTTGTGAAAGAAGCTGTTGTGTCAACTGAATCTTAAATGGAAACAAATGTAAATCCTTGTGCAAAATTACGGCCAAAGTTGTTCTTTGAGGACCAAGCTCCTGAGCAGGGCCTCGAATTGAGGTAGTTGGATTGTTTTGAACACATTCTTGAGCAGCAGTAATGTTTTCGGCCGATCTTGCAGTACGTTGGAGTCCATGCTCGGGCCTATCAGCTACAGACCCTCTTTCTTCGAAATCATTCACTACGCGATAAATAGTGTAGTAGTTTGTTGGCACGTTGTTTCTCCCAAAAATTGCACGTAACTTTCTCATCGCCACAGTAATCGATGATTCATTTTGATAAAATGTTTGAACGATTTAAACACGTTGGTTTATCGAATATATTCCATATTAAATTTGCCACGTCTCTAATTCACGACTGCCAAATATGAACTGTCAAGACTAATGTTTACCAAAATGGCGGCAAAACAAAGTAGTATACCTTCCCGGCGGACACCCTGTACATGTTTTTATACCAATTACTGAAGGATTAAAAGTTACTAATTTATTTCTCCACCAAGAAGTCAAACATGACACACCCTGCTATATAAACATATACTCGTGAAGGGTATAAAAACCTTCACCAAAGGGTGTATGGTATTTTAAATATGTCATTCCGTTTTCAACATCACGAAATATTGATCGGAGACCCAATAAAGTATATATGCATATATAATCTTGATCGTCGTAAAACTTTAAGACGATATAGCCATGTCCGTCCGCCCGTGTGTCTGTTAATAGCACGAAACGAATAAACCCAGGATCCCGAAATCGCCCCGGGGGAATTAAATTTACTTAGAAGTACGCTTTTATGAGTTGTTTTTGACGGATAATAGTTAAAATGGATACTTCTTAGTTAAACAAACTAAATACCTCAAAAGAGGTTATAGTTGCTGGACTTTTTGGCTCACGGTCATAGGTGGTCATGGTCATAACGGGCGAATTGTAGTCAATATGGACACATGTGCACGAGGGTTGCTATTTATATTTAGGGTCCGGCGATAAAAACACAATCGTCTATCGTTGGAAATGTTTTTATAGATTTTTAAAATATTCTCCTTTATGATCAATACACTTTTGCATGCGCCCAAACAAATTTTTGAAGCACTTTTTCCACTCCGATTGAGACACCTCCAAAGCATGATTTTTGAACGCTTCAACAGCTGCTTCGGGCGATGCAAAACATTGACCACGCACTTTTTTCTTGTACTAGGGAATAAGAAGAAGTCATTGGGTGCCAAATCAGGGCTGTACGGTGTATGGCCCATCAATTCGACATCTTGAGTGGTCAAATAGCACATCGTTTCAGCTGATGTGTGAGAGCTCGCATTGTCATGGTGCACAATGATTCGTCTTCTCTGGTTCGTTTTTCGAATTTCTCCAAAGACTTCAGGCAAACAGATTGTGGTGTACCACTCAGAATGGACCGCCCTATGTTGCTTAAGCGCAACAGTCGTTACATGACCAGTTTTGCCGAAGAAACAGGCGACCATTTGCTTCGAAGTGCTTCTTCCACGAACAACTTTCGGGCTCATACGCATAGATCCATGATTCGTCACCTGTGACGGTCTTATAAACGTCTTTTAAAGCAAAGCGATCGTATTTTTTGAAAATTTCATTGCACCAATCGACACGAGCCTTTTTTTTGACCGATTGTCAAATTGTGCGGGATCCAACGAGGACAAACCTTTTTTACGGCCAGGTGTTCATGCAATTTCGAATGTATGCTGGTGAAAGAAATGCCCAAGGATACCTCTATCTCACGGTATGTCACATGACGATATTGTAGTATCAGTTCACCCAAGGCATCAATGCTTTCTGGCACAACGGCCGTTTTTGGACCTTCGTCTTTGAGCGAGCTTCGACCACGATTTAATTCATTAAACCAGTTTTTCACAGTGCTATAGGATGGTGCTTTATCGCCATACAAAGATTTAAGTTCATCGATGCACTCTTGTCGTGATAATCCACGTCGAAAGTTGTGAAAATGATCGCACGAAAATGTTCACGAGTTAATTCCATTTTTTTGCCAAGTTCATTTTTTGAAGTCTTTGTAAACAACACAAATGAGTACGTTTATGCTAAAAACTTCAATCTTTCCCATGGAAATGTCAGATGGCGCCAGTTCACATTGCGTGTTGCCTAGCTTGACTTTTTTGCTCATGTGGACCGAAAAAAGTACCGCATGGTCATAACGAGTTAACTGTAATCAGTATGGACATATTTGTACACATTTTAAAGTAAATTTTGCTTCGAATCCATATATATATATATGTGACAGCGCATAGAAAAAAATCAATTTTAATTTTTTTTCTTTTTTTTGATGTGGACAACATCTGACCATCCAATGAGACCGATCCCATGCCCCAAACGTGTTCCCTCCCAGAGATATGCGCGTTTTATGAAAGAGAAGTCGACGATTCTAAGCGCAAATAGAAAGGGACCTAATCTTTAAAATGGCTCTCCTGAACAAAACTGGTTTTTAACCTTAGGTCCCTTTCTATTTTGCGCGTCACATACTCGTGTAGGGTAACTTTTATGTTTTGGCTAAGATTAAGCACGAAAGCAGGGGCCAAAAGAGCCCAAAAAACGTACCATTTTTCTTAGTGCTTTTGTTGCGTTGGGACGGTGGAGGGTATATTAATTTCTGGCCGAATTTAAAGACGTTTTTACTTGTTTGTTATGTAAACGAAAAATATAATAGAACAAGAAGAGGTCCCATTGACGAATTCGTATTGGGTTAATCTGCGCGAGATGGAATCCGTATAGCTAGAAATCTGCTCAAACCTATAGTCCAAAAATATTTTTGCAAAGCAAAAAATCTGCAATTAATTTATTTAATTTTCATTAATTATTTTGTAAAAATTTCTAGTTTCTTGTTGTTTGCGTTGGACAAATTGGCCGATGGACCCTATTGTTGTTCGATAATCTTTGCCATGTTATCATATTTAATCTCAATTTTGTACAATGTTGGCTTATTATCAAATTGCAAACTATCAGGTACCTCAAAAAAAAACACGGCTCTTGTTGGCTTTTGTTCTTTTGCGGATTTTGCGGCGATTTCCTGCCCTATATTAGTCTTTCACTGCCTTCGTCGGTATGGACGTTACAATCATCTTGTAGGCTATGTTCTTTGCTCTTTCGATAACAAATTTCGCAAGCCCACCCCCCTTATGCTTCAATAATATCTGATCGTTTTTTAATTGACGTCATTAATCGTTGTCGCTCCTTCATCGCTATCGTTCCCTCATTCCCATCCATCTATCGCTCCATCCATCTGTTCATAGATTAGCAAAAACCGAAAAATGTACAAATATTTGTCCGAAAAACAAGAGCGCTTTCGTGGTGTAGGCGTTCACACACCCTGTCTGTCAACAAGTGATTTGGTCGGAATAGGCCACAGCAACAACAACAAAAACATTAAGAAACGTGCGACACATCTAAATAGTTATGCCGCCTAGCTGTTCTCGGCTCTGCCTACAGTTCGGCGATTTCGGTGCACTCCGTACGTACTACGTACAGCTGTCGAACGATAAGAAAGAAGGTGCGTAATCGGTCCCACCTCCCTTTCAGGTGATGGCTGGAGGTGGTGGTGGTGGTGTGGCTGTAGTTGTTTTTGTTGCCAACCACTCACAGTTCGGCGGGTTAATTGGCAGAATCTTAAATGCGACATAATTTTGCCATTTGCAGTGCGGCGGTGTGGTGCGACTGCAACTGACAAACTGTCAATTGATTGCATTCTGTCAGTTGGTTTGACGTTATTTTCGATCTGTCAAATTTTCATGTTTACTTTTCACACATTGTGTGTTAACGTCACTCGCACTGTAGCTGATATCTGTCTTCATGACTGTCTGTCTGTCTCGCTGTCGTAATGGATCGAATCGGATCTTGTGGATCGTTTGTCTGATTTATTTGTTTGCCATAACTTTGACACTTGCAAATTGAGTTTTTTAAGTGGACTTTATTAAGATTCAAATGATATGAATACCTCGAATCAAAGGGGGCGTGGACATTGCGACATATATTAATCGGCACTTTTGAATGACTTGAAACGGAGTGTAAAGTTATAAACCCCTTACACCATAAATTCATAATTGAAATGGAAGAAATATTTATTGTCATGTTTATGGTCCGTATGTACTAGTCCGTATCTCAGCAAAATCTTAAAAATAAATCCATGGAAATTTTGGCTGTTAGTTAATGGGGGACTACCCTTGAGAAAACAACGTCATCTCCTTCAGAGCGCCCCAAACTCAGCCATATCTTTCGAATATATTTATTCGTAGTGATTATATTAGTTTGTGTATACGAGTATTTACCATCGATTGCTTCTTTTAACAGTAATGCCCCTGTTTGAGGCCCCAACGGTCTCTTGTGTCTGATTTTGTTTCGAAAATATTTCTTTTTGACTAATATGGAATATGCTTACCAGTCGAGTATATTTTGAATAATCTTTGTACGAGGGCGGTTCGGAAAGTTCTTAGCCTATCAATGAAAGAGAATAGTTAGTTTTTCAAAAATATTTTTATTTTTCAATATAATCTCCTGAAACTTCAATACACTTAGTCCAACGCTTATCTAGCAAATCTATCCCTTGATTAAAATAGTTTTCCTCAAGGTCTTCAAAATAGTGGTTTACAACTGTAATTGCATCTTCATTTGAGGTAAAAAGCTGGCCAGCAAGGATTTTTTTTAGATTTGGGAACTGGTAAAAGTCACTGGGAGCTAAATCAGAAGAATAAGGTGGGTGGTCAAGCAACTCGTACTTTAATTCGTTGATTTTAGCCATTGTTAAAACACTCTTGTGCGCTGGTGCGTTGTCTTGATGAAAAATTATTTTTTTGTGTTCTAAGCCAGGACGTTTTTCTCGAATATGTACATTTAATTGATCTAAAAGGTTGCAATAGTACTCTGAATTTATTGTTTTACCCTTTTGCAGATAGTCAATCAATAAAATACCTTTGAAGTCCCAAAAAACCGTTGCCATAACCTTACCAGCCGATTGAACTGTTATTGCCCTCTTTGGGGCAATTCCTCCAGCTTCAGTCCATTGTTTGGATTGTTCTTTTATCTCTGGAGTATAGTGGTGGATCCATGTCTCATCAACAGTTATGAAACGACGCTTAAAATCCATTTTATTTCGCTGAAAACGATCCGAACAAGCTTGAGAAATGTTCATTCTTATGCGTTTTTGGTCGACTGTTAACAAGTCCGGCACCCATCTTGTAGAGAGCTTTTTCATCTGTATTTCTTCATGCAAAATTAAATGGACTCGATCATTTGAGATGCCCATGATATTGGCTACAATTTCTGTTGTTGTTGCTGTTTTTGGACGTGGTTCATCTTCAATGCTTGTACGACCACGTTTAAATTCAGCAACCCAATTTTTTACTGTTGAATATGAAGGAGCACTTTCACCTAACACATTCACCATATCATTATGAATTTCTTGTCCCGATAAACCTTTTTTATGTAAATATTTAATGACACCACGCATTTCTAATTTTTCCGTTGTAAAAAAATCGCGGATGCGTCTTTTGTGAACACCTGTTTCTATACAGGTCGAAACAATTAACATGTGTTCATAGCAGAGATGGAAGTTTCCAAAACACTTAACTTTTTTCTGTTTATACCGCGCTTTTTGTGCTAGGCTAGGAAGTTTCCGAACCGCCCTCGTATTAGAACAGTCGACGGTAAATGAATGTCTTGCGAACAAATTCTTTGGGCGTCACCTTCTACGAGGAAGGAAAACAGTGTAAGCCAATCCCTCCAGTACACGCAGAGATAAAATATGGCTACTGTACGGTCAAGTGAACTATAATATGTTGTCTGCAATAATAGTATGTTTGTCGCAACCATTTTTAGATTTTATTTTAACAAAAGTATGACTGCGGCAACATTAATATCGTTGAAATGTTACAATAGTATTATTATCAATTTAAAAATTAAAATATGGTTGTAGCAAAAATAATTGTTAATAATCATACGATTACGGTAATCATACCGTATGATTGTAATTTTTGTAAATTTGAAATGGTGTCTAGAGCAATGCTATTGTTACAAACCCTTCGGAGTAATAGTATTTTTTATATGCAAATCAAAATTGTTTAAAACAAACTGCTTTGGATTTGTTTAACTGAAATATTTGTAATGAAAATACTTAAGTTTTTTTAAAGTGGTTTTGAGTGTGGGCCATAATATGGTAGTGGAGATCGTATTATGGTTGTAGGGATCATAGGATGGTTGTGTGTAAACAATACTATTGTTGTGAGGATCATAGTATGTGTTGAAAATAATAGTATGGTTGTGACACAACCATATAACCAACAATAGTATGATGCTCATCGAGTATTGTCACCCCAACCATACTTAATTTCTTTGTATACGTTGCCTCCATCTAATAACAGCTAAGAGAATCCGGAAGGAATGAACTACCAAAAATTGAAGAACAACAGTGTATGCAGTAGGGAGATGTACAAAGATTTGATTCTCGTAAAAAACTGTAAAGGGATTCCTTCAGGTAGGTCGTCTAAGTGGTGCGAGGGGATTCCATCAGACATGAATTGTCGGTCCATGAACATCTGAGCATGAGAAAGAAAAAAACTGCAGGCAGTTTTCTCATGTCTCTAATCGAGTACAGCCAAATTTAGAAGAATGAAAATATTTGGGCTATTTGCATCAGGCAGGTCATCATCTCTATACCAGAGCTTAAAATGCTGCGAGTAAAAGAGAGAGCTTAAAATACTTTATGCAGGACGTTTTCGTCTTAGTTCAACTAAGTCATTGGGGAAGTATAGGGAGAAAAATATTTTACCCACGGCGCCTCGGCGAAACATCTGTGAGTCTGTGAGGGAGTCGCGTTGTGAGCAGCCCCCTTTAGACAAGTAAAGGGTGTTTTTTATTGAGGTATAGAACTTCGAATTAAAATAAAACACAAGAAAATCGTTTTAATGTCCATCAATTTGGCTTTATTGGAAGGATAATTTTATGCCATTAATGTTTAAATATGATTTCGGGAATGTGGCCACCGCGGCTGGCTCGAATAAAGCCAATTCTACAGGTCCAATTTTCAACCACTTTTTCGAGCATATGGGGCCGTATGTTGGCAATAACGCCACGAATGTTGGCTTCCAAGTCCCCTAACGTGTTTCTGGTTTGTTGGCGTAGACGAGCGACTTCACATATCCCCAAAGAAAATAATCCAATGGTCCATGTTAACCGATCCATGGTTAACCGAATTAATTGCTCTGATGGACGATTATGTCGACCATAAAATGGACGGAGCTTGCGGTGAACTTCGCGAACTGAACCATTACTTTCGAAATAAATTTGCACGATTTGCAAGCGTTGTTCTTTTGTCAACCTGTTCATGATGAAATGGCAAACCAAACTAAATATTAATCACTTGACAGCTGACAAAATGGCCGCCAGTTAAAAAAGTGATGCCAACTTAAAGTTCTATACCTCAATAAAAAACACCTCTGAGATAGGGCTTCTCGGTCTAATTTCAGCTGAGTAGAGAGGGTATATAATAAGTAATACGAGTAGAACGTATTTTTGTTAAACACTAAGTGTTGCCTGGCGCCATCTGATGTAATAGTAGACAAAATCTGTATAAAAAAACGTAAGCATTTTTATTAAAAATATTTCAGTAAAACGAAGCCAAAGCAGTTGGTTTGTAAAATTATAATTTCCATATAAACAGTACTACGAGGCTGCTATACCTATCTATATTACTGGCCTAATAATGAAAATGCGAATATTTATCATCAAAAATGGTTTTATTGTTTTTAAAAGAATTCTCCAGCATGCTTTATACACTTTTGTAAGCCCTCAAACCAATTGTCGAAGCACTTTTTCCACTCCGATTGAGACACCTCCAAAACATGGTTTTTGATCGCTTCAACAGCATCTTCTGGCGAAAAAATCGTTCACCACGCTTTTTTTTCTTCATGTGCGGAAATAAAAATAAGTCATTGGGTGCCAAGTCAGGGCTGCACGGCGGATGACCCATCAATTCGACGTTTTGGCCGGTCAAAAAGGCGCTGGTTTGAGCCGCTGTGTGAGAGCTCGCATTGTCATGGTGTACAATAATTCGTTTTCTCTTGTTCGTTTTTCGAATTTCTCCGAAGACTTCAGGCAAACAAATTGCGGTGTACCACTCAGAATTGACCGCCCTACGTTGCTCAAGCGCAACAGTCGCCACATGATCAGTTTTGCCGACGAAACAGGCGACCATTTGCTTCGAAGTGCTTCTGCCACGAACAACTTTCTTTGGATTTAGCTTGTCTTCGAGGACCCACACGGTCGATTGCTGTTTGTTTTGGGCTCATACGCATAGATCCATGATTCGTCACCTGTGACGATCTTATAAACGTCTTTCGAAGCATCGCGATCGACACGAGCCTTTTTTTGAGCGATTGTGAAATTGTGCGGGATCCAGCGAGCACAAACCTTTTTTCGGCTAGATGTTCATGCAATATCGAATGTATGCTGTTGAAAGAAATGTCCAAGGATGCCTCTATCTCACGGTATGTCACATGACGATCTTGCATTATCAGTTCACGCACGGCATCAATATTCTCTGGCACAACGGCCGTTTTTGGACGACCTTCATCTTTAAGCGAGCGAGCCACGATTGAATTCATTAAACCATTTGTTCACAGTGCTATAGGATGGTGCTTCATCGATGCAATCTTGTCGTGATAATCCTCGTCGAAAGTTGTGAAAAATGATCGCACGAAAATGTTCACGAGTTAGTTCCATTTTTTTGCCAAATTAATTTTTTCAAGACACTGTAAACATCACGAATGATGGTCGTACGTCAAAACGTTCTGAGTATGTTTATGCTAAAAAATGTCAAACTTTCCAATGGAAATGTCAGATGGCGCCAGGCAACACTTAGTGTTGCCTGGGCCAGATATATATACAGCAACCCTCGTACATTAGTGTAGAGAAGAGGAAAATTATGATGGATGACCGGCAATTCCAGTCTCATTGAGCTATGCAAAGGGCAGCTCTTACTACCCTATGCTTATAAGTCCGTCGAACGGACACAATTAACGATTTATTCTCAGCTCTCATGACTATTGAAAATTCAATCACAGAAAACAAATTGAAGTTGCTCACTCAAAAGAATAGAAATTTTTTCCAAAATAACTTTTTGGGAAATTTGCTAAAAATTATGTGAAATAAAAATCTCCCTCCCTCTTGGTTACTTTAACTCTTATTATTTTGAAGCTATCGGTAATATAAACTTTTTAACTGTTTCCTTGAGTTTCGAATTATTGAGGGTTGAGACGAGTACAATGCCATTTCAAAGACCTCTGGATTAATTGCAGCAGTTGGTACTTTTGATGTAATGTTTGATCACTTTTTCCCAAAATTTCGGCCTGTATTTAAGCCCATCTCAGCCATACTCGTAACATGACAAATGTTGGTTTTTCAATGCTCCGACGTTAGGGGATTACCCGCTTAGACACAAAAACAGTCAAACGGCTTCAAATAACTGTATCGTGGCGGCCAACTAACGTCGCCAAACTGTGAAATTAGGCGCTCTACACATTTCTTATACTGCATTTTCATTAGGCCATTTATTCTCGTTTTCACTCGAAACTTTTCAAAACGTCTCAACCAATTTTCACACAATTTGTGGTCGTTTTCATTCTCGTTGTGGTTTTCGTTTGACAGTTCATTATTGTTTACAAACAAAGAACAACGTGGTGACTATTAAAATACTGAAATACATATCTTTCTTAAACAAATGGATAAATTAAATTAAGTTCTTTTTTCTTTTAGCACGCTTATTTTTACTTTTACTTCATAAAATATCCATTTCACCAAATATGTTTGACGATTGATTAAAAATGTCTGCCTTGCGATGACAAACCAACGATAAAAGAACGATTATTTTGGAGATGACACACTTTATTTAAGGTGGCATCGCCTGTGCGAAACGTTTTCGTTCCTCTTTCGTACAAAAACAAGTCAAAGTGAGACGTTTTCATCACTTGAATTTGTATGGGAAAACGTCTCATTTTGACTTGTTTTGGCCAAACTTTTGAAAACACTTCAAAAGTGCCTAGTGAAAAAAGCGCATTAAGCAATAAAGACAAAAACGATCGTGTAAGTTGTTAAATAATCCATATTCTTCAATGAAAACCTTTTACTAAATAAGAGACATTTTAAACGGCAGATATTTAACAGATATTTGTCTTGCTAGACCGGTGGTATTGAATCTGCTAACAGTGACCTTCCTATGCGTGTCAGTGACTTTATGTAGATATCGGCTGAATAACTCCGAGATACTGGCGGCTGTCCAATTTAACGAGAGGACCATAAGCCATAATGTTTCAAATGCTATACCATAGAAAACACTGTCCCTCTCCCTGTCACCAATCAATGGCATGGCGAACGGCAATCTTAGATAACCAAAAATTTTTTTTGGGAAAAATGTAGCTCTTAACTCTGCGACAACAGCATGCATACCCCGCATACTATTGATCCCTACAACCGAATGCGTATGAATACAAGCAAATCACAACGACAACAACATGGCATTTTTATATTGTCAATAAATTTTGGGGTAGAAAGAAAAAATCAAACTCGCCAACGAAATATGGCTACAAATGATCATTTTAAATTACAATTGACCACTAAGAGTCAATTTAACAAAACCACACCTCCACAGGAGTTCCCTGTCGATATATCAATTTCCACATATGGACCCAATAAATATGAGCACATACGCACGCACTCTATGGGGGCATGCATACCACCAATTCCGCCAGCCAATCTAGCCGGTACATGAATAATGTACGAGTATAACAAAGTATATGCATTTTTCATGAAAATTTAATAAAACAAAAATCAGTTGAAGTCAGTCCTTTCAGTCGGCCCACCTAGTGCTGCATCCTTCCCGTGCACCGCCAAACAAATGTTGAACGATAGAGGTTTTGGAGGGGGATCTGTTGCACTCTGGTGGTGCAGCTTTGGGAAATTTATATTGTCTCAAGATTAATTTCGATGTCCAAGTAAAGTGTTTATGATCTCCACTAAATCAATCGGGATTAGTTGCCTGGTCTCAACCAGTTTTAATGGCCAGATTGGCTGGCTGGCTTACAAAATTCGGCTGTGTTCGTTTCTAATCTGTGGATCAATTTGGGCTATAGACCTGGCAGTCTGCTCTTGGTTGTTGTTGTTACTGGCTACAAATTATTTACATATTTTTTTCGATAAAATGGTGGAGACATTTTTACAAATTTGCGGCTATTTTTCTTAATGGAAAATGTGCTTTGTATCATGGTCTCAGTTGTGTCTGCCCCTCTGTCGTTCTGTCTCTCTCTCTCCATGCGTTTGTCGTGGTTCGACGCTGTGCTGCACTGCACTACACTCATTGTGGCGTAATTTATTGGCAAATCATTGCAGTTTAGGAAGTAATTTATTGATATTTTATTGAAGGTTTTAATGTTGTTTTTCATTATTACTATTATTATTAATATTTTAAGTAATACAATTTAATGCACACGGCAAATTGAACTGTCTGTCTATTAGGATTTTATTATTATTTTTAATATAAATTGTAAGCTATCACAAAACTTTGGTAGAAAAAACAACACACACACACACTGCACCTTTGAGTGGTGCTGGCTTTTTATGTTCTACAGTGGGCCTGGCAGTGGAAAATTTTGATTATTTGAATTGTTTGATTTTTATAACATTTATAAGCCATAAATTTTATCATCACTAACTATCAGTCTTCACATAATTGCCTTATCATTTTACTGCGGCTATACAAACAATGGCATGTGTTATATAAGTACTTGCCTATCGGAAATTTAATATGCTGCTTTCTTCTCGCCAAAAAATAAAGTGACGGTGACAAGCTTGTTTAAGGCAGAGATTAGCATACATATGTTTTTCCCTATACTTACTTTAGCTTGTCACGAATTCTGTGTAGCGTTCACACTATCCCACAAAATTGAGGTTTTTGTTGCGTGTAATTGTTGACCGAAAAACCGAATCTCAAAAATGCCCACCGCTCAACAGTAAAGAAATTTAAATTAAATTTGTTATTTATAAGGAACTAATCCGATTTTTATAAAAATATGGTTGGTGTAATAATATTCAAAAAGCGTGATACTTGGTGGGTCTGTGGTTGTGTCACAACAGCATTGTGATCCTCACAACAACATTATGATCGCAGCTATATAACGATTCACACTTAACCGTACTTTAATGTCCACAACCATGTAATGATAAATTCTCAATCACATTATGATCCACATAACCATAGTATGTTTTACATACAACCATTCTTTCACATAACACTCTCGAGATAATCTGGTAAGCTATCTTTATCAGACTTTTGCCACAGTAATACCTGCAACCTATCCTATTTTATGAACCGGACACAGTATACTGATATTCCAATCATCAGACTTGCTCTCCATCGACCAAATTAATATTGATGATACTACGATTCTACGATGATATTACGATTCACACTTAACCGTACTTTAATGTCCACAACCATGTAATGATAAATTCTCAATCACATTATGATCCACACAACCATAGTATGTTTTACATACAACCAGTCTTTCACATAACACGTCGAAAAAATCTTGTAGGCGATCTTTATAAGACTTATGCCTCAATAATACCCCCAAACTATCCTATTTTATAAACAGGGCACAGTATACTGAGATTCCAATAATCATACTTGCACTCCATTGACCAAATTAATATTGATGATACATGCTCTGAAACAATTTATCCCCACTAGCCTTGTACAGATCAGCCAGTAAACGATCGGCACATATAGCCTTGTTATTTTTCAGGTGCTCGAGTGCTGGCTTGACTTCTTCTAGGCTGGGTATTTGGCATTCTACGCCGTCATTAATAACGCAGTGCGAGCGAATGGGATGAACCCAATGGCAAATGAAACTTGACTTTATTCGTAACAAAACCTTCAAGATTTTTTTAGTTCATTGCGAGATTTTTTTTACACGCATTTGAAGTTGATGCTTTTGGAACGCTGGCTAACAAGAAAAGATCCTAGAACATTTGATAAAATAACGCTTTTTTTAATTTTAACTATCCTGGAATGCAGTGGTATCTTTTTGCTTTTGGGGTCGAGAAATTTGTTTTTAGCTAAAACTCACGCTAGATGACTCTGCCATACAAATGGTGCTATTTCTTTTAGATTTTTTTTTAGAAAAAAACGGTGTATTTACTTATTTTAGGCTGAAAAATCAATTATTGATAAAAGCTTAATTGTAAAACCTATTTCTGATGATATGGAATTACATTTTATTATTCTCAGTACCTTACTATTACAAAAATGCAATTTTTATAAGAAAAAATGTATTTTTTATTGAAAAAAAAAATTTCTTTATTACAAAAACAACTTTCTTACTTAAAAATCTTATTTGGATTCGCTTAATCGTCATCACTATCACTACTGATAAATAAAAATTGCATTTTTGTAATAGTAACGTAGAAATATGTTTTACTATGAAGCCAACATCAAAAATTGATTTTCAGCCTAAAACAAAGTAAAGACACCGGTTTTTTTTGGATGAAAATCTATAAGAAATAGCACTATTTATATGACAGCGCCATCTAGCGTGAGTTTTAGGTAAAAATAAATATCAAAAAAGAATTCCTCGACCCCAAATACAGTAAGATACCGCTACTTTCCAGGATAATAAAAATAAAAAATCATTATTTTATCAAATTTTTAATGATCTTTTTCTGTTAGACAGCGTTCCAAAAGCATCTCGCACTAAACGAAAATAAACCCTTAAAGGTTTTGTTATGGATATTGTCAACTTTCATTTGCAATTGGTCTAATCCCATTTGCATTCGGTAAGTTCGATTTTGTATCACTGTGTGATTTGTACTGGGTCATCTTATCCAACATAATCTGCAGGCGTCAATAGGTTGGAACAGGGTTCTCTCCATATTCTCAGTCCACTTGCGAAGCCGTTACCATATATTCATTTTTATCTTTGCCGGAGTTCATACCCATAATTGGGCCATCAGTATGATGTTGGCTTTTTGATAGAATTATTTCATCTCTTTTCTAACCGTCCAATCCCTCTTCCATACAGTTCTGGTATATACACCCTGCATCGTTGCGGTATGGGCAGCATTCATTGCTAGTGTAGCTCTTTGCACTCGTCGTCGTACAAAAGGTTCTCTCTACTTCTGTTCGTCTCAATGTTATCACACTTACGCAATTCCATTGCTCGTTTCAATTGCTGGAAAAGGCGTTTCTTCTTTTTTCAAACCGTCCGATATCTCTTATGCAGCTTTTGTAGCTACACCCTGCATCGTTGTGTTATGGGCAGCATAGTTTGCTTTTGTAGCTTTTTTGCAATAGTCGTCGTACCAAGGGTTCTCTCTACTCCTGTACATCTCAATGTTCTGACGCAATTCCATTGCTCTTTTGTTTTGTCGGAAAAGGTGTTTCTTCTCTCTTCTAACCATCCGATATCTCTAGCATGCAGCTCTGGTAGCTGCGTACATCTTGCAGCGTTGCGTTCTGCGTCTGTAGCTTTTTTGCTCACACTCAATGTTCTCACACTCACGCAGTTCCCTTGCTCGTTTCTTTGGCCGGAAAAGGCGTTTCTTCTCTTTTGTAACCGTCTTATATATCTTTCATGAAGCTCTGGTCGCGTTGCGTTATGGGCAGCGTTATTTTTTCTTTAGATTTTTGCACTCGTCGTCGTACGAAAGGGTTCTCTCTCACCTCTGTACATCTTAATATTCTTACACTCACGCAGTTTCATTGCTCGTTTCTTTTAAAAGAAAAGGGGTTTCATCTCTTTCTAAACGTCCGATCTCCCATGCAGCTATGGCAGCTACACCCTGCAGCGTTGCATTATATATAGCATTCTTTGCTTCTGAAGCTTTTTATCACTCGTCGTCGTACTAAGGGTTCTCCCTACTCCTGTACTTCTCAATGTTCTCAGACTCACGTAATTCCATTGCTAGTTTCTTTTCTCGGAAAAGGCGTTTCTTCTCTTTTCTAGCCGTCTGATATCTCTTCCACAAAGCTCTGGTAGCTACACTCTGTAGCGCTGCGTTATGGGCAGCACTTTTTGCTTACGTTGTATTTTTTGAAACCTTGGGTACAGTGGGGCGGTGTTCGGTACCCTATGTTTTATTTTATACGTGCGCAGTGGAAAATATGTTTCCACTGCGCACGAATAACATTTGGCGGAAGAGTGTCTTCTTTTAGCAGTTAAGTCAGACAGGTAGAAAACTTATTGGCTGTCAATTCTGTACTCAGGCTCGCGACGTCCGAACAACGACATGAGATACGACAAAAGTATAACTCAAAAGGATCGCCTTGATCGGTCGAATCTTCAAAGTTTTTGGTGGCTGAACCAATTGCAGTCTTTTTAACTTTTTTGTGACTCTTTTAATTAAACAAAAAAGTAATACTTAAGCAATGTTTTTTTTATTACAATTGAATATAAGTAACGATTAATATCGATGTATTTTCCAAACATATTTAATTAGTAAAACAAATTTCTAGTACTTTTAAGTTCATATAAGAAAATGTTTGAGTGTCCGAGTTCGAAACAGTACATTCTTGAGAATTATATACTAAAACTATTTGTTTTTGTTTATTTGTAGTAATAAACATATGTGACAGCGCATAGAGAAAGGGACCTAAGGGTAAAAATCAATTTTCATTTTTTTCTTTTGATGTGCACAACATCTGAGCATCGAATGAGACCGATCCCATGCCCCAAAAGTGTTCCCTCCCACAGATATGCGAGTTTTATGAAAGTGAAGTCGACGATTCTAAGCGCAAATAGAAAGGGACCTAATTTTTAAAATGGCTCTTCTGAACAAAACTGGCTTTTAACCTTAGGTCCCTTTCTATTTTGCGCGTCACATATATAATTGAAATAAAAGAAAAAAAAAAGCACGTGACGTCCATCTTCCTTTGTGCATAATGTAATGAAGGGCTCTCGCTACACTAAGTCTAGTGCGTACCTTCGTTGCTACTAGATAATGAATCGAATCTAGGCACCTCGGATAGATCCATCATCCAATACTGGAAGCGTGTCTTCCATCAACATGGTCAATTTTGTGCTTATAATGTCCAATTAACTAAGCAATTCAATTCTCACGGCAATTCAATTCTCACGGCTTCATTATTGATTAGTAATAGGGTAATTCTCATTCATTTAAATGAGTCTACTGTGTAAGTTATTTGATTTGTGGGCTAGAGAGCTTTAGAAAACACATAGCCAATAGATTTCACTGGTTTTTTGCGTTCAATGTCCCACTCATAATAATTATAAAAGACCGAAAATTTTATGAAAAAGTTTCATTTTTTTAGTGAATGTTTTTCATAAAAAATTATGAACAAATTGTAACGCGTGGTCCCTATCAAGGCTCCCACTTTTTTAAAGAAAAAAAACACAGAAAATTCAAATAGAAAAAGGAATGTTTATTATCATTTAAAAGAACAGTCTTTGGCATTTAGTTTTTGTCTATCAAATGTTGGCCGCCGCTACCTCTCATATGGTCCATCTGTTAAGTCCAATTTTCGATGACTCGTTCGAGCATTTCGACAGGTAACTGGCGAATGCTCCAAGACCTGAATCGAAGCGGGTTTGTCCACATAAACTTAGACAGACTTAGACTTAGACTTTACATTTCCCCACAGGAAATGTAAAGTCGGTATTATATCACACGATCTTGGTGGCCAATCGACCGGCCCAAAACGTGAAATTATCTGATCACCGAAGTCTTCTCTCAATAAATCCATTGATTGATGCGATGTATGGAAAGTAGCGCCGTCTTGTCGAAACCAAATGTCGCCGAGATCACGAGCTTTAATTTTAGGCATCAAATAGTCGGTTATCATGGGACGATAACGGTCGCCATTGACGGTTACGTTCTCACCGGCATCATTTTTGAAGAAATATGGACCGATGATTGCACCGGCCCACAAACCACACCAAACCGTTGTTTTTTCTGGATGAAGTGGCAGCTCTTGAATTTCTTCTGGTTGCTCTTCGTCCCAAATGCGGCAATTTTGCTTGTTTACATGCCCGTTGAGCCAGAAATGGGCCTTACCGATGAACAAAATTTGGCTCGAAAACGTCGGATCTTCTTGGAACTTTTCAAGAGCCCATAGAGCGAAGCGATGTCGCTTGGGAACGTCGGGCGGCTTCAGTTCTTTCACAAGCTGTATTTTGTACGCTTTCAATTTAAGATCTCGACGTAAAATGCGCCAAGTCGTTCCATACGTCAGTCCGAGTTGCTGCGAACGGCGCCGAATCGACTCTCCACGGTCTTGGTGTACCGCTACATTTTCTTCACTGCGTGCTGGACGTGGTTTATTCGATCGAATATTATCCAATAATGAATGCTGGGTCTGAAGATGGGTGATGGTGTTGCGAATAGTACGCTCAGTAGGCCGATTACGTTGACCATAAGTTGAACGCAGTGCACGAAACACATTCCTCACAGAACGTGAATTTTCGTAATAAAGTTGAACGATTTGTAAACTTTGTTCAGGTGTTAGTCTTTCCATTATGAAATGCCAAACAATACTAAACAAAAATAACATAACAGCATGACACGACTCTCACGTGATCTGTCCAAAAAAGGCTATTGAAAAAAGTATCTCTACTTGGATCACCCATTATAATTTTTATATTAGAATTTATCATCAAAAATATGTAAAAATTTCATAACAAAAAATTAATATTTCATATAAAATATGAAACTACTTTATAAAATGAATTTAACATAATTTAAAAAAAACATCTAAAATTTACCACATTCGTTGTTATTTTTCCATTATCGCACTTCCCTCAGTTTGGGTCAGCAAAACCGACTAAACTTTCATGCATATCTTAAAAAGTATTAAAAAGTGCTAAAGTTCTCATATACTTAGTAGAAACATAAATACTGTTACAACATTGAACACAACCATCTCAATTGTAGAACTGAACATACCCCGTTAATGTCATATGGGTCTTGAAAGCTAACCTCAATAGCGTTAGTCTGTAACGGGATTTTAAAATTGTTTCAACTTTCATTATGGAGTGGTCAGATAATGAGAACCGTATCAAAACGCTCCGGCCACTAGGGATTAGCCGCATGTTCGTCTACCGATGCATAAAACTGTTTGAGGAGACTGGAGATGTAAAAGCCAGCCACCGGTCGGGCCGCCCACGCTCTGTTCGAACAACGCATGTCATCAAAGATGTTAAATCAAGAATTCACAGAAATCCGCTCCGAAAACAGAAAATCATGACCCATGAGATGAATATCAAGCAAAAGTCCATGAGTCGAATAATTAAAAAAGACTTGGGACTTGGGGCTTTTAAACGACGTACCGGACATTTATTGACTGCAGCTTTGAAAAAAATAAGATTGAAAAATGCAAACGTCTTTTGGTGAAGCACGCTGATAACTTGCACAGAAAAATTTTGTTCACCGATGAAAAAATTGTTACCCTTCAGGAAAAATGTAACAAGCAAAATGATAAAGTGTATGCGCGGTCATCTAAGGAAGCATCTGAACTGATACCAAGGATGGAAAAGGGTCATCACCCAGCTTCAGTCATGGTTTGGTGGGGTGTCTCTTACGATGGGGTCACTGACCTGCATTTCTGCGAACAAAGAGTCAAAACATCGGCCAAAGTTTACCAAGAAACCGTTTTGGAAGCTGTTGTGAAGCCTCTTAACAATTCCCTGTTCCAAAATCAGCCATGGACTTTCCAGCAGGATTCTGCGCCGGCCCATAAGGCTAAAACGTCCCAGGCCTGGCTTCGAAACAATTTGCGAAACAAAATAGCGTTCATTTCCTCTGAAAAATGGCCCTCAGGCAGTCCAGATTTGAACCTATCGGATTACAAATTGTGGACGGTTTTAGAGGACAAGGTTTGTCACAAAAGATACCCCAACATTTGATCTCTTAATACTGCTTTGGTTCAAGCTGTGGCCAATTTTCCAATCGACGAGGTTCGTGCAGCTATTGACGATTGGCCAGTGCGACTTAAGGCGTGTGTAAAGGCAAAAGGCGGACATTTCGAATAAGTAGATTCTTTTTGGATACAATATACAACATCAATAAATATATTAAAAAATATTTGGTCCAAAAACATTCAGTACTTTTTATTATCGGCATAAAACGTATGTAACAGTATTTATGTCCCTACTAAGTACTCGTATCACACAAAACAGATATGGGTCACTTTTTGTTTATGCTCGTACGTGAACCACGGTTCCCAACGATCAATTAAATCATAATATTTTGTTTATAGAAATCCCACTGTCCACCTATAGGCGGTCACTTTTATGACTACATTATTGCACGAAGCAAACAATGTTGTTGTTATTTAGTTGGCCTTTTGCCAAGAACTTAAACATTTGTTAACCCTTTAAGTGCCGGAGACGTATTTGGTTTACTTATACTTATAAGTATATAATCCACACCATAGTGTGATACACGGTATAATGACATACAAGTAGTGCTAATAACTTAAAAGAAAGGGGATGGACTCTATGTTTATTTTACTAATCGATTCAGAACCTGATACCGTTCAGCTGTATCCATTCTTCTGTTCATCTTTTGTAGTTAATTAAAATACAGGTTCAAAAATTACCCGGCGAAACTTTTACATTGTTCTTCATTAGGTCTAGGAAGAAACCTAGAATTGACCGATACCGGCCCACCGTTTGTTATAATACAAAGGTAATTCTCGATTTCAAAAACAGCAGCTATAATTCGATTCCAAGTATATTCCTTCCTGTCGCCGGAGAAAAGGTTTGGATCATGACTATATCACCATCGGGGAGACAGGTTTGGTCTGATAGTATCTGTAGAGTAAGGAATTTCCGTCTAAAGTACACAAAAGCCAGACAGCGGCATAGAAGATGTTCAGTTGTAAAACAATGTACCCTCAAGTCACGTGTCATATAAGATATCCTCGTTGGCAGATAAAAAAATGGTCTTCGCAGCATGAGCTGCGGCTCTCACCGTCTGGAGCTATATTATTTTCATCTCTGTAGAACCGGAGAGAGGTAGATTCAAATCCATAAAACACCTTCCGCTGCGTCTCTCGGTGGTGATAGGGAGTCACAAACGACAGTGGACTTCCTGAAACCCTCTACTTCATCAGTGACCCTGACTACTTTCCTGTACTGTGTGGGTAGCTGGATGTTACTCCTTTCCTTTTGGGCGGATAGTATTGCTGGAAGCCCGATCTCAGTGGTACTAATAGATATAGCTTCGAGTTGCGCACCGAATCAAACTTCCCCGAGAGACTTTAAAGTGACACTTAATGTTTTTTGCCTTTGTAGTGCTAAGGTTGAGGCCGATGAAGAACTTAAGAGCCTTAAAGGTATCTTGTTCGAAAGATCCGTACTGTTTCAAGCTCATCGAGTTTATTTCGTTTGTAGCGCACTAGTACAAAAACGTCTAGGAGGGCCTGAAGTTTCCAATTCACAAGACGATGCTTTAATAGCAGGAAACCTACAGCAACCTGCTACTTATGCTGCAGTAGTTGCATCTCTGGAGACTATGATTCATGATTCTTTTCGACATGATTTCTTTTCGAACTTTATATACGAGTTTTAATTGGCTTTAAAGCCTTCCACAAGGCTTAGTAAAACCGGCGCTCCTCACAAGACAGACGCTGGTTAAATTGTAGCAGACGGTTCTAATTCCGTTGCATGCCGCATACTTCTTCGTATGATCTTCTTGCACATTTTCCACCACAGATAAAGCAGGTTTGGCGGCAAATTGAGCCTGGACTGCCTTGCTACCAATTAAAGCAGAAGTTGTGGCAGGATAGGATCTCATCAGGAACTCACGAGCCCTTGATGTAACTTGTTCGGAAGATCCGCTCTGTCAAGCTCGTCAAGTTATTTTATTTGTTTTGTAGCGCACTTCTATCATAACGACTAGTGGAGCCTGAAGCTTCCACCCCACAAGACGATACCTCAGTAGCAGGCAACTAACTGCAGTATCCAACCGATGCTTTTGTAGTTGGATCTCGGGAGATTATGAAGCCCTGTACAAGATAAACCGCACATGATTTGTTTTCGAACTTTATGTGCGAATATTTATTGCCTTTATGCCTTCTACGAGGCTGAGTAAAGCTGTGGGGGATTTGTAGCGGACGGTCCGATAAACAGACCCTTGTCTAGAATCCTATGGACCTTGTCTCTGCAGCCTTTTTAGCGGGTGCTGAGTATTCTGTTTTTGATGTTAATAAGTAACTAATTGACGTAGGAGGTAGTCCTTAGTTTGAGATTAGATTCTTCTGACTTAAAAGACCCTTTTGCTAGAGATGGGAATTTTTATCACCAGCATGGCCCTCGCAGAAGCTCTTGAGCACTCGCGTCGCGGTAAAAAGACTACCCTGTCGTGAGGGACTGGGTAGTCCAGTTGAATATTTACACGGCGTCTACAGTTGTCTGTGGTAATGAAGGGCAGTACCGCTGTTGGCTGTTTCGTACAGAAAACTTTTTGGCTTGAAATGTTTAAATCCGGATCTAATATTTTGTTAGGTTAGGTAGAAGTGGTAGTCTTTGCAAGCAGACTTACTTAAACTATATAGTCGGTTGTGATACCACGGAAACTAGCAGACAAGTCCTTAGTGCTTCCCTTCGAATTATTGTGATTGCGTCAAAAAGTTCTTGAGTTGGCCATTGCCAATATCAGCCACTTAAGCTGGATCTCTATAGAAGAACGAACATAATGTAGATCCTCACCAGAGCAGGGCTAGTACAGAGAAGCCGTTAAATTGATGCCTTCTCCCCATCCTCACTGCTTTTGCAGTTGTTGTTAGTTGCGACTTTTAGCCTTACTGCATGTCTTCCAGTCAGACACTGTCCCATCGCGACAGCCGACGATCAGTGAGACGTCAGGTCTTGATAACGGCAGCAGTGTGCGAGAGCATTTCATATCCAGGCGGGGCTACATTTCTCTGGCTTGAACGCAGCCAGTGACTGAAGTCCGCTTATTATGAGCTTCCCTATAGGCTCTCTCCATCAAAATGGGTTTTCAGGTGGCAGGGACATGCTTACGGATTCAAGCACTCCTGGAGCTCGTAAGGTAGTATCGAGTTTTGCTAACTCATTTCACTGGTATTTCGATGTGGCCCGGCAGCTACTAAGTATATAAGGGGAAGATGGAACTGCTAAGCAATGGTGTAGTTAAGGGCTGTTGTGGAGCTCAAGAAGACGAGATATTTTGTGGCAGCTTGAATGTCAGAGAAAAATTTTATCCCTACTCCGGTAAAAATATTATTTCATAGCTCTTCGGCTACTTTCTGTCTAAGATCTCAGCTTAGTAGACACTACAGTGATTGGGTAGCCAAGCTTTCTCTGGCCCTAGGTCCTTTGAAAACAGGCCGGAGACAAACCTACTTGATTCTATTGCTTAGAGTCGTAGAAGTCGACACATTCCCTTTTACGCACACATTCCCCTACGCAGAAAATATAGAAAACCTTAAAATACAACATCAAAAATTCTATGTGAAAATAATCACCATTTAATAAAATATTTTGTAAATACGACAATCAAATATTGCAATGATATTCAATAACTGGAAACAACAAAAAAATCATCAAATATGCTGTTGTTTTTAAATGGACAACAGAGACCCTGCACTCTATCGTTTGTGTGTGTGTTCGTTTGTTTTGGTGTGTGTGCAGTGCGAGGGATTTTTATTGTGGTTACTTTGTTTAACTAAAAAACTATTGCTGGCAGTTCTCGTTAACTTCGTATTTACCTCCACTTAAGTGTATAGCCGCTTAACATGGATACAGCACATTCGTTGCTTGGTGTCTCATGATGGTGAAGTAGAGCTCACCTAAATCACTCCTGCTCGCAAAAAAGTATTTTCTACTGCTCTTTAGAAAATTTGTCAAGTTAACAAATTGTAAATATACGAATTTTTTCATCGCTTCATAACGAAAGTATTTTCGATAAACGGCTTACATTTTTTTGTAAATATAGGGTGGGCGATTTAACATTTTAAATTTGAATCGGCTGTAAACAAAAAGCACTGATAATTTTTGGTTTTATTGGAAAGGTTGAACTTTGTCATTTAATAATGGAATATAACGAAATATTGTCCATAAACGGCATACAATTTTTATTTGTCGCCTAAAATCGGAAATATTTTCGATAAATAACGTACGAAAATTTTTTTATGACAGCGCATAGAGAAAGGGACCTAAGGGTAAAAAAATCATTTTTTTTCTTTTTTTGATGGGGACAACATCTGAGCATCGAATGAGACCGATCCCATGCCCCAAAAGTGTTCCCTCCCAGAGATATGCGCGTTTTATGAAAGTGAAGTCGACGATTCTAAGCGCAAATAGAAAGAGACCTAATCTTTAAAATGGATCTCCTGAACAAAACTGGTTTTTAACCTTAGGCTCCTTTCTATTTTGCGCGTCCCATATGTAAAATTCTCTATCGCAAGATTTTTAATTAATTTTTTGTTTGATTTTTTAATGTATTTTTAGTGTAAAATTGGTTTTTCTGTGTATCAACAACAAAACATATTGGCTTGAGATTTATCGAATCTGGCTTACACTTATTAACATTAGGATTGCTAACTTGACATGGGTTAAACTTCTATAACGTTTGCATTTCTTTTTTTTTTGCTGTAAGCGTACATTATTATTAGACGTGCATATCGTCGGCATAATATATTATATCTTGTAAATGCCACATGCAACATACCCGTATCGCAAGGCAAATGTTAATTAATTGTTTTTGCGTTTTGTTATGGTCGCTGTAGTTGTTGTTGGGTTCTACACGTTTATCCCCACTAAATTGCCATTCTTGACCGCTAAACCAGTATTCTGGGTTCTGTGGAGGCAGCATGCGAAAGTAGCCCGCGGTGAGCTGGCAAATTGCAAGTGGGGAGAACAGAGCACAAAGCGAACGCTAACAAAAATTTCCGCATTTTTTCCGCTTTAAAACTTGAACATTCTGGGGTTGTGTAACGCTACCACTGTGAGAAGAAAAGTTCTAAACTGCGGCGGCCACGTCTACCCGCCAGTCGCATATCCATTGCGCCAACCGGAATGCATTGGGGTCTCAAAGATTTCGCATTTCAGCGCAAAACGTGTTGATACGCATGCGCTTTAATCGTGCATTATTGAAATGTTTATCCGACATTATTGTACGTTATCGCTGGAATACTTCCAATAATCTTAAGTGACTGAGAGTTTTGTTGAAATACTAAAGCACAGGTGGTTTTTGGAGGTTCACCTATAGCTTTGGTCGCTACACCGGGTAGCTAATGTTGGTATGCTGCTCATGGCAACTGCTGGCCAGATTCCGTAGCAGCGGTCAGTGACCAAGCGCTCGAACAACTTGTGATCTTACATAAACTCAGGTACAAATTAGAACCGTATTTGGTGTGAAGTGCAAGCGCTTGCTCATGCGTTGTTCGTCGCCACCACTTGACATGTACTTGCAACCGGCCGGACGATCAAGTACCAAGTTAGGAGGGCAGCAGTTTGGCTGACGTTGCACTGTTCTTCGCCGCGCTCGCTGGTTGCAACAAAAAGTACCTGCTCGATTTTTGGCGTCTTTTTTTTGGTTTTTTAATTAATCGCAACTGTGCAAGTTGTCAATTTAGTTGTAAGCGATAAAGTTATTCCGACGGTTCGACAAGAACAATCGAATGCAGCCAGTCTCCAACAAGAGACTCGTACATAAATGTGTGTTTATTAACATGCCTTTTACTCGTATGTGGCAGGCAAAAAAAATGGTGCATTCATTGCCAGTGCGCAGCAGTATAGTTGTCCGTCTGCGGCTCGATTTGGCTGTCAATCGATATTGGTTCATTGCAGCCAATCGTGGAACGTTCGTTCAACATTTTAGGTGTGCTGGTTGTTGCACGCATTTTCCTGTAGTCATTGCTACACGGTTTTATGTGTCATGCATCTCAATTTCTCGTGGCGTGTGATCTGCAACTGAGCCGGCTTGGTTGCCGCCTGCAAAGTACTGCTGCTGCTGTTGTGCCTTTTCCATTTGCATTCGTTTCGGCGTCTTCCACGCACACATTAACAGTGGGTGGCAAAAGTGTACGTACAATCCAAAAAACATAAACGTTCTACGAAGAAAATCAGTTTTCAATATTAACTATAGGCTGCACATATATAAAAAGTTACTCAAAATGGGTGAGATGACGAAATTCGTTGAATCAACAAACCAATTTGTTCAATACAACGAAATTTGGATGGTATACCAAATTTGTCAATCCGTTTTTAATACCACGAAATATTATTCGGAGACCTTATATAGTATATACAGGGTGCGGAGTGAAGTGTTGCCATTTTCAACATGACATTTCTGTCAGGCTATCAGTGCAGTCACATTTTTTGTCTATGACAATTAGGGTGGGTCGTTTAAGCACTCGATATTGTGCCATCGATTTTCCATAGCTTTTGGCATAAGGAAAAAAGTTCCTCTACGATATATTCAATAAATCATTTTCAAGGCGTACAAATTTCCATTTATTGACTTTTTCTCAACTTTTGTTTTTAAGATTTTTTCAGTAGGTAATAACAAATTAATTTTTTTTAAATATTACCTTTCCACAAATATACATTGCCACATACAATACAATATAACATATGAGCGCGGGAAGGGAATCGAATCGATGGACTTCCTGAAACCGTCTACATCATCAATGACCCTGACTACAGTAGTTTCCCGTCCTGTGTGGGAACATAGGTCTTACTCATCTCCTTTGGGCCCGCTTGTAAGGCGGGAACCTCGATATCTGTGGTACATTGACGAGAGCTATAGCTTCAAGTCATGCACCATATCAAACTTCCCTGAGTGACTTGTACAGCAGCACTGAATTTTTTTGCCTCTGAAGTGCTTAGGTTGGGTTCGATGTAGGCCGCATCTTTCGCTCTTTCGTATGCTCTTCTAGCACGTTTTACGGCACAGAGAATGCTGGTTCGGCGGCTGGACCGCCATTGTATCATGTACAGGGTGGAGCGCGGAACTTTGCTTATTTGAGAATGAAATTAAAAAATTATGAATCTTAGAAAAATGTATTTTATATTTTAAATGTATTGAACAGTAAGGGCATTTTTAAATTACATGGTTTTAATTAGTGCATCTGGCAAATGTCGACCTTCGATATACACACACTGCTGCAAACGTTTTCTGAAGTGTACATGAACTCTAACAAGCATATCGACTGGTATTCTGCCAATTTCAGCCTCAATATTGTTAATTAGGTCTTCCAAGGTGTTGGGACGGTTGATAAACACCTTCGACTTCAGGTAACCCCAAAGGAAAAAATCGCATGGGGCTAAGTCTGGTGAGTGTGCCGGCCAGTTTACATCACCCCACAAAAAGATAAGCCGTCCAGCAATCATTTGCCTCAAACAATTCATGGCAACCCTCGCTGTGTGTGCAGTGGCACCATCCTGTTGAAACCATGTAACCTCTAATCGCATTTACTCAAGAGCCGGCTGAAAAAAATCCTGTATGACAGTCAAGTACCGTTCGGAGTTGACATTTACGGCAAGACGGTTATCCTGGAAAAAGTGAGGGCCCATGATTCCTACTCGTGATATGGCGCACCACGCCATGGCGCGGTCCGGATGCAGAGGTCTCTGGTGAAGTTCTCTGTGGTTTGTTCCAGTACCGCATATTTTGTTTGTTTACACACCCACTGAGGAAAAGCATGCTATGATAAAGAGCCCATTTGAAAAATACGCTTCAACACAAAATGACCACTCCTCATGTGCCCAAAGCATGATGACAACTAAAAGGCAGACGAATACTCCCACTATAAGCCACGCACACTCTCCACTCTCTTCTACCAACAGTGCCGCCACAGCCTGCAGTGCAAAAAAATGAACTACCGCGCTCCACCCTGAACTATGCGTGTCGAGGCAACGTCTTACTAAAATATCGCCTCGATCTTACTGATTTAGGCTGGCTCCACAACCTCTTGTTGGTCCGGGCCTGTTGAATAAATGATTTATAAGCACTTCGGTCTTTAGAGTGCTTTCTTTAGTTTTTAATCTCAAGGATCTTGGCATCATTACTCGGACTCTCCAGCGGAGTCTTGGTCATTCCTTTCAGCGCTCTCCGTGATAGTTATTGTCTAACGCCTTTCGGGCTGGAGCTCTTAATTTCATTCGATCAACATGTCCAAGCCAGCGCAATTGTTGTATTTTGATGCGTTTCACTAAGTTCATGTCAGGGTACATTTCATACAGCTTTTTGGGTTCGTCCGTCGAACATACTACCCACTCACGCAGATGGTGCCGTAGGTTTTACGAAGGATTCTTCTCTCAAATACTGCCAATGAAGTTTCAGCCGCCTCTGGAAGCACCCATGAAGAAGCACAGATATTACCAGTGTATTGTAATGTGAGATCATCGTTTTTATCGCCTCGATCATGCGCTTTAATTTTAGAGAACAATAAGTCCGTTATCATGGTGTACTCCCAAAATCGCCAGAGCACATTCAAACCTATTATGAGAACGGTAGCGATAATGATAACAGGTACGCCCAGAACGACTCCTAACATAATTATGCCAAACAACTTGGCAAAGCCAGTGGCTGTGCGACTTTGGGCCATGGATCATGGAAGAGCAAGCACTATTACCATGCCCAAATGTTGGGTGTAGTCAATATGGTCCTTTCTGTAGCGACACCTAAGTCTATCATCGATTCGGGTTTTGCGACGAAGGTGCCATGAGAATCCGATACCGTCATTTGTCTTCGCCTTCCGAAGGATGTAATCCAAATATCGGAGCAAAGTCACTAGGAGAAGTTGGATGTGGTAACCACTAACATCAGCTGAATTCGAAACTATCCCTCAAGCTACCGGACTATAGAAGTATTATACAGGCCGAAATCATGACCTTAAAATCAGCCGCGCGGTAAGTGCAGTACTTTATATATTCATACTTACAGCAAGGCGGCCATTAGATCACTAGAGAATGTGTACACCACTTCGAGAACTGTTCAAAAATATCAGATCAGAAGGAGATAAAGAGCCATTCGCCGGTAACCTTTTAATGGTTCCCTAGACATAGGGGTAATTATTCAGCTGACACTCTTGTAAAGGCTGGCACTACCTGGAATTCAAATGAGTGAAGTGGTAATATGAGCATTCCTCTCGCGGGGTGTGAGCATCTAATATCACGGAAACTCTTTCTCATTATCAAGGATAGTTGGACAAAGATATCATCCTGCATGGTGACCAGAAAGATCTGTCCTAGTATAGATGAATGAGAAGTAAGGCGGGTCGATTTATAAATCTCCCAAGTGAAAAGGAAAATCAAAATAAGAAACTTTGCCTGGGGAACCATACCTCTAAAATGAATTCTGATGTCCTGACTTTAGATCCGTAGTGTCAAATTTTGAAAAATCCCACTCAGAAAGGCAAAGAACGCGGATTGCGTTTTATCTGTCATGGATCTATTTAGGCAACTTTTTTGCTGTCATTACGGACCACTGACTTACACTCTTCCATACAAAAACTTCTTTGGAAGTTGCAACAATAAAAAGAAAGAGGAGTCAACTCAACATTTTCTCTGCCACTGACTGATTGGCTTTTGTGGACTTTAGGCAAAAACTTGTTGGCCTGGTGGCGATTTGGGCAAAATGCTTATCTTTTTTAGGACTACCTTTCTGGTCACCATGCAGGTTGATTTCTTTGTCCAACTATCCTTGGCAATGTGATAGAGTTTCGGTTACATATTACTACCAGGCGAGCTAAAGGATAAAAAATGTGTGGACAGATAGCATAGGACGAATTATTCGCCACGATTTGACGGTATCAAACCGGAAGCTACCCATGTACCCAAGTGAGCTATGCCTCCGACAATCAATTAAACTTAACCTAACGGACTGATCAAAAATCTCTTCGGATTGTTTAAAGCAACAACTGTGAGACCAAAAGTTCTAAACGGCGACGAAATTGCTCCCGCATAGTTTTACCTACCAATCGTGTTTAGTTGAAATGTTTATTCAACTTACGGTGAAGAATCCTTCCTTCCGGGTTGCTCATTAGTTCATATGTGCCAATTTTGGTATTTTGTCCATTAGTCTATAAATGCCAAGTGCCTCGTCGTTAAACAACATTCAGCAGGAAAACAGCGGACCTTTATTGAGTTCTTTCAGAGTCAATCGACTGAAATCAAAACCCAAGATCCTGCGCACGGTTTTGAAGAGCATGGCGACAGTCTGTATTCACACTCTTCACTATAGCCGCATTATTATTATTGTTTAGGCTGCCCTGCTTTCCTAGTAGACTAGTAAACTTAAAAGTTCTAAACACAAGCAATATTTTGGTGGTTCAACAGAGTGGCGCAGGTTACACACAGTTGCATTGATTAATCCAAAACGTGGTTAAGAAGGCCGTCAGTCCAGCCACAAATCCCAGATGAGAGAAAACCTACCGAAACAGCGGGAGTATTCTAATCACAAAAGAATCACATCATGAAAAAAATACCCTGGATCATCACAGGGTCCTATTTATAGGGCAGAACTTCAGTCTACGCCTACCAATTCTTACTACAGGCTGGATGTGGTCGTTTAGGTCGCATATTATCCTATAACTACACTGAGACTCAAATTTTCGAATGGTATTGGCTAAAGTGGTATCGGAAAGTCAAACATGTCAGTTTCATGCCATTACTGGAATGTACGAAAACTTTTGCCACATACTGTACATCTGTCGCACCAATAACTGTCGACCGATTTCGCTTGCCTTTGCCATAATGACTTGGAAATTGCTGGATTTTCAAATTCGGAAGCGAGTTTATTTTATAGTTGACGCCGCAGCATATCTCTCATTATTATTCGATATCAAGATATGCATGCATATGCCACAGATATGATTAGTTAAGTGGAATATAATGTTTTTTTCTTAACCAAGCCCGCCTGTCGATCTAAGTAGTGGTGGAGGCAGACAGAGAGAGAGAGAGAGATAGTGCGTAATGTGGTTTCATGATAAACCGATATTCATTTAAATTGATGGATTTGCTTGTATGACTCATGTTCGAAAATGTTAACGGACGTTGTTAATTTGAAAATCGGATTTTGAACAATCAATGCTTATGGTTGGCTAAATTGTTGTAGTTATTGAGATTGAGATTTATCCAGTTTTGAGGAAAACCGTTAACAGATGTTCGAAACGCAAATGGAGTTTGCTTCCTAGAGATTGTAATTGGCATTACAAAGTTGTACGTTTTGATTTCAAAACATGTGAAAATTTTATATTGGAAATGATTGTCAAAGGCTCCACGCCGTGGGAGATTTTTTACCGATACAGTGTGAGACAGGTTCTGTTTTCACCCATCATCGAATCGGTACATTCAGGATAATTAACTCTGCATTTCCCGTAGGGTACATAGTAGAATTATTAATATATTTAATGACTTATCTCTTTAATGACTTATCTCTACAATCTGCTGTTGATGTAAGTCCTTGCAGCAGATTGTTTCAGAACGCTTTGGTTTCTGACAACATTCTTGAGTTTGTAGTACCAAAAATGTTTCGACTTGGACTTTCCGAGACACATTGCAAATTTCTTATCAGGCATTCAAATGCACCTCATTCGACAGACACAGCTGAGCTACAGCGGCCATTTGCTTGTATGACTAATGTTGACTTACGATTCGTTCATCATGTCTACTCCCCGTCAATGCAGATGGGTCTTATATTTTTCATAGTATTTTCTTTTAAACATATATATGTGTAGTAGTACTTCTAAAACTTTTGCAGTTGTCCAGTGGCATAAATAATTACAGAAAGAAGTGTGTCTTTTTAGGCGAATGTACCCTCTCTTCTTAATCTCTTTAGTTCTACAAAGACATCCCTTTAGTTCTACAATGGCGGTATAGATTTTGCGACCCATGGTATGAAAGTGGAACCTCGACGTTGACGCTACCATCCTTAGTAATCGTTGATGCCTAGGTTACTAACATTATTTTTAAAACATCCCATTAAAGAACACGGGGAAACAGCCCTGAAACCAGTGAGCTGTGCACCCCATAATTCTTACACGCACTGGACAGGACCTACTGTTTTACACCGGCTCCGAACGGCTATTGCATTTTATAGTGAGATTTTTACATGGCTTAGAGATAAATCTCTAACTCCTAAAGTCACCGGCATTTACGAGGTAAAAAATAGGGTTGCTGAAAATGTTTAGATGTACTTACCTGGATTTGAACCTGGATTTACATGTACGATAGTCGTACAATCACTCCACAGTGGTCCACTGATGTCTAGGTTAGATAAGGTTAGGTTTAATTGGCTGCCGCCTGAAGCATATCTCTTTTGGGTCATATATATGGTCCTCGTTCAGAACCTTTTGTCTCACAGCTGTTGCATTACACAATCTGAAGAGAGTTCTGAACTACCTTTAGGTAAGGTTTAATTGGTAGTCGCAAGCTCACTTGGTTCCTTGAGTAGCTCCAGTTTTTATACTTTATACTCGTCCCGAATAATTCTTCCTATGTTATCTGTGCACAACCCCTTTTTATCCTTAAGCCAGACTGATGCCATGATAAATGTTTAAATCCTGCCCAAATCACCATCGGAGAAGAGAAAATTTGCAAGTTTCTACTTTTGAGAACGTAAGGCCAATTTCACTCTCTTTATTAAAATTTGCAAGAAAAGTAAACGAACAGCTTCCAGTAAAAATTTGCAATGAATCAGCTGATTTTGTTTACTGTTTGCTTTACATTTTATTTTATTTTAAATTTAAAATTGTTAAGATTTGTAATAAAAAATGAGCAAAAGAATACTTTTTTTCTTTCAAATTTCAGTGATTAACATATATATTAAATAAAATAATATTCCAATTTTTACTTACCTATTCTGTTGTAAATTTATTTTTACTTTTGTTTGTTTACATAAAACAGCTGATTTCAAACATCTGTTCTATCCTGCAAATTTTGATTGGCTTAAATTTCTCCAACCAAAATTTGCAAACTCTCTAACATCGAACTGTCAAAATTCTCTCTCTCTCTCTCTGGCTCTCATTTACTGGACTTTTTGTGTAAACGAACACGATCCAGTAATAATTTGCACAAATTTGTACAAATTTGCAAGTACACGAACACACTTTATATTTGCATTCTAAAAGTATACGCCTAAAGTTCACAAATTCCGGACAGAGCAGAGATGTTCAGTTGTCTCTCCTCCTCCTTATTGTTGCAACTCCCACAAATGTCGTTGTATGACAGACAAAGTCTTCTAGCTTGTACGCCCACAGGCCGGTGATGGCCGTGAGCTTTCCTAGGCTTATTGGCAGATAAATAACGCTCCGCTTTCTCTGTTCATCCAAACAAGGTCGAATCTTTCTGGTCTCTGTGCAAGTAAGTTCCTTTTTCCACCTATTCTTGGCAATGGGAAAGAGTTTGCGTAAAATAAGCTGCTTCCCCTTGCGAGAGGAATGCTAATATCACTACTGCACTTATTTAAATTCTGAGTGCTGTGTCCGCTTTCTCTGTTCATCCAAACAAAGTTAAATCTTTCAGGTATCTGCAAGTGGGTTCCTTTTCCCACCTATCCTCGTTAATGAGAAAGATTTTCCGTGATATAAGCGGCTTACCCTTTCCATAGGAATTTTAATATCGCTACTACACTCATTTGAATGCTCGGTGCTAGGTTCGCTTTCTCTGTTCATCCAAAAAAGGTATATCTTTTAGGTCTCTGCAAGTGGGTACCTTTTCCACCTATCCTTGGCAATGAAAAAGAGTTTCCGTGATATAAGCGAACAACCCCTCGCGAAAGAAAGGCCAATGTCACCCCTAACCCCTTTTATGGGTGCCGGCAATTTTTTCAAATTTGTCAGCTGTACAATTACCATCAATGTCCCTAAGTCCAGGAACCCGCGTAAATGTTACCGACGGAAGTGTTACCCTATCGCTGATAAGATTTAAATGGATATTGTATCCCCTAGTGTATACTACCAGTTCTCTTTTAGGTGGCCCACATCCCCTGCACTATTTTAGTGCAGACTCCAGTACTTCCGAGAGCATCTTTGGATCCTTGCCCGTGTTTGCCACCGCCACATCATTCGCGTGTGCAATTGTCTTACAGCACGTCTGATCCATGGCTTTAAGGAGAGTATGGGGAGATTTCACTTCCTTGTAGTGTTCCCCATACCGCCAACTTCGAAATGTAAGAGGTGCTTAGAGTGTAGTCAATGCAAATATTTTTGAGGATTTTGTCAACGGAGAAGTAAGAGCATAATTTTTTCCTTACTGCCCGATTGCGTCAAAGTACGATTCCGGTCGGGCATTGTTAAAAGCTTGGATATAGAGCTAAGAAATCCACCAGTGTGTACTTTTTTAATGGAGAGACCTTTTATATTGCCAACCAAAGATTTCAGCACAGTGCCGGCAGACTTGCCCATCGTATTGGAAAGGTGGCCCTCCGACAGAGTGCACGGTTTAAGGGACGATCTAATGTATACATGGACGATGCTTTCCAAAGTTTTAAGCTGAAATAATAAAAAAAAACTTATTGGTTCGAAATCCTTCATTCTTCTTTTGAGAAAAATACAATCTTATATGCCGTACCCCGCTATGGGAAATGAGACAGTCGCAAACAGGTTCTGAAGATTTTCAAGAGCTATGGCATTTTGTACTGAAGTTCTTCAGTAAGTCCGCTGGAATAAGGTCATTTAGACAACGAGATTTGAAGGAATGGACGCTTTGCAATTTTGTGTAGTCGGAATGTCGGAGACATTACCGTTATCAAAATCAACCACAGACTGAGAGTCAGGAGCTCGGCATATTCGGAAGTGTGCTTCCATCTGGATCTCTAAGGTATCCTTATTATTAGTTATCCATGATCTATTGTCTCTCTGAATATAGGATAGTACTCGTATAGCTGGACCTGAAGATCAAATTTTGCGTTCCACACCACTGCAGAAGTTCCTCCAGGAATTTCTTAAGGTATCCTGACTGTTAGTGATCCATGATTTATCGCTCTCTGAATAAAGGATAGTATAGCTGGACTAGAAGATACAATTTTGAATTCCACACCACTGCAGAAGTTCCTCCAGGATTTTCTTAAGCGGTTACCAGTAAGGTTCCTTAAAGCCTCCGAGGTGTGATTCCATCAGGATCTCTAAGGTATCCTGACTATTAGTGATCCATGATTTATCGGCTCTCTGTATAAAGAATAGTATAGCTGGACTTGAAGTTACAATTTTGCGTTCCACACCACTGCAGAATTTCTCCAGGATTTTTAAAGCGTTACCAGTGAGGTTCCTTAAATACTTAAGTGAGGATTTGTATCCGGCCTTGTTGCCAGTCCACTTGGCCGCATTGAATAGTTGCCTGCATTTCTTGCTTCTTAAGGCAAACTCAAATTGGTTTTGGTCGGTTTTTAAAAAGTTTTGGCCAGAATAATAATGGCAACACTGGTTAACAAACAAATCTGGATATTGGATAAAGTTCTTATAACGAGTTATAAAGGGTGGTTAAAATTTAAGGGCCGATATTTAATGGGAACCTAACCTAATCGTCAAGTTTTTTTCTGCATTTCATTTCATATTTCTCAATTTTAGACTAACTTAATTTGAACCATGGAAAGATACACCTGCGAGCAACTCTTTAAAGTTATTCATGCTTATTTTGAAAATGAAAATCAGTTTTCGAAGAAAATCATCTTCAGTGATGAGGCACATTTTCGCCTCAGTGGATTCGCCAATAAGCAGAATTGCCGCATTTGGGCGAATGATAATCCAAGAGTGATTGTCGAAAAAACAATGCACCCACAAAGAGTGACTGTTTGGTGCGGTTTATGGGCTGGCGGCATCATCGGGCCGTATCATGTCCAAAATGAGGCCGGTCAGGCAGTTACTGTGAATGGTGTTCGCTTTCGTAACTTTTTATGGCCCGAATTGGAAGATATGTATGTGGACGACATGTGGTTTCAACAGGACGGTGCCACTTGCCACACAGCTAACGAAGCAATGTCTCTTTTGAGCGACAAAACAACATCGGCCCTTAAAATGTAACAACCCTTTATTCAAATTTTCAATCTGAGTTGAGAGTCGTTGCCAAAGTGGGCTTCGACGATAAATTTATACAGCTCAAACTTCCAATGAATTGGTAAAGGACCATTGAGCCGACAAATTATTATGGAAATGGAAAGAAGAAACCATTGTTAACAGCACCCGATGTAGCTATTTAAGGTTTTCGCCATAATCGATTTTCGGTTCCGATTTCAACCTATTTTTGGTACTAATTATCCAGTCACCGGTTCACCATACATTCCCAATGAGATTTATGCTACCAGCAAAGGAGTAATTTTTCGGACGATTAGTATTTTTCCCATGAACGAACTTAGTACCAGGCTATGTTTGTAAACATTTCGGTTAAAAAATTTCTTTTTGACCAGCTCATCCTCCAAGTAAAATTCTAATCGGCTTAGCCATCCAGTTAACGCCAGCGGTCAAACATTAATCGCGCCGCCACCGCCGACAATTATGGGTCGGTTCGGTTCTCTTTCTGGGACATATGAAAATGGATAAAAATGCTACAATACTGAAAATTTTCGATGGGCAGTTCGATCAATGTCGTTCGCAAAAGGGGACGGCCGAGGCTCCGGGGAAAAGACTAAATCCGACAAGACTTACGGAATCTTGGTATAACCCACTGGAGGTCACATGCAAAGGAACGATGTGCGAGAAATTTTAATCTAATCATTTCGTCAGAAACATGTTTTTGTCAATGCTAGGTTTTGTGGACTTTATAATGGGAATTTGACGGCGAGGTTGTGTCCCATTTTAAGCTTAGCTCTTATCCAAAGTTCATAAATAAACTTATGTTAAACTTTTGTTAAAACAATATTTTACGATATTAACAAGTATTTTAGCGGGGAAACTCTGTGATAACAAGCTTTTTGCCATAGACAAAGCTTTAATATTCGCAGCGAAGCGAATATACTCGCGCTATAACCGATGAACACGAAAGTTTTGTGCTGGCGAATCTTATAAAGTGATTGAAAGAGAGGGAAAGTGCTGCCAGCCTAGAGATTAATAAAATCCCATATTCAGTATCAGAAAATCCCATGTACAATAAAAAAATCCTTTTTTGTTTTTTAAAAATTATGGAAAGTGAATATCAAATATTAAGCAGTCTTGTGTTTGCAATGTCATAAAGGAGGTTCAATGTCGTTAATGTACCAATTTATCTAATCCTTAAGCTCTTCAATTGCTAGTGGCTTATTAACGTAAACTTCTTTTTTTAAATATCCCCAAAACGGAGTCAAATTAAATGATCGTGGCGGCCAATTAACATCCCCACGACGTAAGATTACCCGGCCATTGAATTTCTCGCTTTAATGAATCATTGTTTCGTTGGCAAGTGTTGGAACCACATATCGTTTAGGTCCATATCCTCAATCCTGTTGGAACAACTTATCGTCCAGGTCCATATCCTAAATTTCTGGCTAGAAGAAGTTCGTGATCATCTCGCTTAGCGGACCACCATTCACGGTAACTGCATGGCTAACCTCATTTTCAAAGAAGTACGGCTCGTTGTCAACGCAAGCCCAAACACCGCACCCGACAGTCCCTTTTTGTGGATTTATCCGCTTTTCTACAATCACTCGTGGATTCACATTTGCTCAAATGAGGCAATTCCGCTGTTTAACGGATCCACTGAGGTAAAAGTTTGCCTCGTCGCTTAAGATGATTTTGTAAAGTCAATATTCGCATTTGCCTGCTCAACCAACCTTTCGGCGTTTTGACGATGCTTAAAATGCTCAGTAGGCTTCAGCTCTTGAGTCTGTTTATCCTCGAAAGCGTGTAAATTCGATTCTTTATTCAAAATTCGTATCAGTGATGTTCGTGAGATGTTCAATTGTTGGGTGCGACAACGAGCTTTGTAAGCGTATACATTTGAATGATATTGAGATGTTCAATTGTTGGGCACGACAACGAACCTTGTAAGCGTGAAAATTTGGGTCTGTATATTATGTGAAAACACCTCTGTATGCAGAATGCGAGCATACACAGGTGTTTTACATTTCCTACCGACCCAGTTTGCTGAAATTTGCTCACAATTCTAACGACTGTGGAAACATTTGGTCGATTATGCTGACCAAAAAAATCACAATGTGCACGAAATGCATTTCGATTTGAACGTCCATTTTGGTAAAAGGCTTCAACAATCTTAACAACTACTCAATTGTGCACCTCTCTAAGAATTGTCAAATTATGTAAGCCAAAAAACTAGACGTTAAGATGAGACCCACAACTTCTCTTGAATTTTTTGCAACATAAATTCTTTGAGCATAGCGCGGTAATACTCACCATTGACGGTAACGGCGGCTCCTTGCTCATTTTCGAAGAAAAATGCCCGAAAAATGCCGCCAGCCCAAAATCCACAAAAAAAACATTTGAAAATTTTATCAATACTTTTTTTTACAGCCGATTCAAATTTAAAATATTAAATGGCCCACCAGCCTATTATGGTTCTGAAGATATTTTCAATACGCTGATAATACTTATGCATTTTAACAAATTCAAATTGCTTTTCTGCAATTAGTTTTGATCTAAATGGCAAGAAATAATCCATGAATTGGAAGTACAATATTTTGGGCCGCTGTTTTGAAAAGTTTCTGTTGAAAATGTTTTATAAAGGGTGTTTTTTAGACGTGTGGTTTTTAATCTTGGTTTGCCATTTCATAATGAATAGACTTACACCTGTGGCGTGGCCTCCAAGATCGTGAGATTTAACACCGCTGGACGTTTTTTTGTGGGGTTATGTCAATTCGCTTGACTACGCAGATAAGCCCGACACGATTGACGCCTTGGATGTGAAGATTCGGCGCAATATTGCTGACATACGGCCCCAAATGCTGCAAAAAGTGTCGAAAATTGTGCCTCTCGGCTGAAATTTATTCAAGCCAGTCGCGGCGCGGCGGCCACTTGCCCGAAATCATTTTTAAAACATAATGGCAAACCCTTTCTTTTTGTATTTATAATAATGCAAAATTTTTGGTCATAACATTAAATTATATGCGTTTATTTCTTTTTGAAAACCACACGTCTGAAAAAACCCCCTTTATAATGAAATCATCCAAAAATCCCTTTATTCCTTTTAGGATTGAAAATCCCAGAAAAAGTGAATTAACCCTCTGGATGGCAACATTGGAGCGGGATCACATAGAGTGGGCCAAAATGATTGTTTGGTTGTTGTTTTCACTCAAACAGAGAAATTGTGTTGTTTTTGCCAAAGCGCAAATCGAACAAAACACTGGCAAACAACGTCAAATGTAACGACGTCTGACCGTCCATCAATAAAAATCGTACGTACGAGTACAACACGCAGTTCATATCTTAAACGAACATATGATGTTTTCTGCTCACGTTTCTCCTTAACTCGGCTCTGGTATGGTGGTGGCGGCGGTGGCGATGGTGGTGGAGGCGCTGGTGATGATGATGTTGGTCTCTGTTTGGCCAAGTTGCTCGGTGTTTATGCCTATCTGTCTCTCCACCAGTCCGTCCATCCGCCTGTTAGCTGGCTATCGAGCGGCCTGTTGTGGTTGTCGGTGCACCAGTTGAACGATCGCATTCGTTGCTTGCACTAACCAAACATTACGGACGGACCCCGAAAAAGTGTGCTTGTTGCCTTGTCTGGTCGTCGATCGGTCGGTCGATCGTATGGACGCCTATTGTTCGTTGCGTGCGTGTGTGTTTTTTGAACTTGTGAATCCATTTGTAAACTTTGGTGAATTTATGCATGGAATACTCTAATGTCGGTCGTCGCGCGGCTCTGATCAATCAAGGCCTTTTCATTTTAATTTTCGTTGCGTTTCGCGATCGTTGGGCTGTTTTTTTCTTTCTTTGGTTGGTTTTTAGCGCAGTTTTTTTTTTGTTGCGACCGTCTTGTTGACGCACAAATATTTTCGTTTTTATTTCGGTCGGTATCTGAGCGCAACGATCGCAGCGACCACTGTCGTTCATTTTGCTCTGTGTGTGCGTTGTAAGCGATAATGCGTGCAATTAATGAAAATTTCAACAAATTTTGGCAGTTTGTTAATAAAAAAATGTGTAAACCACGCACACGGCATTTTTTTTTTTGTTTTATTTGTGAAATTTTATTTTATACCCAAAAATTTTATCGTACGAATATCGAGGAGAGAAGTCCATCAAGAACTACTGATGTTATGCAAAAGTGCGAAATTAAAAAAAGGAAATTAATCGAATCGCAACGAATTGAAAAGATGCAAGTGCAAAGATTGCATCAAAACCTCGGCTCAAAACGTCAGCGATCGTGATAGGCGTAAATTAAGCTTTTTAATTACAATGTTTTACTATGCACTCGGCCTCCTCTCGCTCGCGCATAGTGAGTGTGACACCGTCAATGACATTGAAGTGCTGGCGACGCTACAACAGCAACAGCTGCTGTTTGTTGTTGCTGCACTGATCGGTGAAAATAACTGATGCCATGCCTCAGCATTAGAACCAGTAACCAGTCAGTCGATCGGCCGTTTCTCTCTCCATTCGCGCTCTGTTATTTTGTTTTGTTGTAATGATTTCATGCTTGGGGCACTTTGGAATTTAAATAATCAACAGTTGCTCCAACGCCCAAAGGGACATAATTGGCTGGCGTCGCCATAGCCTTTTATGGAAGTAATACATGGCCTACCGAATACTTTTGTTGGCTCGTTCAACCGAATAGTGAACAGAGGAACGACTTTTGTGTATAAAATGTATCTAAACGCTGTCTGCCACATGTCATTATGCAATGATCAGTCGTTGTTTGTCCCATACTACTTGGTGTCTTCTTCAAATTTGTTCTGGTCACGGTCAACTATTTCTATACGAGTCTAATCTAATATAATCTAATGTGCCGTAACTATGATTTTCAATGGCAAAGGGTGATCATTTAAGAGTGTAGGAACTCTTTTATAGATCCTGCATAGAGTCACCTAGAGAAAAGATGTGGTTACTATATGGTAGCGGCAACAGTTATATGTTTTCTCAAATAAAAGTATGTTCGTCACAACCATATGTTGGTTTTGTGAATATAATTTTTACAATAGCATGATTGCGGCAACATTAATTTCGTTGAAATGTAACACTAGTATTATTACTAAATTTAAAAGTAATTTTAGGAATCATACTATGGTTGTGGGGTTCATACTATGGATGTATGTGAAACATGCTATGGTTGTGGGGATCATAACATGTTTGAGTGTGAATCATAATACGTTTGTGGGGATCATAGTATTATTGCGTGTGAATCATACTTTTGTTGTGAGGATCAAAGTATGGTTGTGTGTGAATCTCACTATTGTTGTGAGGATCATAATATGTTGTGCCACAACCATATACCCAACAAAAGTATGATGCTCTTCGGATATTGTTGCCACCAACCATACTTATTTCTGTGCTGTGAGTACACTCAGATAACAGATTCGTTGCCAAAACCGAATGATTTAAGTATGCCACCAGTACATTCGAATGTGAAATGGTGGTCTGTAATTTTCTGTAAGAGGAACAGAACTATCGGCGGAAGTTGTCTGTTGTCTGTAGGTTTTGCTTTGTAGACTTCCTGTTTGCAATAACCCCACAAGAAAAAGTCAGGTGCAGTAAGGTCAGGCTGATTTACAATAACCCCTCAAGAAAAAGTCAGCTGCAGTAATCAGTCAGCTTATTGGGAAATTTTCGTTGCAATTCTGTCATAACAGGCGGGGCTATGTGAGGGGTTGCACCTTCTTGCTGAAACCACACAGAGTTGAAAGAAATTCTCATTCGGCGTAATTCTGAATAGAAAAACTCTGAACATGCTCAAGTAATGGTCTCCAGTAACCGTAACAGTGTGACCGTTTTCTTCAAAGAGGTAGGACCTGACAATGCAGCGGGATGAAACTGCTCACCACTCTGTGACACGAAGTGGATGCAATTCCCTCTAATGGAGTGTCTGTGGGTTGAAAGCACTCCATATTCGATAATTTTGTTTGTTTAAATCGATGACAAGGTCTTCTGTTGACTGTCCCATGCTCGTCAAAATTGTTAACAAGTCTCATTATGGTTCATCAGCTCGGAGGATTGCCGCCAAACGTGCGCTTATACCCTCTTAAAACCGAAACTACGGACTCCAGTGCGTGATAGCGGCGGACAATCCAAATTCATGTTTCAGTGCCCCAGTTATCCATTTTTGTTTAATTTCAAATTGATCTGCGAAATAAAAAAAGAATTAACCAGATTCATTAAATAGAAAAAAAAGTGTTTATACATTTTTTTTGGTTGCAGTTTTCGTCAGTCACCCTGTACTTTTACACATATGTGACGCGCAAAATAGAAAGGGACCTAAAGTTAAAAACCAGTTTTGTTCAGGAGAGCCATTTTAAAGATTAGGTCCCTTTCTATTTGCGCTTAGAATCGTCGACTTCACTTTCATAAAACGCGCATATCTCTGGGAGGAAACACTTTTTTTCATTCGATGCTCAGATGTTGTCCACATCAAAAAAGAAAAAAAATGAAAATTGATTTTTTTACCCTTAGGTCCCTTTCTCTATGCGCTGTCACATATTTTGTTGCAAAATACGAGCAATAATTTCCTTTGTCCATAAAAATAAGTCGAACCTACGAGGGTCTTCTATTTGGGAATTTACTACTTTATAATCATCTACGTTATTCATTTCTAGACGAAATCATTAACCATCCGAACTAAATAGGGTTTGGTTACTACAAAGAATAAATTTGTTTTCACCACCAATTATTGTTACCAAAGTAAAATGTACTTCCAACAGTTTTACTGAATTCGGTTATTATAACCGACTTATTGGCTGTAAGAATCGTAATATTATTGTAGCTATCATATTACGGTAAGTCGAACTATGTAACTATCTATACCATGGAATGTTGGTGATTGCAACAGAAATTATATTTATCCAACCGAATAATTGTAGTTGAGACCGATTCCCACTTAATTTTTTTTGTGTGCAGCATTTAACAGTACCTTCCTTCCGCTCAGAAACTATCAGCATATATCTTGATTGAAAGAATTTTCCAGTATGTTTCCTAATGCTACTATAAGATCTGCTGCTGCTAAATGCTACTTGAAGGGGTCTCTTCCTGGTTGACCTGTAAATCAAATAGATTTTCTTAATTTCTTATAAATTTCCCACACTTGACTTTCCAAGGATTTGCTGGAAATATCCACTCTGCTCCAACAATATTCGGCTCAACAAACTTTAGCTTTGCCAGAACACAGTATGGGTCATCTCTATAGCTCTTATTCGAACGGCCGTTTGGCGAGCATGCGCACAGCCTGCCGGTCATAACAAATATTACAATATTTGAGTTGTTTATTAAAGCTGATTGCCATTAATTGACTATGTGAACTTTACAATTGCCTACAATTTGCTACAGTTTATTACTGTGGCATTGCCCTCGGTTCCAATGCTCAATATCAAGCATATGCCTATGACACTATAAATTCAAAAATGAAAAAAGATTAACGATAAGAAATAAAAACAGACTTACACATTTGCCTACCACCATTAATAAAATAACAAGCCTGGCTATTTTAAACGGACCTTTACTTCAAAACCGCAGCCAAGACGTTCGTGCAAATAGTGTCATCATCGTTGTCGATCACTCGAAAATCACGTACCGCCGACAACCAAGACATTGACGGGGCCATTACGTTAACTTTCGCTTTCGTCTAGTATGTGCGTTCGCCTCGTTCGCCCAACCATCGCAGTTTCAATTAATCGCCGTCACCATCAGTTTATTGTCGTAGTACTAGTTCGTGGAGCGAGAACAAACCAGCATGAGCCAAAAGCGTCATGTAAACCATTCCAAAGAATGCCACCGCCTAGAAGAGGTGGTGGACAATTTAAGGCATGAATTGCACTTTACACGCTTGGCCCTGGACGACAAGGATAACGAAATCCAGGATTTGCAAAAGGCTTTGAGGGAAACACACAAATCGGCCTCACACCATACGCCCTCGTCGTTGGCCAGTACGGCTGGACAACGGCATTTGGAACGATGCGACGGTGGAGGTGACAACAACAGTCATCATCACCCACAGCAGCCATCGCCTGCCTCGGAATTACTTGAAATGGCCGAACTCATCAATCATTTGCAATTGGCCTTACGGGAAAAGGAGAATGCCTTCACCGAGTGCCAGGAACGCAATCGCTTCTTTTGTCAAAGTATTGCACGTCTGCAGCAGGAATGTCATACCAAAGATGCTCTAGTCGTTGAGCTACAAAATGAAATCGACAAATTTCGCCAGGTGGTAAGGCCCCTCACTCAGGTCTTTCTGCAGCATCACAAATCCGATTGTGATGATCTCAACTGTACCATCGGCATGGAATCGACACGGGTGCTGCCTTCGGAATACAAACGTATCAAACGTCAGGGCTATAGTGCCGAACCTCTCACAGATCTGGTGGAGGCCGAAGATAAACTCATGAGAATACCAAAATCGTCAAAGTAATTTATACCCCCAAAACTATCATAGACTCTTAAGTTTTTTCCTCTTCTTATGTTGAAAATAATCCATGACTTTTTTTCTCACTTCCTTGCAGATCCCGTGAACTTATCAAATCTGCCATATTGGACAATGATTTCATGAAAAATCTGGACATCACGCAAATTCGCGAGATTGTCGATTGCATGTATCCGGTGAAATATGCCGCCAAGAGTCTTATCATCAAGGAGGGCGACGTCGGCAGCATTGTTTATGTTATGGAAGGTAAGTGTGAGCTAGAATAGAAATTGATCCAATCCCATATTTTTCTGATAAACACTCCAAAACGCAAGAGCTAAAAACAGCTTTTTATTTACCTGTATTTTTGTAGTTTTTTTGTGAAGCCTAAAAGTCTGCTATAGTTTATGTGTTTTTATTTGTGTCTCTGTGCTTATGATATTATCTTTAGACGATATGAAAATATTAAAATAAAAACTAAAGGCGAATATCTTCAACAGGTATACGAGGGCACTTCAATAATGCTTGTAAATAACTTTTCTGAAATACGTTGTCATGTTATCATACACGTAGAAAAAAAGGTATGATTGCGATAACAATATTCGAAGAGCCTCATACTATTGTTGGGTATATGGTTGTGGTACAAAAATAGTATGATCCTAACAACAATAGTATGACGCAAATACAGCCACACTTTGATCAACTCCACCATAATATGATCCTCACAACAAAGGTATGATTTACACATAACCTTAATATGATTCCCACAACCATAGTATGATTTAAACCCAACCATACTATGCTCTCCACAACCATATTATGATCATCACAACCATAGTATGTTTTACATACAACCATATTATGATCCTCACAACCATAGTATGATTCACACGCAACCATGTTATGATCCCTACAACCATAGTATGATTACACACAATTGTACTGTCATCCCCAAAGTTATTTACTAGAATTGAGTTAGGTTGGTTTACATACTGCTACACACGTTTTATGCTGTAAAATAAAAAATACTGAATGTTTTTGGACTAAGTATTTTTTAATATATTTATTGATGTAAGAGTATATTGTATCCAAAAAGAATCTACTTATTCGAAATGTCCGCCTTTTGTCTTTACACACGCCTTAAGTCGCAGTGGCCAATCCTCAATAGCTGCATGAACCTCGTTCATTGGAAAATTGACCACAGCTCGAACCAAAGCAGTCTTAAGAGATCCAATGTTGGGGTATCTTTTGTGACAAATCTTGTCCTCTAAAACCGTCCACAATTTGTAATCCAATAGGTTCAAATCTGGACTGCCTGAGGGCCATTCTTCAGAGGAAATGAAAGCTGGCAAATTGTTTCGAAGCCAGCCTGGGACGTTTTAGCCTTATGGGCCGGCGTAGAATCCTGCTGGAAAGTCCATGGCTGGTTTTGGAACAGGGAATTGTTAAGAGGCTTCACAAAAGCTTCCAAAACGGTTTCTTGGTAAACTTTGGCCGATCGACCCCATCGTAAGAGACACCCCACCAAACCATGACTGGAGCTGGATGATGACCCTTTCCACCCTTGGGATCAGTTCAGATGCTTTCTTAGACGACCGCGCATACACTTTATTATTTTGCTTGTTAAATTTTTCCTGAACGGTAAAATTTTTTTCACCAAAAGACGTTTGCATTTGTCAATCCTATTTTTGTTAAACCTGCAATCAATAAATGTCCGGTACGTCGTTTGAAAGCCCCAAGTCCCAAGTCTTTTTTAATGATTCGACTCATGGATTTTTGCGTGATATTCATCTCACGGGCCATTATTTTCTGTTTACGGAGCGGATTTCTGTGAATTCTCGATTTAACGGCTTTGATGACATGCAGTGTTCGAACAGATCGTGGGCGGCCCGACCGGTGGCAGTCTTTTACATCTCCAGTCTCCTCAAACTGTTTTATGCACCGGTAGACGAACATGCGAATAATCCCTAGTGGCTGGAGCGTTTTGAAAATATCGCTTTTTTCATTCCACACTTAAAAAGCGTTATTACAGCGATACGGTTCTCATTACTAATCTCATTACAGACTAACGCTATTGAGGTTAGCTTTCAAAACGTATATGACATTAACGGGGTATGTTCAGTTCTACTATTGAAATGGGTGTGTTCAATGTTGTAATAGTACTTATGTCCCTACTTAGTATTTAACCGGAGGAAAACTTAGTTTCCAAAACGTAAGCGTTTTTATTAAAAATGTTTCAGTTAAACTAAGCCAAAGCTGTTTGATTGAAAAGTTTTATTTTCCATACAAAAAGTACTATATTGCATTAGATCTGTAACAACTACATTGTTCTGAAAAGCATATTCAAATGAAGAACAAGTACAAGTATGATTGCCGTAAACATATTATTGTTAACATAAAACAAAAAATACTTTTGTCGCACCAATCATATTTATATTGTTAAAACAACCATATTTTTATTTTTCAATTTGGCAATAATACTCTAGTTACATTTCAACAATATTAATATTGCGGCAATCATACTCTTGTCAAAATTAAATTCAAAGAACAATACTATGGATGCGACGAACATACTTTTAATCCGGAGAACATATTATTATTACCGTGACCATATAGTTACCAACTTTTTATATGCGTGTACTAACCACCATAGGATGGAACATCTCGAAATACGTATCCCTATCTTAATATATAAAAATGTATTGTTCGGTGATCCGCCAGAAAGGTGAGCGCCAGAAACTCGTGAACCACTTGACCGATTACCACCAAACTAGGGTTATATTCTTAAGACTTAAAGTCGACTTTAGGACTTTTCGGCTATTACAAAAATTTTAAAAGCCGATTTCTTTCTTTAGGCAAATGGAATATTTTGGATTAAAAAACAAGTTTTCTTTGTACTTATATAAAAAACTTTTATTTAAAAAAGTAAGAGTAATTATAAACTTATAAACAGAAATTTCAAATAATTTGTACATGATTCATATTTAAGTTTTTAAAAACTTTTACAACAAAGTTTATTTTTAAAGCAGTCGATTAACATAAAGGGTGGGCGATTTTAACATTTTAAATCGGCTGTTGAAAAAATACTGATAATTTAATTGAATAGGTTAAACTTTGTCATTTAATAATGGAACACAATATTATTCATAGTAGGTACCACAAATGGCTCAGATCAACCCAATTTTCAGTACATTTTCGATTGTTTCGGATCGGATCTCTTCCATGGCAACTTTGATTTAATGTTTCAACGCTTCAATTATCTCTGGATGCTTTGCATAACATTTATCCTTAATGGTTCCTACAGAAAATAATCCAATGGGCTCAAATCACAGCTCTGAGGCGGCCAATTATAATCACAATTTCGGCTGATTATTCGATTTTTAAAAGCAGTGCGTAAAATATCGAGGGTGGCGGCTCCGTCTTGTTGAAACTAAATGTCGTCCATGCCATTCTCGTGATTTTTTGGACGGTAGCTGCGGCTCCTTCCTTCTTTTCGAAGAAAAATGATGCCGCCAGCACTTAATCCACACAAAAAAGTACACTTTTGTGGTTGCATTGGCTTCGTAATAGTCACTTGTGGGTTCAGGAGTTTTTGGTAAAACTATCTCCTTTAAATTAATTATCTGCTGCTAAACAATCTTCAGCCCATAAGGCGAAGCGGAAACGCATCGTATGGTCATGAGGCTTCAATTCTTGGAGCAATTGAACTTTGTAAGCCTTCATACCGAGGTATTTTTTGCAATGTTCTTCTCATGGGAATTCGAGAAATGTTTATTTTCTGAGAACGACAACGGGTTGATGTATATGAATGCTCTTGGGCAGAAGTGCAAATTTTGCAATAAATAGATACTCGCTTTCCATTGTTTTCCATATAAGTATTGGATCATTTTTGGACAGGCGGTGCTAACAAATAAATAATGCTTCAATTGTATTGGAACACCATTGCCATCATTATGGCATTTTTAGCGCTTACACTCTCGTCAAGGAAACCCTTATGCAATCCTCTTCATTGGCCTTGTAACCCACAATCGCTTTGGCCAAATCAACAATCGGCGAAAATAAATGAAAGCAATCAATACGCATTGTTTCAAAGATAATTAAAAATATTTGAAGTTTTAAAAAAAAATCCACTTTTAGACTTTTAAAAACAAAAATTCGACTTACCGACTTTGATTTTTATGTTCAAAAGTCAATTAGTTGTATGTAATTGAAATTAAAATTTTCAAAATTCGACTAAAATTCGGAAGTTTTGTGTGGAAAAATTTAAAAATCGACTTGAGAAGAGTCGACCCGAAGTTTATATCATCGTTTTGGCTGTCTTAAAAATATTATTATTGTCTTTCTAATGAACCCGGTTTAAAGCACGGAGATTGGATTGTTTTAAAGTCTATACCAGACAAAGGTAAACCTTTTTGTGTTTTATATATACTCGTATATAAGTATACACATGAAGATATTTCCCAATATTCCATTTATAAACAAAGAACATTTTTTCGAATCATAGAACTGTCCACCATATACACACTGATCGGGACATACAGTTGTTGGAGTGGAAACTGTGTGCCGGTGTGACAGCCTTTGGCCGAAGAATTGCTCTTTGGGTCAATTTGGTCCATAGAGCCGGCTGTCGCGGGATTGGGGACATTCTTTTAATGCCGGCTGCAGACAGCCTTTCTCAGGGGATTTACATATCTCATTCTCGAAAAGTCGTCGACAGCACTCAGAAAACTTGTTTTTTTTTCTTAGTGACCTGTCTATTCTTGAATTTTTCTTATCCAGTATATTTCCCTCCGTCCTCTCGTTCTTAACCCTTCAACTTTAGTCTAGGCAATTAATTAGAGGATTTTATATTTTCCATTTCTCATAATATAACCGAAATAAGATGTATTTCGCGTTCTTAAAAATCTCATTATTTGACATGCAACTTTTATTCTTCTAAGCACTTCGTCATTCGAAACGCAGTCAGATGCCATATCTTCAATGTTTGCCGATAAATCCATATTTTAAAACAATTTAATGTTTTCTTATCTGCTTTTTTATGGCCCACATTTCCGCTTTAATAATTAGCGGGAACGTCATGCAAATATAACATACATATGTGTTTTGATATATATACTATATACGAGTATTGATTGAAGACCCTATAGAGTTTATGTATTAATCATGTTCTTATTTACAAGCGAAAAAATCCATATAAAGTCCGCTATCAAACCGTTATCAAAAAACCGAAAAGTTTATTTATTTCCTTAAAATAGGATCATCAAAAATTAATGTCTAAGTAAGAGTGCATTTTTTTTATTTTAAAATATAAACGAGTATTTTTTTAAAGAGTCGTGGTTTTTTCATTAAATTATAAAGATATGTTTCGATTAAGTATGGAATAAAATATCCGTTTAATGACGGCACTGATGGCAGGCCATTACTATTTTCATGAAATTTTCTAAGACTTTTTTTTACAGAGATATGCCTCACGAATCCATTCAGATGGAAATGAGCATGAGCTTCATCGTAAACGAAGACTTTTTCTTGAATAATTGGCATTGACTTCTTTTACCCCATTAGTCTTTGAGCTTTATTTTACCCCATTACCTGCGGTTTTCATGGTTTGAGCTACTGAGTAAGCTGAATTTTGTTCACATGAATGTGTAGGTTTTTTTGTTAAAATTAGCTGCGTAGTTAGTGTCCAAAACCGAAAACTTACATTCAGGATTTTATGTCTTAACCAGATAAACGGTTTCTCAAAAATAACTTAAACCCAGCATGTCGGTTTACGCGGTTATAGCTGACGGTACGAAAATATCAAAAATAGCTAGACCCATACTGAGCCGAAAATACAATGATTTTTTTAACAATGTGTCTGATTAAATTTCTCATGGTGAGTGTTTGATAACGAAGACAAAATAACGTTATATAAGGTCAAATGTGCATACAAAATAGTTGAGTTAACATTATATAAGGTTGGATTTTTCAAGAGAGAGAGGCAGTAAAATGTGCGACATAAACAAAAATTTAAAGATCATTCGGCTCTGTTGTATCGAAGTTTTTGAACACCACCAAATGCACATAAATGCTTCGAAGACTTTACGCTAAGGGTATTTCTCATTAATCATAATGGGACTCCCGTATAATTTGTAGCTGAAATATTCGTTGCCAAAGACTGCTGAAAAAAGACCTTGGCGGGTTTAGAAACAGCTGTACTTATATAGTCTGCCTGGCAATCGTAGCCAATACACATCACCAATTTTTTAGTTGATTCTAAAAAAGAAACAACAAAAAGGCCTGGAACCAGAAAAAAACTGTTTAAGTCATAATAATGAAAAAAGACCGAATAAATGTAAACAAAACAAATGTAAATGTAAAGAAAACCTAATTAGTAGGTTAGGATTTAATATTAAAAATTGTAACAGTAACTATATTTCTGGTTAAAAGTGGTAACCAATAAATAACTATGAAACTGTAATATTAACAATTTTCATGGTTAAAAATAATGCATTGTTAAAACAATAATTATTGTAATAAAACAATTTTAATGGTTGAAAAACTCAACAATGCATTGTTAAAGCAACAATAATTATATTAAAATTAACAATTTTTATTATTAAAAAATTCAACAGTATAATAGTTAAATTAACTATTATATATTATATTATTGTTAAATACCAGTCAACAACAAAATGTCCAAATTAATACTTATATAACGTAGACTCCAAATCATGTTTATTTATGGTTAAGTTAACCTTATATAAGGTTATTTTTCTTCTCAGTGCACCGCCTGACTCACTAGTTGATTCGATTTTACGATCGTTCATCCGTCCGTCTGATGTATTTCTAAAGCTTGTTTTCAAACTACGGCCCGCAATTGTTGTCCGATCTTCATGAAATTTGCAAAAGTAAGTTTTTTTTTTTTTGGATAAAGCCTGTTGACTTTTATGAAAATCGGCTAAAATGTAGAAATACATTAGAAATATATGTCATACCGTCCTACGTTTTGATATAGCAAAAATGATATGTTCAAAAATTACTTCCAAAAGAAAATACAACCGCTTTAAACATTTATTTTAATTATGATTTCAATCAAATTTGGTATGGTATTTTTCGAATTAACAAAAATATGACCTCATTTTTAAAATCTGGGTAAACTTAGAGCTTTTCCAGGGCACCATTACTTTACTTCTGATTCGGATAAAAATTTCTATTCTTAGGCAAAATGCTAAAACCAGAATGTCGGTTTTTTCAATACACGGTATAAAAAAAACTCAACATTTTTGGATCGTCTATGCGTAGCACATTTTGAAATTTGAAGTTGTTGAGAACGATGCCGAATTGATGTTTTCAGGTTTTCGGCGACACTCTCGTTAACAGCAGTAATGTTTGTAAGGGACCGAACGGTACGTTGACGCCTTTGTCCGTTTTTTCCATAATCGACCCAGATACTTCAAAGGACCACTTTTGACCACTCTTCGGAATGGTTGTCACATTAGGCGCACATTCTCGACCAACTTTTGACATAACTTTCCAAATTTTTGTAATAAATCTTCACAATTGTGACGCAGTTTTCTTTCGTAAAGCGATTATTTTTAGTAATCGGAATAAACAGATGTGACAGCTGTCAAATTTCAGAGTAGCCACTTGCACAAACAAATGGCACTAATTTTAAAAAATTCAGTCTTACTGAGACACCGTATAGTTTGTTTTGAAAATTTTTAATTTGAAGTAAAAAAATTATTCAACACAAGCACCAAACAAATTAACTAAAATCCGCTTAAGAGTAGAAACAGAACACGGCGGCTGCGCCGACAGAATCCGGTGCGGCAAGAGAATGCGAATAAAATTTGCAAATTAAACCAAAATTATTTTGATATGTTGAATTGTAAATTGCAATCAAATACTTTTACTTTTATTATAATTTTCTTGTTTTTGTCCATTGTTTTTTAACTTGGCTTCCCTCAAATACTTTTAAAATTTATGATCTCTTCTTCTTACTGCACAAAAACTATTAGCACATACGATTTTTGTTTCCAAAAAACACGAAAATATGACAGCACATAGAGAGAGGCAGTAACAAAAATTAAAATTGCAAGAAAATCCACAGAGAAAATAGAAATAGATTTAATTGAGTGCAGTTTTGCCTCTTAATTTTCTATATAAATTTGATAACCGCTGCCGCAGCCGCAATGTGGTGCTTCTACTCTAAACTTGACAACCGCTACCGCAGCCGCAATGATGCGTTTCTACTCTAAGTTCGTTTAAAGTCCGCTTAACGCTTTTTCTTAAATAATAAGTAAATTACATTTTTTTAAAACGAACGATTTGGATGGGTATATTTATCATATTTCAAATAGCAGCTTCAAAAGTAGCTTTATATTTTAATAGCGAATCGATGGTGGAGTGTTTATAAAATTTTACCTGGACGATCTGCATGTGGCTTTTACTGATCCTTACACGATGTTACGCTTTTGTCCATCAAAACGGGTACTGCTTTAAAAGTAAACAACGAATAGTCCCCATTTACACTAGGCAATTTTACTTGCAGCAACTCTTAGTTTATGGGAGAGAGGTAAGAGCTACGGGAAAAAATTTGCTCGTTCTGTCAATTTCTTTTTGGTTATTCGTTGTATTAAGTTGCCTGCAGATTATATTAGTATTTTTTCACAAAAAATTGAAAACGTTGTCACAGAATGTCAGAAAAGCCAATAATAAAAACAAAAAATTGCCGAAATGCCTTGAAATCATACAAAATTTACGCAAGTATAGTTGCCTAATATGAATGAGAACATACATATAATCCATACGAAAGCAAAGCACCGGATAGTGTTTTTCTGAGTTAACTGGCAACACTGCAAATGTGTGTGTTTAACTGTGCGTGCATTATGACTGGACTCTCATGTCTTGTTTAAAAATCTCTCTCGCTCTCCTTCTCGTATCAAATCAACAAGCGTCACACCAGTGTTGCCGTTTTGGTAGAATTCTACCAAATTTGGTCGGACGAATTTCAATTTTTTAATTTTGGTCGGATGGTAGGCCCAAACTGATTATGGTAGATTTTTGAATAAAAATTTCAAATATATATTTTTATTATAATTTACCATGTGTTGCACATAATTTTATTTATAAATATTCACAGTTTACAAAATCATTACTATGTGTGAAACGCCATCTATGGAACGAGGCCAAAGTACAAAATCATTTGCCGTTTACTCTGATGTCTTAGACGTCGTAAACAGCTTATGGCCTCTGAACTGTGGTATGTTTGTTCGCGGTATTTAAAGACTAATAAATGTAAACAACATGTAAAGACTAATAAATGTTAACAGTATCATGCTTTGTAAAGAATTAATCACGAACAAAGGTTCGCATACTGTATGGTCAGCTAAAAAAGACTTTAAAACACCGAATAAACTGTAGTGAATTGAAAATATGTTAAACATGATCTCGGATTTACTGACAAATGATCTCCAAAATCTCTGTATATATAAGAGATTTTTTTTGTTTATATAGTTTTGTATATATTTTTATTTAAAGAATTAAAATAATAGACTGAATTTACATTATTTTTTGTTTAATTAATAAAAGTTTTCTATAAATTAAATATTGTTTTTTTCGTTACAATTTTGGTCGGTTTTGACCCAATTTGGTAGGATTTAGAAACAAATTTGGTCGGAAAAAAAATGTTCTTGTGGCAACACTGCGTCACACGATTTTTTCACAGTGATAATTTGTTGTTGTGTATTTTGTATCATGTCTTTGTGCGCTCCGCGCTCCAACAGAAAATGAGTTGTGTTTACCAGGCCTCAGTCATCTGTTTTTCGGTGGCTGACTCGAACTGATCAGACAGTCGTCTGTTGATCATTGCTCGAAGAGCAACGTAGCGCAAGAGTTGTTGTCTGTCGGTCGTTCGTTCGATTAGTGGCAAACCAAAAGTGTTTGGCTTCGTCGTTGTTGTTTCGTTTTTTTGTGTGTTTTTCTATGTTTAATGTGGCGGTATCGCGCGCGTCTGGCCTTTAAGCAATTGAAAAATTGTACATACATACAGTACACTTAACAAAAATATTACGGAAGAAAAAAAAAACAAAACAAGAATCATAAGAAAATGAAAAAATAATATAACAACATATTCGTTCGTATGTAAATCAAAGTGTAAATCTAAATGTATTTGTGTTGATGAACCACTGAAAATTATTAACTAACAACAATAAAGAGAACAAAAAAAACACTTCAGAATTCAATTAAATGCGAATTGAAACATATTTTATAAATATTTGATAACAAAACAAAAGATGGAAACCACGATGAAAAAACATTCACACAAAGGCCAATGAAATACGAATACAAGAAAATGTTTAGAAATATTTTATAAAAAAAATTAAATGTGTGTGCCGTGTGTCTCTTGTGGATTATAAACGTAATACCTACTGCTATTTTTTTTGATATCGTTTGCATACGTCTGTCGTATATCGCGTACCTGAAGCTTAGTGCAGCTGATTATTTTGCTTTGAAGTATAAAATTTCCTGATTTCAAAATTCTGAAACTCTTCAACGTTGTTGGTATAAGTAGGTAGTTGCCGTGGCTGCTATTTCGTACTTGTAGCCTTTGTTTTTAGTTTATGCTTTTCGACTTTGGATCATGCAACAGCTGTTGATTGTTGGTGTTTTTTTTTCCTTTCTTCTTTGTTCGTATTGTTCGATATGCATAAAAAATGATCACAGCAAACTAGTAACACCACACATACAGTCGCAGAGTGCACACAAATATTGCTAGAGCGTTGCCAAACCGAGACAAAAACACACTTATGGGGGATTTGTAGGCTTGTAAGGGTTAAAAGTATTTTAAATGTTTTTGAGGTATGTTACATACTATCAAGGCTTTATCCTAGGGGTGTGACCATTAGGGCGAATCATCAAATTTAAAATATTGGCAACCCTTTAGGGAATTTCCAAAAATTGACTTTAATGTACGACGAATTCAGTAACGCAAACCTTGATTCTCTAACACTGCGATACTTTGCATTGTTTCCATTGAAATCTTTAAAAATGCAGTTTTGAAGTTCAAGTTAAAATTATACTTCCTTACTAAATTAAGTCGCACAACATACCATTAAGGAACAAGGCCAAATTTTCTCAGGATAAAATGTGCAGGATAAAAATTTTTATACTGAATGAGCGGGACCTTTCCATAGTTATAGATAATTTATAAAATAGCTTAGAGATAAATCTCTTACTCGTAAGGTCGCTGCATTTACGAGGTATAAACCCGCTGCTAAACAATAGTTAGATGTTCTTACCCAGGGTTGAACCTGGGTTTACTGACATGAAAGTCGTGCACATTTCCAACGCACCACAATTTAAAATTATTGATGAATCAAGCAGCATGCTGCATGTTGTTTTTATGAATGTTTTTCAAAAAATAATTATTTTTTTTATCACTTAAATATTGAGTCGTTGACTTAGTCCAGACCTAACACCAAGACTGTATGTATAAGAAACAATATACGGAGAAATTTGCCAGACTTTTTGGCATAGTTTTAGCTGTTTATCGTTAATTATCCATATGATTTCGTTCTTTAGGTCAGGAAACGTCTAGAACTTATAGAAATAGCCCATACTTTTCACATGGCCCCCGAAAAAAGGACAACGGTGTCGATTCACAAAATCTCAGAAGCCTAAGACTTTATTGTTTTCTAAGATAATCCGTCCTAGAAACGTCGTTCACAATAGTGGACATTGTTTTAAGCTTTGTGTATTTCAAGCTGTTGAAATCACATTCTGTTCAAGTCCAAGTCAACTGAAGGCTACACAAGATTGTGATCATGCTGAATTAAAGGTTCAGTCGATATTGTCTACCCTCCAGGAGAGAGAGGGTATAACAAGTGACCTGTTATACAATGGGATAGGGCCGACTATAATCTCAGAATCACAATACCACTCTGCTATACAAAAGACTCATCACCTCAGTATGGAATTTGCAGCCAGAGTGACAGGAGCTGAAATCAGGAGGAAAATATTGTTGAAGCGAATCGAAAACATGAAAATAAGGCCCAATTTCCCGTTCTCTGCAAACTTTGATCAGCATCAGATTTCAAAAGTGTCTTTTAGGACGGCATCAGATTTTTATTTTTATCAAAACATTAATCTGTTTCAATAGGATTTGTTTTTACCGAAACAATTAGCCAAGTTTCGCCGAGATCAGTTCATTATCTTACATGTGGCCTGTAATTTGATTTCAATATGCATATTAAGCAAAGTTTCTACAAGATCGGTTCATATCTGTGACCTATAATTCAAATACATCAAAAGAACAGGCGGACAGATGGGCATTGTTCAATCGAATTAGACAGTGAGTCTGAGTCGATCAGTATGATTAACATGAAGTCTAATTGCTTATGCAATTGCAGTTCCATATTTATCAGTATGATTAACATGGAATCTATTCGCTTTTGGGGTTACATACGCTAAATTTAAATACCCTATGGTGGTACAAGGGTAAGTCCCATTTTCGACAACAATATGGCCCGTATCTGGGCAATGTTTCATATAATGCCAACTTCAAAATTTCCGGAGGCAATTAATTTCACGATCACGGTGTCCAATTGGGATTCATTTAAGGCAAAAAATAATCGACAATCATAGCTTCCGCCGTTAACGGTGGCTTGAGTACCAACGATTCCCATTATGTAATTTAAGCAGGGAGATTTTTGTATTTACTGGAGAATAGCAAATCTCACGTAGCTCTGTACAATTTTTTCGTACTTTTCTTTATGTGATTCAACAGCCTTTTGTTTCAACCGGTTTAATAAATATTTTACAAGAAGTTCGGTCTTGGGCGTGCTTCCTCCAGTGACCAATACCATACTGAACCCACTTGATCAAAACACCTGAGTCTTGTCGTAAGCCTTTCCCCGTAGTTTTCGCCTTACATGTTCAATTCATCGCAATTGCTGCATTTGATGGGCTGAACTTTTTTCACTTCGGAGTACAGCTAACGGTTGGTCTGACGTATAAACTCCTTGGCTCCTAGATCACGTACATGTTCCAAGAATTTACCTTATAATTAACACCCAATACAACTTCATGGATACATTTTGATGCGTTGCATTTTGTTCATTCAGAAATAGAGCCAACGGTTGGTCCGACATATAAACTCCACGTTAATACCGTACATTTTCTAAAGAGTTGTCCTCCCAAAAACTCCCAATGCAACTTCATAATCTTAATAGTTCCTATGTTTCGACCCCATATTGAAGAACCATTAGTATTGAGTTAATTTCGTCTTTCGTGCTCTGTGTTTAAGCAGTCGTTTTTGCGGAGCGCATTCACGACATCTCTCCGAATGCGGCTTATCATTGAGGGAATACGTCTTACAAAAATGATCTAATGTTTGTCAAATCGCTCAGTTGGACGTTAAGGCAAACCTAAACAATAATTTACGCAATTACTTTGCACAATTTTCAAGCTTAGTTCTGGCGTAGGTCTATTTGCAATGAAATGACATACCAAACTAAGCGTTTTCTGATCTGACCAATTGGTGACTGGTATCGTTATCGGAAAAGTGGAACGTCAAAAATCGGCCGTGCTGTTGAAATGAAAAATGCATTTTATTAGTGGGTCTGTGCACTTTTTCCTCGCTTCGCGGGCCGCCATGGTTTCATGGAATTGTGAGCGACTGTCATGCCAGTTAACCCAGGTTCAAATCCGGGTCAGAACATCTACGATTTAACAGCAGATTCCAACTCGTAAATGACGGCGACTTTACGAGTAAGAGATACATATATCCCTAAGCTCTGTAAAAACTTCTCTATAAAATGCAGTTCGGAGCCGACGTTAAGCAATAGGTTCCGGTTTGTGAGTATACGAATTTAATCATGCTTAGCTTACTGATTTAATGGGAAGTTGTGGGACTTAAGTTTACGACGCTTCGAGTTGGCAACACTGCACTGCACGGATACTGGCACACTATTTAGTGTTACACTATTCTCGCTTGCATTCTGGTTTACAAACATTTCTGATTTTTATGCTTTTTTGATTTTTTGTTTTCCATTGTTGCTCCGTTTCCACATGTAAATTGATTCTTGTGCAAAAAAAACCGAACGAAAAAGAAACGAAACGGAACGCAACACACAACAACGCAACGCGCAGCGCAGCAGAGCGCAAGAAAAAAGTGAAAGTGAATTCATGTTTATCACCAGCACCACCGACCGATCGACCAAAGTGTGTTTCTAAACCTTGTTCTCGTTATGATTATTTTGTTGTTTTTTTTTCTATTTTGTTTTACTTCTTCTGCATATGTATGTATGTACATATGTAGCAATACGAATGAAATGGTCACTCTTTTTTACCTTCTACGGACGCTCCATTGTTGTAATATCTTCCATCATCATCCCCCTCGTTCCTCATTAGGATTAGCATTTACAGCAACAGCTTCTCGTCTAGATCAGCCACCAAAAGATCAGTTGTAGTAGCAGCAACAGCAACGAAATTCGTGATCATTGATCTTTGAGTCTCTTCTTTTTTGTGGTTTCTTTCCTTGTCGATGAGTTGTTGAGCACAGGCGGGCGACGAAAGAAATAAATATCAACAGATATGAAAAGAGGAAAAATAAAACAATATAAAATTCAATATACCCATGCATTATGTCTTTTGGAGATTTTTTCTTTTACTGTTTTTTTTTACAAAAAACATTTGAATTCCGGTTTTGTTTTTCGGTCATTGGTCGGAAATCTCACGAAATTACGACAAGGCACACAGCAGCAGCGGCATACAAAACAAAAAAAATACATGCAATTTCTGGCAAATAATTTACCTTCCACCGCACAGTGGGACCGTGTGAAAACAACTTTTAAACAGTGCATAAAAGTTGTTGATGAGAATTTCCCAAAACCATGAATGAAGTTCGTTACAATTTGACGTTTTGTAGCTCTGTATTATTGAAATACAAACCAGAATGGGTTTGATCAACAAAGTTTTAGTGAAATATTTTTATTCATTTTATTTTTGTAGAGAATGACCGAAATATTAATTTAATCTATCCTACTGGATAAGGGTAAAATACCCTCGATACCGACATTAGGTGAAACGCATCGAAAAAAAACGTTTAGACACTGTATACAGTGAGCATAAAAATACAGTCAATATAATTTTTTTATATGTGACCCGGCCTATGAAAAGGTGGGTTATGACTGAACAAAAAAAATTTCCACTACTAAGAAACTGAAGAAATGCATTGTTTATCTTTAACAGCTGTTTCTCGCAATTTATTTTTTGAGTCATAAGCCACCTTTTCATAGGCCGGGTCACATACATATATCAAATTAAAGCCTGAGATCTATACTACAACTTCTAAGGTAGACCCAAAATATTCTACTAAATTATGAATAGTCAGGGTTACCATTCGTCCCTATATTGGAGGAATATGTCCTTCGTTTTGACCGCTGGCCTCCCTTCATTTCCAAAAAGTGAACTTTCTCCTCCTTTTGCTAGTATAATTCATTATTCGTTAGAATATTAAAATACTAGAAAATGCTTTTTTGACATTTTCCAGCTGTATCGAAAATTTAAGATTTTAGTTTGTAACAATGTGCAATGTTTTTCACATATGTAGATGGCGTCGTTGCAAATGCATAAAAGCTGTTGAAACCAATACACATAGGGAAATGTGCAAAAATATGTTCCAGTATTATTATGTTCTGAAAGATTATGAATTATATTATAAGGAATAGTTTTTCTAAAGATCACTTCACAGAGTTTTTCCACATTATGGCAGCAGCTATAAGCCAATAATGATGAAAACATGTAGGAAAAAAATTTATATTTTAGCTAATTTTCAAGCACTAGATGCAGTTTTTTCAGGTTAGTTGGTTTTACACCCTTTATCTCCTCGTCTACAGCTACAATTGTGCCGAAGACAGGAAAACAAAATTCCAATTGGTTTAAACGATATTGCTGAGCGAAAAATTGCATGTTCTTCGGCATAATTAATTTTTAGCTAAACTATACATAAGAACATAAAATTCGAACAGCAGGAAAGGGACTTCTTAAAACCTGCACACGCGAAGAAGTTTACATTTTATGTGTTACACCAATAATTGTTTTACTTCTTAATTTTGCCCATCCCCACTAAGGATTTTTTTTTTTCAAAAATGGCAACATTTTTTCTGTTTTCGTTGTGTCCTTCAAAGGTCCTAAGGGTTCTTTGTAAATGTTGCAAATGTCCTTCTTTTAAGACACAAATGTCCTCCTATTCTGAAGATCTTTTTGTTAATCCTGTCGATAGTATGGCTTTCGTGAAAATCGCTCTAATGGACCCTAATGGCGTTCTTGTCGGAGCGTTGGAGTCGTTTTATCTATGTCTTTATCGTAGCTCTAGGGATTTTCAAGAAAGCTCTAGGGAGCTTTCTTGAAAATCCCACGATATGAGTTGTTGATGATGGGTTTTAATCCAATGAACATAGGCTGACTGCTGGGGTACCGCAGGCTTCTGTCCTTCCTCCCTCTCTTGTTTTTATTTTTATTAAAGATCTTTTGATTAATTATGTCTCAGAGTTGAAAATATTAACTATGAGGAATGAACCCGAAAACGTGACGAGTATTTGACCGATATTTTGTTTCACATAATTATTATAAATCATTAAGGTAACTCTCGTTTTTTGTTAGGACCACCGTTTATTTGACCGAAGACCATGTCTTTAAGATAATGAAGACAAATAATGGGAGAGACACTTGGCCGGAGTTTACTAGCCATTTTCCATTGGGAGTGCATAGAGTAGATTTTAACGCGCTTAAGGCAAAGTGATGCTTGTCATCTTGCAAGCGATTCACTGACCCATAGGTGTCTTCAATTTCTATCGATGGTATGGATTCTGAACAATTAGATGCTCTTGATGTTTTGGACTTGAAAATACAATGTGACGCTCGTCCGACGAGACATGCATTCGAAGTGCTTAAGAAGGTACTTAAGTGTATAGGCCTTCTAAAGCGGGTCGCGAAATATTTCACCCTTTCTGATTTTTTCAATATCTATAAAACTTACATCAAGTAAAAGATTTAATATAATTTCCATGTTTGGTCAGGTGCTTCAAAATCATCCTTGCAGCAACTTGACCGTGTGCAAAGGATAGCGCCGATAGGCGACAGTAGGGTATCTAACTCTATTGTCCCCTTATGCACGGTCGAAATGTGGATTTCGCGACGCTGTACTATCGTTACTTTTATGGTGTGTGTTTATCTGACATCCGTCGTCTTATTTTCACGTTGTTGTTGTAGCAGCAACTGTGTGCCGGAGTGACAGCCCTTGGCCGATGAATTGCTGGTCCATAGAACCGGCTGTCGTGAGATCACGTGAGAATGTTCGGCGGGGATTAGCGATTTTCCAGTAATTAACACCCTTTTGTAATCGATTGGTCGCTTGATCGCTCTATACACTACAGATCGAATTCGTTTTTCAGCCCTTAAGTCCCACAACATCCCGCTACGGAACTAGGGGAAACTTCTCTTAAATCAGTGAGCTGTGCAATTCTTATACTCACTGATCGGGACCTACTTTTAAACGCTCCGAGCGGTTAATGCATATATAGAGAAGTTTTTTACATGGCTTAGAGATAAATCTCTTACGTGTAAAGTCGCCTGCATTTACAAGGTGGAAACCCGCTGTTGGAAAAATGTTAGATGTTGAACATGAGTTTACTGTCATGATAGTCGTGCACAGTTCCATCGTACCCCTACATTTCCTATTAATTACGACTGCAAAAAGTTTAAGGCAAGTGTCAATAAACATTAGTCCTTTTTTCCCAGTCCGATTTCTAACTTTCCACCGTCCAAGGCAATGTATGGTATGCATCCCCAGAGCGTTGGTCATTCAAAAAAAAAACATTTGTCAGATTGAAATTATGTATGTTTTTAGGTTACATTTCATCCATTTAAAGTTTAGCACCTAAAAGAAATACCCTTTGTTCTTTTTAATAGCAAAAAATTAGTAGAGAGTGGTCTTACTTGAACTCAAAATTTATTTTGAGTTATTTTCGAATTTCTTTATCCCGCAATATTTAAAGAATTTTTGATTTGAAAATATTTTTGTATAAGTATTTGTATAGTTGACATTTTGTTGCTTATTTATGAGTTATTGTTAGGCTTGAGGTCATAAGCAAAAAACAGATGTTGGTGTTTTTATTTATTTATTTAATTTCAAACGCAATATTTCGAACCGACATAGTCGTCCAGCATCAGGTGTAATCAATTTAAATAATTGTTTACTTCTGTCCTGTTGTACTTCTAATATGCAATTGAATTTTTTTTTGATCAACCTTTTTTCACATTTTCTTTGTTGAGTAACACTGTGCACTGGTTTGGGAGTGTTTATTAAAACATGCTTGCTTGAGAAGAATTTATTTCATACCTTTTGCCAAAATTAACTATCGAGAGAGAGAGAGAGAGAAGTCAACAAAAAAGACCCACCGATAGAGAGAAAAATATCTCTAAATCTGCTCAGAAATGCATTTTATTTTTGCATTTTGTTTAAACTTTGATATTTTCTAAACATCGATTTGTTTAACATTTTTTCAAAAGGTTAAATAGAGACATTTGCAGTTTTTTTTAGTTTAAACTTTTTTGCTTCTTCTCTTTGTTGTGCAGTTAAATATCGCTGAAGGTCTTTGAAGCCATTAAAGCGGAGTGTGAAGAAACTCCTTAATTAAGCCCCCATTTGGAAATCGACGTGTGTGTGTGATATACAGATGGGCGATTACAAGCAACAGAGGGGCATACACACGCTTTAACCGAAGGGCATTTGAGGATGACGACAATGATGATGATGTCTTCAATGGAATGAATACTAAAACATCAAGCAAGACTTCTTAGTCATTCTTGAATGAAATCCAAATTAATTTAACTTTAATGATGACTTAAGGTTATAAAGTTGGCTGTTTGCCGACTGTAAATTAAGACAATCGCTTTGTAAATCATTGGCGGACTTCAAGAAAACATAAAAAAAATCTAAAATGTTTGCGAAAAGAATCAAAAGCTAATTTCATTTCAATTCAAAACAAAATTGCGTTATTGAAATTCAGAACGAAACTTATGTTGGCTACTACTGGCGTTTAGTTTGACTATTTCGTTGGGGTCAGATAACAGTGATTGTATGGTAGGTAGTCAGCCGTAAGACAAAACATTCAGCCAGAATTCACCTGCTCGGCCTTCAGATTTTCGAATAGTGTAGCGCACAACATATTGCGAGTGAATAAATTGATTGATAACAGAAAATAAATTATATCTTAGTACGATTTAACTAAGACTTCACAAAAGTACGTCTCTGTTAAAAAGGGAATATTATCCAATTTTCAGAATGACGGAATTTCAAATTTTTGGATACCTTTTATATACCCTCCACCATACAATGGAGGGTATATTAGTTTTGTCCTTCTGTATGTAACACATTGAAATAATCATCGGAGACCCAACAAAGTACGAGTATACATATTTTTGATCCTCGTAAAATTCTAAGACGATCTAGACATGTTGTCCGGCTGTCCGTCTGTTAAAAACAAGATAGAGCCTGCATGAAAACAGCACAAACATGTGAAGTTAACCTAGCATGGTTGGTATTGGGCTATATAGCTCTACGGGTAGTTGGTGTTGCAGACCCTCAACCGACACTACCTCATAAAAATTAGTTTTTTATTTGGAAATATCCGTCCAGTTTCTTGAGCAAAATCACTGAAATTTTGCAAATAATAATCTCTATATAGGCGCAATCATCTATGTAATAATGGTTTAGATTGGGCCACCATTTCTTGTACCTCCCATACAAACGGCCTTATGGGCCTTGAGAAATAATATGAATATAACTCACCACAAACTTGACCTATCAAAATGAAATTTTACACATCAAGATTTCTATATACAACACACTTCTACGCTGAATTCGGTTAAGATCGGAAAAGTCCTACTGGTACCTCCCACACTAACGGTCTCATGGGCCTTGAAAATTATATGACAATAACTCACCACACACTTGACCTATCGAGACGAAATTTTCGACATAAAGATTAATATATAGAACATACTTTTACTCTAACTTTGGCTAAGATCGGAAAGGCCCTACTGGTACCTCCCACACAATTGGTCTCATGGGCATTGAAAAATAATATGACAATACCTCACTACAAACTTGACCTATCGAAATGAAATTTTCTACGTAAAGATTTTTATATAGAGCACACCTCCGCGCCAAATTCTGTTGAGATCGGAAAAGTGCTACTGGTACCTCCCACGCAAACGGTGTAATGGGCTTTGAGAAATAATATGACGATAACTCACCAAAAACTTGACCTACCGATATGAAATTTTCCACATAAAGATTTATATATAGAACACACTTCTGCATCAAATTGAGTTGACATTGGGTAGCTTCTTTTGATACCTCCCATACAAACGGTCTTAAGGACCTTGGGAAATAATATGACGATAACTCATCACTTACTTGACCTATCGAAATGAAATTTTACACAAAAACATTTCTATATAGCGCACACTTCTGGACCAATTTGAGTTGAGATTGGGTAGTCCCTTCTGATACCTCCCATACAAACAGCTTTAAGGGCCTTGAGAAATAATATGTAGATAACTCATCGTAAACTTGACCTATCGAAATGAAGTATTTCACATAAAGCATTCTATATAGAACATCCATTTGTACCACATTTGGCTGATATTGGGTAGGCCTATCCGGTACCTTCCCTACAATCGGTCTTATGGGCCTTGAGAAATAATATGACAATAACTCACCACAAACTTGACCTATCGAAATGAAATTTTATGCATACAAATTTCTATATAGAACACACTTGTGCACTAAATTTAGTTGAGTTTGGGAAGTCCCTTCTGGTACCTCCCATACAAACGGTCTTATGGGCCTTGAGAAATAATATGACTATAACTCATTACAAACTTGACCTATCGAGATGGAATTTTTCGCATAACGATTTCTATATACACACTTCTACACCAAACGTGAAAACAATACTTGAACTCAATATTTTCACCATTCAAGAAAAAAAATTGGACAATGCAATGGGGTACAGCCATGAAGTACCATGGGCAATTGTATTTTTATTACTTTTCTGCTCAATTTATTTTGCATGTGGAGGGTATTTAAAGTTCGGCACAGCCAAACTTAACATTTTTTACTTGTTTGTAATTAAAAAGTAATACACATGCGATTGAATCAGTTCAATAATCGAAACTCAAGGTTTCTTTGGCATTTTGAATTGTTCACATTTAAAAATTTCACGTTGCTGCATTTAAACATACGCAGAGTACAGATTCGTTGTCATAGCTGACTTTAGATTGCCAACCGAATGATTGTGGGTCCATGTACTTCAAGTTTTTTTTTATCAGGACAACCGAGTATGAGTTGGTGTACTAAAAGTTTAAGCACATGGAACGCCTATTAATAAATAAACTCTCATTTTAAAAATTCACGATATAGAAATTAAATTGTGAACTTCCAGAGAACGATAATATTTATTACGTGAAATAGATTTAACCTCTAAGCCATGAACATTTTTGTATACAAAGCATTGGCCGTTCTAAGTCAGTGCGTACTCGTATAAGAATTATATCGTGCACAGCTTAATGGTTTAAGAAAATTTCTTATTTAGTATGAGGAATTTTTCTTCCGATCAATATTTTCCATACCCAATGTTCTTATCGTGGTGTGATGGAAGTGTGCACGACTATCATGCCAGTAAACTCAGTTTTAACCTTGGGTAAAAACATCTAAAAAATTTTTCAGCAATGGGTTTTTGCCTTGGAAAAGGCTGCGACTTTACAAATAAGAAACTTATCTCTAAGTCATGTAAAAACACCTCTATATAAAATTCATTAGCCGTTCGGGTCCGGCGTTAAACAGTAGATCCCGGTCAGTGAGAATAAGAATTGAATCATACATCGTTCAGTGATTTGAAAGAAGTTCTCCCTTGTTTTTAAAGTAATATTTTTTCGGATAAAATTTTATAGCCAGGATTGAGTTATTAATTAAGAATGTCAGTCATATTAAAATTGAAACTAACTGGTTTTTAATTGATTTTCAAAAGTATATCTTATTCTGACTGCTTACACTGGGCAACAAAATTTAAAAAAAAAATCTGAGGCACAAGGTTTGATAGTCAACTTCAGTTGATTTAGGGCTTCTGTTCGCGAATCTGGCCTTCGGGCTAGTTTTACACTATTTTTTACGGTTTTTTTTGAATACAAACCCCCTAACGGCTTTAATTGTGAACCGATATTCAAAATATTGAGGGCGGTGTTAAGAGAAAAAATTTACCTTTTCAACGATATGCGGTTTTAACTCGGACAAGAATTGTTGAATTTAGTGTTAAACAGTGTTATTCATTTTGGAACTTGTCTATCATTATATTATAAAGGGTGGTTACATTTTAAGGGCCGATCATCCACTGTTGCCATTTCTTGCCACCATTCTGACCATTAACGACGTTTGGAATGGTCAAGAGGCTTTAGTTCTTGGGTCAATTGCACCTTGTTAGCGTGTAAATGCAAGTCTTTATAAATAATGTTCATCAACGACGAGCGTGAGAAGTGCAATTGATGGGCACGACGACGAGTTGAGGTGGACGGCTCTTTAGCCACACTATCGCGAATGCACTGGTGTTTTCACATCTCCACAGATCGGTTTGCTCTAATTTTTGCACGATTTTTCCGATTGTACGCATATTTGGACGATTAAAAAGCCTGAATTACTTTAACGCATTGTTCGCTTGTGTATTTTTCCATGGTTCAAATTGAGTTAATCTGAAATTGAGAAATATCAAATGAAATGCAGAAAAAAACTTGACATTTAGGTGTAGTTCACATTCAACATCGGCCCTTAAAATGTAACCACCCATTACAAAGCTTTAGATACAACCCAAGGGCCTGTTAATGCATAAGGTCTGCTAATGCTGAGCTGAACTGAAAGTTTTCTAGCTCAGTTTGAATATCACATTGGGTCTTTTAAAAACCATTGAGTATAAATCTGGCATTTTTAAATTTCGCTTAAGTCTTCAAATAATAGTTTTAATACCTCTTATGTCTCAATAGAACAGTTTTAATCTCAAACAAGCCGCTGAAGACTCGTTTTGAGCACTACGCAGCTATTTATAGAACAAAGCATTAAGTGATTGTTTATCCCAAAATAAAATACAATTTTTCGCTATAAAACGGAAAGTCGGAGTTTTCAAAATAAATACAAACAAACATACTCATTTTATTTTTAAAAGTGTCTAAGCGTGTTCTACACACCAAAATGTTTCCTCCATTCTAACAAGATTGTCTTGTCCGGTTGTAGAAATTATAAAAAATAAAACATTTTGGCATTTATGTAGATTTAGCCCCCTATGAATATATACATATTATTTATAAAATTAACTTTTTTCGCTTCTTACTTAACCTAGAATTCCCAATTTTAGCTGAATAGCAAACGAACCGATTTTAAGCATCTGCCTTTTGTTATAAATTCCAGATAACAGTTGGTTTAAAATTTCGCTTAATACAAAATGGAATTCAGACATGCCAGTCTCGTTCGTACCTGCTTATATGCGGGGAATGTGAATACATATGAATGGGTATTGAATAGATTACGAGTACTGCATAGCTTTCGATATACCTTTTTGATTTGAATTTATCTTATCGTTCTTTCATTTCTGTCGTTGCCAATAAGCGTCTGTTAGCAAAATATCTTTTCTAAGCCAACACAACACGTCTTCAAGTTACAGATTTAAAAAGTTTCATAACATTGGAAAGGTTCGGTTGCACAATGGGTTAACGTCCTTAATAATGACTACGCAGCAGGACGGACTCATTAGTTTTATGAAGAACTTTCCTCTCGAAAACTTTCAATACAACTTCAACTGCTTTCGACGGCATCCATGCTTCGGCGATATTTAGAAGGTTTGGAAGTATGACTTTAGTATAAATAGTATCTAAAACCGGAATTCCGGTTTTTATGTCAAAACCCGACAGTCGGTTTCTCAAAAATAGCTAAAACCCGACACGTCGGTTTACTTAATTGATGAAATTTGGTACAGTTCAATGATTGATCAGCAGTCAGTTCAGATAAAAATAGGTCACACCGGTACACGGTGTTAAAAAAATACGAAATGCCGAAACCCCCGGGGTTTCTGAAAACCCCGCGTTTTTTATCACTCTTATTGTAAAGTCTACTCTCTGCCTTATTTGACAGGTCCCTGGTCTTAAGCTGTTTACCGAGCCCGAAATAGACGTATTTAACAACACGATCTCTCATTATATTTTAATCCATTGGTTTATGGCGGATCCGAAGTATACGAGTACAAATTTCTCTACAGCTTTTAAGTTGAAACTGCTGACTAAAAATATCTTGCCTTTCTTTTGTTGCGGCGGCTTTCTTGCAGTTGACAGCAAAATTTTGGTCTAGTCCTCATTTACCATCAAATCTATTAAGACGATTCGGTCTGACGCCTTACTGTTACGGTTGGATTATATCGGCTTGTTTGGGCTTCAATTTTTTACACTATATATTTGATATTATTTTATTCGCGATTGATAGCTGATTCATTTCGCTGTAGTTGGCAGAAACTTCCTGGTCTCTCTTTTTGTGAATTGACTGACACTGAATCAATTCACGCAAAATAACTTATGCATTCATATTATCCGCTCTTCTTCTCAACTTTTATAAAGCCCCGCTGATTAAGCCGCGTAATTGCTGTTTTGACCTCATCCTTGGCCGGAGACAGTGTTGCCGTTTTGGTAGGTAGGCGAAATTTGGTAGAGTCGGATTTTAAGAAATTTTTGTCGCTAATTAATTAATGTATCAGTGACTGTTAAACGATTTGAGCGGAAACTGTTGAAAACGGTGGCATCCTGTGTAATAAAGCGAGAATAAGTTCAAATTGGCTAAAAGAAAGATTAATTCAAATTTAAAAATATTTGACGAACTGTCTCGTGTAAATGGAAATACTTTTCTCAATGACACTACCGCCAGATTCAACCTCGTTGAAAGTTAAATGCGTATTTATCGGCACTCACATTACTGTCCATAAGTTGGTGGTTGGGATGACTACTGTGAAGAGGACACTTAAGCAGGTACTGGTTAGACATCAAAAATTATGCCTGCGTACGGTAAGGCCCATCGTCTCCTCGTGTAGATAGTCCTTAGATGACATGAGGAGACAATCTGTACATGTTCTCAGGGCGGCATTCTGGCAGTCAAAATAATATGTACCAAGCTACCCAAAATTAAGACTCGTTAAAACGGAGCAATATCCATCCATGCTTTTCTTTAGCCCATAAACAAAGGTCCCTTACGATGTGAGGTGCTGTCGCTCTAGAAGTCCCATATTAAATCTTATCTGGCTCTATTTATGCTCGACCACTAATTCTCGCTGATAAAGCTAGACCATATCGGCCTATTTTTTAGAATCGCCTCACACAAAAGTCCCTCACGATTAAAAGGTCCTGTCGCTCCGAGCTTAATACAAAACAAGCTTGCTGGATAAATTGGACTTTACCCTTAAATTTCTGGACCTGTAGCTCTAGAATTTACATATTACATCAAATCTGGCTAAAATCTAGCAGAGAGCGACCTGTTTTACTTACTTAAATCCCTCAACCTCCCGTTGAGGAAGAAGAGAAAACTCCTCTCAATTCAGTGAGCTGTGCACGATATATTTCCTTTACTCCCTTACCGGGACCTATTGTTTAACGCCATGCATTTTATGGGGTAGGTTTTCATGGCTTAGAGACTAATCTCTTACTGGTAAAGTCGCCGCAATTTACGAGGTGGAAATCCAACGCTGAACTAAAATTTTAGATGTTTTCACCTGGTGTTGAACATGTATGACAGTCGTGTACACCAACAATCACACCACGACGGTCCTTAATATAAACGAGACCTGCATACAACCCTGGTATGTTTTTATATAGCCCTCATACTACAAGGGAACTTCTTGATTTAAGCACTTCCGCAATAGAAAACTCATAATATATCTAATCTTGCTTAATTTAGGCATAGAGCGTTGTGCGAGACATGTAAGACACCCTTATAAAATAGGATCACATCGGTTAATGTTTTCATTTAGACCCACACAGAGGTCCCTTCCATGTTCCATGATGAGGTTCTACTGCTCTAGAAGTCCTATCACTTGTAAGAAGTCAACAAAGTTTCCTTTTCAGCTTCCCAAGTACAATGGGCGAATGGTTTGAGGACCTTATTGAATTATTCCCTTTTTTATAACCTGTGCAGAAGACCGAATACGGCTATACAATGTGACCCCAAGGAGTTTGAGGTCGTTGGTGGTTGAATTGATGCCATTATCGAATTTCACATTAAGGGATCCTCACCGCTGTAGTCCATGCCGTGAAGAGTGTGGCTGATGATAAAGAGGCTTAAGAGGTTAATCCCTGTTCAATGTGTAAGAGGTGGATATTTTTATCTTCCTCCCAGTGAAGAAGTTAGCTTTGTTTGTTGCCGTAAACGTCTTTCTCCTTACATTGTTGTTTTTCCAGTTGTATTTCCTTTTCTTGAAATATAGAGGACTTATTCTCCAACACTAATCGCCTTAATTTTGCACTGAAATGTCAACAAGTGGAGTTAACCGATACGGCCTCTTTAAGGCTAATCTATTAATGATCACTTTGCGAAGTAACTTGAATTAACAAATCTCTCCCTCTCTGTTGCGCTCTATTGCAATAAATCGCTTTAGAAGTAGAAGAAAAAAAGGAAACCGACGATAGTACAAAATAAATACTTGAAACTCAAGAACCGTTAATAGCAGAGACTGCGATTACCATACGCTGAATTGCCCCCACAAACAGAAAAAAACAAGTCAGTCGATCGGTCACACTGGCAAATTTATCGTTACCACTTTAACGGGGCAACGGGGCGACCAGCATGCACCATACATTGGCATCGTCGCCATCGCCAACACCAGCAGCAATGACCAACGACCGTTTGAACAGGTTTTTACTTACATTTCCCTTTTAATATGAATTAAATTATCATACCGTAGTCATGCCCGACTAGTCGTAGTTACAACGACGTTTTAATGGACGGACGGACAGACTGTTGGACAGATCGAGATGTATGTGTTTTGTATACCGAGTTTTAAATAAGTATTTGCTATACTTTTGTTGGGGATTTTGCTTTGCGGATTTTATTTCTTCTCTTGGCGTATTGTCCATTTCATTTGTCTTTACTGACTTGTTGACCTTGTAAGATCTACTCTGCGCAACTTGCCTCTGCTCGGTTGGCTGCTAGTCCCGTCCATGCTGCCGTCCGTCAGACCCTCCGCCCGTCCATCCGTCCATCTATCGTTGGTTTCTTTGTACGCCGACTGCACTCGGTTGCTTTATTTATTACTTATTGTCTCTTTTTTTCACTGGCTTCCCAAATTTGATTAAAAGCGAAAAAAGGCTTCGCTCAATTTGTTTGATAAATAATTAATTCCAAAATGCGTTAGTCATGTTTTCCAAAAACAAAACTAACTTGTTTTGAGCTTTGGTTTTGGCTTATTCAAATCGGGTTGTTATCCTATAACGTGCTTTGACTGGTGCTAATTTTATAAACTGTTCGTGTTATAAACTGTTCGTGTGGCAACACCACAATCCATAATATTTGGAATGGATATTGAAAGGGTTTAACATGTACCCTGAGACTATCGAAATCTATTTAATCCACAAGGGAACTTTGTGGCTTTACTTTACTGGCACTCATTCTCTTGTAAGGTCTATTCCCTTAACTTCATTTATTTTGTGCCATTGTTGTCGTGTTGTTAGTGGGCCACCAAAATATTTCATTGACTTTGTGACTAATTCTAAATACTCGTTATTTCGGTAAATGCAATTCAAAACAAGTTTTCTTATTAGACAATCAGTGCTAAAAAAAAGTGTTGCGATTTGAAAAATAATTTGTTTATATTCAAAAATTAATTGCAAAATTAAAAACCAAACATTCCACGACCATCATGTCATTTGAAAATGCCAGTTTTGGGCTAAAATCTACTCAGAAGCAAAAGCTCAATTAAATTTGCTAACGATATTGATCGTTATCATGTAAAAAATTAGAATTTTGTTATGAAATCCTTATTCTACGCCAAAAGACAAACAAAGACGTTAGAAATTTGTGTACACATCGTACGTGCTTTGGCAAACGTTTTAAAAGTCGATACTTCAGATTAGAACCTGTTTTTGTGCGACATTTGCACTCAGTAGTCGTCAGAATACGGCGGGCTTTGTTGGCAGTCGAAGATATTATTGTTTATACCGATGAGTCCATCTAGTGTTTGTTTTTGAAATATAAATAATTTTGGCAGTTACTGTTTTCCCTTACTCGAAATCTTAATAGAAATTCAGTATCAGATCTCTGTGGAATAAAATTAATCGCTTTTCGATTGAACAATATTGCAAATAATGCCAACTTACGAGGGCGACCGCAAAAGTAACTAGCCTAACATAAAAAGAACCGTTTTTTTGGAATTATTATTATTTATTTTTCAACATAATCTCCTTCCAACTCAATACACTTCATCAAACGTTTTTAAGTTTTTTAATTCCATCCGAAAAATAAGATTTTTCAAGACCTTCAAAATATGCCTCAGTTTCAGCAATAACCTCGCTATTGGACGAAAATTTTTTGCCACCGAGAAATTTTTTTAAATTTGGAAACAAGAAATAATCAGAAGGAGCTAAATCTGAACTATATGGTGGATGCGGAGCAATTTCAAATCGTAATTCGGTCAGTTTTTGTTGAGTTAAAAATGCAGTGTGTGAAGGAGCATTATCTTGATGAAAGAGAACTTTTTTTCTCTAAATGCTGTCGTTTTATCTTGATTTCTTCACTCAACCGATTCAATAATGCACAATAATATTCACTATTTATAGTTTTTCCTTTCTGAAGATAATCAATAAATATTATACCCCTTGCATCCCAAAATACTGTGGTCATTACTTTTTCTGCTGACTTAACAGTTTTCGCCTTCTTGGGACCACTTTAACCAGCTTCTATCCATTGTTTTGACTGTTCTTTGCATTCTGGGATGTAGTGATGGATCCATGTTTCATCAACAGTTATGAATCGGCGCAAGAACTCTATTGGATTACGCCGATAAATCGCTAAAAGCTCCTCGGAATTGGTCCAACGACAAAGTCAACAAACGCGGCACCCATCTTGCGGATAGTTTTTTTATGTGGAGTTCATCATGTAAAATACTCCAAACTTTATTTTCGTGCATTTTAACAATATCAGCAAGTTCTCTGAGCTTTATTCGTCTGTCTTTAGTTACTTCATTAAATATTTTTCTAATGTTTTCAATAGTCGTAGCAGTTTTCGGTCTTCCAGAGCGTTGTTCATCTTCCGTACTTGAACGACCCATTTTAAATTGTTGAACCCAGGATTTCACAGTGGAGCATGATGGTGCATTATCACCATGAACAGAATCCAATTCATCTTTGATTAATTGTGGCGTATAACCTTTCATATAAAAGTGTTTAATTACGGCACGAAACTCTTTATTTTCCATTTTTTCAAAAATTATAAAACTTGTTTACTTCAACAACCTGTAACAAAGAAAATAATCATTAAATATTTCGGAAATTTTGACAGATGGCTTATAAAAGATTGCTTTTAAAAAACAAAAAAAAAGTTGCTAGTAAAAGAGAAAATGTGCCAGGCCAGTTAGATTTGCGGTCGCCCTCGTATTTCCAAAGTAAATGATGTGTAGGCAGAGTTTTTTTTTTGTTTCCCGGGAAAGCGGGAACAATTTTTAAATTTCCGGGGATCCCGGCCGGGAAAATAACAAATGTAAATTTGCTTGACATTAAACCACTTTTTATAAGGAAAAGTGATGACGATATACGATCCAGTTTGCAAGTAAACATACTAAAGTAGGAACTCAAATTGCAGTGTTCAGCATCACAAACTTGTCCGGAAATTTTTGACCCTTATAAATTTGTATGTCATAAGCACAAATGTCTTTTGGCTACTTGCCAATACGTCATAAATATTTTTAAAAATCCATTATTTTAACCATCCTTCTGAGGATAAAGTTAGCCGCAAAAGAGCAATTCCGGCTTAAAAAATAAGCTTAGTTTAAAAAAAAAAAAATCGTTTTTTGTTTAATATTACCTCTTGTAGACTCTATACTTAGATATTTACGTTCAGTTTGTCGTTTCGTCCCTTTGGCACAATACGAAATTTCGACAAATCTTGAATAAGAAAATATGTAGTCTCGAAATCCAAATGTCTACAAAATAGTACCTTTTGGAGAAATTAAAAAAAAACAGATTCGGTTTCAAACCTGTTCATTTGATTTGTATTTCTTGATCGAAATATCAATTACTTCGGTTAATCAAGAAATCATTAAATCTTGAAAAATGTTAATTAAATAGTATTATTAAAAAATGTATTGTTGTTGTTCTCTATAGGGGATCTAATGCCAGATTAAGGAAACGTGCCATTTGAACTTGATGGGTTCAGAATCCAGTCCAAAATTAATTGAGGCGGCTGCACCATCCAGATCTCAGCTAAGCAACAAACACGTGCGTCTGTCGAGGTAGCGTCTACTCCTCTGGTAAAATCTCCGGGAGATGTTTCCCTAGCACTACATTAACGCTATAGCTGGATACTGCTGTTGTGACTTGTACCTCGGAAGCTCTTTCTTCCTCTAGATCATGAAGATCGTACCTGATCTGCCTTGGCGGAGGCATCCTGTCCATGAGATGGAGGTTGGAATGACTACTGACTACAAAATGAGTATGTGCTCTGACAATGCGCAGACTTTGTTTTCTCATGTAAATGGCCTTCAGAAGATATAAGGAGACATCCTGTTGATGTTTTCAGGGCAGCATTCTGCAAGTCTAAATTTTCCTTTCCACGCCGGCGCTGCGTAGTTCATTACAGACCGAACTATCGCTTTGTAAGAGATCAACAAGGTTTCTTTGTCGGCTCCCATAGTTATTGTTGTTGTAGCGGCAAGTATGTGCCGGCGTGACAGCCCTTGGCCGAAGAATTGCTCTTCGGGTCAATCCGGTCCATAGAACCGGCTGTCGTGGGATTGTGTGTTTAAGGCCCCTAGTACTGTCGGCTGGTGAAGTGAGGATCTTATTCCTAATTTTGAGATTATCGCTAATACTAGTTGTAGCATTTGCAGAGGCTTCAAAAAAGGGTTTCCAATGTGGCCCCAAGGATTTTAAGGGAAATTGGTAATCTGGATGTTGACGTCATCGACTTTCACATTAACTGACAACTGCACCTCTGCGGTCCACGCAATGAAGAGTATGGCTGATGATTTGGAGGCTGATATTTACATATTCCTCGCAGCGTGCTAAGTCTCGCATATGTCATTCACTTGAGATCCTGTCGCCAGAATTGAGTAGTCATCAGCGTACGACACAATTTCAACGCCGTTTAATGGTGCAGGAATTACAGAGAGGTAGAATTACAGAGGTAGTGCCGGAGATATCACTCTATATGATTAGATGTATTAATTGTATTTGGTGACGTACCCTTGGGTATATTTCGATTATTACGTTGTGTAATACTTGGGTTAGTTTGGGACTGCGATAGACAGCATACATTTGCGTTTAGAATTGTCAACAACTTCTTAAAAATTCGTCTCCTTCATGAAACATATTACTTAGAGTGATATTTTCCCATTAACACCAATCATTAAAACCTTTCCGTATTAAAACTAAAACCCCGATAATTATCCTTTGATGGTCATTCAAAGTGCAATTCCAATGCACAATGTTTAATATAAAATTCACTTAATTTTATGTTCTTCCGCTATGAATTGATAAAGTAAATCGGCAATGCATAAATTTCCCGGGAAAGTGGAAACGTAAATTTATGAAATATCCAGGAAATCTCTTGAAATAACCTATGTGTAGCCCGAACACTGTTTGTTAGAAAGAATTGTTGGCCGAAACAAAGCACCCACCGCGCCTGCTGTACGTAAGGCTGTGCAAAAAGGTCATAAGGCTAGCATGTCAGTGGACAACACTCGCGGTCCCTGATGTCTTACGGTGCGCACCTTAGTGGGGAATTGCTGCCGACAGTGTGAGTCTCCGTCCAAGTACATCGTACTAACTCTCTTAGACTGGCTCCACAACCTCTTGTTGGTCCTGGCCTGCTCAATTAATGACTTTTAAGCACTTCAGTTTAGGGCGAACTTTTTTCACTTTTATATTTTCCTGCATTTTTTTCGTTCTTTCCGGCATTTTTTTTTCGTTCTACCGACATGATCACACCATCGTTGCATTTTGATGCGCTTACCTACATTCCTGTCGGGAGCTGTATGATACAGCTCACGTTTCGTCCGACGCATGTACTCCCCGCCTACGCAGCTGGGCCATAGATTTAGGATTTTTCTCCCGAAGACTTTCAATACACTTTCGTCAGCTCTTTATGGACTGTCTCTATCAAACTTATCCTACTGATTAAACAACTTCTGATTACTTATAATTGAGCTCTGAATATCGGAGAGGTCTGAGAAGGAGTATGAGTCACCCAGCAAACCAAACGTTCAGAATTCGGTGAGAATTCTGTACGACAATCGGCAAAACGTTCTGATTTCGAATCAATTCTTACCGAGTTCGTTACAAAAAACATATGAGAGGGTTGACACAAATTGTGAACTATTTCTCTGAAAAAAAAATACTTAGAAAAACCGAACAGAGTTCGTAAAGATTTCAGTAAGAATTCTCGATATTGTTCCGAATTGTCTGATATCAGACATTGTCGGCAAATTTAGTTTACTGGGTAACTACTTAAACACTCTCGACACAAAGCCGGGTAGAGGCATATACGTAAAGTGTTCGCCGCTATTATCCTCTTCCTCATCGCGACAGCTTCTTTACTCGTAGTAGTAAAATGCTGTTACTCCCAGTTTGGTTTACTGGGTAACTACTTAAACACTCTCGACACAAAGCCGGGTAGAGGCATATACTTATACGTAAAGTGTTCGCCGCTATTATCCTCTTCCTCGTCGCGACAGCTTCTTTACTCGTAGTAGTAAAATGCTGTTACTCCCAGTTTTGTCCCATGACCGTGTTCACGGCTACTAACGTGAACATATTAATCCCAAAGGTGGATACTAGGGATTTCGAGCGTTACAGATCGTACTAGGAAAGATTTGTCTGTTGTTCTTGCTTGTCTAAAAGCTTCTAATTTGCGATTTATATTGCGTTTAAAAAGGAAGTGGATCATGTCAGATCGAGTGGCACATGTAAGTTTGTTCTATATTGACAGATAAGCTAAAGTGATTTCACTAAAACCCCTCTATTGTCTTGTTTACAATCAGCAATTTGACAGATATGGTAGAGTGATGCCAAATTAAAAAAACTAGACTTCGTCATCTTGAAAGCTTGTCAAATAAAATATACCTTATGTATTCAATAAATAATGGAATCTTGACCTTTGCGAATACTCCAAGTTTTGTTAATTTTTAAAAATAAACTTGGATTTAAACTCCCTTGCATATTTAATTAAGTCGGCTCAAACGACTGAAATTTTTGCTCCGTAGTTTTCTTTCCTAAACCTCATACGTGTATGTCTCAATTAGCATTTCTTCTGTCTAATGTTTTAATTACCCCATAATCACTGTTGTTTACTTCAGGAAGCACTTAACAAATTGCAGATTTTTTTCTATCAAGAGCAACAATCGTATCTTTCATAATTTGAGGTGTTGTTGTTAGTTGTGCTCATATCGCCATTGAGTGAACGTTGACAAAACGACAACGACTCGCCGGACTGATAACGTAACAGTTACCAGTGGAAGACTTAATAAATTGAAATGCTCCAAAATGATTTACGGTGGCATACTTTGCTGAATACGAATTTTTTTTATAACACCCGCTGCCGTCAGACGCCTCACCTCATAGCGAAGATACCACGGCCCAAACTTTCCCACCAAAAGACGTCATTGTCATGTCATCAGTTTTGTGTGTGTGCTGCCCCAGTGTGTTTATGTTCGTAAAGTCATTGAGAATTCCTAACCCACAAAGAAGCATTCATACACACCCAGAGTCGAATAGTTTGTTTTTTTTTTTGCTTTTTCATTTGGCGTTTTATTTTTTTTTTGCTGGTTTTCAAAATTGATGATGCGTCGTTGTTGCCATTATGTGTTGTAATAATAATTGCTACAAAAAGACTTGAAACGAAATACAACTACAATAGTAAAGCCAACCATAAAATAATCAGCATTTTGGTATGCAATGTACGAAACGAAACGTTTTCTTCTCCTCGATTACGCAAACTATGCAGCCAAATACATTGTTTAGGTTTTTGTTGTTGCTTTTTTCGAATCAAATGGAATTGAATTGTAGTGAAGTGAATGAATGAATAATTGGTACTCCATTGCTGTTTTTTTTCTGTTCGAAAAAAATACCAAAAATAAAAACTAAAAACCTCCTCTGTCTGTCTATAAAGAAACCGCAGCCATCCCAATATCGGGGGGAAACTAACGAAAGAGCGATAAAAAAAAATATTGAAAAGCCCAAGCAGCCAACAATGGAATCATAAACTAAACGTTTCAAAATTAATATAAACATGTTGTGTTAATAGTTTATAAAGTTTTTCACAACTGATCGTGTTAAATAATGATGATGATCATAAAGACTTGAAAGTTTAAAATTTTTAAACGAACACCAAAAAACTCACCCTCTTCCACTAAACGCCTACAATGAAAATCGAACGTTATCCCGGCAAGGCAGTCGATGCCAGTCTGTCACTGGATCGCAACAATGCCCTTGTGGAGTTGTACGAGGCCAATTGGTATCAGGCTCAGCAGAATTTTACCCAACCACGGAGTACAACCAGTACAAAGTCCACACAAAATCCTCACAAACAAAGCGCCGAAGCTGCCACGGTACCCCAAATCACACCACTAACATTACGAAATCCCCTATCCATTAGCAATGGTGTTAGTGGTGGCGGTGGCAGTTTTCTCAAGGAAGGCGTCTCTAATCTCAATAAATATCAAATGACTTTGGATCAGATACGAGCCCTCGAAAGAGAGACAGCCGATAAGAATATTGTCAAGACAATCAAAAATCTGAATGGCTATAAAACGGTAGCGCTAAGGCCGAAACCTCTAAAGATAAATGCCAACTGGGATGACTGGGTAGATCCAGATGAGGACTCCACTTCGCCTAGCCCGGAGTTTGGAAATGCAAAACGTCAGACCAGACCCAGACAGCAGATATCGATAAAACCTCCCTCGCTCAAGAGATCCCAGACAATGGTGTATAATACGCGACCTCTAAAGTCGGCCCCTACTAACTTATGGTTAAATAATGCTCAAGCCACCCAGCAAGTGGCGCCAGAGAATGGCGATTTTCCAACTGTGATATCGAAACAGCCCCAACCGTTAAGAGAAAACCTCTTATACTCCTCCTCGTCCGTCGATGTGAGACCGGCTGCCTCCATTATGCCACTGTCAAATGCCAACCGCACTAGCAGCACTGCCGACTGTGATAGTACTTTAAGATCCTTTGCTACCACCAGAAATCATTATCCTCGACCCAATACGCCTCCGCCGCCCATACCTGTACCTAAGCCACGTTCGGCCCTAGCAGTTAATCGTTCCAAGTCCGTAAGATTTCCCTCAAGCAACATGTACCAGCCGCCCCAGGAGGCCCCCAGCAGCAAACAGGAACCCACTTTTGCCATTCCAAAAGGTAATAGCCAAACACCCGCCCTCATAGCAAGGCATCGCAAAATCTCACTAGACATCAAGGGCGACCTACAGCACTACAATACTCATGATCTAATGTCGCAACAATTTGATGAATTGACAATGGTGGAACCCAAAACTCCAGCGGCTCATCACAGCCGGCAAGCTAGTGACTCTTCAACATCGTCGGCCCAGTCGTCCAACACCAGCAGCTCAAGTGTTCGCAACTCACAGAAATTCCACGATCAGTTTGCCATACCCAGGCCACGTCTCATTGTACCCATACACACGTACGCCCGTAAGCGGCGTACGGGTAATCTCCAAGATCAAGATATCGAAACTATAGATACAACCAAAGATAATGAAAATAACGATGATGGTAAGCTTGGGTGTTATAGTCCACCTACTTAGACCTATTTGAATTCTAGGAACATATTTCACAGCCTTTTCTTATCATCAACTCATATTAGAAGTAACGAATTTTCCCTTTTTCCTTGCAGATGGACGTGTTGAGGTCTCCCGCGAGGGCAAATACTTATCGACCCTGTCGGGCGCCAAGGTCTTGGGCGAATTGGCCATTTTGTACAATTGTCAGCGTACGGCCACAATTACCGCCATTACGGAATGTAAACTGTGGGCCATTGAGCGACAATGTTTCCAGACCATCATGATGCGTACTGGTCTTATTCGCCAAGCGGAATACACGGACTTTCTTAAAAGGTAGGTGGTACAGTATAGATCTTTACAGTATAGAACATACTACTTCAATGAAAATTCGGGGTTAAGAGATTTTTTTTTAGCGCATTTGATGACTAGACTGCCATACACTAGCATGACATCTTTTTTACAAATTTTCTAAGAACCAGCGACTGCCACCACACACTTGCGTTGGATTTGTTTAATAAAATCGTCAGACGGCAAAGTAATGTTTGCTGGTCACCGAGACTGGATATGAATGGTTTTCTTATAAATAAACAAACTGATTAATCGAGTAATTACTAAATCAGAAAATTGAAATAATTACATTTGTAAACTCTGATAATGGGAGCACTCCACTGGAATTTTATAACTGAGATGCCCACTACTGACGTACTAACTTAATAATGGATCGATTGCACAACACCGTTTAATGCATTGACCGCAGAGGTGCGGTTGTCACTTAATGTGAAAGTCGATGACCCCAAATCCTTGGGGTCACATTGGACAACCTTTTTCGATCCTCTGCACATGCTATAGCTATCTGCGATAAGCTTCAAAGTACACGCAAAAAAAAAGTATGGTTGGGGTGACAATATTCGAAGAGGATCATACTATTGTTCGGTATATGGTTGTGGCACAACAATATTATGATCTTTACAACAATAGTATGGTTCACACACAACCATACTTTAATTCCCACAACAATATTATGGTCCTCACAACAATATAATTATTCACGCACAACCATACTATGGTCCCCACAACCATATTATTATTCACACTCAACCATACTATGATCCCCACAAACATATTATGATTCTCATAACCATAGTATGTTTAACATACAACCATAGTATAATCCTCTCAACCATAGTATGATTCACACACAACCATACTATGATCCCCAGAATTCTCTGTCAGGATTGGGCTAAGTTACTGTTCAACAATAGAGATTTTTATAAAGCAAATTATGTCAAAATAATTAAACTCTTAATAATAGGAGTGGCTTTTTAACAGTAGATAAAATTTACTTATTAAAATTATATCAGTTATACTAATCGAAAGTAGTTTGTTTTAAAAAAAAATAATTTACATATAAAAATAATATTATTGCGTAAGATTCGCAAAAATAACATTGTCAAATTAAAAAACAAATCGATCTTGCTGGCATGATTACCGTAATTTAATTATTGTTAACATAAACCCCAAAAAACAATACTTTTGTCGCACCAACCATATTTATATTGTTGCTACAACCATATTTCCATTTTTAAATTTGGCAACGATACTATTGTTACATTTCAACAATATTAGTTTTGCCGCAAACATACTATTGTCAAAATAAAATTCAAAAAACAATGGTTGCGACGACCATGTTTTTATTGCAGAGAACATACTATTGTTGCCGTGACCATATAGTAACCATATCTTTTCTCTGCGTGTAGGAACAAGGTCCTCAAGTCACTATCCGGCAGTACTTGGGAGCCGACAAAGAAACCTTGTTGACCTCTTACAAAGCGAAAGGTTGGTCTGTAGAAAGGTGGGTCTGTAGCAAACTACGCAGTGCCTGTGTGGTCGGCAAGTGTGAGTAGGATGCAGTGGAAGAAAATTCAAACTTGCCAGAAAGCCGCCCTGACAACATCAGCAGGGTATCTTTTAATTACTCGTGAGGACTACTACATGAGAAGACTAACGTCCTTATCGTGCGCAGGCACAATTTCTTGTCGTCTAAGCATTATCTGCTTAAGTGTCTTTGCAGTAGGCATCCCAACCACCATTTCATGAACAGGATGCCTTCGCCCAGGCAGATCAGGTACGATCTTTATGATCTAGAGAGAGAGGTCCAGCGATACAAGAGAGAGCCTTTAGATCATCAAATCTATCAGGCAGGTCTGAACGACATTTACGCTCTGGAGGAACATCCCCTTGAGATTTCAACAGAGGAGAAGAAGCTATAGCATGCGTGAATGTAGTGCTGGGGGAACATCCCCTGGAGATTTCACCAGAGGCGAAGACGCTACTTCGAAAGACGCACATGGCTCTGGCTCAGCTTAGATATGCATGGTGCAGCCGCCTCAATTCGTATTGGGCGCGAATTGATGCTAACGTTGCAGGCGTTTCTCCCGCCAGCCACCTCTTCAATTGACCGGCCAAGCCCATTCAGCTGACCCCCAAAGTCTCTTTGTACGCATCCAGTTCAAATGGCGCGTTTCCTTCACCTGGATATCGAAGCAAATCTCCCATAGACGAACAGGACTTCAAAACAAAATGTGTTGTTGTTACAACAACTGCAATCTAGAGTTTGCAGACGAACTACCCTACAGAAAATGGTCCTACTTCGTGTCTGTATAACGGTCTTTGATTAGTGTAGCCGACCATTGAGATTTGCTCTCTTCCCCCTGCGACATGTCAACACGTGACATTGCGGCACTGTTGGCCTTCGATTGGTATTCTTCTGCTGCACTATGATTTCGATATAAACTCGATTTACTTCAATTTTTATTGTTTTTCAAAGTAATTTCCAGCATGATTTATACACTTTTACTTGCTTCGAAGTGCTTCTACCACGAACAACTTTAGTTAAATTTGGCTCATCTTCGAAGACCCACACGTTCGATTGCTGTTTTGTTTCGGGCTCATACGCATTGATCCACAGTTCGTCACCTGTGACGATCTTATAAACATCGTTTGAAGCACCGCGATCGAATTTTTTTCAAAATTTCTCTGCACCAATCGACACGAACCATTTATTGAGCAATTGTCAAATTGTGCGGGATCTAACGAGAACAAACCTTTTTAACGGCCAGGTGTTCATGACATATAGAATGTATGCTAGTGGGAGTAATGATCAAGGATGCCTCTATCTCACGGTATGTCACATGACGACCTTGCATTATCAGTTCAGGCACGACATCAATGTTCTCTGGCACAGCGGCCGTTTTTGGACGACCTTCACGACCTTCGTCTTTGAGCGAGCGTCGGCCACGGTTGAATTCGTTAAACCAGTTTTTCACAGTGCTATAGGATGGTGCTTCATCGCCATACAACGATTTAAGTTCATCAATGCACTCTTGTCGTGTTCGATATGATCGCACGAAAATATTTACGAGTTAATTCCATTTTTTGCCAAATTGATATTTTCAAGTGACTGTAAGCAACACAAATGATGGTCGTACGTCAAAACGTTCTGAGTACGTTTATGTTAAAAATGTCAAACTTTCGAATGGAAATGTCAGATGCCGTAAGGCAACACTTAGTGTTGCCTAGGACAGAAATATATATACACGGAGAAAAAAATATGTTAAAAATATGTTTGCATGCAATCATATATATGTTTGGGGACGGGCACAATCATATATATGTTTGTGTGTTAACATATTATGTTTGCCCACAATCATAATATGTTAGGGGCACAATTCTAACATATCAAAAAAAGATATGATTGTGTCCTAACATATTTTTGTCAAAAAAATATGTTAGAACATATTTTTTTAGAGTTTTAGAGAGTATTACTCTCAGAGAGCGTTATTGTATGACTCATCGTTTTGTGCAAAGAAGGGTAATATATGGTATTATTATTTGATGCTGTTTACTCGTCTGGCTAAGCTTAAGGTCGTTTTTTATTGAATATGTATTTGGTGAACGGTGAAAGAAATTTGTTTTTGTTGTACAACGTACAACAAATTCAAAATAAAAGAAGAAGATTATTAATTAAATATAAATTAAATATATCAAATCATTTTATTAACAAAACGTTCTGTAATACTGACGCCGTTTATTGCACCACACAAATTATTTTGTCAACATACATATGTACATACTATGTGCGCTTATCATGTTCTTTGAACAAACACACTCACGCACTAACATTTTTTATCATCTGGAATGACTCCAGGTACAGTAGTAAAGAGTGCAATATACTATTGAAGCTTTGACTTGCTCTGCATATCGCAAAAATTCTATTAAATGGGCACAACTCAAAATTTTGCAATTTTCAGAAAACTCAAAAAACTATTCTGCAGCTCGTAAACTACTTTTCAGAAAAAAGTGTGATTTATTTAGAAGAAATTGGTAACAGAATATGACTATAAATTGATCTCTTTTGAGCTGATAGATATGTGTATGTTGAACCGCTTTAACAAGTAATCTCGAAAATTAATATTTTCGAGTTGTGTGACTTTAGTAGAATGTATGCGATATATTCTCATGGCTGGAATTCATTTGGGTTGATGTTTCTTTCTTGCAGAAGTTGCTGCCTAAAAATCAAAATGTTTGTTGTTATTGTATTTTTTTTACTTGACGTAGAGAGTGGCGATGTACATGAGGCATACAATCATGTATATGTTTGCACACAATCATAGATATGTTTGCACACAATCATATATATGTTTGCACACAATCATATATATGTTTGTACACAATCATATATATGTTTGTACACAATCATATATATGTTTGCACACAATCATATATATGTTTGCACACAATCATATATATGTTTGCATACAATCATATACATGTTTACACACAATCATATATATGTTTGCATACAATCATATGTATGTTTGGGAAAATTGCTGCTAGCCCAAACATAATATGTTTGGGAGCTGCTCCAAACATATATATGTTGCCTGCAAAATATGTTTGGGACAATATGTTACAGAGGCCGTTTTTTTCCTCCGTTGCTATAGCAAAATCGGTTGCTATAGCAACCGATTTTGGGTTTTACAGCTCTATAATTCAGAAACTAATTGCGATCATTCTCAAAAGGTGCACAGTGCATTATGTTTGACTAAATACCACATTCATATGGTATTTAGCCAAACACAATGTACTGTGCAACTTGAAATTAGAACAAGTACGTTCATATTTCGAAATACACTACAAAACTATATGCCTTTCATTCCACGAGTTATTTTTTGCATTGTTGCTAGTTAAATTCCCAGGAAATTCTACTCTATATTTCACCTAACATTCCACGCGAATTACGAGAAGAGGCAAGACACAGTGTCTGTATACAATACTAAAATGAAAACACCAGCAGAAAGTCGATACTTTTTCTTATACTCGTAGTCCAACTTACATAAATGTTTTTTCCCCTGAAATTAACTTAATTTTTATACTTTTTGTTTTGTGAGAAAATTGATTCCAAAGAAATTCAAGTCTAGCGCAATATGCCACAGTCGGTTCTCAGCACTTTCAATTTCCTGCGATCATTCACACCCATTCATTCGTTTATACACCGCCACCACCACCACCATTTGGGGATGGCGGAATTTCTTTTTTCCCAAAATAAAAACATAACGACCCCAGTGTTTTGTAATGCTCAACCATAACTCAAAACACTATAAAGAAAAGCCAAAGAATTATGAAAATGAATTTCATGTAAGTGCGTCTTTGAAAGCCCACAGTCCACAGTGACCTCAACCAACAACAACAACAACGAGCCCACCTATTGTTACCCACCAGTACAGGGTACGAGTACTTTTAAGTACCCGTTGGACACATAAACATTTCTGGTTGCTGGTGTCGCTGTTGTCACAGTCGCCTGCTGCTGTTTGTTTCTGCATTTTGCACACGAGGCGATTAACAAGAATGACCGTAAATGATGGGCATTACATGCCGCCTAATGTCTCTGCAAATGCCGAGACTAAGGTGAGGAGCGTTTGTCCGACCGTCCGTCCGCATGTCTCTTTATGTTTATCCGCATTTTTTAATAAAGACAAAACAGGCAGAGAAGTTGAGAAAAAAAAAACCCAGCAAAAGTGAAATCAATTTTTATATGAATACAGTCAGTCAGTCCATTTAAAGAAACTGGTAGTACGTCTTTGTCGTGTTCGTGATATCGACGGCAATGACGAACGACGACGCTCTTATTGCCTGTCGCCTTGATTTGTCTGCCGACTTTTGCATCACACATAGAAAAAGGTTTGATTTGTTGCCGGTTTCTTTGGACATAAGGAAACTGAAAGAAAACATGCTGACTCCAACAATTATAATATAAAAACATCATAAAATTATTGCAGTGCCATTTCTAAATATGCAGACACATACAGTGCACAGTGTTTTTAAACCATTTTCAAATCCTACACATTGCACTTGCATTCTTATTCGTACGTGTCGTCCTTAAAATCCCTTTGATAAACAAACGGAAACCTATTATTCATTATTTCTATACTCAATAACTAGGGGCCGGTTACGAACGACTTTAGAACCAAAATTTCGCAAGGTCCGCGAGGAACTCACCCCTGAAAAATTTCGAATGTTTTAACCCGGTTTCGACTCCACGGTCGACCACACATTCTTTAAGACCTTATGTTCAAAAAGAATCCATACGCATTGCGACGAATGCCTTTTCTACACTGAAAGAAGTTTTGTTTGGGGAAATCACAAAATAAAGGCTGGTTAAATTTTAAGGGCCGATGTAGATTTTGAATAAAACACAAATATTTAGGAAATTATTGTCATTTCTTTTTATTATAATATTGCTATGGTTCAATTATGTATGGAACAAAATATCGGCCAAATGGCCGCCGCGACCTCTGCGCCACACCTCTATTCGATGGTCGAAATTTTCGATGACGCTGAGGCATAATTAAGGTTCTATGCCGTTAATGTGCCGATTTATCTCATCCTTTAGCTCTCGAATCGTTGCTAGCTTATCGATGAACGGCTTTTCTTTATAATAACCCCAAAAAAAGTCAAATCCATGATCTTGGCGGTCAATTAACATCGCCACGACGTGAGATAAGACGGCCATTAAATTTGTCGTGCAAAAGAATCATTGTCCTGTTGAAACCACATATCTTCCACATTCAAATCTTCCAATTCGCGCCATAAAAAGTTCGTTATCATCTCACGAAGCGAACACCATTCACAGTAACTGCCTGGCCGGCCTCATTTTGGCAAAAATACGGGCCGATGATGCCGCCAGCCCATAACCCGCACCAAACAGCCACTCTTTGTGGGTGCATTGTTTTTTCGACAATCACTCTTGGATTTTTATTCGACCAAATGCGGCAATTCTGCTTATTGACGAATCCAGTGGGGTGAATATGTGCCTCATCGCTGAAGATGATTTTTTCGAAAATTGATCATCCACTGTTGCATTTCTTAATAAGCCAGAATAACTTTAACGTTTTGCTCGCTTGTGTATCTTTGAATTGAGTTAGACTGAAATTCAGAAATATCAAATGAAATGCAGAAAAAAAAGTTTAGGAGTGATTCACATTCAACATCGGCCCTTAAAATATAACCACTCTTTACAAACGAAGACCCATTGTTTATATCTCTACACTCAACAACTAGGAGTCGGTTATGTACGGCTTTAGAACCAAAATTGCGCAAGGTCCGCAAGGTAATCCAACTCTGGGTTTTTTTGGATGTGAATATCGAGCACACCAGATCTCGCCCGTTACCACAGGCATTATGTTAAAAAATAATCCATTCCCGAATGCCTTCTCTATACTGAAAAAAGTATGTTCGTGAAAATCACAAAATATTTTCTATTAATTTCGAAATTTGTCTTATTTTTTCAGCCAAATTTCTTTTCATAAAAAATATGAAAACAAATCTTAAAAATTTCAAAATCGCTTTGATGATAAAAATTCGTGATTTTTAAGAATTTTGAAAGATTTTCTTTTATTTTGTAAAAATTTCTTTCATATTTTTTAAAAACATGTTTTATACAATTTATAAAGTATTTTTATATTTTATATGAAATATTACCCATCTTTCATGAAATTGTTGCATATTTTTTATGACACTTTTTAATCATTTTTGTTATATATTTTTTATAAAAAAAACTTTTACGAAAAATATGAGAATTTTTCATAATCTTTTTGTTTATTCGGTCTTTTATAATTACTCGTACTATGACTTGCACATTGAACGTAAACAAATAGTGAACGTTATTAGCTACGGTGTTTTCTTAAGCAGTCTCGGCCAAAAATCAAATAACTTATACCGTAGTCTTATTCTAATGAATGAGAATTACCATTTTACGCATGCACAAAATTGAAAATGACAAATCATTTTCTAATGAAGACATTTCATACAAAATAGGAACATTCTCGTAAAACATATGAAGCAAAAACTACCAAATTTATACGAAAATGTTTTTATGAATTAAAAATAAAAGGTTTGCGGTTCATACACTTGCCGATCTATACAGGCTCTAATCTGATTACCCATTTAAATGATGAAGTACCCTACTTGTTCTGCAGGAAGCTACCCGACAATGACAAACCGTTTTTTAACAGAACTGCCATCTTGAGTAGGATACTTTTTCCTGATTTTTGAGAAACTCATTTTCATGCCAACTACACCGTCTTTTCAATAGCTAGAGCTTTCGTCGTCACACAAGCGACAGTGTTCTATTACACAGAGTATCCGAGTTTTAAGCGATTTTCGCCGCACACAGTAGCACATTTTTCAACTTTAAAATCTTGAACCAATTAGGACCCCCAAAATCTGAATGCTAATGATAGTAAAAGAAAACCCTAGCTGGTTTTTGAATTGTTAGCTAAGTTTTTTTTTAATTAATATTTGAAGTTTTGGACTGGGGGGAGGATTTTAGTAAAATTTTTAAAAAACGAGTGTATCTCGTGAACTATTCAAAATATTGTTTGTCCCTCTAAAACAAACAACATTTTCATTTGATGACTCCTTCATATAGATATAGCTCCACAAAGTCATTAAAAATTCAATAAAGGACCAAGAAAATTTATTAAAAGCAAAATATGTAGATCTTATTAAGAGCTAAAAATTTGCCGAAGATCAATACATGTTTTTTTTTTAAATTGTTCTAAAATCCGCCCCAGTCAAAAACTTCAAAAATGATTTTAAAAAAACCTTAGCTAATAATTCAAAGCTATGGTATGGATTTTGGGGAAAACAGAATGAAAACAAAATATAGTGTTGTTACAACAACAACTTCTGGAACCAGAAACATCAAATTGGGTGAACATCGAATGTGTGAGCTTTATCTAAAACATAACCAATTTTCTCCAATTTCAATAGCGTCCGTCCATGATTCAAAAAACTTACTTGTACCAAATTTTATAAGCTTTAGAATCTAAAGCTCATCTATCTAATGTTTAAGTAGACAGTAGGCGGACGGATAAACAGATATCGTTGAATCGCATCAACTGAAGATTCTGACACAACAAAAAAAAAATGAAAAACCCGACACCCAAAAAAAACAGGTAAACCCGCCATGGTTTTTTTCCTTTTTTTAAGAAACCGAGTGACGTCGGTTTTGTACATAAATACCGGAATATCGGTTTTAGACACTCTAGACATGTCGATTCTCAAGTTATCTATACGAATCCAAATATGGATTTATTTTTATGGTCTGGCTGAAATTGGGGATCGCACTTAAGAAAGTGCGACCTAAATAAGTGTCTGTTATCGTCAAAATTAGCGACAAATTCAAATTATGGACATAAATTCACTTCAGATTAAAATACGAATTATTTTTTTAAATTTCTTTCAGAATTAGGACTTGAAGTTTTATTGGCGATTCCATGGTAGAGAGCATATAAGATTGGTATTGAAAGATCATAAGTTAAGGATACTGTTCAACTCCTTGGATGCGCTATTTTCGCTGGGCATTGAGGGCCGCTTGAAATTGTATAAAAGTTTGGGCCAATGCGAAACAAAGAAATTCGAAACACTGTGCATTGCCTATATTTATTTAGTGTAAATTATGGACTGTCTGTCCGTCCTCCTTATGATAAAGCAAAGATTATAAGTTGAACAACTTTATATTCATACAATTCGATTGAATGATTTGTGATGATGGGGCGGCTGGCTCGGTTGCTAGATAGGTAGGTTGGCCGGCTGATGGTCTGGCAAATGGAAGTAGTGGCAGCGGTGGTTATGGTGGTCTCATCACCAACTGACGTTTTATTTGCTTTGTTGCGTTTTTTTAGCTTTTTTGTCTGTGGTCTGTTGTTGTAAGGCCCAAACCAAATAAAGACAGCTTCGTGATTATGGTGGCAATGATGTTGAAAATTGTATTTTTGTACAAATAAAACTTTCTCTCATTTCATTTCTGCACACGAGAGACCAACGCACGCTTGCGGGCTCAACACCAACCGACTTTGACGAAAGGCATTAGACCTAAAACAAATAAAAACTTGCACAATGATCATGCCGAGATGACGAGGAGCCACATACGAACATGATGACGATGACAGCCAACGCCACCACCACCACTAACCAGATCGTCAGCAGCATCGTCATCATGACCATCATGATCATAAGCACTCACCGTCGGTCGTTCGTATAAGTAGACACTGGTTGACGCTGGTCTTGAAACACTCCAAAAAATCAAAAAACACATACAAAACAACGACAAGTTCGTTGACTGACTGAGGATGTATTTTTTTTTCTCTGTGATCTGTGAATTGCGAATTCAATGAGATGAGATAATTTTATGTGCACAAAATGTATGCACACAAACAGACACTATTTGTCTGTTTGTCTGTCCACCGGTCGTCTTGTGGTGTTCCTCATAATTTTGTGTGTTTATTTTTTTTATCTTTTTCGATTACCTGATATTTTTTTGTAATTTTAGTGCTGTAACTGATTTCCTGCATTTGTTTGTTTTTCTCGTCCCCAGTGTGCCCATATTTAAAGATCTTCAGGAAGACACTCTCATCAAGATTTCCGATGTGCTGGAAGAGACTCACTATCAGCCGGGTGATTATATAGTGCGCCAAGGAGCCCGTGGCGATACCTTCTTCATAATATCCAAGGGACAGGTTCGAGTCACCATTAAGCAGCCCAACACCCAGGAGGAGAAATTCATACGTACCCTCACCAAGGGAGATTTCTTTGGCGAGAAGGCATTGCAGGGGTAAGTTAATACTGGACACATGTTTTATAAAAGGGTATAGAATCCGAATTTTAAAATTTTCGCTTTTCTAAAGTTTCTTACGACACACAGAAGTCAACTTTACCCGCTGGAAAAATATTTTATCATTTAACATTTTTTCCATTATTATTCAAGAATTGTAATTTACGCACAGTTATTTCATCTGAAATTTAGAAATTCCATTTAAGACACAGAAATTCCATTTGAAATTCCAAAAATCCCATTAAAAAAATTCAAAAGTCATTAAATTGAAGTTCAGAAACTTCAACTTTAGACTCAAAAGATATCAACTGAATTTCAGAAAAACCCATTTGAAATTCCAAATTTGTAATTGAAATTCCAAAGATTCCATTTAAATTTATTAAAATCCATTTGAAATTCAAAAGACAGCAATTAAAATTTAAAAAATTCCATTGGAAATTCAAAAGTTCAATTTGAATATGAGAATATTCCAAATAATATCCAAATTGAAAAGATATCAACTCAGTTTTAGAAAAATTCATTCGAAATTCAAAAGACAGCAATTACAATTTTAAAGATCCCATTTGAAATTTCGATTTGAACATAAGAATATTCTAATTAAAATTCAAAAGTTTTAAAAAGTTAATTTTTTATTTTAATATTCTAAATAATTCTAATAGTCTAAATTTCACAAAGATTTTTTGGAATTTTAAAGGGAATTCAGTGATTGATTGTTCAAATTTTCGTTTTTCTAAATTTTTAAACGACATACAGTAGTCTACGTTTCCCTCTTTTTCCATTATTATTCGTACACTTTTTTCCATTTAAGTTCAAAAAGTTTAAATTAAGACTCGGTCATTTAATTTGAAATTCAGAGACTAAGAAATTCGATTTGAAATTCAAAAATTCCCATTAGAATTCAATAGTTATCAATAAAATTAAGAAGCTTCAGTTTTAAACTCAAAAGACGTTAACTGAATTTCAGAAAAATCCATTCGATATTACAAATTCACCAATTAAAATGTCGAAGATTTCATTGAAATTCAGAAAATTTTATTTGAAATTTAAAACAATGCAATTAAAATTTAAAAGATTACATTTAAAATTCAGAAGTTCCATTTGAAAATGAGAATAGTCCAATTCAAACTCAAAAAATGTTTAGCTCGTTTGTTTTATTTCGGTCTTTTGCTTTTACACATTGAACAGGGGATTAACCGGCTCAAGACCAATTGTATCTATATTTAAAAAGAATAGAAGTTTTTAACAAAATGGCAAAGTGGCATTGCTTTTCGTCGCTACACAATGCTTTTATCGCGATTTCAGGTCCGTGACGCGATTTCTGAAGAGGGTTGTCACGGACCTGAAATCGTGATAAAAGCAGTGAGCAGCCACGAAAATAATGTCACTTTGCCATTTTGTTAAAAACTTGTCTTCAATTTAAATATTGATACAAGAGGTCTTGAGCCGGTTAATCCCCTGTTCAATTCAAAAAATATTTAAAGTTAATATTTTGAAATTAAATAGAATGTTTTAAATTTTAAATGGAATTTTCCTTTTTCTAAATATTCAAACGACACCCAAAAATCGTTCGTCGTATACAGTTTTTTACATTATTTATTTCATTTGAAAATCAGAAATTCTATTTAAATTTCAGAAATTTCATTTGCAACTAAAAATTTCCATTTGATATTTAAAAATTTTATTTAAAATTCAGTAGTCATTAATATCAATTCAAAAACTTCAATATAAAACTCAAAACACATCAACTGAAATGTAAACTGGGACTAAAAAATTCCATTTGAAATTATGAAGTTCTATTCAACATTCTAAAATCATCAATATCAATTATAAAACTTAATTTGAAACTCCAAAGACATCGACTTAAGTAATCAAAAACCCACTCAACTATGTTCTTAAAAACCCACTTGAAATTCCAAATTCACTAATTGACATTCCAAAGATTCCATTTAAATTCAGAAAATTCTATTTGAAATTCAAAGGACAGAAATTAAAATTTAAAAGGTTCCACTTGATATTCCGAAGTCCCATTTTATCATAAGAATACTTAAATATAGAAGTTATTCAAAGTTATTTATTTAAATTTAATGGAATATTATAAATTTCGAATGGAATATTTTGAATTTTTAATGGAATATTTTGAATTTCCTCTAGTTTTAATAAACTATTTGGAATTTCAAATTAAATTATCTGCATTTAAAATATTTTTTTCTTAAAATTTCAGAAATTATCAAATAGATTTTATTAATGTTAATAGCAAATCAGAAATTCTATTTGAAATTCAGAAAGCGTCAACTGAAATACAATATAACACCAAATGAAATTTAAAAAAAAAAAACATGAATTGAAACTCTTAAAGTTTCATTTGAAATTCAAAATATTCTCTATAAAATTCTAAAGACGAAAGTTCAAATTCAGAAATTCCATTTTTAATTCAAATAAATTAAATTTAAAAGGCAATTTAAATTTTCAGATCCTTTGAATTTCAACATCATTTACAATAGAATATTCGGAATTTTAAACGGAGTTTGATGAATTTTATATCGAATATTCTGAATTTGAAATGGAATCCTTTGAAAATTAATTTGTCTTTTGGATTCCATTTTAAATTATTTTGGTCTTTTGAATTTCAAATGGAATTTTCTAAGTTTCAATTGATGCTTCCTAAATATTAAACACAACTTGTTGAACTTTAAATAAAACTCAAATAGACTTTTTGAACTTCAGTTGGTGTCTTTTAAATTAAAAATTTTAATTTGCAAATTTTTCTGAATTTAAATTGAAGTCTTTTCTTTCTGAATTTGAAGTCTGGGTTTAGAGTCTTAATTTCAAATGGCATATTCTGAATTTTAATAGACATCTTTTGACTTTCAAATGATTTTTTTTAATTTCGGTAGTTGTTTTCTAAATATCAAAAAGAATATCTGGTTTTCAAATAGAATATACATATGAATTTCAAAAAGACTTTTAGAACTTATTATTGGTGTCCTTTGAATTTGAAATAAAGACAACAATATTAAATGTTTATATTTCAAAAAGTATTTCTGAATTTAAATTAGGCATTTTGAATTATTATGAGTGTAATTCATTATTCATCATTACAATTAGTGTAATTGATGGCTCTCGATGTGGAGTCTCTTTAGAGATGGCAAGAGTGAGTTGTATTTTCGTGGGCAATTGTGTGAAGAAAACTTGAAAAGTAAGGTTTACAACAGTAGTTCTCCTTCATTTGGGGAGAGCCTGGCCTTATAGAGTTCGGTTTTACTTTCAACAATTGCAGCAAAGCTTTCTGAAGAGGGTTGTCACGGACCTGCAATCATGATAAAAGCAGTGTGCAGCCACGAAAATCAATGTCACTTTGCCATTTTGTTAAAAACTTGTCTTCTATTAAAATATAGAAGCAAGAGGTCTTGAGCCGGTTAATCCCTGTTCAATGTGTAAAAGCAACAGATCGAAATAAACAAACGAGCTAAACATTAAATAAAATGTTCAAATTTCAAAAAGTATTTCTGAATTTCAATTAGGCATTTTGAATTACTATTAGTGTCTATTGAACTGCAAATGGAATTTCTTTTTTTTAATTCATATCTTCTAAACTTGGACTAAAGACAACAGTCAAATAAAATTTTCCAAATTGCTTAAATTTAAAATGGATTTCTCTTACTTTCAATTTTAAACAGAATTTTTGAATATCAAATAGATTTTCTAAATACAATTAAAGTTTTCTAAATATTAAATAGAATTCTTAAAATTCAGCTGGAATTTTTAAACTTCAATTACACTTTCTCATTTTCAATTTGTGTCTTTTGAATTACAAATCGAATGTCTTAATTTTAATTGATGTAATTTGAATTTGAAATATTATAAATTTTCTGAATTTCAACTGAAGGCTTTCGATTTTAATATGAAACTTTCTAAATTTCTATAGATTTTTTAGAATTTTTAATAAAATTTGTTAAGTTTCAAATAGACTTTCTGAATGGAACTTCTTTAAATTTTGAACAGAATATTTTGAATTTCAAATGAAATGATCTCAACTTAAATTAATGTCGTTTGATTTTCAATTGTAAAATTTAGATTTTTAAAAAATTTTTAATGGATTTTTGAATTTCAATTAATATTTTCTAAATTGCAATGGAAACAAAGTGCTTTATGTAACTAAACAAATAGTCCTCTTCTTTTAATACAAAATTTTAAAATTTTAGGTTAATACCTTTTTGTCAAACAAAGCGACATGATTTAATAAAAAAAAATATTAACATCGCATCTATTTTCTTTTATAATCTTTTTCCAGAGATGATTTGCGTACTGCAAATATTATATGCGACTCTCCGGAAGGTGTCACCTGTTTGGTCATTGACCGTGAGACCTTCAATCAACTAATATCGAATTTAGATGAGATCAAACATCGCTACGATGACGAAGGTACCCTAGAGAGAAGGAAGTAAGTTTTCATAGCCCATCCTTTCTTCAATAAGAAATAGTAGTAATTTTCTATCTTAAAACTTTTCCAGAATCAATGAGGAATTCCGTGATGTCAATCTCACCGATCTGCGCGTCATTGCTACCCTCGGTGTGGGCGGTTTCGGTCGCGTTGAACTGGTTCAAATCAATGGCGATACCGCCCGTTCATTTGCCCTCAAGCAAATGAAGAAAGCCCAAATTGTAGAGACACGCCAACAGCAGCACATCATGTCCGAAAAGGAAATAATGGGCGAGGCCAATTGTCAATTTGTGGTTAAGCTCTTCAAGACCTTCAAGGATAAGAAATATCTGTACATGCTGATGGAATCCTGTCTCGGCGGCGAACTGTGGACTATTTTGCGTGATAAAGGAAATTTCGATGATTCCACCACAAGATTCTATACGGCTTGCGTTGTGGAAGCCTTCGACTATCTCCACTCACGCAATATTATCTACAGAGATTTGAAACCGGAGAATCTGCTGTTGGACGAGAAGGGCTATGTGAAGCTGGTCGATTTTGGTTTCGCCAAGAAATTGCAATCGGGTCGCAAAACGTGGACCTTCTGTGGCACTCCAGAATATGTAGCGCCTGAAGTGATTCTTAATCGTGGCCATGACATAAGTGCCGATTATTGGTCTTTGGGTGTGCTGATGTTTGAACTGTTAACCGGTACGAATGGAAATGCTTTAAATTGTAGTGGATATTATTTAGAATTTCTTTTGTATTTTAGGCACTCCTCCGTTTACCGGTTCCGATCCTATGCGCACCTATAATATTATTCTAAAGGGCATCGATGCCATAGAATTTCCCCGCAATATCACAAGCAATGCCCGCAATCTTATTAAGAAATTGTGTCGTGACAATCCGGCTGAACGTTTGGGCTATCAGCGTGGCGGTATTAGTGAAATACAAAAGCATAAGTAAGTGATCCTAGTGGTAGATATTTAGATTAACAAGGGAATATTTTACTTGTAAGGAGTTTAAGAAAAGAACTGCAACTAAATTCAAACAATAATTGAATTCCTTATGAAATTCTACCTTTTTCGTGAGGACGAAAGGATAACGCACGGCAATCAGAGTTTAGACACTACATAGTTTGTGGCCAAAAAAGCAGTGAAATCAGAGTTTACTACATAATTTTTGGCCGAATTTAATTTTTGACTTTTTCAAAACATTTGAGCCACGTGCATCCGTGCGGCCAGTCCGTAAGGAGCTACCACTCAGTTTGTCCTAATTTTTTTTCCAAAACCCCCTTTGTGATTAAAAAGGATATGGTCATACCTGTTTTATCGTAGTACCTCCCAGACAAATGATACATTTAGCTTACTTTTGGTATTTTTAAAATATCTTTAATACTACGAGTATTCGTACATTCTAGCTGAAAATTAGTAATTAGGTTAATTACAGAATTATTAGATAAAATAAGGCCACTGGAAATTGTATGCCTATTACGCCCCTTTACATACCCACTTAAACCCACATAAATTACTCGTTAATTGTTAACTCTGTAAGTGTTCATGGCGGCTTTGTACGCTTGTGTGATGGTGGTGACTGAAACGCCCACTGTGGTAACTTCCACACAAATGAAACAATATCTTTAATACAATCCATACAATACTGCTAATGTTACCTTTTGAAAAAACTAAAATATATATACTCGTAATCTAAATAATAAATATACATTGAATCCTTAACCTCGACCACTTAAGTACTTCCCATACAGATGACACTCAAATATCCCTTTATATGATTTTAATCAGACCCATGTAACTTCATTTAAGAAGCACTAATTTCTCCCGAACCTTGGCACCTCGGCATCTTTAGGCTGCAACTCTGTGTTAATTTAAACTGTAGTTGATTGTAACACCCACTTTGGTATCGCCCTTCAGTATACCTCGTTCAATATTACTAAAAATTAGTGGATAAGAGTTTTTATAGTCTATTGGCACCAACCTTTTCGCAACTTTGTAACTTTCTCGTTCTAGTCTTTTAGATGACAAAACACATAAATTATGCCAACCTTGACAGAGAGGGCGGATTTGTAAGGAAAACATTTTTCGAGATTGTGCCTTCGTTTTTTTTATAGGTTTTGTGGCATAAGGATAAAAGTTCCACTACGACATATAAAAAACATTTTCGAGGCGCCCAAATTTCGTAGTGGAATTTTGTTCTCATGCCAAAAGCGTGGGTCATTTGCAAATCGACCCACGCTTATACGTACGTATGTAAAGTTGGCTCAATCGTTTGAAATTTAAATACTTGTTTCAAATAAAATCTCTTATCTTGTATGCAACACCTCGAAATATTGATCGGAGACCCTATAAAGTTCATATTATGTCGATTGTCTTAAAATTCCAAGACCATCTAGCATTGGTTGGGAAGAAAAAAGACCTTTCTCCCGACATGTAATATGTTGTAAAAGAATGATGGCTTAATGGTCACTGTTAGTTGAGAGGCACTTAACACCTCAAAAAGGGACATGATTGGCTCTTGTGGCCCAAAACGTACCAAATAGTTTAATCGAACATTCAAATCGAAATAGGGACATAATAAAAGATAATTTTACTAAGAATTTAAATATAAATTTATTTGAAAGATTTGGCTAGGATTAGGGTCGGACTCATGAACCGAAAGGGTACCGAACGGCCTGTATGGTCAATTCGAGTAATCAATAGTAAATATAGTGCAGACATAAGGGTACTTAATTTTAAGAAACTCACTACAAATCCAAATATATTTTTGAATTTATGTTTAAAGAGTTTGCTTAAATTAAGGGTTATATACATGGACCCACCCAAGTGGCCCTTATTTTTTAAACAAGCAAACACTAGCAAATTTGGAAAGTAGGAACTTAAAAATACGGTCCTCCAACTAAAATCAACCGACTATAGGGACGGAAATTATAACAATTGTTATTTTTTCCTTTGAACAGGGATTAACCGGCTCAAGACCTTCACCTTTTAATAGAAGACAAGTTTTTTCCAAAGTGTCAAAGTGACATTGATTTTCGTGGTTATTGCGATTTCGGGTCCGTAATGACCTTCCTCAGAAAGCTTTGCAGCAATTGTTCAAAGGAAAACTGAACTCTTTAAGACCAGGTCCTCGCCAAACGTTCGATAACTTCTGTTGTAAATCTCAATTTTTGTCATTTCAATAGTCAATCTACAGTGGAGGGTATATAAGATTCAGACTTTCCGAACTTAACGACTTATTTTTTTCCTGGTGCAGGGGAATGTCAGTTTAACCTCCTTTTTGGCGGGTTTTCCGTTTTTTTTGGTTGTTGTTTGTTTGTAAAAGCAAAGAAAAATCATAACTACCCAAAATCCAACCTTTAAGTGTACCGATCGACTTAGAATCACCAGTTGACTCTATTTAACGATATGTATGTCCTCTCTTCGTCCTTCTACTAACGTTATAAATCTTGTTTCAAAGTACAGGTCGCAGTTGTTGACCGATCCTCATGTAATTTCGCAGAAGTAAGTTTTTTGTACAAAGAACGGAGGCTGTTGAGTTGGAGAAATTTGCTAACAATTTAGATATATACTCGTAGCCACTACACATACTTAGTAGGGACATAAATACTGTATCCAAAAAGAATCTACTTATTCGAAATGTCCGCCTTTTGCCTTTTCACACGTCTTAAGTCGCACTGGTCAATCGTCATATCTGCACGAACCTCGCCCATTGGCAAATTGGCCACAGCTTGAACCAAAGCAGCCTTAAGAGATCCAATGTTGGGGTATCTTTTGTGACAAACCATGTCCTCTAAAACCGTCCACAATTTGTAATCCAATGGGTTCAAATCTGGACAGCCTGAGGGCCATTTTTCAGAGGAAATTAACGCTGACAAATTGTTTTGAAGCCAGGCATGGGACGTTTAAGCCTTATGGGCCGGCGCAGAGTCCTGCTGGAAAGTCCATGGCTGGTTTTGGAACAGGAAATCGTTAAGAGGCTTCACAACAGCTTCCAAAACGGTTTCTTGGTAAACTTTGGCCGATATTTTGACTCCTTGTTCGCAGAACTGCAGACCCCATCGTAAGGGACACCCCACCGAACCATGACTGAAGCTAGGTGATGGCCCTTTTCCACCCTTGGGATCAGTTCAGATGCTTTCTTACTCTCTATCATTTTGCTTGTTAAATTTTTCCTGAACGTTAAAAATGTTTTCATCGGTGAACAAAATTTTTCTGTGCAAGTTATCAACGTGCTTCACCAAAAGGCGTTTGCATTTTTCAATCCTTTTTTTATAGCTGCAGTTAATAAATGTCCGGTACGTCGAAAGTCCCAAGTCTTTTTTCATAATTCGACTCATGGACTTTTGCTTGATATTCATCTCACGGGCCATGATATTCTGTTTTTGAAGCGGATTTCTGTAAATTCTTGATTTAACGGCTTTGATGACATGCGGTGTTCGAACAGAGCGTCGGCGGCCCGACCGGCGGCGGTCTTTTACATATGCAGTCTCCTCAAACAGTTGTATGCATCGGTAGACGACCATGCGGCTAATCCCTAGTGGCCGAAGCGTTTTGAAAATGTCACTTATTTTCATTTCACACTTGAAAAGCTCTATTACAGCGATACGGTTCTCATCATCTGACCACTCCATGATGAAACTTGAAACAATTGTAAAATCCCGTTACAGACTAACGCTATTGAGTTCAGCTTTCAAAACCCATATGACATTAACGGGGTATGTTCAGTTCTACTATTGAAATGGGTGTGTTCAATGTTGTAACAGTATTTATGTCCCTACTATTTAGATTTGTCTTTATCACTAGAAGCCGCATATTTACTGTGTTCTATCGGCAACTCGCTTAGGTGGTGGCTGACTCGATAATTTACTCCAATAATTACAATTTTTAGGAAGCAAGTTATTCAAGAACAACCTTAAGGGAATTTAAGCTTGCTTATAGTGGCCGTGTTCTATTGGCAACTCGCTTAGGAGGTGGCTAACCCGATGACTTCGCACCATTATACAATAACAGATATATGATTTTGTTAACAAAAAACTATTGACAATTGGAGTTAAAACCCGATGAAAAGTTCTTCAAGAAAAACCGAGCTTTAGCGAGCTTGGTTATTGCTCGGTTAGTACTCGCTTATGGTATTTCATAAATAACTTTTTTTCTATACTTTACAAATACTCAAATCAAACGGATTGTGATGCATATAGCCAAAGAGTTCTTGTAATACAAAGAAATTTCACAAATTTTCCTAAAACGCCTTTGCGACCACTTACTCGTTTAACAAGCGAGTAGCACTAGAACAAGCCTATAACATCCAATCTTGATAAATTTTGGTATAGTTTAATACGATCAGTAATTAGCCGACATGACATGCAACCTCTTTATAACTCCGAACTCGATTTAATCTGGTATAGTATACGTATACGTATACACGCAGAAAAAAAATATTGTTGGGGTGACAATATTCGAAGAGGATCATACTATTGTTGAGGCACAACAATATTATGATCCTCACAACAATAGTATGATTCACACATAACCATACTGTGATCCCCACAACCATAGTATGATTCACACTCAACCATACAATGATCTCCACAACCATACTATGATCCTCACAACAATAGTTTGATTCACACTCAACCATACTATTATCTTCACAACCATATTATGATCATTATACAACCATAGTACGATCCTCACAACCATAGTATGATTCACACTCAACCATACTATGATCTCCAAAATTATTTATAAGGATTGGGTAATGTTGTTAATCAAAAATAGAGATTTTTATTAAGTAAGTTATTTTAAATTGCATAATTATAAGATCATAGCCAGATTTGAGGCTATGCTTAAATTGAACTTTTCATTCAAGAAACATTCACCAGCAGAGGTGAATGCTTCTTCACCATCCGTAGACCCCAAGTAACGAATGTGATTAAACCATGATCAATGACTATCTACTTAAGTGCAGGCAGATTTTAAATAAACGAGAACCAGTCGGTAGTAGAGTATTTCACCGAACAAAGTAAACACAATAAAAATCCCTCGAACTACCTTCCGATTGTTGTTGTTTTTTATAATGGACAACAACCATGTATTGTATCGTGTGTATGTGTTTTTTTGGTATATCAAATACATACGCACACACAAAAATATTCGCAACCATACCGCATGATTGCCATAATCATATAATTGTTAACGTAAATTTTAAACAACAATACTTTTGTCACACCAACCATAATTATATTTTTGCTACAACCATATATTCATTACTTAATTTGACAATAATACTATTGTTACATTTCAACAATATAAATATTGCCGCAATTATACTGTTGTTAAAATGAAATTCAAAAAACAATACTATGGTTGCGACGAACATGCTTTTATTGTAGAGAACATATTACTGTTGCGGTGACGATATAGTAACGATAGACAAACAACCAATCTTGGACCGATTTGGATCATTGGTGTTATTGTTTTAAATGGTCACTTTTTGATATAGTACACTTTCCACCAAAATTGGTTTTAAATACACATGGACATGTGGTTTTCAAATAACTATAAAATAATCTCGAGAAGCTAAAACAAACCTTATAACTTATCTTTTAATACCGAAAACGATACAAATTTCACGAAAACTCAAATATGACCTAATTTTAAAAATCTGGGTTAATTAAGAGCCCGTTTAAGGAATACAAAAACTCGACCACTTCCGAATTTAAACTATTTTACTTATTAAATTTAAAACAACTACCGATCCTCTATTCGTAGCAATTGATTTTACTGCGTTTACGTAGTCTAGAAAAAGGGACAGTTACTTAATCAGTTAATTAATTTTTCAAGGCATTAGGCTAATGTTGTTGAATGCCAGTTTTTACTTTAATAAAACCTCGACAAACGGTTTTTTAAACCCCTGTTTTGAAAAACACCTGAAATGCCGGTTTTCTGGAAACCCCGGTTTTTTGGAGACTCTAGTGGGCAAACAAAGCTTTAAAAATACTAGTAAAAAAATCTACATTTCAATAGAGCCGATTATATGACACTCTACACTGCTTCCGTATGCAGAAAATCATCTCTTTACGAATTTTGAGTCAGATCGGGTTAACTACAGCGGCAGGCGTCATGTCGGGAGGGACCGATTGGTATATTAAACATGCTTCATTCTGCCTACTTCTATAGGTACAGTCATCAACACTTAGTTATGATACCGAGTACCACAGTGTGTTGCAAACACTCTATAGTACCCTACACTTCTCCCGTATACAGAAGACTTGTCGCTTTTGTAGAAATTGGAGCAAGATTGGATTGAAGTAAGCTTGACGGTTTTGGTCCAATGTGCATTACGAACTTAGCTAAATTTAAGGTTTTCAGAACGAGAGCGATTATTGTATGGAGGTTATATCAAAACAAAATCCGGTAGAATCCAATAACACAAGTGAACGAGGTATTGGTTGATTAAGAACTAAATGTTGTCAAGGTTTTTTTTGGGACGCTGAATCAAAATCTGCACTTGTTTTTTTTTCTATCGGCTCGACTTTTCGAGATTTACCGTAATGTCAAAAATTAAGTCACTTCACCTACATTTATTAGAATCACTTGAAAGCCGTTTATGATATTTAGTAAAAAAAAACATCTCAAAAAACGCCAACAAAATCATCTTTAAGCCGTGCTTACATTGGTTTTAAATTTGCCAAGAAGTTTCAGAGGTGTCGTTGAAGTTTAAAAAAAAATCAATTTTACACAAAAAATTATAAAAATGCGTCAAAAATAACAATTTTGCTCTAAAAATGTTTAGTTAAATATATTTCAAATGAAATGACCTATATTTTATTGCAATCGATGCACAACTTTTTTTTTGATCACAAGTTACTGAGAAAACTGAAATTGAAATTTTGAAAAAATAATCATTTATTTTTTTATAATTGTAAAAAAGACTAAGAGGCACGAAAAACAAGGATTAAATATAATTTTGTGATGAATTTTCTAAAATTTATTTATAAATATTATTTTTGTATAAAAACTAAGTTTTTATCAGTTCAGTTTTTTCAGTAAATTGTGTTTCATAATTAAATGACAAAGTTTAACCTTTCCAATACAACCAGAAATTTGGAAAAATTATCTGTACTTTTACACTTACAGCCGATAAAATTTTAAATCGCCCACCCAAAATTATTATACTTTGCAATAAAATGTCTAATAAACAGTTTTCTTTACCAAATTTTCCTTTATTTTTTTATTTCAATTCAATTAGATCAACTGGATTGAATACGCAATATTTTTGCGCGTTGGTTTCCTTTAGAAAGGAAAAATAAAATTGACTTCACTTTCGTTCTCTGTAAACGTGCTGAATTTTGCATTTATATACAAAACTGTTTTACAATGACTGCAAGTTTTCTACTCAATGGACATTTTTTTCCTTTAGTATAATGGTTACAATAGATCTGAAAAATATTTCCTAGTCATTTCCAAAAAAAAATCAAATATTTATAGAAACGTCTTAAATCACAACGGATTTACATTCATTACTTGCGATTGGAAGTAAACTACGTTGTGTATTAAACTCGTATGCCTTCTCTGTTATAATATAATTTCATAAACTCAATTAATTATCAATCTTTTTACATTTTCTAGATGGTTCGATGGTTTCTACTGGTGGGGCTTGCAGAATCGCACTTTGGAGCCGCCTATTAAACCCACGGTTAAGAGTGTAACGGACACCACCAATTTCGATGATTATCCACCCGATCCAGAGGGACCACCGCCAGATGATGTCACGGGATGGGATAAAGATTTTTAAATTTACAACAACAACACAAAATAGATAACCAACCAACAAGCAAGCAAAAAAACGGATTTATTTTTCTAAAGCCATATTTAATTAAGACATAATTTTGTAATTGTTTTTTAAAAGAACTTTAAAAGGAAATTTAAATGTCTTCCACTATTTTTTTGCCAAACGTAAAAAAAACTGAGGAATGCAATAACAAGAAAACCCTACTAGTGATACAAAATAAAATTCTAACCTTTCAATGCATATCAATCTAACTTTGTTCGTAAATTATTAATTATTATTTGTATTTTTTTTTAGTTGTTGTTACACTCTATATGTGAAAAGAACAAAAATTGTTAGGTGAGTGAAGGAGGAGCAAAACGGAATACGGTTCTCTATAAACCTGTTGTTTGTCAATTGTATAATTAATTAGCCTTTAAAGAATGAAAAACAAAAAATTATAAATTTATTTAACAGCATAATTAGAGTTTTGTTATAATTAGTGAATTTGTATTGAGCAAAAAGTCTTTATGTCCTCCTATAGCAGAACGACGGTTCCAAATCCGAATTCACCACCCTCCAGCTCCATCGACCCTTTTTGTCTGTATGCATTAGAAGGTTAACATGGCTTTTTTTCAATTAGAATTTAAAGAATATAAAATATTTTGATTATTTTTAATGAAACAAAAAATCTATATTGTATCTGTATGTACTATACTATGTGTAAGAAATTATTTTTACAGATTTATTTCTAGATGTAAAAATAATAAAAACAACGAATTCTTAAAATGATGTTTCAATTACATTGCAAAATATCTACTTCGTTTGAAATTTAAGCTTTATTTAATACATAAAGTTTTATTTTTGAATAATTGTATAATTTATAAATTACAAAATTTTAAAAACAAGCGATTTTTGACTGGTAAATTCTACATAGTTTAAGAAAATAAAATGGTGTTAGGATTTTTGTAAACTATTATTAGAAATATTCGTCTAAGCGGCCAGCTAATGGACTTTTTAACGCTTTACATACGAGGGTTTCTATATATATTTCTGGCCTAACACTTAGTGTTGCCTGGCGCCATCTGACATTTCCATTGGAAAGTTTGACATTTTTTAGCATAAACGTACTCAGGACGTTTTGACGTTCGACCAACATTTGTGTTGTTTACAGTGACTTGAAAAAATCAATTTGGCAAATAAAAAGAATTAACTCGTGAACATTTTCGTGCGATAATTTTTCACAACTTTCGATGTGTATTATCAGAACAAGAGTGCATCGCTGAACTTAAATCTTTGTATGGCGATGAAGCACCATCCTATAGCACTGTTAAAAACTGGTTTAATGAAATCAATCGTGGCCGACGCTCGCTCAAAGACGAAGGTCGTCCAAAAACGGTCGTTGTGTCAGAGAACATTTATGCCGTGCGTGAACTGATAAGGCAAGATCGTCATGTGACATAACGTCAGATAGAGGCATCCTTGGGCATTTCTTCCACCAGCATACATTCGATATTGAACACCTGTGCGTAAAAAAGGTTTGTTCTCGTTGGATCCCGCACAATTTGACATTCGCTCAAAAAAAGGCTCATGCCGATGGTGCAAAGAAATTTTGAAAAAATACGAACGCGGTGATTCAAAAGACATTTATAAGATCGTCACAGGTGAAGAATCGTGGATCTATGCGTATGAGCCCGAAACAAAACAGCAATCGACCGTGTGGGTCTTCAAAGACGAGCCAAATCCAACGAAACTTGTTCGTGGAAGAAGCACTTCGAAGCAAATGGTCGCCTCTTTCTCTAGCAAAACTGGTCATGTGGCGACTGTTCCGCTTGAGCAACGTGGGACGGTCAATTCTAAGTGGTACACCACAGTTCGTTTGCCTGAAGTCTTCGGAGAAATTCAAAACACGAACAAGAAAAGACGAATTATTGTGCACCATGACAATGCGAGCTCTTACACATCGGCTGAAACCAGCGTCTTTTTGACCGGCCAAAACGTCGAATTGATGGATCATCTGCCGTACAGCCCTAAATTGGCACCCAATGACTTCTTCTTATTCCCTAGCTTTAAGAAACAAAAAAGGGTGGTCAACGTTTTTCATAGCCCAGAGTAGCAGTTCAAAATGTTTTGGAGGTGTCTCAATCGGAGTGGATAAAGTGCTTCGACTGTTGGTTTGAGCGCATGCAAAAGTGTATAAATCAAGCCATTTTTGATGATAAATTTCATTAGGCCAGCCCTCGTCCGTCGAGAAGGTATACTACTTTGTTTTGCCGCCATTTTGGTAAACATTAGTCTTGACAGTTCATATTTGGCAGTCGTGAAGTAGAAACGTGGCAAATTTTATGGAGAAATAATCGAGAAACCAACGTGTTTTAATCGTTAAAACATTTTATCAAAATCAATCATCGATTACTGTGACGATGAGAAAGTTACGTGAATTTCTTTAAGGAAACAACGTGTCAGCGCACTATTTATCGTGTAATGAATGATTTCGAAGAAAGAGGGTCTGTAGCTGATAGGCCCAAGCATGGACCACAACGTACTGCAAGATCGGCTAAAAACATTTCTGCTGCTCAAGCAAGTGTTCAAAACAATCCATCACCCCCAATTCAACGCCGTGCTCAGAAGCTTAGTCTTCAAAGAACAACTTTGGCCACAATATTGCACAAGAATTTGCATTTGTTTCCATTTGAGATTCAGTTGACACAAGAGCTTCTTCCACAAGACCATTTACGCCGCCGTACATATGCCAATAGGATGTTACATCTCGCCCATGACAAACCCGATTTTCATGAAAAAATCATCATGAGTGACAAGGCACATTTTCATTTGAATGGATATGTGAATAAACAGAATAGTCGGTTCTGGGCAATTGAAAACCCTCAAATTATACATCAGTCACCTTTGCATCAATTAAAAATGACAGTCTGGCGTGCAATTTGGTTAAGAGGAATCATTGGACCTTACTTCTATGCAAATGAAAATGGCGTAACGGTAACTATCAATGGAGAGCGATATCGTGATATGATTGAAAACTTTTTAACGCCAGAACTGCATGCTTTGGGCTTGATTAACATGTGGTATCAATAAGACCACAACGCATACAGCATTACAGGATTACAATGGAATTACTGCCAGACCTCTATCCGCAACAAGTTGTTTCAAGATGTGGTGATGTTGATTGGTCTCCACGCTCGCCTGATTTGACTGCTCCGGACTTCTTTTTTTGGGGATATCTGAAGAACAAGGTTTATGCAAACAAACCAGAAACGCTTGAGCAACTCAAACAAAATATTCGTGATGAAATTAATGAAACACCGCGTGAAATGTGTGACAATGTACTCATAATAAAAACTGTGTTCAAAAGGGCTCGCATTTGTGAGGCTAACAGAGGCGGACATTTGTTTGATATTGTATTTCATACATAATTGCCGACATTAAATAAAACATTTATGAATATAATATACACTCTCATTCATTTAGTCAAAATTAAAAACAAACAAAAAAGTATACCTTCCCGACGGACACCCTTTATAAAAAGCGTGACTTAAAAAAAGTGTTACTATCTCACTTCGCGGCACAGCAAGAGTAGAAACGAATCATGTCCCAGCCCATGTTCAGTTAGGTTGAAAATTGCAATAAAATTGGATATTTGCTTTGGCGCCTCATATTCCACAATACGTTTGTTGTCTTATATTCAGCCACCTCCACATGCTACTTAAGTATGCAAATTTGTGTATTCACAAACATAATTGGAAATAATTACATGCTGACTGGCTGTATTACATCACAATTATGAGTTCTGCAAAATTTCTTGTCTTATATGATTTTGTATGTACAATTATTAATTATTATAAAGGGTGTCCCAAGAAGAACGAAATTTTTAAATCTGGCAACATTCGAAGTGTCATTGTTTGACATTTGAACAATTGTTATTGTTTGTTAGTAGAAGGTACGAGGTTAGTAAAAATGGAGCGCTACACGAAAGGGAGTTCGTTAATTGGGTATTGGAGAGACAACATGAAAATGCTGATTTTGCCGATAAAATCATCTTCAGTGACGAGGCCCATTTTCATCTTGATGGCTTCGTCAATAGGCAGAATTGTCGCATTTTGGGTGCGGAAAATCCTCGAGTGATTCACGAGAAGCAAATGCATCCTCAACGTGTCACTGTGTGGTGTGGTTTTTGGGCTGGAGGAATCATTGGACCTTTTTTTTATGAAAATGAGGCAGGTCAAGCGCAAACAGTCAATGGTGTTTGGTATCGTGAAATGATAACCAGTTTTTTCTTGCCTAGAATTGAAGAAATGAATGTGGAGGGCATGTGGTTCCAACAAGACGGCGCCACATGTCATACAGCCAGAGAAACAATTCAATTGCTGCATCAGTCATTTCCCGGTCGTGTTATTTCGCGTTTTGGAGATCAGAATTGGCCGTCTAGATCGTGCGATTTAACACCATTAGATTTTTTTCTTTGTGGTTTTTTGAAGTCGATGGTTTACGCGAATAAGCCGACGACGACTCAAGCCTTAAAAGACGAAATTGGACGCTGCATTAATGAAATACCGCAGCATTCATGCAAAACGGTCATTGAAAATTTCATTAAAAGATCGCGTGCATCCCAGCAAAGCCACGGCGGTCATCTGCACGATATATTGTTCCATACATAACCTCATACTGTCTACTTTACGATATAATAAAGTTTCACGATTTTTTCTTAAATATCTGTGTTTTATTTAAAATTTAAAAATTGCGCTCTTCTTAGGACACCCTTTATATATTTTTAGCTCACTTATTATTATAATTTTTTGCAGTTACTAATGACGAGGTGCGGTGCGGCGGTTGTTGTGACTCAATGACAGCGAATTTTCTAAAGTTTTATAACTAAAGTGGATCGGGACTAAAACTCTGTTGGACATCCATTGTAATTACTTTATGGTTCCTTTTGAATGAAAGTGCAACAGTGAAATTTGACTATAATCTTTGTGTAACATTTTTAAAAGTCCAACGATACTTAAAAAAATATTTTGAATTTTTTAATGAATCTTGAATTTGCCCTGTATTCGACAGTGCTCTTTGCAAGTCGACTAATTGTACCCCTTCCTGTATGGATGGGTAATATTTATATAGTGTGTTTTTCAAGCCCAATACAAAAAGGATTGTTAAAAATAGCATAAAAAATGATTTTAGGCATATAGACGATTATTAGCGCCAAATTAAATCACGAAGTCGTCTACACACGCAGAAAAAAAGTATGGTTGTGGTGACAATATTCGAAGAGGACAATACTATTGTTGAGTGTATGGTTGTGGTACAACAATATTATGATCCTCACAACAATAGTATGATTCACACAAAACCATACTATGACCCCCACAACCATAGTATGACTCACACTCAACCATACTATGATCTCCTCAACCATATTATGATCCTCACAACCATAGTATGTTTCACATACAACCATAGTATGATTGTCACAACCAGAGTATGTTTTACATAAAACAGTATGATTCTCACACAAATATACTATGGTCCCCAATATTATTTATAAGAATTGTCATCAATTTGTCAACAATAGATTTGAATTATGAAAATTATTTTTTTTTTTTTTTTTTTTTTTCATTATTATTATTCTTTATTTCGCAAGTAATATGTGTACAATTCTTCTTATTACTAAACCCGCGAAGCCTTGTGGCTTGTATGCAGGTATGAAATTCAAAGTTGAATATACAAATATGTTTTTAACTTTAGTTATATTCAGCTCAGCTGTATGTAGTTAATAAATATTTCATATTTTTTTTAAAAGATTTGTTATTTAAAATTAAAATAAGATTCTATTTTCATCTTATTTTTATTATGAATTCAAAAAGTAATTTTTTATTAATTTTTTTCTGTTTGTATTATTTCTTATAAATAATAAATTTGTTGGCATCTGATTCAATGTTGATGGTAGCCTTACGGCCAAGGAATCTTTCCCATAATTATTCAGAAAGCTTGGGATTTTGTAACGTCCTTCAGCTCTTCTCCTAGTGTTCTGTTCGTGGTCGATACGTTCGAGAAATTCGGGATTATCATAAAATTCATTAACTATTGTAGTTTTATAAATGGCGTTTATGTTTAGTATATTAAGTTCCCTGTATAAGTTATTATTGTTGCGAGATGTTTGTTGATGAGTTGAGTTTCTATTGCTGTTTTGTGGGTTTGTATTATTTATTCGAGAATTGTTGTCGGTATTTGTGTTTAAGTTGTTCTGATGTGCATCATATGTTGTTCGCTTGTGGTTTTTATATAGGAGTTTTAAAAGTCTATTAAATTCAAAATAATAGAAGTTAAGAATGGCCCTCAGGCAGTCCAGATTTGAACCTATCGGTTTGTTATCGGTTTTATCAGCAACAGCTGATTCGAACATTGGTTTTATTACATTCGAAATGGACAAAACCAACCTGGTTTCATGACACCAAATGAAACCAACATTGGTTTGCCAACACGACAATTAGCAAGACCGACATGGTTTCTGTGAAAGCCCTGATTATATACGAGAATAATTCTAGCCGGAAAATGTCATTATAGGAGCTTTGCTGAAGATGTGGTTTATATCTAAAATCGAGCTTTTTTGAGCTACATACATGATGGTCCATGAAACATCCACATTCGATGGTATTGTTGGATTTTTTTTAAATTTGTGATCTGGCCCATTTAAACGCACGTTAACCCTTATTTGCTGGTGCACTCACCTCGTTTCAATTGACGCAAGTGTTATTTCAATTCGAGAATGAAGAAACAAATACTATACATATTTTGTTAAAAGATAAATAAAAACAAAACAAATAAAATGCAGTTTAGCCGGAGGGTCTGAAGTACAGGGTGGCTGATGAAACCCGCTACCAAAAAAATGTAATACTTTTTTTCTATTTAATGAACGCTTTTTAGATTCAACAAAAATTAATAACTGGGAAACTGAAGCAAGAATTTGGATTGTCCGCCGCTATCATGCACTGGAGTCCGTAGTTTCACTCCAAAGAGAGTATAGGCGAACGTTTGATGGCAATGCTCCGAGCAGGTGGACTATAATGAGACTTGTTAAAAGCTTTTCCGAGCATAGGACAGTCAACAGAAGACCTTACCAACGAAACACTTTAGTTCGGGCGGAGGAAACAATCGCTGGTGCAATAAAAAACAAACCAAGATGTTCGACGATAAGCTTATCTACTTAAATGGGTATAAGCAGACAGTCATTGCAGTCAATTATGCTCAAAGATTTGGACTTATTCCTATATAAAATTCAAATGACCAACAAACTGAATGCAGTTTGTTGAAGATGCTTCAAATAGTGGAAGAGGACGGAAACATGTTAAACTGTATTTTCATGCCTGACGAGGCCCATTTCGATTAAAACGGCAACATAAACAAACAAAATTGTCGAATATGGAGTGCCTCGCACCCGCAGATACTCCATGAGACGGCATTGCATCCGTGCAGTTTTATCACGCTGCATTGTCGGGCCCTACTTCTTCGAAGAAAACTGTCACCCGTTACGGTTACTGGAGACCGTTACTTGAGCATGTTGAGAGATTTTTCTATCCAGAATTACGCCGAATGAGAATTTCTTTAAACTCTGTGTGGTTTCAGAAAGATGGTGCAACTCCTCACATAGCCCGGCCTGTTATGACAGAATTGCGACGAAAATTTCTCAATACGCTGATATCCAGAAACTCCACATTCCGTTGGCCCCCCCAGATCGCCTGACCTTTAGTGCACCTGACTTTTTCTTGTGGGGTTATTGCAAACAGGAAGTCTACAAAGCAAAACCAACAAATTTGAATGAACCAAAGCAATCCATTGGAGAAACAATGCGGCTATTCCTGTCTCAACTCTCCAAGCTGTAATGAACAACTTTTTGCATGCATCAACGAGCAGGGGGTCATTTAAACTCCCTTAATTTTTTAACTAATTAAGCTATATTTATTAAAATTAAATGAGCCATAACATGAATAAAAGAAAAATGAATTCCATACACTGAAAAAAATGTTATTTGAGTTTCTTAATGTAGCAATATTCATCAGCCACCCTGTATTTTATTATAGCCTCATCTTATGGAAACTGTCTTTCTGGATGTGGAGCTATGCTGTGGTTTATGTCTAAAATCGAAGGTAATGCTTCATAGCACCCCAATTTTTTGAGCTACTTGATGGCCTATGAAAAGGGGCTCCAATCTCCACATTCAATGGCATTGTTGGATTTTTTTTTATTTATTTTAGGGTTAACTTAAACGCACGTTTGCTGGTTCACTCACCTCGTTTTAATTGACGCAAGTGTTATTCCAGTTGGAGAATAAAAAAAACAAATTCTTCACATTGAAGTGGGCCGATTTGTAAGGACAAGAATTTGTCGATGTTGTGCCATCGATTTTTCTAAAGCTTTTGGCATGAGGAAAACAAATTCCACGAAGACATATCAAAAAAATCATTTTCGAGGCGTCCCAATATAAACTTTTTTTAAGTTTTTTTTTAATACTCGTAGGTCTGTATATTTCTAATAAAGTAAATGCGAATATTTATCATCAAAAATGGTTTTATTGATTTTCAAAGTATTCTCCAGCATGATTTATAAACTTTTGCATGCGCTCAAACCAATTGTCGAAGCACTTTTCCACTCCGATTGAGACACCTCCAAAACATGGTTTTTGAACGCTTTAACAGCATCTTCTGGCGACGAAAATCGTTGACCGCGCATTTTTTCTTGATGTGCGGGTATAAAAATAAGTCATTGGGTGCCAAGTGGTGGTTATACGGCGGATGACACATCAATTCAACGTTTGGCCCGGTCAAAAAGGCGCTGTTTTGAGCCGATGTGTGAGAACTTGCCTTTTCATGGTGCACAATAATTCGTCTTCTCTAGTTCGTTTTTCGAATTTCTCCGAAGACTTCGGCAAACAAATTGTGGTATACCATGCAGAATTGACCATCCTACGTTGCTCAAGCGGAACAGTTGCCACATGACCAGTTTTGCCGAAGAAATAGGCGGCCATTTTATTTGTTTATGCAATATTGAGTGTATGCTGGTGAAAGAAATGTCCAAGGATGCCTCTCGGTATGTCACATGACGATCTGGCATTATCAGTTCACGCACGGCATAAATGTTCTCTGGCACATCGGCCGTTTTTAAACGACCTTCGTCTTTAAGCGACTATCGGCCACAATTGCATTCATTAAACCAGTTTTTCACAGTGCTATAGGATGAGGCTTCATCGCCATACAAAGTTTTAAGTTTATCGATTTACTCTTGTCGTGATAATCCACGACGAAAGTTCTGAAAAATAATCGCACGAAAATGTTCACGAGTTAATTCCATTTTTTTGCCAAATTGATTTTTTCAAGTCACTGTGAACAACACAAATGATAATCGTACGTCAAAACGTTCTGCGCACGTCTATGCTTAAAAATATCAAACTTTCCAATGGAAATGTCAGATGACTAGACCAGAAATATATATATAGACCCCTGAAGTATTTTTTTTTAATATTACCTTTTTAAAGTACATTGCAGTCCTTTTTCGGTCAAAACTTCTATAAATACAACATTTAAGGTACACAGCATTGACTTTAAAAAAAATTATATCCCAACATTGTTAAAGCGTTAAAAGATTAATTTCGCTCCATGGAAAAATTACTTCCTCTCAAGATTTTGAGAGCTGTCACTGTCAAATAATATGATTAAACAAGTAAAAATTTTGTTAGGTTCGGCCAGGCCGAAATAGGTGTTGGTCTATAACAATGAGAGTTTCAGCAAGTATTTAAAATGTAGCTTGAGAAGTTGTAATAGGATTTTAAAAATGTTTTCAAGAGCTACAGCTCTGTCTGAAATCGGAAACGAGTAAGGTGAAAATATTCTACAGAAATTTCAATTCAGAATAGGAGGAAAGACATTAGAGAAAAAATGTATTGGTGGTAATTGGGAAAATTATTCTTTGACACATTCTAATGTTTTTTTCGTGAGAGTAAAGGTTTCATTAAAATCCCCGAACTGACGTGAAATGAAACACCCACATTTTTCAACTTCACTCAAAATCTTCCACTGTGCCGAGAAAGAAAAATATTTCAATTGCGAGTTACCGGAAGATGTGACGACACAAATTAAATGCAATGTCAGTGTTAACTTCGGCATACACAAAAAATAAAAACTATCGCTTTTTAAACAGAGAAAAAACTGATAAGAAATTGCACCACAATAGTGCAGTCTATCTATCGGACTCATTGCCTCCCGCATCAGCTGCTTACTCTAGGCCATCCATACGTGACTTTCTTTTAAAATAACTTTCGAACTTCTTTTTGTTTTTATGTTTTGTTAACAATATCTATATGTATGATTTTCTTTTAAACCAGTACTTCAGTTTAATGTCATTTTAAATAAATTAAATTTCAAAAAAGAGTGCGGCAAATAAGTATCTAAAGCAAGAACAAAGAGAAAAAGACACGTATTGTCACTTGGACGGTTTTAAAGAAATTCAGAGCAGAGAAAAACGATTATTTTCTTTGCAGTGTGTCGAGCGACTTTGCCTCAGAAGTATACCATAAAATTAAAAAGTATCGGAAAAACGAAAATTTACAGACATTCGGCGATATAATTGCTAATACCCAAAAAGTATCGAAGGAATTTGTATTTTTTTCATGTGTGACGCTGCAGTTCGGCAATCCAAGTCATGAAGTTGACAACAACTTTATTGATCATGGGTGTGATACAAATTTTATATTGCCCGCTCGTATGGCCACATCAAATGGAAACCATTCATTACAGCCAAAATAGTACGGGTAATACGAGTTTCGATTTGTAACGTCAAATGATGCACAGTGGTTCAAATTGATTATTATTCTCTGCTAAAATAACTAACAAGAAATTTGCGAGTAAAAATTTATAAAAGTGCCTATTTCTGATACGAGGGTTGCTATTTATATTTCGGGTCCTGACAATACTAGTGATGCAAACTGGAACATCCATTGGAAACTTTGAATTTTTTTTGCATAACTTCACTCAGAACGTTTTCTCATTTGATGGCGAATTGTGTTGAAAAATTCATCTCAGTCAAAAAATGGAATTATGCCGTGAACATTTTCGTGCGATGATATTTACGATTTTCGGCGTGGGTTATCGAGAGAAAAGTGTTTAAATCAACTTGTTTCGAGTTTTGGCGATGAGGCCGAAGTTGGACGTCGCGAAGGACGGTCACTTTGCCAGAAACCATTGATGCTGTGCGTGAACTGATTAAGCAAGGCATGCGACATACCGTGAGATTGAGGCATCCTTGGGCATTAGTATGACAAGCATCAATAAGATATTGCATGTTCATTTGGTCGTGAAAAAAATTTCTCTCGTTAGATCCCACATAATTTGACGTATGCTCAAAAAAAAGGCTCGTATGGATTGGCGCAAAGGGATGTTGAAAAAGTATAACTGCGGTAGCTCAAAGGCAGTTTATAACATTGTCACAGATGACGAATCATGGATCTATGAATATGAACCCGAAACAAAACAGCAATCGACCGTATGGGTCTTTCAAGACGAGCCATATCCAACAAAAGTTGTTCGTAGAAGAAGTACATCGAAGTAAATGATTGCGATTTTTACCGTATAACCGGCCGTGTTGCCACCGTGCCTTTAGTGGAACGTAGAACGGTCAACTTTGAGTGGTATACAACCATCTGTTTGCCAACAGTGATCGAAGAAATGAGGAAAGATAATACAGTCCTGATTTGGCACCTAATGGCTTCTTCTTATTCCCTAGCATCAAGAAAAAAATGCGTGGTCAACGTTCTTCATCGCCCGAAGCTGCTGTTGAAGCGTTCAAAAATCATGTTTTGGAGTTGTCTCAATCGACGTGTCTCAAATGGAGTGCGTCGAAAATTGGCTTGTGCGCATGCAAAAGTGTATTTATCTTAAAGGAGAATATTTTGAAAAACAATAAAACCATTTCCAATGATAAGTTATTGTGTTTTTAATGCCGGACCCGAAATATAAATAGCAACCCGTATAAGTTTTACACAAAAAAACATAAACGAAATGTACGAAAGGCCAATAATAGCATTAAAACTCCCTAACAGTGGCGTATGTAAGTGATTTTAAAAGTAAGCTAAATGCAAAAACCAGAAAAGAAAAAAATAGGGTCCAACTCCGGAAAAAAAGTGTGGAAATAAATTAAAAACATGTTTGAATTATTATTAAAAAAGGCTTGATATTACGGCGACTTATTTTGCGTGAACCCTAAAATAGTAAAAAGGTAACCAGCACAAAATCAATGTTTCGTGTATTTTATAAAGGAGGGCAATTTAAAACTTTAAATTTGATTCGGCTGTAAAAAAAAGTGCTGATATTTTTTTCGAATTTCTAGTTGTAATGAAAAGGTTAAAATTTGGATTTTATTATTAGAACACCATCCGATGTGTTTGCGTATCGCCCATTGGGCTTAAGATTGTTTGGCAGAAGATGAAGATTTTACGGAAAAATCGTATTTTCAGATGAAGCTCATTTTTATCTCTTTGGCTATGTCAATAAGCAAAATGTGGGTTTCAGAGACATATGTGACTATTGAGAATCCTGAGAACGCATCTACTACGAGTCACTCTTTGGCGTGGATTTTGGGCTGGCGGCATCATTGGGCCATTTTTTTACGAAAATGAGTAAGAAGCCACCGTTACCGTCAACGGCGAGCGTTACCGCGGCATCCTCAACGAATTTTTGTTTCCAAAAAGTCAAGAGAATAACATGGACGACTTTTGGTTTCAACAAGATGGGGCAACATGGCACAGAGCCAACGCAACCATCGATATTTTACGCACTGTTTTTGAAAATCGAATAATCAGCCGAAATGGTGATATCAATTGGCCGACTCGGGACTGTAATTTGAACCCTTTGAATTAATTTCAGTGGAAAGCCATTAGGGATAAATGTGATGTGATCCAGAGACAATTAAAGCGTTGAAATATGAAATCGAATTTGCCATTGAAAAGATTCGACCCGAAACAACCGAAAATGTACTGAAAAATCGGCTTGGTCGGATGAGTTACTGGCGAGCCAGTTGTGGTAGTCATATGAATGATATTGTGTTCCATTTTTAAATGACAAAGTTTAGACTTTCCAATTAAACTAAAAATTTAAAAAAATGATCAGTAATTTTTTATAGCCGATTCAAATTTAAAATTTCAATTGGCCTACCCTGTATTTGGTTTTCAATTGGCCTACCCTGTATTTGGTTTTCAAGATAACAAAAAAATAATTTTCTTTTTGAAATCTACAAGCTGGATTATGGAATTATGGATAATGAAATGAATTTTCCGGCTTTAGAATTGTATAGATTCACACAGAGAAAATATTAGTCGGAATTCGGTTAGACCGTTGAAAAAAGAATTTCGGTTATTATTACCAAATGTTTGTAATCATAATGTATATTCGGTTCGACATACCACAAGATGTCAAATGTGATCATGGTTTTTTGAGTCATACCAATAAAAGGCATAATATGCAATGAGTTGCCATAACTGATGGTAGTGGCAACCAACAGTTTTGCCAACATTTTGTTGTTGTAGCCGAATATTGCTGATGATATCTAAACTTTCATTATAACTAAAAGCGAAAATAGTCCTATTGTTACAGTTTTAAGCAAATCATTTAATCTAATGTATTCAGTAAAAATCTTCCATCATCTTTCCCTCTTTTTCCTCGATATGACCCTCCCTATGCAATAGAGTACTTCAAGTATAAACATATAGAAACAGTTTGTTGTATTTATTTTAATTTTTTCGTTAAAAAAGTGCGGCATGTGGATTTTAGTTCCAAAATTTCTTATCTGGAGGATCAGATTCTTCGTATTTTCTACCGATACTTCAGTTACAATTACTGAACTTTACAGAGCACCAACTAACATTCGGCTGTACTGGTGGCATACTCGAGGTGCATGCAACCTCAATATTCGGTTTGCAAACAAAAATTCGGTTGTGGCAACGAATCTGTGTTCTCTGTGAGGAAAAATATTTAAGATTTATTTACAATAGCCTTAAAATGACTTAAGACATGCGAATAAGAAGACTCAAAAACTTTCGGAGAGAATTATGGTGCTGAAAAGTGCAATTTAAGTTCCTTTTTTAATAAGGAGTGTCTTTACATGCTATACGAATTATTAACCTTTTCTAATAAAAATAAATGGTACAACATCAAGCAAATTGACATTTATTTATTTGTTTCCGGCTGGGAAGCCGGGAAATTTAAAAATTGTTTCTGGTTTCCTAGAAATCAAAAAAAACGGGGATATAAAATCTATTTTCGACATGGCAATCGAACAAATTTGACAATCTCAATAACCACTGTACAAAACTACTATACATTTATTACGAGGGTTGCTATATATATTTTTGGCCTAGGCAACACTAAGTGTTGTTCGGTGCTATATGACATTTCCATTGGAAAGTTTGACATTTTTTAGCATAAACGTACTCAGAACGTTTTGACGTACGACCATCATTTGTGTTGGTTACAGTGACTTTAAAGAATCAATTTGGCAAAAAAAATGGAACTAACTCGTGAACGTTTTCGTGCGATCATTTTTCACAACTTTCGACGTAGATTATCACGACAAGAGTGCATCGATGAACTTAAATCTTTGTATGGCGATAAAGCACCATCCTATAGCACTGTGAAAAACTGGTTTAATGAATTCAATCGTGGCCGACGCTCGGTCAAAGACGAAGGTCGTCCAAAACCAGCCGTTGTGCCAGAGAACATTGATGCCATGCGTGAACTGATAATGCAAGATCGTCATGTGGCATAACGTGAGATAGAGGCATCCTTGGGCATTTCTTCACCAAGCATACATTCGATATTGCCTGAACACCTGGCCGTAAAAAAGGTTCATTTTCGTTGGATCCCGCACAATTTGACAATCGCTCAAAAAAAGGCTCATGTCGATTGCTGCAAAGAAATTTTGAAAAAATACGATCGCGGTGCTTCAAGATACTTTTATAAAATCGTCACAGGTGACGAATCATGGATCTATGCATATGGGCCCGAAACAAAACAGCAATCGACCGTGTGGGTCTTCAAAGACGAACCAAATCCAATGAAACTTGTTCGTGGAAGAAGCACTTCGATGCAAATGGTCGTAGGACGGTCAATTCTGAGTGGTACACCACAATTTGTTCGCCTAAAGTCTTCGACGAAATTCGAAAACGAACAAGAGAAGACGAATCATTGTGCACCATGACAATGCGAGCTCTCACACATCGGCTCAAACCAGCGCCATTTAGACTGGCCAAAACGTCGAATTGATAAGTCATCCGCCGTACAGCCCTGACTTGGCACCAAATGACTTCTTTTTATTCCCGCGCGTCTAGAAAAAAAAATGCGTGGTCAACGATTTTCGTCGCCAGAAGCGTTCAAAAACCATGTTTTAGAGGCGTCTCAATCGGAGTGGAAAAAGTGCTTCGACAATTGGTTTGAGCGCATGCAAAAGTGTATAAATCATGCTGGAGAATACTTTGAAAATCAATAAAACCATTTTTGATGATAAATATTTGAAGTTTCATTATTAGGCTAGAAATATATATAGCAGTCCTAATAGTAATTAACCTTTTCTAATAAAAATAAATGGTACAACCTCAAGCAAATTTACATTTGTTATTTTTTCCGGCCAGGAAAACGGGATATTTAAAAATTGTTACCGCATTCCCAGGAAACAAAAAAGACCGGGGATAAAAACTCTATTTTCGACATGGCGTACAGGTCAGACAGTATCATATCACACATACTTTGGTTAAGGACAGTGTACATTTTAGAATCGAACGAATTTGCAAATCTGACAATCTGTAACCACTGTACTACTTTACATTTATTAATACATAAATGCAGTTCGTTTTCACCTAATCTTTTTGATTTTTCTGTTTTCGTTTGCAGCCTGTTGGGAGCCCAAAACACCTGGTTTGTGTAGCGGCAAATATTTGCGCTATGCATACGACTATAAATCTGGCAACTGCATTAGCTTCTACTATTCGGGCTGTGGGGCGACGCAGAATAACTTCCTCACCTATGAGGAGTGTCGGCGTGATTGCATGCAACGCTTGCGATACTGAATGGAAGGAATTCTCAAAACAAAAAAAGTTCCTGTATCATATACATACATACATATGTGTTTAGATACATATATTTATTTTTTAATTATACTACAATGCAGATTTTTAACAAAAATAAATATTAATTTAAAATAAAAAACGGCAGTTCATAATTTTTTATAATCATATGTCTTTTTTATGGTAAAAGCTCTTTTCTGCTCGAAATCTTGACAGAAAGTCAGTACATATCTCTGTATAACGAAATGAATCGGGTTTTGAAACAATGCCAACCTCTAATTAAAAAGAAAAATAAATTTATTTTCTGTTTTCTTATTTTGTTAATAAAATAAAAGTATTATGGTTATAAAAGAAACCATGGCGTTAACGCTCGCCGTTGACGGTAGCGACGGCTCCTTGCTTATTTTTCCTACAGAGACTCGTTGTGGATGCATTGGTTCCTCAATAGTCACGTGTGGGTTCCCTGAACCCCATAGCGGCAACTTTGCCTATTAAAATAGCCACCGAGATACAAACAGTGACTCGTTGTGGAAGCATTGGCTTCTCAATAGTCACGTGTGGGTTCCCTGAACCCCATAGCGGCAATTTTGCCTTTGACATAGTCAATGATACAAATGAGCTTCATCTAAAAACGCGATTTTTCGGTAAAATTCCTCATCTCCAGCCAAACAATTTTCAACCTATTGGCCGAAGCGAAAACGCATAGGATATGGTGTTACATTATTAAAAAACAAAGTTTAACACTTCCAAAAATACAGAAATTTAGAGAAATTATTACAGTCGAACTTCCCTATAATGAATCTTGACGGGACCAGAAAATTACCTCATTATATAGAAACTTCATTATACAGAAATTATATTTTGTCCCCACTTTTGTTTGAAATAATAAGTCATATTACTTTGGGTTACACTTTTACATTTTTCTTCCTCAAAAAAACCTTCTAATACCAAATAACAAAACCATTGTATACAAATTATTTTTTTTTCCATTTTTATTTAAAATAATCATGTATTTTAATTTGTATTACACCGTTCCATTTTCTTCATCAACAACCTTCTTATATATTTAAAGACTTAAATACATTAGTCGGCACGTAACTTCTCATCTGCACAAAAGTTAGTAGTACATCAATTGATGAAGAAACGTGCTCCAATGTAGGTATCGTCTTATTGACATCAGCCAAATCTTCACTAGCCGGTTCAAATTTGTCTAACCATCCTGTACTAGCTTCAAAATTCGTGACCCAATGCATCAACGAACTCTTTTGCCTTTTGCTTCATTAATGGTCCAGAAATAGGAAGATTTTTACCATGTGGAGCTGTGACCCATTTAAGCATTGCTTCATCAATATTTTCAAAAAGGCAGGTTCGAAGCATTTTCTGTTTAGTGCTCAATTGCTCATCTTCAACATTTTTTAGAATCACTGCTTTGTTTTTTTAAAATATTTGATAACGTGGTAGGAAGAATTCCATCATTTCATCTTTTTTTTAATCCTTCTTCAACTTTATTGATAATTAATATTTTTTCAAGAGAAATGCTACTGCGCTGCGTCATTATCGATTCACTGAACACCGGCAACTGATGCCAAAATTTTTATTGCTGTGACTTCTTCTTTTTGTTTGTTTTCTTTTTCCTCATTTGGGAATCCCCTCATTGTATGTAACATCATTCTCGGTGCATAGAACTGTTAGTGTGCGTAACAGAAAATTATTTAAAAAATTCATTATAAGGAGACAAAAACGCAAATGAGTCAAATTTACACCTGCAAAATTGTTTCATTGTATAGAAAACTTCCCTGTATAGAAACTCATTATAAAGATTTCAAAGTACAAGAAAATGGAAAGGAAAAAGCTGAGTCTTTGAAATCAATTCATTATAGGGAGAACTTCACTGTATAAAAGTTAACTATAGAGAAGTTTGACTGTAGTAAGTAATCTTTTCATCCGATTCAAATTTAAAATGTTAAATCGCACACCCTATACATACTGCAGAATTAAAATGGTTTGTATAATTTTGGTGTTGTGCGGAAATTTCCGGGAGTCCAGGGAAATGAAAAATGTTTCTCTATTTCCCAGATAAAGAAAAAGTCCGGGAAAAGTAAAACTCTTGTAAAATGACAAAAAAATATTTATTACAATTTTCAATTTAAAAAAAACATGGATTCGAATCGCCGTGCTTTGCTGTTGGATAGTTTTAACTTTGCAGATTTTCTAAAAAGGGGGATACCATATTTGATTTCGAAAACGGTTTAACGGTCAAAAGCTCTTTTCCTTTAGGTTTATCTCATTTATCTACGAGTGTATTTTAAAAACACTCTCACTTGTTGAGCTTTTCTTAGACTTTTCATTTAATATTACGAATGAATGTGCATTTTTTTTGTTTGTTTTGAAACTTATTGTTTAATTCATTTAAACCTCGCAAAGGTCGTTTGTGTCTCTCTCGCATGGAGAGGTGTTTGCTCTCACAATCTCGGTCTCTCACCTTGTGAGTGTTTAAGTGAAATGTACCGGCGTCTTTTCACACGAAAAACGGTACTAAGCAAATCAAAATACGAGAAGAGTAACACTTATCGTCGGTAAATAAACACAGTCAGTGCGAGATTTGTTGTCCAAGTCACTTATGGCTTGTTAACACCTGAGCTCGTGTTGTTAATTTGAATGTTGACCGACTGTTTCTATTGTTAATTTGTATTTGAATGTTGCTGTGGGTATGGATGGGTGGACGGATGGCTGTGAATTGTGAATATCGTGTTTATCGTCGCAGCCATCTTATAATTGTTTAATTAAATATGTAAACAAAATTGGGGGGTTTTTTCAAAATCATTACCGCAAATCGGTGAACAATTTATGAATCAAAAGAGACGATATCAGACGCTTTGTGCATGTGTCTTTTATTCCACCTCGGGGTCTAAATTTAGCAAAGTTTTAAAAATAAGTTATCAAATTTGGTACTCCCAAAAACAGATACGTCGTCACACCCGAATAATTTTGGTTGCGTTTCCTCCGTGTTTTTCCATCAGTACAGCCAGCCACAGGTTATTCCGTACACTTGAGTTTTCAGAAAATAAAAGGTCAGTTATAGAACAAAAAGTTTTTACCAGGTACCTAAAAGTTCTGCCTTTAATATTTTATCTATCTATTTGGAACTATGTATTAGTTGCGACAACAGGCAGTCCGGAAAACCAATTATATAAACTTCATTTAACTATAAAAATATGATCAGATTTAATATGCGACTTTTAGACAGGATTTCTAAAACATGAACCGACAGAGTACAGATACACCTTATTTATTTATATTAAGGCCCAACTACTCGAAAGAGGCAAGGCGACTCAAAACTGAATATTCAGGCGACTGAATTGAATATCAGTTCACAACCATTTCTTATGGATTTATGCTTGAGTTTTCGAGGCTTAGTATTTAAACGACTACAACAAATTATTTGAAATATTTTATCTGAGAGTCAAGTTCTATTGCATGCTTTCTTTTAAACAATAAGAAATAAATGACTTAATTGGATATTGTTTATATCGAATTAAGTTTATATCGAATTCCTCCGGGAAGGTATACTACTTTGTTTTACCGCCATTTTGGTAAACATTAGTCTTGACAGCTCATATTTGGCAATCGTGAAGTAGAGACGTGGCAAATTTATTATAAAAAAATATTCTATAAATCGATTTTGATTTTATCAATGATCGATTACTCGTACTCGTACCGTGACGATGAGAAAGTTGCGTGAAATTTTTGGGAGAAACAACGTGCCAACAAAACGCACTATTTATGGTATACTCGTAGTATATGATTTCGAAGACAGAGAGTCTGTAGCTGACAGGCCCAATCATGGACCACAACGTACTGCAAGATCGGCTGAAAACTTTACTGCTGCTCAAGAAAGTGTTCAAAACAACCCATGGACGCCGTGCTGAATGTAATGAAATACGAGTATGTGCTCAAAGGGCTTGCATTTGTGTGGCTAACAGAGGCGGACATTTATCTGGTACATATTATATTCAATACATAATTGTCGACATTACATAAAAACATTTATCAAAATAAGAACCATTCTCTTTCATTTAATCAAAAATTATAAACAAAAAAAAGTAGTATACGTGCCTGACGGACACCCTGTAGTATCCCTTCGCGGCGAACACCCTGTATTTACCCAATTTCATTTTAAACCGATACTACCGATTCTGAATAAAAACTATCGATACTGGAGCCAAAAATTAAATATACATAACATCCATAGTTCGACAGCTCTATGTGGTCGTCGAACGAAAGTATGACGCTGTGAAGAAAAATTCAGACCCGTCAGAGGGCCGCGCTTAGAATATTCGCAGGGAGTCTCCACATGTCTTCGGGGACTATCTATAAGAGAAGATGAAGGTCCTTACGAAGACACACTTTCATATTGTCTAAGCAATTCCTGCCTAGGTGTATTAGCAAAACCATGACTTTCATGATCTTGGAGAGAGGTCAAGTGCTTTAAGAGAGAGCCCCTAGATCATCGTAACGTAACTATGAGGCAGGTCTGAACGACATTCAAGTCGCAGCTGCATTGTCCAGCTACAGCGTGAATGTAGTTATTGGGGAACATCCCCCGGAGATTTTGTCAGAGGAGAAGATGCTACTCCCTGCTACTGAGATCTGGCTGGTGCAGCCCTCTCAATTTGTATTGTACACAAGTTGATGGCGATATCCCGGACGTGATGCACCTCTACTATTTCCTGTCAAGAGCACTCTGCTGACCCCAGATCTCTTTAGATGCATCCAGTTCAAATGGCGCCTTTCCTTCACCTAAATGTCGAAGCAGATCTCCTATAGTCGAACAGGACATACAAAACTAAATATATTGTGGTTACAAGGACTAACCAATTAAAAGTTAGGATAACCAATGGTAATTTCAAAAGCATTTCTGGAGTTTTGCATATAACACTGTTCAACACGCTTTTGCACACATGAAGAAGACCTATATATTCGGAATCTACGTCGAAAAATAAACTACCCGTGTGTCCCAGTTTTTCTAGATCAATTCGTATATTCGCGAAAAATGTGAATATATATTTGGTTAAAAACCCATATCCATAAATTTTTTGCAAATATACGAATTGATGCAGAAAAAGTGGGATACACGTGTATTTTATTTTTTCCTCCTCTTTCAGAATATACTAATTTTTTTCATGTGTGCAACCAAAAGCTTAAATTTGTCATACAGTGTAATATTTACTCAAACGTTCCGAATTTGAAATAAAGCTTTTTAAATTTTAATTTTATCCTGTGAGGTATATGGAATATTCTAAACTTCAATTAATGATTTTAAATTTCAATTGGTCTTTATTAAATTTCAGAGATTATTTTTCGAAGTTCTAATGGAATATTCTAAATTTCGAATGGAATATTCCAAGCTGAAATTGATGCCAATTTGAATTGCAAATGATGTATTAAAAATTGTTAATGGAATATTTTCTGAATTTCAAATGGAATCTTTAGAAAATCTAATAAATTTTTCTGCATTTCAATGTCGTGTGAATTTCAATTGATGTCTTTTGAATTGAATTTAATGTTTTTTTTAATATCAAATGATATCTTAGGTATAAAAATTGATATTTTCAGAATTAGTATTGAAGAATTAATCGTGCCAATTTAAAGTAAAATAATTTTTTGCCAAATCATCTGCCTTTTCGAACTTCTTATGATCCATGTTAAATACTACGAGGGTTGCTATTTATATTTCGGGTCCGGCAATAAAAACACAATAATTTATCATTAAAAATGGTTTTATTGTTTTCAAAATATTCTCCTTTAAGATCAATACACTTTTGCATGCGCACAAACCAATTTTCGAAACACTTTTTCCACTCCGATTGAGACATCTCCAAAACATTATTTTTGAACGCTTCAACAGCTCCCTCGGGCGATGAAAAACGTTGACCACGCATTTTTTCTCGATGCTAGGGAATAAGAAAAAGTCATTGGGTGCCAAATCAGGGCTATACGGTAAATCACCCATCAATTCGACATCTTGAGTGGTCAAATAGCTCATCGTTTCAGCTGATGTGTGAGAGCTCACATTGTCGTGATGCAAAATGATCCGTCTTCTCTTATTATCTTTCCTCATTTCTTTGAACACAGTTGGCAAATAGATGGTATACCACTCAGAATTGATCATCTTACGTTCCACTAAAGGCACTGTGGCAACATGGCCGGTTATACCGAAAAAAAATCGCAATCATTTGCTTCGATGTACTGCTTCCACGAACAACTTTTGTTGGATTTGGCTTGTCTTGAAAGACCCATACGGTCGATTGCTGTTTTGTCTTGGGTTCATATGCATAGATCCATGATTCTTCACCTGTGACAATGTTATACACTGCCTTTGAGCTACCGCAGTTATACTTTTTCAACATCCCTTTGCGCCAATCCATACGAGCCTTTTTTTTAAGCATACGTCAAATTATGTGGGATCTAACGAGAGAAATTTTTTTCACGACCAAATGAACATGCAATATCTTATTGATGCTTGTCATACTAATGCCCAAGTACGCCTCAATCTCTCGGTATGTCACAAGTCGGTCTTGCTTAATCAGTTCACGCACAGCATCGATGGTTTCTGGCAAAGTGACCGCAGTTGGTAATCCTTTACGAAATTTGTCGTGTAACGAACGGCGTCAGAGACTGAACTTTTGGTACCAGCTATTAACAGTGGTTTTTGATGGTGCTTCATCGCCAAAAGTCCAAACAATTTGACTCGATAACCCACGCCGAACATCGTAAAAAATCATCGCATGAAAATGTCCACGGGATAATTCCATTTTTTGATGTGGATGAATTTATCAACACACTGTAAACAAAAGAATTCTCCGTCAAATGACAAGACTTTCTGAGCGAAGATATGCTAAAAAATGTCAAAGTTTCAAATGGAAGTTTCAGTTTGCCTCAGGAAACACTAGTATTGTCAGGACCCGAAATAAAAATAGCAACCCTCGTAAAAGCTACTTAGATTGCTTAGCTTCTTCTAACATTGACCGAAGCAAGGGATTAGTGCAAGGATTTTAATCAAACGGTTTTAAGAGACAAACCGGTCTTCTGCCTATTCCCGAAGGTTCCTATTTGTCCTGCCATGTAATGAAATAACACCAACTGAATGAGTTTGGAAGTCACTTCAACGGTATTGTCTGTTACAAGTGCTAGGCGAACATAGGGTTGCACTAAGTAAATACTTGGATAATACAATTTAATTGGCCAAAAATTTTTTTTGTAAAACTGAATCTGTTCTTCGTTTTTTAAAATTGGGTATCTTTCCCTTCAAGTTTTTCAAAAAAAAAGAAACAAAATTATATCTTGACTCAATATCCTTGATATTTTTGGCACATCTCAAAAACCAGTACTGAGCACCATTCCTTAATGTCGTAACAACAATTGCGAAATAATTTTCTCTGTTGGAGGGGCCGATGTCCAAGATGATGATGAGGCAATCTGGTTTTTTCCAAGACGAAACACAAAAAATAAGTAAAACAAAACAAACAAGACTTTAATATTACATTCATGAAACGTTTTTTGCTCTTGATCCCTAAGTTTAACGCTTATCAATGTAACACATTTGCAGCTACTGGAGGTGACCTCTAGGAGCCTTTTTTGGGCGTTGGTGATAATCAAAAAAAAAACCAAAATGGACCATTTAATACAAGAGCCATATTGGATTGTCTGGCAAGAATAATTGTTCATTCACTACGAAGGGCGGAAGGGGTCATGAGAGCTATAGAGATAAGTTAATTCGGGTTTAGTTGATTAAGTCTAGTGTTTGTCTGAGGATGATCGTTTTTAGCCCCAAGTGAAAACAAAAATACATTGTTTTGGGATTCACTACTTCCGAAATAAATAAACACACTTATACGCGAATGGCCAGACAAACAGACGGAGAGATATGGTGTTAAACGATCTTGTTACAAAACCCCCCTCGACTGAGCACTTCTTGGCTGGCAGCAAGCTGTGGAGATGAGTATATAAGTTTCGCCCTCGCCAACGCTTCGACATCACACTAACGTGTATCTTCATTGGGAGCAGTCAACCATTTCAAAAAATTCAATATGAAATTTATTTTGGTAGTATTCAGCATTATTGCACTGATTTTCGCCGCTTCGGCGGAAAGTTTTAACAAAGCGGGTATGTAAAAAAAAAAGTTTTCATTTGCATCCAATTTATTTTCACTATCTCTTCCCCTCCGGCCAGATTGTTCCCTGCCCAAGGAAGTTGGTCTCTGCCGCAAAGCCGATTTGTCTTACTACTACGATGCTGAAGCCAAGGCCTGCCAATCATTCTTCTATGGCGGCTGCCATGGCAACAACAATCGCTTCCAGTCCAAGGAACTATGCGAGCAGTCATGCCTGTAAACGACCTTCTCCGTGATACACTCATTTGTAGTCTAAATTAACTGTTGCCATTTTTTGTTAATGATTTTTTGTTGTTGTTATTACGTAATTGTGATAAGTATTTTTTTTCGTTTTTTCAAAAGCAAAATTATAAATGCATGCTGAAATATACACACATACATACATCGTATACTCGTGCATACACACCGGCGTAGTATGTAAATATTTAAAATTTTTAAAACTATCGGATTTCTTGTATTGCCAAAATGGCCAAAAGCAAACAGGTTTCCACATCAACTCGGTTAACAGACAAATTCAAAATTCACAAAACAAAAAGCGTACAGAATGTCCACATGATTGAGAAGACAACACAAATATTCCCAAAATATGTGCAAGTATTCCTAAAATATGTGCGGAAGCAGGGCATGAACAGAGAAGAAACAAGACCTGCCTGTCATACCCTTCTTCCAGCCAAAATCATCACCATATCGAGTATGACGTACAGTCAGAAAAAGTTAGAACCAAACCGCACTGCTATTTCGAAGACTCCGTTTCTCTTTTTTAAATCTGAAAAATATCGAACTTAATATGTGACTTCTAGAGCGGGAGGAATATATTTATTAATATAGTTCGACCATATCGCTGGTCGAACTTCACTTGGGTTAGCTATAGGCCGCACATCTGTAACATACTAAATCCCCTCAACATTAAGAAAAAAACGGATTACTTTACACAAATCATCAAGCTGATCACGACATTCTTTTTGTAGTCATGGACCGGGACCTGGGCCCCTACAATTTAACTCGATCCAAAAGTAATTATTATCGAATTCGGATCGTTTGTGCTTTGGGTCTCGACTTAATTATTTCCGACAATTGGTTTCATTCTCAAGTTTCGATTATGTAGCAACTTTGTCAAAAAAAAATGTCAAATTAATTAGAATCTTCATTTTTTACTCGTTTGATATTGAGTAAACGAAAAGCAGAATATTGCAATATTTTGGTATGCAATATTTTGGTATTGTTTTGGTGGAAGATTTAAAAAAGGTGAAAAAGACATCTAAAGCAAAACTCTGCATACCAGAGTCATTTTAATGTAACGATTAATAACAAATGTACGGCAAAGTACATGTTGGGCCATTCAAAATTTAAAATTTTAATCGGCTGTAAAAAAAATTGGTAATATTTTTTTCAAATTTCTAGTTCTATTGAAAGGTTGAACTTCGTCATTTAATAACACTGTGCGACAGCCACAATCGGTTTGGGATGAAACCACCGGGGAAAGTTATATCGGTCAAAAAAATGATCATCCGATCAATCCAATTTTTCAGTAAATTTTCGATTGTTTCGGATCAAATCTCTTTAATGACAACTTCGATTTCATGTTTAAACTCTTTAATTGTCTCTAAATGCATTGCGTAACATTTATCCTTAATGTCTCTCCACAGAAAATAATCTAAAGGACTCAAATCACAGCTTCGAGGCGGCCAATTGGCGTCACAATTTTGGCGATTATTCGATTTATATTGATGGTTGCGTTGGCTGTGTGACATGTTTCCCCAACTTGTGGAACCCAAATGTTGTCCATGTCATTCTCTTGAATTTTTGGAAACAAAAACTTTTTGAACAGCCCATAGGGCGAAGCGAAAACGCATCGGATGGTGTTCCATTATTATTTAAAACCGATTTAAATTTAAAATGTTAAATCGCCCACCCTTTATATTATTGAACGTCGTAAAATTCTAAGATGATCTAGCCATGTCCGTCCGTGTGCCTGTTAAAAGCAATAGCGATCAAACAAATGAACCAAGAATAAGTTGTTAAGGATTGTAAATAGGACAAATCGTCTAATAGGAAAAAAGTTCCTCTTTATGGGACTAAAGGTACCTCAGTAAATGGTAAATTTTTATGAGTATTTGGTCCAAGTTGTACAGTTGGGACGCACTAAATAACACAAATATGAAATTGCTGCAGGATTTTTTTGTCTCAAGGGGTCCAAAAAAATTTCCGGCATAGTCCATATGGAAATATGGGTACTTAAATTAAAGGTAATGGTGTTGCGAATCTAATTATAAAGTATGTTTTCAGTTTTGAGTAAGGAAAGGATGCATGAGCCAAAACGGCAAAAAAACGAACCGTTTTTTGCGTTTTTTTAGAAGAGGAACGTTGTAAGGATTATAAGGTTCGTGGTGGGTATATAAGGTTTGGCGTGGCTGTACTTAACGACGTTTTTAATTGTTTTAACTTTCAAATCGAATTACATGCTGGGAGACCTGACTTTGCCGGCTCCGGAAGGGTAATGTAATTTATAAATGAGCTTTTACATAGCTTAGAGATCAGTCTTTCACTCGTCAATTTGCCGGCATTTATGTGGTGGAAGCCCCACCGCTAAAAAGGGTTTTTACGATTTGTTGCATACAACTGTTTATCAACGAGCTGCAGAAGTTTAACAAGATCGTACGTAATAAGTACAATTGCTAAACACCCATCAGGTCGACTGTGCAGAGCCCAGAAATTTTTGAAAAATAAATCGTGATTACGTTTTGAAAAATCACCAAGTGATGAAGCGTGGCAATGTATAAGTAAACATATTAACTGCCAGCGTTGTTGAAAGTATGCATAATCATTATGCATATATAAAAAAGCTCCAAGCAAAATGAGTGCCGCGTTTCTTGACAACCAATCGAAAACAAAATCGTGCGTATATTTCAAAACATTGATTGTTAATGGTGAAAAATAAAATTATGCCTTGCAAAATATATTATACCTTCCGATATGGTGAATAATTTT